>JAJIBD010039299.1:0-660346 GCA_021461705.1 Cryptotis parvus | reverse complement strand
TTTTTTTTTTTTAAGTATCTTTTATTTATTTATTCTTTCCCCCTCTCTTTTTATTTATTTATTTTTTTTACAATTACAAAAGATATACAATTAAAAAGTTCATATTTGGGTTTTGGTCATACAGTGTTCCAGCACCCATCCCGCCACCAGTGCCCATCTCCCACCACCAACGTCCCCGGTTCCCTCCCCCTCCCCAGCCCTCCTCCATGGCAGGTTCTTTATTTCTTTCCTTTTCTCTCTCTTTTCTCTTTTCCTTCCCTTCCAGACTATGGATTACAGAACATACATTAAAGGGTTGTCATGTGTATCTTTTTGCCTCTATTTAATGCTCAGTTCTAGGTTGGCATTAGTACCCTCGACAATTGTTAGCACACTGTTCCATTTTCTGTTTCTAACCTGCTGACTCCCACACGTTTGTGATAATTTCCACCTTTGACAAGACCTCCTGATACATGTTTCACTTGACCTTGGATATTGGTATCATAATATGTACATATATATTTATGTCATGCAAATAAATGCAGTCATTCTGTATCTGTCTCTCTCCTTCTGGCTAATTTCACTCAACATAATCTTCTCCATGTCCATCCATTTATAGGCAAATTTTATAACTTCATTTTTCCTAACAGCTGCATAGTATTCCATTGTGTAGATGTACCAAAAGCTTCTTTATCCAGTCATCGATTCTCGGGCACTCTGGTTGCTTCCAGATTCTGGCTATTGTGAATAATGCTGCTATGAACATAAAAGTAGGGATGGTGTTTCCGCTGCGTATTTTTGGCTTCCCAGAGTAGATTCCCAGGAGTGGTATGGCTGGGTCAAATGGGAGTTCAATTTCTAGTCTTTGGAGGAATGTCCATATTGTTTTCCAGAAAGGCTGTACCAGCCGGCATTCCCACCAACAATGGATGAGTGTCCCCTTTTCCCCACATCCACGCCAGCACTTGTTGTTTTTGCTCTTTTGAATATGTGCCAGTCTCTGTGGTGTAAAGTGGTATCTCATTGTTGTTTTGATTTGCATCTCTCTGATGATTAGTGATGATGAGCATTTTTTCATATGTTTTTTGGCCATTCGAATTTCTTCCTTGCTGAAGTTTCTGTTCATTTCTTCTCCCCCATTTTTTGATGGGGTTGTTTGTTTTCTTCTTAAAGTTCTACCAGTGCCTGATATATCCTGGATATTATTAACCCCTTATCAGATGGGTATTGGGTGAATATTCTTTCCCATTCTGTGGACTGCCTTTGTATCTTAGTCACTGTTTCTTTTGAGGTGCAGAAGCTTTTTAGTTTCATGTAGTCCCATATGTTTATCTTTTCTTCTAGTTGCTTTGTTAGTGATGTTTCACCTTTGAAGATGCCTTTAGCTTCAATGTCGTGGAGGGTTTTTCCTATATTTTCTTCAATGTACTTTATGGATTCAAGTCTGATATTGAGATCTTTAATCCATTTTGATCTGATTTTTGTGCATGGTGTTAGACACAGGTCCAAATTCATTTTTTACATGTCGCTGCCCAGTTTTCCCAACACCACTTGTTGAAGAGGCTTTCCTTACTCCATTTTGGACTCTTTGCACCTTTATCAAAGATTAAATGATCATGTGTTTGAGGTTGGGTGTCAGGATACTCAATTCTATTCCATGGGTCCACAGGTCTGTTTTTATTCCAATACCATGCTGTTTTAATTACTACTGCCTTGTAGTACAGTTTGAAGTTGGGAAAGGTGATGCCTCCCATCTTCTTTTTCCCGAGGATTTCTTTAGCTATCCTTGGGGGTTTATTGTTCCATACAAATTTCAGGAGCGTTTGGTCAATTTCTTTGAAGAATGTCATGGGTATCCTTATAGGGACTGCATTGAATCTGTACAGAGCTCTAGGGAGTTTTACCATTTTGACAATGTTGATTCTCCCCATCCATGAGCAGGGAATATGTTTCCATTTCCTTGTGTCCTCTTTTATCTCTTGGAGCAGTGTCTTGTAGTTTTCTTTGTACAGGTCCTTTACACACTTGGGTAAGTTGATTCCTAGGTATTTGATTTTCTGTGGCACAATTGTGAATGGAATCATTTCCTGAATATCCCTTTCTTCTCTTTCGTTATTTGTATATAGGAAAGCCACCGACTTTTGGGTGTTGATTTTGTATCCTGCCACTCTACTATATGCGTCTATTGTTTCTAGGAGTTTTTTGGTAGAGAGTTTAGGGTTCTCTAGGTATAATATCATGTCATCCGCGGGCGCGGGGGGGGGGGGGGGGGAGGGACTAGGGGGGGGGAGGTTGGGTGGTGGGGGTCAGTGTCCTGCGAATAATGATAGCTTGACTTCTTCCTTGCCTATCTGGATGCCCTTGATGTCCTTTTCTTCTCTGATTGCTATGGCAAGTACTTCCAGTACTATGTTGAATAAAAGAGGTGAGAGTGGGCAACCTTGTCTTGTCCCTGATCTCAGGGGGAAGACTTTCAATTTTTTCCCATTTAGAATGATGCTCGCTGTGGGCTTTTGGTAGATGGCTGTAACTATCTTGAGGAAAGTCCCTTCAATTCCCATTTTCTGGAGGGTTTTAATCATGAACGGGTGCTGGATCTTGTCAAATGCTTTCTCTGCATCTATTGATAGGATCATATGGTTTTTATTTTTTCTCTTATTGATATGATGTATTATGTTGATTGACTTGCGAATGTTGAACCATCCTTGCATTCCCGGGATGAATCCTACTTGGTCATGATGTATAATCTTCTTGATGAGTCTTTGGATTCTGTTTGCTAGTATTTTGTTGAAGATCTTAGCATCCGTGTTCATCAGGGATATTGGTCTGTAGTTTTCTTTCTTTGTGTTGTCTCTCCCTGCTTTGGGTATCAGGGTGATATGTGCCTCGTAGAAGCTGTTTGGGAGTGTTTCTGTTTCTTCTATTTCCTGGAAGAGCTTGAAAAGGACTGGCAGTAGGTCCTCCTTAAAGGTTTGGTGGAGTTCACTAGTGAATCCGTCTGGACCTGGGCTTTTGTGTTTGGGCAGACTTTTAATTACTGTTTCAATTTCCTTGATGGTGATAGGCTTATTCAGGTATTGCAGGTCTTCTTGTTTCAGCCGTGGGAGGTTATAGGACTTCAGGAATTTATCCATTTCTTCTAGATTCTCATGTTTCACGGCATACAGGCTCTCAAAGTAATCTCCGATGATCTTTTGGATTTCTGTGGTTTCTGTTGTGATGTCACCATTTTTATTTCTGATTCTGTTTATTTGGGTTCTCTCTTTCCCTGTCCTTACAAGTCTTGCCAATGGTTTGTCAATCTTGTTTATTTTTTGAAAGAACCAGCTCTTGGTTTCATTAATCTTTTGGATTGTTTTTTTTGGTTTCCAACTCATTGATTTCCTCTCTAAGTTTTATTATTTCCTTTTTTTCTGCCTGGGTTGGGCTCCTTTTGTTGGTCTTTTTCTAATGTCTTCAGCTCTGTAGTCAGGTTATTTATGTGGGCCCTTTCTTGTTTCCTGATGAATGCTTGCAGAGCTATAAACTTCCCTCTTAACACGGCTTTTGCCGTGTCCCACAAGTTCTTATAGTTGGTGTCTTCATTTTCATTTGTTTCCAGAAATCTTTTGATTTCCTGTTTGATTTCTTCTATGACCCATTTGTTGTTCAGGAGTGAGCTGTTCAGTTTCCAGGTGTTTGGTTTGACTCCCTGTTTCTGTGTGCACGGTTAACTTCCATTTTCAGTGCATCATGGTCTGAAAAGATATAGCTGACACAATTTCTATCTTTTTTATTTTATTGAGGTATGCTTTGTGGCTCAGCATGTGGTCTATCTTGGAGAATGTTCCATGTGCACTAGAGAAAAATGTGTATTCAGCTTTTTTTTTTGGCATGAAAAGCCCTGTATATATCCACTAGCTCTCTTTCTTCCATTTCTTCCTTCAGGGCCAATATTTCCTTGGTGAGTTTCAGTCTTGTTGATCTATCCATAGTTGATAGAGCAGTGTTGAAGTCTCCAACTATTATTGTGCTACTGTTAATGTCTTCTTTGAGGTCTCTTAGCAGTTGTTTTATGTATTTTGCTGGCCCCTCGTTGGGTGCATATATGTTTAGTAGTGTAATTTCTTCCTGGTGTACATACCCCTTAATTAATAAGAAATGGCCTTCGTTGTCCCTTCTAACCTTTTCAGCCTGAAGTCTATATTATCTGATACTAATATGGCCACACCAGCCTTTTTGGAGGAGTTGTTTGCGTGGAGAATGGTCTTCCAACCTTTGACTTTGAGTCTGTGTTTGTTCTGATTATTCAGATGTGTTTCTTGTAGGCAGCAGAATGTTGGGTTCAAATTTTTTAATCCATTTTGTCACTCTGTGTCTCTTAATTGGTGCATTTAGACCATTGACATTGAGAGAGATTATTGTCATCGGATTTTGTGCCATCTTTCTGTTTGTGCTTGTTGTGCTTTTGGGTTTGGTCGTATTACAGTAGACCCTTCAGTCCTTCTTTTAAAGTTGGTTTTGAGTCCATGAAGTTCCTGAGTTGTTGCTTATCCATGAAGTTGTGTATCTTTCCTTCATATCTGAATGTGAGTCTGGCCGGGTAAAGAATTCTTGGTGAGGCCTGCAGTTCATTGAGCCTTTTCACAATATCCCACCATTGTTTTCGGGCTCAGAGTGTTTCATCAGAGAAGTCTGCTGTAAATCTTAGGGATGTTCCTTTGTATGTGATTTCCTTCTTTGATCTTGCTGCTTTCAGTATTCTATCTCTATCTATAGTTTTTGTCATTCTAATTAAGATGTGTCTTGGAGTATTCTTGTTGGGGTTTCTTTTTAGCTGGTATCCTACGGGCCTCCTGGATCTTGGAGGCAAGCGTTCTTTAGTTCCGGGAACTTCTCAGCAATTATGGCTTTGACAGTTTCTTCTTCATCAGGGTTTTCTTCTTGCCCTTCTGGGGCCCCAGTGATCCGTATGTTGTTTCTTCTGGCTTCATCCCGATTATCTCTTGTTGTCTGTTTGGTAATTGTGAGTCTTTTTTCTATCTTCTGGTGTTGTGTAGAGAATCTTTGGAACTTGTCTTCGAGATCACTAATTCTTTCTTCAGTAGCTATTATTCTGCTATGATGGCCTTCCACTGTGTTTTTCATTTCATTTACCTCATTTTTAATATCTGTCATTTCCATTTGCATTTTCCTCATTTCTTCTCTCATGTCCTCTTGTATTTTATTGATTTTGCATTCCATTGCTTCTTTGAGTTCCTTATGCATCCTTAACAATTCTTTCCGAAATTCCTTATCAGAGAGGTTATACAACTCATCGGTATTGCTTGGCTCATCTGGGCTAGTGACTTCACCTCACAGAGCTTGATGGAATTTTGTGTTGCTTTACCATTATGACTATTGTAGGTTGCAAATGTGAGTTCTTGGGTGACTAGATAGTACAGTTAGTAGGTGTCTGGGCTGTTTGCAGAGTTTGGGTGGGTGGCAAGGATGTAGGAACAAAGGTTCACTGGTACCTCATGCAAGATAGATAGTAAGAGGATCGTGTCCGCGCGGTTTTGAGTTTTGGGATGTGGGTGTAGGGTTCTGGCCTGTTCCCTGGGGCTGATTGGGTCCACGGAGATGCAAGGATCACACACACACCTGTGGGGAGGTTGCAGACGTTCCCGGAAGTGCAGGGCCCAAGGAGTCCGGGTGGGACCAAGGCAGTTTGCCTCAGTTCCCGTTGATGGAAGTTCCGGCTGTTCCCTGGGGCTGATTGGGTCCGCGGAGATGCAAGGATCACACACACACACACACACACACACACACACACACACACACACACCTCTATTTATTTATTCTTATTTTATTGAGTCCCCCAGATAGTTAGAAGACTGCTTGTGATGGGTCTCAGTCACACAGTGCTCCAAACATCCATCCCTCCATCAGTACACATTTCCTTTTTATTTTTCGGGTCACACCCAGCAATGCTTAGGGGTTACTCCTGGCTCTGCACTCAGGAATTACTCCTAGTGGTGCTCGGGGACCATATGGGATGCCGGGATCAAACCCAGGTAGGCTGTGTGCAAGGCAGATGCCCTCCCTGCTGTGCTATCACTCAGTGCACATTTCCTACCACCAGTGTGCCTGTTACCCTTTTGAAGACCAACCCTTCCATCCCCCGCATCCCAGCCTGTCTCAATGGCAGGCATTTTCCCTCCTTACTGTGTCCTCTCTCTCACTGGGCATTATGGTCATACAGATCCTGAGAGGTTGCCGTGCTGTTCCCTTACCTATTCTGCATGCAGTTCTTTTTTTTTTCTTTTTTGGGTCACACCTGGCAATGCTCAGGGGTTTCTCCTGGCTCTGCACTCAGGAATTACTCTCCTGGCGGTTCTCGGAGGACCATATGGGATGCCGGGATCGAACCCGGGCCGGCATGGGCCGGCTGCATGCAAGGCAAACGTCCTACCCACTGGGCTATCGCTCCGGCCCCTGCATGCAGTTCTTATACGGTGTCACGTAATCACTGTCTTTGTCGTAGCTGTCTTCTCTATCCCAGCTGCCTTTTCCTCAAGAGGATAAAGCAGGTTTACAACCATGGACCAAACCTCCTGGCCCCTGTTTCTCCTGTCCTTGCATATTGGTATCATGCTATTGTTTTTACACGCCACAGATGAGTATTGCCCTTGTCTGAACCTCCTCACCTCGCAGCCCCTTGTCCCCCCGCTCGGGGTTCAGTTGTGTACAGGGAGCGCCTCACACCATCTGGTCTGACACAGCTCTTCTGGCATAGTCTCCCGTGGCGCTGGGACGAGGCCTTCCTGTCGTGGAAGGACGTACCCCCTTTCTCTGCTCACCTGCTGGCAGCCTCTCAGCGGTGGCCACGTCTGGGCTGTTGTAAATGCTGCTGTGGCGAACCGGGGGCCGCGTGGACTCCGGCTGAATTCAGGAGCATGATTTCCGGCCCACATGGGGTTTGTTTCTAAGGTTTGTTTTTTGGGCCACCTGGAGGTGCTTAGGGACAACTCCTGGCTCTGCGTGGGCGCCTCCTGCGCGCCCAGCCTGCACTCAGCGTGATGCGCCATCCCCGTGGCTCACTGCTGCTCTGTCAGCGTTCCGGGAGAGTGCAGAGCCTGATGCTCAGACACTGGCTGGTAGCTGTTCAGATGGGTGGAGGGGACTGTGGTTTTCTGGTTTTGTTTTGTGTTTGGGCCCCCTAGTGGTACACAGGGGCTACTCCTGCTCAGTGCTGGGCTGCTCCTGTTGGTGCTGCGGGGTCGGCAGCTTGCTGAGAGGCCGCATTGCTGCCTTTCCTCCTGCTGCTCATGCCCCGAGGCCTGGCACCTCAGACAGGGGGCAAGCAGGCGCCCGCACACCCTCTCGGATGGGGATGAGCAGGAGACCCTCACACCCTCAGAGTAAGGGACAGTGGGCACTGCTGCTGCCCAGTGACTTTGCCTTGGGAACTGGGCCCTGCGCCCCTTTCCTGGGTCGAATCCCGCTCCCAGCTCTGCTCCGTCCCCAGGGTCCCCAGAAGCCAGCAGAGCTGTGGGTTTGGGTTGTGGAGGCGAAAGGGGCCAGTCTCTCGCGGACCTTCTGTCCGGTCCAGCCTGTGTGTGACAGAGAGGACTCACCCGTGTTCTCTGTGCTGTGTGGCCGGCGGCGTGGTGCTCTCCAGTGCCCCGCTATGGTCATTGATCGGCTGCAGCAGTTTCCCGTTTCTTACTTGTGTGTCACCTTAGATCGGGCTTTTCTTAATGTTCTTTGTAACCCTCAGAGCCGGCTTCTAAGCTGCTCTGTGGCCAGTCTCACTGGGCTTTGGCTGAGGACACCGACATTAGGAGGGTGCAGACAGCTAATCTGACGATTCTCAAAGCTTGGCACCTAGTTAGCAAGAATGATTATTTAAAGCAGGAAGCCGGGCAGATGGTGAGCGCTGTCAGGAACACCCGTCTGCGGGCCCCCGTGGGCGCGCAGAGAGGAGGTAGGAGCGGCTTGTTCCTCCATGTGCTCCAGGTGTCAGAGTGGCTGCTGGTAGCGTCTGTACGCTCGTGCTGGAACCCCGTCCCAGGTGGAGGAAACCAGGACCTCGGTAGGTGGGCAGTGCTGGGCCTTGCTGGGCAGCTTGCTCCTGCAAGGTCTGAATCTCTCCCCCGAGTTCTGGTCTCGGCCTCTGTCGCCCACTCTCCCATGCAGAGACGGACTCTCTCCAGCCTGACCTGCGCTCCCACCCTCATCTCCCCGTTCTGCCTGCTTGTCATTCTTGCAGCCATCTGTCCGTCCAGGTGACGGCACAGCTTTACTTGTGCACTAAGGTGGTGGAAGCAGGTGTAAATGGGGTTTTGTGAAAAACAGGAAAACAGGTTTTTCCTCTTTCTGCCTCCTTTCATTTCTCTTCCTTTTTATTGTATTTTGTTTGTTTGTTTCTGGGGGCCACAACCAGTGATGCTCAGGGGTTACTCCTGACTCTGCACTCAGGAATTACTTCCTGGCAGTGGTCGGGGACCATATGGGATGACGGAGATCAAATCCAGGTCAGCCGCATGCAAGGCAAGCTCCTACCCGCTGTACTATCGCTCTGGCTCACAATGCGGTTTTATTATTCTGTGGGTTAGAAATTGGACACGAGGCTCGTAGGATTATGATCAAGGCAGGGGTGATCTTCCAGGTCTGAGGGGCGATTCTGTGCCTGTCCCTGCACCTCTTAGAAGCCTCTTGCCACCACCTCCCTGCGCCCCAGTGAGCCAGACTCCTGTTTCTCTGCTCATGCTGTGGCTATCAGGCTGCTGGCGTGGCCCCTGCTCGGCTGCCCCTGTCCCTGGCACTTGCCTGGCCACCATAAAGTCACTTTCTCTAAGCAGTGGGGAGGGCCAGGGCACTGTGTGTGTGTTTTTCCTTCCCTTCCTTTCCCTTCCTTTCCCTTCCTTTCCCTTCCTTCCCTTCCCTCCCTCCCCTCCCTCCCCTCCCTCCCCTCCCCTCCTTCCTTCCCTTGTCACACCCAGCAAATGCTTAGGGGTTACTCCAGGTACTCCTGGCTCTGCACTCAGGAATTATTCCTGGTGGTGCTCGGGGACCATATGGGATGCCGGGGATTGAATCCGGGTCAGCCATGTGCAAAGTAAACACTCTACCCGCTAGATTATCTCTCTGACCCCTGTGGGGTCAGTGCCTCTGCCTTCTGCCTATGGGGACATTTATCAAAGGTGGAGTCTTAACTCTGTTACTTACTTCCCTAATCCATGATTGTAGAGCTTTTGTGGAAGGTTTGCGTGTGTTGGAATTTGTTGAAGCATTAGGCCAGCCCACCTGTTTTTTCACTCCCTCGCAACGGATCTGGGCATCCTCTGTTGAGGTCCCAAACGCTGCTGCAGGCTTTCTTCTAGCAGGACCACCTTCTCTGAGCTTGTAGAACTCCTCACAACTTCCTGAGTTCTGCGTTAACCTCAGCAGGAATAAGCACTCATTTCTTGCTTACAGAAGGGTCAAAGGTACTTAGAAGCTGGTATCTGACCTGTAGGAGGCGCCCTCACCCAGTCAGTCCCGCAGGCAGTAGGCTCAGTGTGGTGGAGCTTTTCAGGTCAGAGGTGGCCCTTCCTTGCATATGTCTCGGCAGGCCCTGGACAGTAAAGGCTGGAGGACACCCAGGACAGACAGCAGAGGTAAGAGGAAGAGAACACCAGAGTGGATTCGGGTCTCAGACGACGGGTTCGAGATCCGATGGGTTATGGTGTCCTGTCTTTCCCGCAAATAAACAAGATGCGCTTTTGCTGCAGCAGCAGGTAAGCACGATGACAGGGACTGGGAGGAGGCAGAGGCGGGAGTCTGGGCCGCGTGCTTTGCAGGGTAGCTGGTGGCGGAGGAAGGTACCGCAGCTTCCCCTGGGGTATTGGGCATGCTGCGAGTGGAGAGGGTGGTAGTAGCAGACATTCACAGCAGCAGCTGAAGCACGTCATTGCTTTGGGGCTCAGGAAACGGCTTTGCAGGCCAGAGCATGTGGTTTGCATGCAGGAGACGCACCCAGGTTTGATCCCCAGCATTACCTGGCTTCGCGAGCACCACCAGGAGACGTCCGCTGGCACTGAGCTGGGAGCAGCTCTGAGAACTTATGGGCATGGCCCCCAACCAGCCCCACTCCCGGTGGCATTGCTTGGTTGTTCCTTAGCCTGCAGGTGTCTGCCAGCATTTGTGGATGTCCCGCCTGCTGCTCCCTCTGTAGCACCTCTTGGCCACCTTCCAACTCGCTGAGAGCCCGCTCTGGCACCCCAAAATGTCTTTGGGAAGTTTTCTCAGGCTCCTTTGCTTCTCGCATCTTCTGCAGACCTGCCCTTGGTCAGTTTTCCGTATGCTTTGGAGTGTCCTTGGGCTCTGCTTACCTGTGGCTGTGGAGGTGGGACGCGGCCGGACAGATGGCTCACCAGGGGAAGCCATTGTTAGTAGTGCCGGTCTGGCTGTCCCCTCTCTCCTCTGCCCCAGCCCTGCCTGGGCTCTCCTGAGCACTTTGAATGGTGTCAGCTAAATTCCCTCCGTTGCCCCAGACCTGGCCCGTTTTCTTCCCATTCTTTCCCTGGGCCCGCCCTGTTGTCTCTCTGCTGTTACCCCAACACTTAACCCGCTCTTCCTGCTGTTACCCCAGGATTTACCCGCACCCCGCTTCAGGAAGGCAGAGCCTGGGCTTATGGCAAGGGGCAAGGGCTCTGCCCGATGCTTGTTTCTTTCTTTTTTTTTTTTTTTTTTTGCCTTTTTGGGTCACACTCGGCGATGCTCAGGGGGTTACTCCTGGCTCTGCACTCAGGAATTACTCCTGGTGATGCTTGGGGACCATATGGGATGCCGGGGGATCGAATCCAGGCCGGCACAGGCCAGCCGCGTGCAAGGCAAATATCCTACCCGCTGGGCTATCGCTCCGGCCCCTTGTTTCTTTTTCTTTTTAATTTTAATTTTATTTTTTATTTTTTTGCTTTTTTGGGTCACACCCGGCAATGCTCAGGGGTTACTCCTGGCTCTGCACTCAGGAATTACTCCTGGTGGTGCTCGGGGGGACCATATGGGATGCCGGGATCGAACTTCGGGCCGGCATGGGCCAGCTACGTGTAAGGCAAACGCCCTACCCGCTGGGCTATCGCTCCGCCCTGATGCTTGTTTCTTTTGGGGGGGGGTCTTGCTGCTCTGTGCAGAGCTTCACGGTGTCCCCTGGAAGTCAAGCTGGTGTTTGTATAATGTGTGGAAGTGGGGAGACCAACCAGGACTAAGGCACATGTTCCTGAGGGTTTCCTGAGGCTGCATCATGGACCCTCAGCACCCCCAAAAAGGCATTTTTTGCTCAGCACAGTAAGGGATGATGATGAACTTTTAGACCTACGCCAGCACCCTAAGAAGGAGCAGCTGATGCTTCCCAGAAGGAAGTCCAGCAGACTCCATGGAACAGAGATGGCGGCTCCGACCAGGAGGGACTCATCAGTCTGGCGGTTCATAACACGCTCCTTGCAGGACTGGGGGAGAGCGCCGTGGGCTGACCGCATGTCTCGCATGCCAGAGGGTCTCACCTGCTGGGTGAGGACGCTCCTCTGGGCACTTAATGTCTGGGCAGCGTGACTGCACCACTGTGTCTGGGCTCTGGCTCTGGGCTTTTCAGCCCATAGTGTCAGGCTGGGCACTGCTGAGAGTGAGACTTGACCCTCTGAACTTGGCTGGGTGTGGCTCTGTAACAAAGTTAGCATTCATTAAAAATAGGAAGAATATAATCTCTAGTGAGGGAAAATGAACCAGCCAAAACTCACCGCACCTACTCAGATGTTAGGATGATGAGACACTTGCTCTAAAATTCATAGCTTTGTATGGGCCGGAGTCAGAGTATGTGGGGAGGGCACTGACCTTGCACATGTTCAACTTAGTTTTGATCCCAGACACCCCATATGGCCCTGACCTCCACCAGGAGTGATCCCAGTGCAGAGCCAGGAGTAACCCTGAGCCTTGGCAGGTATAGCTCCCAAACCAAATAAGTTGTTAGAGTTAAAATGTGAAGGGACATAGAAGACTTGCACAAGACTAAAAATGATTTTCTTGAGATGAAAGCTGTTGGGAATAGAAGGCGTTTGCCTTGCATGTGGCCAACCCAGGTTTGATTCCCGCATCCCATATGGTCCTGGAGCACAGCCAGTAGTGTTTCCTGAGTCAGAGTCAGGAATAGCCCCTGATGGTTGCTGGGTGTGGCCCCAAAACAAAATAAAAATAGAGATGAAAGCTGCAGAGCCAGACAAGAAAATTAAAAGTAATGGAATTAGCACAGATGAGATTATTTATAGGAGAAAGGATGAGTGAACTGGAGGGTACAGTAACAGCCACCTGAAATGAAACAGATAAAAAAATAATAAAGCCCAAAGTAGCATAGCCTGGGCCGGAGAGAGAGTACTTGGTGGGGTGCTTGTCTTCCATGCATGCCGCTAACCCGAGCTCAGTTCCTGGCACCATAGGAACTGTGCGTCCTCTCTGTCCTGCCAGGAGTGATCCAGAGCCCAGAGCCAGAAGGAAGTTCTGAGCACCACAGGTTGTGGTCCCAAAACAAAATTAACACAGAATAAGTAAGTTTTAGTTTATTGTTTCTTTATGTGCAGTCTGAGCCATTGAATAGGGAGGGAGAGAGGAAGAACAAGAAATACTTTAGAAATATTTCTAAAGTATTTTAATAGTGGAATCAGCATGGCCAGAGGCTTCCTGGAGCTCTGTTTTTAGAATGGCTCTGTTGCCTTCCCTCTCATTTCTGCATATAAGCTCTGCAGTGAGGCTGTGATCATTACTCGGTGTGCATGTTTTCTGAACTGTGCTTGGAGAAGAAACCGTGCCAGAATATGGATGTGGGGCCAGGGAGCCAGCATAATAGTTAGGGAGCTTGTCTTGTATGGGGGCTACCCGGGCTTGGTTCCTGGCACCATGTGGTCCCCCAGCTTTGCCATTGGGGCTCTGGAAGCCCCTGGCACTGCTGGAGTGACCTGGGTCTCCCGGGCAGCACAGGGCTCAGGTGTCACCACATCTGCAGGCCCCCTGCACAGATTCACTGACCCGCTTGGCCAGAATTGCTGATGAGGCCCCCAGACCTTCCCGAAATGCTTGTTTATGCTTTTTAAATTAAAAAAAAATGTATATATATTATTTTTTTTCCTTTTGCTTTTGGTCACACCCGGCAACGCTCAGGGGTTACTCCTGGCTCTTTGTTCAGGAATTACTCCTGGTGGTGCTCGGGGACCATATGGGATGCCGAGGATCCAACAGGTCCACGGTGTGCAAGGCAAACGCCCTACCTGCTGAGCTATCGCTCCGGCCCCTGTGCTTTTTATGCTGATGCGATTTCCTTTATTTTCTCTCAAATTAGGATAAATGCTGGATTTAGTGTTGACTATAAGAGTATGCTACCTGCACAGCAGAGCCTGGCAAGCTACCCGTGTCGTATTTGATATGCCAAATACCAGTAACAATTATAGACCTCATTCCCATGACCTGATGGAATGGTTTGAGGCTCTTTATGTTCCTGGAGCAAGGAGGTGCCCTTGGGCTCTACTAGCATGAGACAGGACATATGGAGATGTTACTGGTGCCCGCTCAAGCAAATTGATGATGAACGGGAAGACAGTGATACAGTGATAGGATTTTTTAATTTAAATCTGAGTATACTCTGGGAACAGGTTTTGAGAAAAGTAAATTAATGTTTGTAAGGCAGGTTTGCAGGCAGTAGATCATGTGTTTTTGTGTGATTGTTTTGCTGTCCTCTTTGAAAGACAGACTTGCTGGGTGTTAGGCTCTTGGTTGATCTGGTTTTCTTCACTTGACAGTTTAGTTGTGTCCGTTTACGTTTACCGCCGTCTGCATGTATGCTTTAGCGTGACTGCACTGCTGTGTCTGGGCACTGGGCTCTGGGCTCCTCCCCTCCCTTCTGTGCGGGAGGAGCCGGTGGGTCTCTAGGTGTGCCTCTACTCCTGAGTGCTCGGGTCAGTCACAGAGTTGCCTCTGTTTGCGGCCAAGTCGAGTTCCTGAACTCTAGCCCTTGATGCTGTTTTGCCTGAGTAATGTTTACACTGGAGGATGGTCTGAGCAGTTCTTCCCTAAGGGAAGTTCCCAAAGTCAGGCCTTTTCTTCATCACTGTTGTTCTTGAGGCTGGGCCCTGGGAAATGGGTCGGCAGGTGATGGTGAGCAAGAGCCCCTCGTCTGGTTTCTTGGCACTTCTCCGGACAGGGGAGCCTGACAGTCTGTAGATTCACTCAGAACTGAGCCATTTGAAACAGAGCTGTCTTCCCTGTGCTTGTCGATCTCTGGGCTTCCATCGCCAGCACTGAGACTCACCAAGTGATCCCTGAGCTGAGCTCGTGGCCTGAAGACATGAGCTGGAGGCCCAGTCCTGTCCTTGCCTTGACCTCGGGGTCCTCTCCCTGCCTCAGCAGAAGGAGGGTCACTCTCTTCCAGCCCCACCCACCCCCTCTCCTCAGCAGGCCTGTGGGGAACCCCTTGAGGCAGCTGGGACGCCTGTCATTGATTTGCTGGGATGGGACACTTCCTCATACTCTCTTGGGAAACAGGTGGGTCACGTTGAGCTGATCCCAGTCCCTGTGTACAGAGAGGAGTGGAGCAGCTCAGCAGAGAGACACTGGTGTGGCAGTTCAGACGCTCGTCATCTCTCAGAAGCGGGCGTGTGAACGCTTGTACAAAAGGAAACTCCTGTTTTTCTACATCATAGGGAATCTTCATCGATGTCTCTAGAACATGACTGTTTTACAAAGAGAAGGAGCCCTAGAAACACTGCGGGTTGTGTTTTGTCCTTAACTTTCAGTTTTGATGGCTTTGACGTAGGACTCTCAGGAGCACATCCCCTGGCCTGCATCCGAGGATGCTCACTGGTAGGTAGGTTGCGTCTGGCGAATCTGAGGTGGAATGAACGTTTGCATGAGCAACTGTGTAATGAGTGCTGGCAAACCCTCGATCCGATTACACAGTTGGGGGTGCAGGACGGCGTGAAGGGGTACCAGAGAGGCAGGCTGGAAGCCTGGGAGGACATGATGGAGGATGGTCAGTGCTTGGGAGGTGGAGCCTCCCAAGCGTGGGGGCCAGTGACCCTGCCACCTCAGCTGCGACAACGAGAGGAGACAAACGGCGGCTGGAGCTGGAAGGCGGGTATGCGGGAGGGGCCAGGCGGCTGTGCTGAGTGCACAGACACAGTGGAGGAGGCACGGTCTGGTTGAATCCTTTGTTGGTACTGGAATTGTTGGCTGACCAGGTGTCAGCTTTATCTAGAAAGTTTCATGTTGATAAAAATTGATAAAAATGTTTACTGGAAATTACAGCTTGGACAAAAGAACCGCTTCCCTGCGCCCACCAAATGCTAGGTAGAGTGTTGATGTGGGTGAAGTTGCTGGCTGGCTTCCGATTGCGTGAGCAGCAGCAGAGCGCCTAAATCACCACTTGCACATTGCAACAAACACATCATCATTTGCTTAAAAAAAGAGTTATAATTACAGTTGACGAAGCATGGACACCATAAAAAATGCATTAGTTTTGCTTGACACATTAATTACCTGTTTTTGCAGATGTTTTTATGTATTGTTGTGTGAACAGTTTACAAAATAATTACAGGAAAGTCATATGGAAAATAAACTAAGTGGGCGGCTTCTCGTCTAAATATTTGCATTCATGTGTGTCTGTGAGGCCCAGCTGCTCGCTGAAGCATCTAGATGAGGCGTCTTGAGGGTTTTATCAGATGCCCTGTGTGGCCGTCCCTGCGCGCGTCCCAGGTTAAGAGCCGCAAAATGAAAGGGTTCGTCTCCAGTTATTACTGGAATAATCTTGGTTCTGATCACAAGAGCTGGAGGAATCTGTATTTTGCAGTGAATCAAACCCTGTTGAAAAACGTGGAATGGAACTGCTGTTTGAACCTGTGTGTGTGTTCTTTTTTGCTTTGTGCCCCTGGGTGGCACAGAGTTTACAAACTGTTGTGGGTAAGTGGCTCAGAATGTCTTGTCCCTCAGGAGTCAGACTAAGCCTCGGGGGTGGGTGGTCTCGACCCTCCACGCAGGTGTGGCGGTCTTGTCCTTGCCCATGAAATCAAAGTGAGATTCAGACAAGGCTTGGCTGTGCCCCTTCTCCCGATTCCTGGCGTCCCATTTTCCCACGAAACAGCCAAGTCAGACCCATTTTCTCTGCTTACACATGCTTCAGTTGTAGTGCCTGAGCTAGAGGTGGGGGCTGTAGCGGCAGTCAGGGCATCTGGTGGGCAGGTACAGCATCAGGTCCAGTGAGGATGGAAGATCTTGCCTTCACGTCTTCACGTCTTATAACGCACCTGTCCATGAAATCCTGTACCCATGTTGGAGTGACTGTAAACTCTGAAGTGACCTGGCAGGTGACCTGGGGCTACAGGAGAACTGGAGGGCGTGAGCACTCAGGATTGCCTTTCTCTGGAATGTTACCTCAAGTGAGCCTCCCAGGATTTGCTTCAAGATACGCCGAGCCATGCTGGGTCATGCCGTTGCGGGGTGGGGACCAGGGACGGGGGTCACCAGGGTTAACACTGGCTGTGTTTGGGGTTCATTTGGTGCCAGGGTTTGAACCCAGGGAGTTACACATACAAGTCATATGCTCTGCCACATACATCCCAGACTTGATTTGAGTCACCTTCCTGGTTCATTTTAATTCTGGGAGGGAAGAGCATTTACTTATTTTTGTTTTTGGGCCATACTCGGTGATGCCTAGGGGTTACACCTGGCTTTGTCTTAGGAATTACTCCTGGCCGTGCTTGGAACCATATGGGATACCAGGGATGGATCCCGGTGGGCTGTGTGCAAGGCAAAACCTTCCCTGCTGCGCAATGACTCCTGTGTAGACGAGTTTGGGTCACACCCATCTGTGTTCTGGAGTTTCAGAGGTGCTCAGGAGACCCTCTCACTGCTGGGGACTGAACCCCGTAAGTGTCGTGAGCCCCTGTCCTATCTCCGATTCTGTTTAGTCTTTACAATAGGCCTGCAGTGAGGGTGATTCTGAAACTTTCGCATTGCAAAGAATGAGCTGCTCTTCATCTATAATTCTGTTCCTCAGTCCTGGCATGTCAGGGGAGTGTGACTGTGCCACGGCTGCAGGAAGCCAGTGGTCGGACCTCCTAGGCTCTTCCTAGTCCGTTTCCTTTTGGCCAGCGGGAGGACTGGGCCCTTTCCTGTAGTGCCAGCAGGTGCCTCCAGCTCTCTAGGGCCACTGCGCTTCTGGGTTACTCCCGTCTTACTTTTGTTCTGTCACAGAAAGCAGAAACTTAGCTCTTTAGTTTCAATTCTTGATTCCTTTTTTGCTACTCAGTTCTCTCTCTTGTCCTCTTTATCACAAATGATTTCAGAAGGCATTTGCCTGGAACGTAAGGGACCAGAGTATGATAAGGATGATGATTCATTCATTATTTTTGTTGTACAAGACTCAGTAGTGGGCCAGGGAGATAGCACAGCTGGCTGAGCACTTGCATGTGACCGACCTGGGTTTGATCCCAGCACCACATAGGGTCCTCGAGCCCTGCCAGAAGTGGCATTAGGAGGTGTGGCCCAGAAACTTAAAAAAAAAAAAAAAAAGGACTCAGTTGTCCCTGAGAGTCAGTGTCAGTGTGGAAATAGAATGATTCACCGTTGAGTTCTGTCATTTAAAATTGCAGACCTTGGGCGGAGAGCAAGCCCAAGAGGAAAGGCGGTGCCTTGCCTATGGCTGTGGTGGCTGCGACCCTGGTTCAATCCCTGACACCACACATAGTCTTTGAGCAGTGCCAGGGGCTCCTCCCGAGCAGAGAGCCAAGAACAGCCGCCACCCCCCAGCCCCAATTTGCGGAATATGGACACAGCCAAGGCACAGAAGCAGTCTGGAATCTGAGAGCTGGCCTTTCTGCCTTGGGGGCGTTAGTCTGCACCCCGATTTCTTGGCAGCAGGTTGAGAGCAGTCCCGTTTACTTGAGGCAACCCTTGGGCCAGAATGCTATAGAGTATTGCTTTGACGATTCCTTAGAGCTTCTAAGGATCCCCTAACACTTGGTTTTGAAAGAAAACTCAGTGCTGAGGGGTAGGCTGGCGGAGGGGGCCGGGAAGCAGGTGCCCTGAGCTACCGGTGCATGCTGGGGGTGCATGACGCCCGAGCCGGAGGAGACTCAGCCGCAGATCCTCGTCCTCCCAAGGTCACCTTTTGTCCGCACGTTCAGCATCAGTCAGAAGTGGAAGCTCACCTGCGAAGAACAAAAGCCATTAACTAGAATAAATCAGCACTTAAAGGATGGCACTGCCAAGGCCATCTGAAACTGTAGTATTCTTTCATGTAACTTTTTATATATCCTTTTATGTGACTAAAGTTGTTTAAAAAAAAAGAAGAAGAAAAAAGAAAGACGTGTCAACAAAAACTCCTGTTAGCAAAGTGGGGCAAGTTCGAAAGTTCTCTCCAGTGTGACAGAGCTGAGAGGACAGGGCTTTGGACGGCCGGGTGTGTGGGAGAGAGCAAGTGTGGGGGGAACGGGCGGGGGGCCCAGGCCGAACTCAGAATGCGCTGATGGGCAGAATCAGTTGTTGTCTATGTGGTCTTTAATACCGTCCCAGGACTTCCCATGGAGAGCAGTGGGCACTGTCTCTGACGTCCCCTGCAGAGCAGAAGTGGACACGCCTCCCAAGCCAGACAGGCGTGTCTCTGCCCAGTGTGGTTGCTGAAGGGTGAGAGGCTTGGGCCTCACTCTGTTCATTGCAGTGTGGCTGGTCCCAGAGGGCTCAGAAATTAGTCTGACTGTGCTCAGGGAACACTTCTTTTTAAAAAACTTTATTTATTTTTTATTGAATCACTCTGAGATACACGGTTACAAAGTTGTTAATGATTAGGTTTCAGTCATACAATGTTCCAACAACAGGATTCACTCCTGACTGTGCTCAGGGATCATTTCTGTTTATGCTTAAGGATCACTTCTGACTGAACTCAGGGATTACTCCTGGTGGTGCTCAGGGATCACTCCTGACTGAGCTCTGGGATTACACCTGACTGAGCTCTGGGATTACTCCTGGTGGTGCTCAGGGATCACTCCCTGACTGTGCTCAGGTGTTGGATTACAGTTTTAGGCATTTCAGGTTTAACATTGGGTGTCCTTTCCCCTCCTGCAGGGGAGCAAAGGGTAATTGAATTGCGCCTGTTCCAGTGCTCCTGGGGGCACCCTGTCTCACGGGGGCACACCTAGTCCTCTGTATTTAACTTTGCCCTCTCCTCGTGTCCTTCCCTATCTGTTAGTCACATTATTTCCTAATCAGACACAGCAACTTACAAAGTTAAACCTTCTGATGACTTTTGGATTTTGTGTTGTAAGTGAAATATTGCTTTTCTCTTTCCTTTATGTCCTTTGCATATTTCTATGTTAGAGCAATGTCCTTTTTTGGTATAGAGATAGGAAGAGACTTAATGATATGCTTTTGTAATATAGGAATTAATTCACTCTGAAATGTTTACTTCTGGGAATCCATCATATTTACCTGAATTAAGCCTCAGTTGTCCTTAGATTGACCTTAGTTCCTTATGCCCCAAAAAGAAGAGTACTGCTATGGGACTTGGGTGGAACCAGGACAAGCTGTGAATAAACTATCCTGGCCTTGACATGGGACAGGCTAAGAGCCATAAGAAATGTAATAAGTTTTGCATGACATAAATACATATATCACTTGATCACTTGATCACTTGACATCCCGTTATTCGTCGATTTGCTCAAGTGGGTGCCAGTAATATTTCCGTTTGACTCTATCACGTGCCAGTGTAGCCCAATGGCATCTGGTTGCTTCAGGAATACAAAGAGCCTCAAACCGTTCATTCAGGGTCTTGACAAAGAAGTCTGACCATCTTGTAGGTGTGCAGCCACGTGATCTTTTGACATCCCATGGGATCCGACCTATATATGTAAATATATATATTTATATATGTACAAATATATAAATATATTTATATATACATATATGTATATATACATATATGTATATATTTACATATATAAATATATTTATATATTTGTACATATATAAATATATATCTGTCTGTACTTTCAATGCACGCACACTGGCAACGGAAGCATATATTGAGATATTGAGGATCTGATGCTGCAAGCAAGAAAGATCAAGTACGACATCATTGGTCTGACTGAGACGAGGAGGCGTCAGTCGCATCATGCTGTATTTGACACCGGAGAAGAATTGTTCCTTGGAACATGTGATGAAAGAGGCGTCGGTGGCATTGGTGTCCTTGTCAACACGAACATGGCTGTCAACATTGATTCATTTGAATGCCTAACAAACCGAATAGGACGATTACACTTGAGGAGATGTGGCCCACTGCCAGCAATTTCTATCTTCATTGTCTATGCACCAACATCCACATACAAAGAAGATGAAATTGAGAAATTCTACATGGAATTGGAGGAGTTCTATAAAAAAGATCACACCTTCTACAAGATCATAGTCGGTGATTTTAATGCCAAGATAGGACCGAGAAGATCGGCTGAAGAACTCCACATCGGGACCCATGGCCTAGAATGGAACGAACAGGGTGAGAGACTATCTGAGTTCATCATGTCCACCAAGACTATTCATGGGAACTCACAGTTTCAGAAGGCTGAAGCGAAACGTTGGACATGGGAATCTCCTGGTGGACAGTTCCACAATGAAATCGACCACATCATCTTCAATCGACGGTTTTGTCTGACCGATGTTGCTGTCGTCCCCCAAATTCCACACAGGATCGGACCACCGTCTCCTTCGTGCAAAATTCTACTTCCCGCAACGGGGAGAAAAGGCTGCAAAGTTTAAGAAGAGAACTCCCAGAACGACCACCAACTGGGAACTCTTTGGCACCATTGCGGCAACATGGGAAGATACCATCATTGATGACATCGATGAAGAATACAACCGACTGGTTCAGCACCTCCATGATTGTGCGAAGAATGCTGAGAGAGAGAAAAGACAAAAAGGACGCTTGTCTTCAGAAACTCTCGAGCTCATTCGCCAACGTGGCAAGGCGCGAGCCTCAGGAGACCAAATGCTAACGTCCAAGCTTGCTAAACAGTGCAGAGAAGCGATAAAAGCAGACCTCAAAGACAGAAGAGCAGAAATACTGGAAGATGCAGCAGAAGCCGGGAAAAGTATTCGCACTGCCCGCCTGTCCTTCGCCAACTATAATACCAAGATGACTGCCCTCCGACGCCCTGATGGATCTATCACATCTTCCAGAAAGGCAATGGAGAAGATTATCCAGGACTTCTACTCAAATCTTTTTGATAGCCACATCCACCTGCCCACATACCAAATTCCACAGGATGGATACGTCATTCCCAACGTTCTCCCTTCTGAAATAAGACATGTCATCTCATCGGTAAAGAAGGGAACAGCACCAGGCCCAGACAAAGTCAGACCCGAACATCTGAAGAATCTGCCATCGGTGCTCATCAATACACTAGCTCGGCTCTTCACACGCTACCTGTCCGAATGCAAGGTGCCCTCCCCAATGGAAAACCAGCAGGACAGTTCTACTGTTCAAGAAGGGAGACATTCATGACATCGGCAACTATCGCCCCATCTGCCTGTTGTCTGTCATCTACAAGCTGTTTACACGAGTCATCCTGAACAGGATTAGCAGAACACTAGATGAAGGACAACCATGCGAGCAAGCAGGTTTCCGGAAAGGATTCAGCACAATCGACCATATCCACACAGTAACCAAGCTCATTGAGGTTTGTAGGGAGTACAAGATGCCGCTCTGTCTCACGTTCATTGATTTACAGAAAGCCTTTGATTCTGTGGAAACTGAAGCAGTCATCGAAGCCCTAGTCAAACAGGGTGTTCAAACCCAATACATCAAGATCCTTCGTGAGCTGTATTATGGATTCACCACCAGGATCTCACCATTCTACAAAGAAGTGATCATTGATGTCAAAAGAGGGGTTCGACAGGGTGATACCATCTCACCAAAACTCTTCAGTGCCACCCTTGAGAACATCATGAGACAATTAGAATGGGAAGGAATGGGAGTGAAGCTAGATGGTCGGCAACTACACCACCTCCGCTTCGCTGATGACATCGTTCTAATAACACCAAACATTAGCCAAGCAGCACAAATGCTGGCTGACTTTGACCGAGAATGTGGAAAGGTAGGTCTACAGCTGAATCTGAAGAAAACTATGTTCATGAGAAATGAACTAGTTCCAGAGGCCCCATTCTCTCTCAATGGAACAAACATCTCTGAATGCAGCAGTTATGTGTACCTAGGTCGAGAAGTCAACATGATGAATGACCTAAAACCTGAGCTGCGCAGGAGGAAGAGAGCGGCATGGAATGCCTTCAAAGGCATCGAAGAAATAGCTAAAAGGACAAAGAACCTCCTGCTCCGGGCACATCTCTTCGACTCCACCGTTCTCCCTGCATTAACATACGCCTCAGAGACCTGGGCCCTACGAAAGCAGGATGAGAATGCTATTCGGGTCTCCCAGAGAGGCATCGAAAGAGCTATGCTTGGAATATCACGTCTCACTCAAGTGAGAGAAGGAATCCGGAGTTCTGACCTCCGTCGCTATTCCAGAATCAGGGACGCTGTCTCGTTTGCCAAGGCATCGAAAAATCAGATGGGCTGGACATGTAATGCGATTTGGAGACAACCGCTGGACTAGAGCCATTACCGACTGGATCCCACGGGATGTCAAAAGATCACGTGGCCGCCCACCTACAAGATGGTCAGACTTCCTTGTTAAGACCCTGAAGGAACGGTTTGAGGCTCTTCATATTCCTGAATCAACCAGATGCCATTGGGCTACATTGGCACGTGATAGGGTCCAATGGAAATGTTACTGGCGCCCGCTCGAGCAAATCGATGAGTAACGGGATTCAAGTGATCAAGTGATCAAGTGATGTATATATACATATTATGATACCAATATCCAAGGTCAGACAAAACATGGATCAGGAGATCTTTTCAAAAGTGGAATCTACCACAAGCGGCCTGGGAGTTGAAGGTTGGGTGGGACAGAGAAGGGAACAGTGTGCTAACAATTGTTGTAAGTGGTAATACCAGCCTCGAACTGAGTATTGAATACAGGCAAAAAAGATACACATGATAACCTCTAAATGTATGTATTACGGGGCGGAGCGATAGCCCAGTGGGTAGGGCGTTTGCCTTGCACGCCGCCGACCTGTGCCAGCCTGGGTTCGATCCCGGCATCCCATATGGTCCCCTGAGCACCGCCAGGGAGTAATTCCCTGAGTGCAGAGCCAGGAGTAACCCCTGAGCATTGCTGGGTGTGACCCAAAAAGCAAAAAAAAAAAAATGTATGTATTGCAATCCACAATATGTAAGAGAAGGAAAAGAGAAAGAGAGAGAGCGAGAAAGAGAAAAGAAAAGAGATGAAGTACTCTCCATAGAGTCAGGCTAGGGGAGAGGGGAGGGAATCAGGGACATTGGTTGTGGGAAATGGGCACTGCTGGAGGGATTGGTGCTGAAACAATATATGACCGAAACCTGGACATGAACTTCTTTGTAATTGTATATCTCACGGCAGTATAATAAAATATTGAAAAAAAAAGAAACGATATTAAGTTAAGAGCACAGTTATGGAACAAACTGTGACATGGTCCATGAAGAAGTGGCTGAGTAAGTGAATTGGGGTTAGGAAAAACTGTAGAGGCCGAGCTCGCCTTGCTGGGCTTAGCTCTGGGATCCTTCCTACCTCTGTTCCTCGCTACCAGGAGTGGGGAAGGAGCTCAGAGTTGGGATGATGGGCAGTCGCCCAGATCCACACATGCCTGAAGGGCTTTGCTAGGAGAGGTGTCAACCTCTTGGTTCCCATGTCCATTTGTGGATCCACCAGTGTGACTTCAGAACTACCTGGAAAGGTTTTCTCCTCCGTGGTGGGCTCCCAGCTGCCACTGCCCACTGCCCACTGCCCGAGTCCTGCCTGTCCAGCATACTTTGCCCAGTGAGCTTTTCATTGTTGCTGTTGTCTTCTGGGCCTCTCATGGCAATGCTAAGGGGTTATTCTGGGCTCTGCCTTCACAAATCATTTCTAGCAGTGCTTGGGGGCAGGGGAGGGACCATATGTGGTGATGGATGGAACCAGGCTCAGCCATGTGCAAGGCAAATGCCCTCCCACCTCTACTATCTCTTTTGCTCTGTCTTTTGAACTTTTTTACATGAGAACATGCCCCCAAAATGGATCAAACTTTATCCACATTTAACCAGGAGGACTTTAGAACACTGGGAATAAAATCCATGGGGCTGCTGATATTTTGACATTCCCAGAGTGAACGACTTCTATGTTCCAGTTTGAGTCTTTTTTTTTTTTTTGCTCCAGTTAGAGCATCTGGTGCATTGGGTGAAAGGGAGCTAGCTTCAGGCTGTGTAGATAAAGTCCTTACGGTTCCTCCATTCTCTTTGCAGGAGAGTCCAGCCCTACACGCCGGGAAGCTGTCAAGAGAAGAACCGCTGAGTACCTCATGCGGGCAGAGAGTCTTTCCAGCCTGCGCAGAATGGCGCCTCCAGGCGTGAGCCCAGTGCAGGCAAGTCTGACAGGGTCCTCTGCAGCCATGTTGGCTGTCTTAGCTCCAAGCTCTGTTTTTTGTTTTTTTTTTCGTTTTGGGTTATACCTGGCAATGCTCAGGGGTTACTCCTGGCTCTTCACTCAGGAATTACTCCTGGTGGTACTCTGGGGACCATATGGAATGCTGGGGACCAAACCTGGGTCGGCCGCATGCAAGGCAAACGCCCTACCCACTGGACTATTGCTCTGGCCCAGCTCTGGGTTTTTAAATTATTATTATTATTTTTTGTTTTGTTTTGGGCCACACCTGGCCTTGTTCAGGGCTTAGTTCTGGCTCTATGCTCAGGGATCACTCCTGGAAAGCTTGGGAGACCATATGGGATCTCAGGGATTGAATATGGGTTGGCCACAAACAAAGCAAGCTCCCTCCCCCACTGTACTATCTCTCTGGCACCCCTGGGCTGGGCAGAGGTTTTCTGTAGCGGAATAAAGGTGTTTATTGTTGACGTTCAAAAACAGCTTGGCAAATTTTTGGAAGAAATCCTGTTGCTCTTTTTCATGGTATCAAACGAAGTCTTCTCTCATGATAGAAGACCCTTCTTTTCAGGAGATGGGGAATTGTGTTTATTTTCCAAATCATTGTAAGAGGTGGCACTTGTTCCTGTCCAAGCACTGTTCCAGAAAGACACTCTGGTGGACTTTACAGGCAGTTCAGCTCCTGTCTTAGCCTTTCAGCTTCTCCACTGAAACAGCATTAGTGCCAAGCTGAGTTGTTGCTAGCATGAAGTGAGGTTTCAAAGACTCTCCCCATAGGGCTGAGAGAGATAGGATGTTGGTGGAGTGAGGAGGTACTTGCTTTTTAGGAGTCAGCCCGAGTACTACCAGTGTCGCTCCCACAAAGACCCCAGCCCCGAATGTGTATGTTTGCTTATCTGTGTGTACAGATATTTTATACATCATGCACGCAGTGTCTGCCTGACCCAAGACTAGCCTGTGTGCCCATGGAAAGGCAGCTTCCTTCTTTAGCATCCCTTATATAATACTTTACATGCTTTTCCTACATTTTTGTATTGTGTGTATATCACTATCTTCCTGTTAATCATCTATTTGCTAGAGTGGGCACCAGTAATATCTCCATATGTCCTGTCTCATGCTAGTAGAACCCAAAGGCATCTGCTTGCTCCAGGAACATAGAGAGCCTCAAACTATTATATTAGGTCACGGGAATAACCTAATATAAATGTTACTGGTATTTGGCATATCAAATACTACACGGGCAGCTTGCCAGGCTTGCCTTGCGGGTGGCATACTGTTTTAGTCACCTCTAAATAAAACATTTATTGATGAACCGCGTGGCTGCTAGCGGCGCCGGGAGCTGGGTTGTGATAGTCTGGTGTGCTGGGTGGAGTTGTGACGAGAGGGAAGTCCGGATGTGGAAAATGGCGGGCCCCATGGAGTAGGGGAGGGTGGTCTGGCTTGTTGTGAGGCTCTGCTGGGGTGGCAGGCCAGGGCTAGAACCCGCCATGCCTCCCGTGGCGCCTCACAAGCAGCTGGGCACGGGGAGAGCAAGTAGCAGCTTTGCCCCATGTCTGAGAGTCTCTGGTTCAGCATACCTGGGCCGGATTGAAAAAAAAAAAAAACTGCTGCAGGGTGGCTGTCAATGATCCGGGCTGTGATAGTCTGGTTTGCTGGGTGGAGTTGTGACGAGAGGGAAGTCCGGATGTGGAAAATGGCGGGCCCCATGGAGTAGGGAAGGGTGGTCTGGCTTGTTGTGAGGCTCTGCTGGGGTGGCAGGTCAGGGCTAGAACCTGCCATGCCTCCCGGGTGCCTCACGAGCAGCTGGGCACAGGGAGAGCAAGTAGCAGCTCTGCCCCATGTCTGAGAGTCTCTGGCTCAGCATACCTGGGCCGGATTGAAAAAAACTGCTGCATATATATATATATATATATATCACTGTATCACTGTCTTCCCATTCATCATCGATTTCCTCGAGCGGGCCCCAGTAACATCTCCATATGTCCCTATCTCATGCTAGTAGAGCCCAAGGCATCTGCTTGCTCCAGGAACATAAAGAGCCTCAATCCATTCCGGAATGAGGTCTATAATTGTTACTGGTATTTGGCATATATATCAAATACAACACGGGTAGCTTGCCAGGCTCTGTATATATATGTATATGTATATATATATTTGGAAATTTACAAATTAAGTAAAAAAACACAGTTTTTTGCTTTTTGGGGTCATACCTGGCAATGCTCAGGGTGTGCATTCAGGGTGGCAATCCTCCTGGCTGTGCACTCAAGAATTATTGCTGACAGTGCTTGGGGGACCATAAGGGGTGTAGGGGATCGAACCCGGTTGGCTGTATGCAAGGTAAACGCCCTACCTGCTGTACTAGCGCTCCAGCCCAAGTCAAATTTTTTATTTTATTTTATTATTTTATTATTTTGCTTTTTTGGGTCACACCCAGCAATGCTCAGGAATTACTCCTGGCTCTTTGCTCAAGAATTACTCCCTGGTGGTGCTTGGAGGAGCTATATGGGATACCAAGAATTGAACCTGGGTTGCGCCACATGCAAGGCAAACGCCCTCCCCACTGTGCTAGCGCTCCAGCCCCTGGCGCCCACCTCTCACTAAATCCATGGCACAGATCAGTGTTTTGTGATGCACAGAGAACCAGGGAGTGACGCCCACCAGCATCCTCTCCCCGTGATGCCCGTCAGACGTGTGCCTGTGCTGCGTCCAGCTCCTCCTTGAACCCCTTCATTTCTGGTCCCTGGACCTTCTGGGCTGGAGTAAGAAGTCATGAGGTCAATGAGCTTGGGACGTCCCTGTCCAGTGCTGCAGCATCTCGGTCAGGGTCTCCCTCAGCTGGGTGTCGGCCACTGTGCTCACGCGTGTCCTGCCGTGATGTGCTCCTGGAGCTTCAGTGCAGCCGCATCTCACTGGGAGGAGCACCCGCCGCAGTGGGAGGGATATTGGGGGAGACACTTGGCCTTGCTCACGGCCGACCTGGCAGCCTGCACGGTCCCCTGT
This sequence comes from Cryptotis parvus, assembly GCA_021461705.1. Lineage (NCBI taxonomy): Eukaryota > Metazoa > Chordata > Mammalia > Eulipotyphla > Soricidae > Cryptotis > Cryptotis parvus. The sequence continues at coordinate 632,828 of JAJIBD010039299.1, read as the reverse complement.
GCGCTCTTAGGTGCTGCCCCACATCCCAAAATAAATTCCTTTCCTGCATAGCTTGTAGTGCCGGTGAGGCGAGAGCTAAAGCACAGGGTGCTCATGGTGTCAGGACTCCGGCGGCAGCACCCTCGGCACTAACCCCAGCACAGCCGCAAGCTCTGTTTTATAAGGGCAGGAACGGAGAGCAGGAGGGCTGCGCAGGGCTGGGGGCACTTTTGCAGTTGGATTTGGGAGGTGGGATTGTTTGCAGTTCTCAGGCGAGGAGGTGAGAGCACAGTTCTTGGAGCACAGTTTTCTTCCTGGTGAGCGTTTGCTTTGTGTGCTCATGCTCCTGCTTCGACCGGCCCGGCCAGTCGGGGTCGCTGGGGAGTGAGGGTCTTCTCCAGAAGCAGCTCCACTGGCCCCTCCAGTTCTTGTTAGTTTGAAGTCTCTGTGTGTGAATGACTCAGAAAGACGGTGTGAATGACTTCGCAGGCCGCGCAGGCGTCCGTCCCCCTCTAGGGCCATGTGCACTTGTTCTGGCTGCCAAGAGAGGAAGGACCCCGTCTGCCCGGATGCACTTGGCTCATGGCTGCTTCCCCGGGAAGCCAAGACCCAGCTCACAGAACCCAGATGGGCTGTGGTGATGAGGATTTAATGGGGTTCTCCAGGGCTAGCAGGTGGGGCCAGTAACCAGTGGCCACCTTGGATTTGGGGGGGGGCGATGGGGATGCTGTCCACCTTCTTCTGTCCCATCTGGCCCGGAGACGACCAGCAGCCCCGCCTCGGTTCCCGCTGACTCCACCCTCGCCTGGCTCCTTCCTTCCCTGACTCCATGCTGACCTGTGTACTGTGCACCCAGGGTCTGGGCTGGGGGCTGCAACCTCAGCCTGGCCTCAGTGATCGAAGCCCTCTCAGCTCTCTCCCACGGCGCACTCAGGCGCCCGCCCATTTCCTCTGTCTCTCCGTGGATCTGCATTTCCTCTGGCATCTGCACGAGGGGACTCTGTAGGGAGGTGCCCGATTTAAGCACTGCAGATAAGAGACACGAGTTGTTATTGATGATTTATTTCATGAGCTCTTTGTTCGTTTCTCTGATCTTAATGTTCTACAAATGTTCAAGTCAAAAGAGTCTGTGATGGTCGCTTTGCTCTTTCCCTGTCACTCTTACGTTCTCCTCTGCAAACACTGCCACGCCAAGTAGTGCTTTCACTGGGTTGTTTTTCTCACAGAACTGTGTTGTTTGAGGGGAGAGCTGTGTAGACTGGCTCCATGGCGCTGCATTCCCACAGTCTGATCCTCTCCTGCAGGCCCGCCTCCCCCAGACCCTGCTGCCTGCCAGCTGGAGTCGCTGGACAGAGCTTGGCCAGTCCCTTGTGCGCTGAGACCTTATCGCGCCACGCGGCTTTGTTGCTGTTGTGCACGTTTCACGTGGTCGACTTCTGCGCAGACTTACTTCATGGCAACTGCTCGGGTGCGGACCGCCCAGCCATTCGTTAGAAGGGCGCAGTTGTCGTGGTGGCATCGGCCAGCCACACTGGCGAGGCATTTCCAAAGCTGGTCAGAGCAAACATTCTGCCCTCGCACACCTTTCCTTTTTTGTTGAAGTGAGAGTTGTTTGTGCCACATGACACCCGCCTCCCTGCCGCCCTTCCCGGCACCCCTACGGGACACTTGCTGTCATGACCCAGGCGGCCTGGGCAGGAGCCCTGAGCCAGGCTTCTGGTGTCTTCTCACTGTCTTCATTCAGCCCAAAATTCCTTCCTTGTTTTAGCTCCCTAAAGTCTCTGAAGCTAAAGCTCTGCTCTTTCACAGACTTATTGTATCCAAATATGGGGCGTATGTGTGCACCTGGTGGTACCTTGTTGAAGTGTAACAAACCCACTAAGAGGATAATTACCCACTTCAGTTGCTGCTGTTATGATTTTTAATTTTTTTTCTTTTTTGGGTCACATTCAGTGATGTTCAGGGTTTACTACTGAATCTGCACTCAGGAATTACTCCTGGCGGTGCTCGGGGACCATATGGGATGCCTGGGATTGAACCCTGGTCGGCTGCATGCAAGGCAAATGCCCTCCCTGCTGTGCTATTGCTCCGGGCCCCTGACTTTTAATTTGATCAGTAATGTTGATGTTTGTAGGTTGCCTCCCAGGCCCAGATCAGTGTGTGTGTGTGTGTGTGTGTGTGTGTGTGTGTGTGTGTGTGTGAACACTTGGACTTGCAGGTGGGTGGTTCAGTGTTCAGGGCCAGCTTCAGTGGCCACGCAGTGCTGGGGGTTGAACTCAGGACCTCGAGCTTGATGGGCATATGCCAGCCCACTCTTTCCCAGTGGACATTACTCTCCTCCTCCACCCAGCCTCAGTCTCTGTGTGCAGAGAAGAGCTGTGTCCTGTGGTCACCGAACTACTGTATACAGCCAGGTGTCAGTACCTCAGTAGTGTTTCTGGTGCCGGGGTGAGCAGGACTGTCTGGCTCCTAGCGGAGTACAGGGATGGTCAGATAGTTGACAGAAAATATTTTCTCTTTTAAATCCTCTTTCTAGACTCCAACAGCCTCTGTTCTAATAACTTTGGGCTGTATGAGAGTTTTGTTCCCTTCTCTTTCTGGACTTGGTGGAGCTCAGGAGCAAGCTCAGCTTGCTCTTGGCTCTGTACCTAGGGATCACTCCTGGCTTGGGGACTCTGTGGGGTGTCAGGAGTCAAACTGGGTTGACCATGTGCAAGGCAGATGCCCTCCCTGCCTTCCTACGGCACCAGCCAATGGGAGAGTTTCTTAATTTGCTTCCACCACGGAACTTGAGTCACGGAACTTGAGTCTGCCGATCCCTCCTACAATACAGGTTTGTAGAGAGCCAAGAAGTTTCTTGAGCAAGTTTCTTTCCTCCTTCCCCATATTTATCTTTGACACTTTGTCTCTAACCCGCTGGAATTCCCTTAGAGCCCTCTGAGGTCAGTAGAAAGTGACTGATTGTCAGCTATCACATTTGTTACTAAATTTCCGTCTAGCTCTAGTTTGCATGGAAAGCTTGTATCAGCTCGGTAATTGTCCTTTTGAAACTTTTTGTTTCTAGTGCTCCCACCGATTATTGGCTTGTAACTTTTTCTTGCTTTTTTACTTTTTAGGCTCTCTTTATTTTGGATTTTCTTATTTTGCATTACAGAAAAGCAGAAACTTCTTCCTTTCATCTTTCTGCACTCTGATTGATGATAAATTTACTTTCCTTTGGCCTGGCATTTGCTTCAGCAGGCAGCCTTCCTTCAAGGACCTCCCTGACTGATGTGTAATCTTTGATATCTTCCATTAGCCTCCAGGATCAGTGGAGTTCAAGGCCCCGCTGGGAGCCCGAGGAGCCCCCGCCGAGGGAGCTGAAGGCCTCCGAGTCCTTGGGGTGATTGACAAGGTAACTCTTCAGTGCCTCTTCAAGAGCTGGGTCCTAAATTGACTGCATGCTGGCATTGTGTCTTTGAAGCTCTGGATCTTAAGGAGAGGAAACAAAAGGGAGAAAATGACTCAGATGCATCTGTACTTAAAAATAACAAAAGCCGAAGAGAAAAAGCTTTTATCTAAGCAATTCATGTAAGGTCATGCAAAGTATATTCCAGCAGAGGGGAAGATGCTGGTTTGTGGCTTTCAGTTGGGGAAGGGGTTGTGTTCGAATCCATTTTGAGTGCGTGGTTCCCTGGTAACAGGATGGTCCAGTGGCCACAAAGGAGAGGCCTCACCGCAGAGCTGCCCCCAAACTGAGAGGGGAGAAATGGGCAACTGGGGAAAGCAGCATCTCCCTGTGAGAGGAACAAGGCCAGAGTCCAAGCCCGCGCCATTTAGAGTCTTAGCTGCTGCATCCCGCCAGCTCAGCCGAGGGGCCCCCAGACTTCTGTCCTGGCTGCTGCAAAGGCTCCTGTGTCCCTGGGCCAGTGCTGCCTGCAGGGGAGTCCTGACGGGAGTCACTCTGGGAAGTGCTTTGCTCAGAAATGACTTTTCTGCATGAAAACTTGGCATTCGTTGTGTTTGGTTTTGTCTTTGTCGGGAGGTGGGCGTCACTGGTCGGCTTAGGGCCTACTCTGACTTTGTCCCCGGGGCACGCTCTCGGGGGATCTCCTGTGTGCCAAGCCAGCGCTTCAGTCCGCTGACTCTCCCCGGCCCTAATTACTGTTCATATATATAGTTTTAATTGTTTAACAAGAATCTTCTAAGAAACATTTATTGACTTTTAAAATATCTTTCTCCCATAACTTATTATTTTCTGTTTTAGTGATATTCACTATATATTATAGCGTGTGCATATATGTGTGTGTGTGTGTGTGTGTGTGTGTGTGTGTACATGTACATGTGTATATATTATATATGTGGTTTTTGGGTCACACTCGACATTGGGTCTTGCTTCTGGCTCTGTGCTCAGGGGTTACCCCCGGCAGGCCTGGGGGACCATATAGGATGCGAGGGCCTGAACCCCGGTTTGCTGCATGTGAGGAAAGTGCCCTATCCACTGTGCTACCGCTCTAGCTCCTCTTTTCTTTATTCTCTGTGATGGTGCAGGGAGGAAAGTGCCTTGCCCATGAGCTAAGGGAAGGATTTGGGGAGTGTGTCAAGACTTCGGTCCTCTAGGTCTGCATTCATGCTGTCCTGTAGGCTGGAGACGGCTGTCAGCGAGTGTTGCTCTGCAGAACAGTCGGGAGTGATTCAGAACAGGAACACCTGCCTCCTTAGATTCAGTAAACTTTCTAGGTCATCTTGGAATACTGTTAAATATTAATCAGTACCACAAGTTGGGTTCCATCTGCTACAGAAGTACAAAACTCATTAAAAAGCACGAGAAAAAGTAAAAGCATTTAAACTTTCTTGCCCTTGAGGCTTTCTCCTGGAATTGGAACGGGGTGCTTTGAAGGCCACTGTATTGATGGGCCCGAGACATGGCCCTCCCCTGGCCTTCATCCCTGGGATAGTGTGCCGGACTGGGGGTGGCCTGTGCCCATCCTGAACTCCGTCAGAACCCTCTGATGTATTTGCTGCGTTTTAGGAACGGATTGACTTTTCATGGCCTAGTTGATGGATCACATTTGCGGAGCATATGCTTCCACAGAGTGAGAGTATTAGGCCAGGTGGGAATGGACGGAGCTCATGTCGGCTTCTCTAGCACATGCAAATCAGAAGGAGCTGAAACTAAGTGCAGTGGACAATACTTCAAATCAAATGAATTTTCATCTAAAGTTTGAAGCGCCAAGTCACTCTCCCAAGTGAACTTGCGAATCCAAACCAGAAAAAATAGAAGAAGTGGCTTCATTATGGAATTGAATGGCAGAAGCTGAACTTGGGCCCGTAAGCCCAGAACTTCAGAGTTTTAACCTCTCTTTAGTATAATCTCTGTGGCCTTGGGCAAGTTGCTTCTGTGAAAACAGAAAACAGACAATCCAAAATGAGGCTGACAAAGGTGGAGGCAGCGTTGAAAGCATTTGGATCTGAGAAGAGCCTGCTAAGTGCTTGCTTTCCCAGCTCTTCAGTGTGCCTGCTTGAAACCCAGTTTCTCTGTCTTTTTATACTCTGCCTTCTGCTGGCTACATTTTTATCTAGTTTTATTACAAAGACACACCATGTCCTTAGGAAGCAGTTTGATGAAGTTATAGATGTGCAAGCCTAGGATTCAAAAATTACATAAAGTAGGAACTCTTTTCATATAGATATATGTTATGAGCGTACCTCCTTATGAAGGCTGTTTCTGTGGGACGTTATTGTTCAGGAAGTCGCACCCTGGCATGGAGCAGCACGGAGGAGCCACTCATTCACCGGCTTAATAGGCTTAATAGGAATGTAAGAGATGATAAGGTTCTCGGGATGTGAGTTCATGTTTGTGGTTGAAATAATTGCTCCCTAGACAGTGTTCTGGAGAATAGCATGTATTTTGCATTGCTCTAGGGCAGGGCTACATTTAGCTGTTTGTTTAAAGAGAGATGACTGGGTTTTGGCCAAGTGACTTTTCTGTGGGAATTGGAGAAAGAGTTTTCAAAATCCTATCTTTCTTTCTGAGGCCGGAGAGAGCCCAGCGGGTAGGCTGCTCGCCTGGGATGAATCCTACCCAGGTCCCACCCCTGGCATCCTGTATGGTCCCTGAGTGCTGCCAGGAGGGATTCTTGAGTGCAGGGCCGGGAATGACCCCTGAGCATCACCGGATGTGACCAGAACCCAAAAACAAAAAACAAGATTATGTTTCTTTTTTGATCTTGATACCAGTTCTTTCAAAGGAGACTTTGCCAACTCTGTTTCAGTGTCTCTGAGAAATGCAACGGAGTTGGAGTGACTGACCTTTGCATTTTGACTAGATTCCTTGTGCTTGCAAATCTGTTTAGGCACCACCCAAATGTGCTTAATTTTTATTTAAATGGTAGAACTCGTGATACACTCATGTATATTGAATTATCATGATACACTCATGATACACTCATATATTGAATTACAGCATTCCCTGTCTTTGTTTTTTTTTTTTTGGGGGGTCACACCCAGTGACGCTCAGGGGTTATTTCTGGCTCTTTTGCTCAGGAATTATTCCTGGTGGAGCTCAGGGGAACATATGGGATGCCGGGGATCGAACTCAGGTTGGCTGCTTGTAAGGCAAACGCTCTGGCCCCATCATTCACTGTTTTTGTGACTTGTGGCATACAGGAGTCACAGGGTTCCTGTGTGGATTCCTGATCCTACCCTGACACCACCAACTCCCTCAGTCCAATTCCCAGAGCACTGCTGGGTGTGGCCCCAAACACCCTCAAAAGTAGTCTTTGTGCTTACTTATAGGGAATTTACAAAATGTACAAATGGGCCAGCTGAGCTCGGCTGGGGTCTGTCCCCCCCTCCCGCCCCCTGCAGTGGTTCATGGACATCTGAGCTCACAGGGGTGTGTCCACCCCAGCACAGCCCTACAGTGGCTCACGGACAGCTGGAGGCTGTGTTTGCTAGGGTGCAGGGCACAGCCCTGCAGTGGCTCACGGACAGCTGGAGGCTGTGTTTGCTCGGGCGCAGGCACTTGGGCTTCCTCATGACATTTCTCCAGGCATCTTGGGTTTTAGGTAGCTTAGAATTACTTCCCTGTGGATGCTTAGAAGCATTAAAAAATTGCAGCAAGAATAGAGTTAATGCAAACTAAATGCTTCTCTTGGCATTGGGGGGAGGTATCAGCAGGTCCGGGGCCACACCTGGCAGTGCTCAGGGCTTGCTTACTCTCCGCTCAGGGCTCACTCCTGGTGGGTCTCAGGGCTTACTCCCTGGCTCTGTGCTCAGGGATTGCGCCTGGTGAAGCTCCAGAGATGGTCATGTGCAAGGCAAGTGCCCTACCTAGTTGTACTGTATCTCTGGCCCCCTGCTGACATTCTAGAGCCAAGAAATAAAAGATGCTTTTCTGTATTGTTTAGTATGTTGTTGTTGTGGTCCTGAACTGAACTCAGGTGTCATGCGGGCATGCCCTTTACCATTGAGCTACATCTGGGCCCTGAGGATGTTTCTCTGTTCTTTGTCCTCTGACTGCATCAAGCACCCGGGAGCTCCACATTAGATTAGTGCATTTCTTTCAGGCCGGTAGGGAAACTTCACCTTAGTGCATTTCTTCTAAGGGACTATGTAGGTGCAGCTATTCCACAGCTGTGGAGCCGGCCTCTTGAATATTCTAGTTTAGCTGTTTATGGAAAGACATCGAAGTGTTTTGTTTTTGTATGCAGGACTGTGGTAAACCGCAATTATGACCTTAGAGGCCATTTTTTAAGTACTGAGAAATCAGAGGTTTTAATTAGTATTTTATGAAACCTCATCTTCATGCACACTGTTTTTGGGTCGTGTTGGAGTTCAGGGGCTGGGGAACAACTGCCAAAGAAAGCCGGGTATAAAACACTGTTGTTGTTGTTCAGATACTGATGAAAGTGGGTTAAAGTTTTGTCTCATTTTGAATAAAGCGATAGGTTCTTTAATAGGTGACTACGTTCTCGTCAAGTACAGCCACCACGTCTCCCTAAATAGATGCCATTTGTGGTGTTTCTCTCCTGTCTCTTTGTTCTGCCCTGGAGTGCGCTGTGACCTTGGGGTGGGGTGGAGAGACGGCTGGATGGTTCCCGATATCCCTTATTTTCCGGTTGTTTGCCTGTTGCCTGCCTCTGGCTCCGGAGGCCTGGTCTGACTGAGGCAGTATCTCCTCTGTCTCTCATCTCGCTTTGATGCCTGTGTTCTGAAGGTGGCACTGTGACTTCGGTGGTAGCAGATGGTGAACCTTCAGGCTGCCACGGCTATCTGGGCGCTAAGTTGGAAAGTTCCTGTTTGATGAAGAATCAGTAGTGCATATGAAAGAGCTCTCACTGCTGAAATAGCTTTTAATTAAAAAATTAGCATACCAGAACCTTTGCTAATGGATGGGCATTTAAGGAAATGTGGAAGTTGATGTTGTCTTAGAGAGAAGCTAGTTATTTACCCGGCTAGCTTTGTGTTGCCTGCTCTTCCACTGGCCTGGGTGGCTGCCCCAGTCTGCCCATACAGCTTCAGATTGGCACCTTTGTTCCAATGAAAGGTCTCAGAGAAGCGTTTAGACTCTGGGAGGAGTTCGGGACTTTCTGACTAGAATGGGATGTGGGCGCCGATGCCACCTGCATGCAGGCTGCAGGACTTGTCTGTTGTTCTCTGAAGGGATTTCTAGATTGTGAAAGTGGGAGAGCTCAACCCGCTCCAGAGAGTGCCCGCCTCGTTCCCAGTTGGTTGATGATGTCTGGCCATAGCCGCCCATGTCATTCCCAGCCCATTGGGAATGTCTGGCACAGCCGTTGAACCTCAGAGCAGAGTCCCTTTGGATGGCTCGTTCCCTTCTCAGCCAGGCGCTGTCAGGTTTTCACTCGGAGCTGACAGTGCTGGAATGTGGGGGTTTCTCCCACTTCCCTTCAGACTCTGTGACCCTTTTCTGCTTTTCTCTGCTGAAAACAGATCTCCAGTGTAGAGACTGTCCTGCTCTGCAGTGCCCGTCCTGCTTCAGTTCTCCGGGAAGCAGCCTGGAGGGAATGCACGCAGGACTCGGGGGCATGCCGGGGTGGCTGGGGAGAGAGAGAACCAGCTGGGAGAGCTGCTGTACCCCAGGGCTCCTGTGCTCTTTACCAGCCAGGAGAGCTGCTGGTGCCCCAGGGTACCTGCACACTTTCTTGTTTCATGGTTGTTTTTTAAAAAATTTTTTTATCCCCCCCAATTTTATTACACCACTTTCAGACATACAATTGCAAGATGCTCATGTAAAGCTTTGGTTCCACAGTGTTCCAACACCCATCCCTCCACCGAACCCATCTCCCATCACCAATGTGCCCACCTCCCTCCCCCTCCCATACCTCAACTCTTTGGTGGGTTCTATATGTCTTTTTCTCCTCTCTATCTCTCCCTCCCACCCAACTTTCCTACACATCGTAGAATGCAGTACATTAAAGGACATAACTGTATCCACTAGTTTGATGGACCAGGGCCGCTGCGTGCGTGCATCTTAGGGGCCTCATGGTCAGCATCTGGATAGTGAAGGTTTTGCTCTGTTAATCTGGTCTTGAGGTAGCATCCCAGTGTCCGGACAGCGAAGGTGGCAGCTAGTGTGGTGGGCGAGTCTCATCCGGCTGCTTCTGGGACACCACAGAGGGTGATGGGCCCACTCCCAAAACCCATCTGTCCTCCTGGGAGCCGCATGGTCAGCTAAGCCTGGGGAGAGCCGAGCTCCAGCTTCCCCAGCCGCATTTGAGACTGCATGCTATGGCTGGTCTTCCCAGGGCAGCTCCTGGGCGGGGCCACCAGGCTCAACAAAATGGAGAGGGGGAAGGGCTGTCCCCTGACTCCATCTTGACTAATTCCCAGTGATTCCTGCTTCTGGGAGCTGCCTACCTGGGCTTGAACACGTTTTGCTCTGTTAATCTGGTCTTGAGGTAGCATCCCAGCGTCTGGACAGTGAAGGTGGCGGCTAGTGTCATGGGTGAGTCCCATCCGGCTGCTTCCGGGACCCCCCAGAGGTGATGGGCCCACTCCCAAAACCCATCTGTCCTCCTGGGAGCCCCATGGTCAGCTAAGCCTGGGGGAGCCGAGCTCCAGCTTCCCCAGCCGCATTTGAGCTGTTTCATGGTTGTTGACCCTTCGTAGATGGCGTCTAAGATTGAGCTCTGGAAGGAACTGAGAGTAGAAATGCTCTTGGCTACTTTCAGGACACAGAACGGAAAGAGTCTTTTTAGCGTTGAGTGCCAGTTTTTAGCATTTGGTTCTCATCACTTGCTGACACGCCAGAGTTGGGGGCAAAGGCTGTGGGCTCTGGGGCAGAGTGTATGGGCTGGCTCCTGTGGTGTGGGCAAGAGGCCCGTCCAGAGCTCGTCCAGGAGTGCTTCAGTTGAGCCTGGTGTCCCAGTGCCGGACCCCACCAGGGGTGAGTCCACCAGAGACCCCTAGGGGAACGTTGTCTGATGGCAGAGTTGGGCTCTGCACTCTCCCACTCTCCACAGGGCTGCTCTGTGGCTTCTCCTGGTGGCCCGTTGACATCAGTGGATCCCAGCAGTGTCCGTGGACACGGACTGGAGTGGGGACAGCAGTGTGTTCAGGGGGCTGTTCCTGTGGACTATGTCGCTTTTCTGAGTTGTTCTGGAGCCTGGGAGTGGGATCCAGAGTTGCTCTGTCAGGTGCCCCCTAGCTGAGCCGGGCAGTCTCACTGAGGCACAGCAGTGCAGGTCGCTGTGACATGCCCAGAAAGAGCCCAGAGTGGGGGATGCCCTTGCCGCCTCGCTGCCCCCCACAGTTGTGGCTGTATGGGTGTCTGCTCCTGGACACACTCCCTGCCACACGCCAACCCCTCCCTGCAGCTTCGCCTCTCTGTCCACCCCCATCTCGCCATGCTTACGGGGCGCCCTCCTCATGCTCCAAGGCTGCCCGCTCTGCCTGCCCCGGTCTGCCCAGGTGGCTGACACCCCGACACCTGGCTGAGTAATGGTGGCCTCCCCCCAGCTCCTAAAGAGCCAGGCCTGGGCACACTGATCCTGGGGGAGAAGAGCCATGCAATTGGGGTGGGAAAGGAGGTCGCAGAGGAGGGTCCACCCGTAGGCAGTTGGCCATCTTCTTCCAGCCCATCCCAGCCCCTCCCCACTGCAGCAGAGCCTGGTGGTCTCCTGGACCAGGCACTAGACCAGGTGCTAACCCAGACTGGAGAAGAAAAGCCACGCGGAGAAGCCCAGTGCTGTTCTCAGGAGCTGTGCCAGCCAGGAGAAGGATTTCATGACTGTTTTACTTACTGTACTTTTTCTCGTGAAAAGAAAGATGGTTTTAGGGGCCTTTATTGAAAAGACAATTGTGTCCTATTAGTACCAAATTAGGTTTTTGTCTTTATAGAGGGTGAGCAGACCCATGACCAGTTTTGAAATGGATGCTTGCGAGCCCACAAATGAACAAATTCTGGTTGAGGGTTAAAGAAGCGATTACTCTGTCCTTTATGCTGGCAGCCCCGTTACAGATTGGCCTGCTGTCGACGTTAAAAAAGGTTTGGCTCCTTCTGAGCCCTGCGCGTGAAGCTCTGATATTAATGCAGCGCCATCACACTGTTCATTAAGAAATGACTTTAAATGAGGTTGGAGCGAGTGTGTACATTTGGAAAGATACAGATGTTAAATGCAGTGCTTTTTCTCTATATACAGCCGTATGGCTAATAATTTCCAAGTGGCTAAAGCTCTTGTGAGCAGGCGTGCGGGGGTGTTAAGAACGGTCCTATAAATAACTTTAAGAACTGAAGTTGAAGGTGCTTCTTTAAGGACTATTGTTAAATAAACATTATTGCCAAACAGATGGAAAGCACTCACCAGCCTGATGTTTTTAGGCCTAATTATATTATCACCCAGCCCTGTACGGCTCAGTTGAAGAGGTGTATCCAGAGGCCAATTTATAATCATTTAGTCAACACCTGTTTGGGAGAAATTGACAGTCAAAGGGCACATTTCAAAAAAAATCACATATGTTCTTCTGTTCATTGCCGCAATGTGAATGGTGTCTAGCTGCAAACAGACCGGGAAGGGAAGGAAGTCGACAGGAACACGGCAGCCCTACCCAGCCGCCCCATCCATCTTCATTTGGCCCTTTTATCCCATCACTTCATGCTTTATGGCCAGGCGGAACCCGCAAAGAGATCGCGCCTGATGTGTGCCTGCTCGCCCGGCCTCTTCCTTTAGTGCAGCTTCCCTGGCCCTGTGGCCGCTGTCGTAAGACAGGTCTCGTCCAAGTGGGGTTGGCACGGGGCTTCTCAAGTTGCTCCTTGGTGTGCACCCTTGGAGACCTTAGTAGCTTCCCCCTCCACCACCCAAACTCCTCTGCAGTGCATGGCTGGTGTCCAGCTCGTGTTCCTGCACTTTGAGATTCCCAGGTGCAGTGGGGGTGAAGATGGTTTGGTGGAAGCCCTGGGAGAACACAGCACCCTTTGAGAAAGTTCCTTGTTTTCCCTCAGAGGCGATTGTGACTGGTTGTTGGAAACTCTGTCTGGTCCCCCACTCTCAGCCTGCTCTCCTCGGGCGGTCCTCCTCTGCTGTCTGCCAGGGACATCCCCCTGGGTGCTTTCTTACAGACCCTCACCTAGACCTCAGTCTTTGGGGCCAGTTACTGAGGGGCCAGGTGCAGGTTCTGCCCATCACCCTGTGGGCCCTGAGAACTTTGTGAGCAGGGATAGGTCGGCTGTGAGCTCACCATAAAGCTGTCAGTTTCTTGAGAATAGTTCAGGCCCACCAGCACCACATATGGGCCCAAGCTCCACCAGGAGTGGGTGAGGCCTGGGCACAGCTGGGTGTGGCTCCACAGGAAAAACCAACAGAAGTCTCTGACACACCAGCATGAAGCCAGCAATCCAATTAGCACCTTCTCAAGATTCTGTTACATTATTCTTGGTGTATGTGTGTGTGTGTGTGTGTGTACACATGTGGTGTGTGGGCTCACATGCAAAGTATCTTCTCTGCTCTTTCCAGTCTCTCTGGGCATGCAGAAACCTGGTTCCTCCTGTTGGTCCTAACTGTTTCCTGAGCCCCCTTCCCTGCAGATTGCCCACTACCTGCCGTAGTGACAGCCGGACCCACTCACAGGCTGCACATGGGGGGTTTACTTACTCCTGATATCTGCCAGTGCAGAATCCAAATCTGCTTAGACTGGACACGTTGCTGTGGGGGTGGTGGATGCTGCTGGGGTTGGAGTCATCACTGTTGGGGAAGATGAGAAGGTGGGGGAAGTTGTGTGTGTGTGTGTGTGTGTGTGTGTGTGTGTGTGTGTGTGTGTGTATAATGAGAAACTTACTGAGTGTGAATGAAGTTGTTACTGTGTGTGAGAGATAAGTTACTTCTGAGCTGTGTGTGGAAGATGAAGAGCTGTTACTGTGTGCAGAAGCTGGTGCTGTGTGGGAAATGAGAGATTGTGTGTGAAATGAGAAATTGCTGCTGTGTGTGGGAAATGAGAAGTTGTTGCTGTGTGTGTGAAATGAGAGGTTGTTAATTGTGTGTGTGTGAAATGAGAAGTTGTGTGTGAGGAATGAGAAATTAACTGTGTGGAATTAGAAGTTGCTACTGTGTGTGAAACGAGAAGTTGTTGCTGTATGTGTGAAATGAGAACTTGTGTGTGGCGAATGAGAAGTTCACCGTGTGGAATCAGAAGTTGTTAACTGTGTGTGTGAAATGAGAAATTATTTCTGGGTGTGTGGGGTGGAGTCGGGATGAGCGGTCAGCACTGTGTCGGGGGCAGGGCCATGTAGGCAGAGTCGCGTGGCTGAAGGGCAGCGTGGGAGCTGTGGTCAGTCTGGCTAGGACCTGGTCAGCGAGTGGAGCCGCAGGCCTGGCTGCGGTGGGAGACTGGGCTATTCTGTGGGGTTAACTGGCCTTGGTGAGTTCACGCCCATCCCGCTGGCCCAGAGAGCGCTTCAGCTCCCCCTGCCCCATCCCTGTCCCTCTCCCTCTGCCCACACTCCACAGTGCTGGCTCTTGTCTGGACTGGGCTTTCACCGGGCGGCAGCAATCATGGCGAGTGGCTGTAAGCTGTTGTGCACTATGGGGCCTTTTGACCAGTGCCCTGGATATGGGGGAGGACAGGTCTGTCCCCATTCAGCCTTCTCGCCCAGCCAGGGAGGTGAGCAGGGACCCTGGTGGGGAGGCAGCTATCTCGGCATGCGGTGCCAAGGGGGTGTCAGGAGAAAAGGGGGATGACAGCAACTCCTAGGAGTTTCGGTTTTGGAATCTGTGAGCTGATGTATTATTATGAGTTTGATGTTGGAACTGAGAGGCAGAGGGCGACGCCATTGCCAGTTATTTTCTAAAGGAGAGCGAGGGCGATGGTCTCTTCAGAGTCCTCGAAGGTGTGTCTAGATCAGGCACTTACGTCATCACTAAAATAAAAGAATCTTGACTGAGGATGGAACCAGGGTCTCACACATGCAGGTGGGTGCTCTCCCACCTACCCATATACTCCACCCCCAAATTGTTTTTAATCATGCAGGTTCCTTAGGAAAAATCTTTAAGGCAGTCTTTATTTTTTCTTCACTATTTCTTATAAAAAAAATATATTAAAGAATAAACCTAAAATACCCAGTCATGTTTTAAAATTATGACTTTATAGAAATAATGAAGTCCATTTTAGGTAGGACAGCTTTAATTATGTGATTGATCTGGAAAACAGCGGTCTGATGGGAGGCCAGTGCCAGTGGTCCCTCCCCACCCTTCAGGCATAGTTTCAGGAGTTGTGAGTGAATGTTTTGTGGTGTTGTGAATAAATTTCATTCATGTTTTCCTGTAGGTTTTACTTGTAATGGACACAAGGACAGAACAGACATTCATTTTAAAAGTAAGTACCGTTCATGTGTTTAATGAGTAGACCTTTCTGAGAAAAAACACACAGGCTGGCGTTTCGTGAGGTGTGTTCACTTCACTTCCTTTCGCCCATTACAACCGGCACGCAGGATGCATGTTGTGGGACTCATTCTGTGGTGGTGAGAGGAAGTGGGAGTTCCGGTACAACTCCATGTTCGCATGGTTTTGTCACATACACACATGCTTTGTGATGTTTGTACATGATCTGTGATGTTAGCACACGATCTGTGACAGTCACACATACCATCTGTGATAGTCACACGTATGGTCTGTAATGAGCACACACGTGGTCTGTGGCTGGTCACATGTATCATTTGAGAGGATTACAGATGGTGTGTTTGGATCACCACAGGAGGGTCTGTGACTATCACATACACCATCTATAATAGTCACATGCGTGGTCTGTGGCGGTCACACGCACGGTCTGAGAGGATTACACACAGTCTGTGAGAATCACCACAGGGTCTGTGACTATCACACACACCATCTATAATAGTCACACGCGCGTGGTCTGTGATGGTCACACGCACGATCTGAGAGGATTACACTTGGTCTGTGAGGATCACCACAGGGTCTGTGACTATTACACACACCATCTATGACAGTCACATACGTGGTCTGTGATGGTCACACGCACGATCTGAGAAGACCACACACGGTCTGTGAGAATCACCACAGGGTCTGTGACTATCACACACACCATCTGCGACAGTCACATGCATGGTCTGTGATGGTCACACGCATGATCTGAGAAGACCACACATGGTCTGTGAGGATCACCACAGGGTCTGTGACTATCACACACACCATCTATGACAGTCACATGCGTGATCTGTGACGGTCACCACGCATGATCTGAGAAGACCACACACATGATCTGTGAGGATCACCACAGGGTCTGTGACTATCACACACACCATCTATGACAGTCACATGCGTGATCTGTGGCGGTCACATGCACGATCTGAGAAAAACCACACACGGTCTGTGAGAATCACCACAGGGTCTGTGACTATCACACACACACCATCTATGACAGTCACATGTGTTGGTCTGTGACGGTCACACGCACAATCTGAGAAGACCACACACTGTCTGTGAGGATCACCACAGGGTCTTTGAGAATCACCACATGGTCTATGATGGTCACACTTTTGGTCTGTGATGGTCACATGCTTGGTCTGTGACGGTCACACGCGCAGTTTGTGAGCGTCACCACATGGTCTGTGACCAGTCACACACATGGTCTGTAACAGTGCATGCAGTCTGTGACGGTCATACGCATCTTACTTGCTCATGACTGCAGCTCCTAAGAGCTAAAATTTGCCTCAAGCCTTTGTTACCAGTCTTTGAGAAAATGTTATCTTGTAATCTCTTTTTTGCTCTAAGTTCAATTTTAATTATATTTATAACTAAATGAACAAGGAGAGAAAAAATCCTGTTTTCTAATTTCAGATTGTATTTGAAATGAATTGTGATAGCACCTACTCTAAAAAATACTCTTGTTTAAGTACTGCCACAGCCTCGGAATTAAGCAGCTCACATTAGCCTAATATTTCTGTGCGGTGCTCATCAACATGGTGGTGGTCACACAGACACATCCCAAACAAGTGTCTCTTTGGAGAAAATTTGGCCCCGACGTCCAGCCAGGGTGTGGCCCTGAGGTCGGTGCTCCCCTCACCTGTCCCCCAGGAGAACCAGGAGGTCCCCAGTGCTGTCAGAGGCTTGGCCTGGCCCTCCCTGTGCCTGACCCTGCATCTCAGGAACTGATGGTATCTCACCCTTCTGGCCAGCCCTCTTGAGACCAGGAGTTGGAGGCAGGGGCCTAGGAAAGATCCCTGAGGGCCTTGTTAATGGGGATGCAGGCCCGTGACATTGACTGCAGTGACAGCTCAGTGGCATCTTCTGTGCCTGGACCAGGTGCTGTCCACGGGGCCTCTGAGGACAGGGGCAGGGAGCAGCAGCTGCTTGGGGGTGGGCTGGTTGCATAGTAGGCTCTAGTGGCAGCCGGGGCACGACTGACCTTTGTACTCTCTCTCAGGGCCTGAGGAAGGCGCGGGGGCTGGGGGCAGAAGGACCATCGTCCCCCGCCGCGTGCCCCACATGGTGCGTCTGCACAAGTACATCGTGTCCGATGAGTCTGTGTTCCTGGTGCTGCAGCATGCTGAAGGTATGTGTGGACCAGCCTCTTCCTGGGCGCTCGGCTCGGGCCTGGAGTCCGTGCATGTGGGGGGGTCACGTGTCCGTGTCCTCTTGAGCGCACCCCTGTCTGCGCCTCCCACTCACCATCCGGAGAGGACAGGGCCTTCTTCCTGGCTCCACCTGTGGGCCCTGGGGGGCTGGACCCGAGTGGGGAGTTCCCAAGAGCCCTGTCTCTCCTCCGATGCCTCTGACCTGCTGGGCAAACAGCTCTGTGTCAGGCAGGAGTTTAATTTTCTTCTCCTGTTCAATGCTAGATGACTCTGATGTTCATGGACTAAAAAGCATCCCCGAAGAATTAATTAATTCCCTCCTTTTTTAGGAGGTCTGGGTATTTGCTACCACTTGACACCACCTAGTTATTCTGATGCGGGTCTTACTAATCTAGCCGCTGGCACCCCATATGGGTGCAGAGAGACACTGTCCTCTGCCTCCAGATTCCTCAGACATCTCAGCTTGTAGGAGAGGGAACAGGTGGGCCCAAATGATATTTTGATTTGATTTTGCCCCTTCACATTTGGATTTAAATGTGTCTTTTATTTAGAATCGCAGTACAGCATTTAAATATAGATCACACATTAAGTACTAGCTTTCAGGCTTTTTAAGAGGTGTTCTTAAATTAGTAAAAATAATTATTTCCCACATTTCATGAAAGTGTTATTATTATTTTTGCATCATTGAGAAAAAAAAGAACGTGGGTGCTTTGTTAATGAGGCATAACCTGTGAATTCAGTGCATTTTCCCGGGAAAAGGCGCTTTGTGGAATGAGGTAACTCATGCGAGATTTTGTCGGGGCGAAACTATTAATACTGTTTATTGTGAAGTATGGTGGGGCCCCCACAGATGGAGGGAGGCCTCCATATGCTATATTTAATAGGAAATTCAGAAGGGGCTCTGTGGTCCCTCAGGTATTAAGAGAGTTAATTGTGTGTGTGAATTGGATGACTAATTCACCTTTGTTCCGACATTATAGACGGCTTTTATCTGAGGATACCAGTGCATTACAGACATTATTGAATTAGAGGTCGTGTCATCCGATCGCCAAATACAGCCACCTCTGGTGTGGAACTGAGTGACTTGCGTAGTCATAATCCATAATAATTTGGAACAAGGTCAGCAGGATGGAAGTAATCACAGTCGCTGCTCTGTTGCCCAGCGTGGGGTCATTCCTGTGGAGACTGTCTAGGACCTTTCCACCCTAGTTTGCCTCTGCTCTGGGCAGCTTCCTCTTCTTCTCCAAACCTAACTACTTTGTCACCGTCTCGCCTTCTCTGATGCACCCTGAAGCTGCCGGTTCAACTGGTTTCACCTTCCTTCTCGAGAAAACTCTTGATTCTGTGTGAGACCCTCCCAGGGTCTTGGGGGGCCTCACCATCCTCTCTTCCTTTATTGCTGTCTGGGCGTGACTCTGGGGAGTCCCAATGTCCCATTGGGATGGTTGGAGGTGCAGGCGTGACAGAGGTAGGAGGGCGACTCCTGATTCCAGATTATTCCGCGGGGGATAATACGGGAACCCATTTGGCCTTTAATTCTGATGTCTGTTATTTAAGAGGATTTTATGATACAAAGACTTTTTTTCTTTGTATCCAGTGGTGCTAGGGGTGGGCGGGGGCATAAGAGCTGTAGCTGGTGGGCAGGGGACCATGTAGTGCCGGGGTTGAACCCAGGGCTCACGCATGCCAGGCACCCGGCTTCGGCCCAGCACCCCCCACACATGACTCAGTGCATCCACACCGACCCAGCACCCCACGCCTGACTCAGCACCCCAGACCAGGCCCAGCCTCCCCTTACCCAGCTCAGCACCATCTACACTTTCCAGGACCTGACCCAGCTGTCCCATTGGGGCCCAGATACTGTCCCAGGGCCTGACCCAGCTGTCCCATTGGGGCCCAGATACTGTCCCAGGATCACCCACCTCAGGTCAGTATGAGGGTCGGTGACTGAAACATGAGGCACTTGGAACAGGACCAGACTGGTTGCTAATGGAAGACTCATAGATACTAATCACTGTATCACTTTCTTCCCATTCATCGTCAATTTTCTCGAAGCGGGCCCCAGTAACATCTCCATATGTCCTGTCTCATGCTAGTAGAGCCCAAGGCATCTGCTTGCTCCAGGAACATAAAGAGCCTCAATCCATTCCGGAAAGAGGTCTATAATTGTTACTGGTATTTGGCATATATATCAAATACAACACGGGTAGCTTGCCAGGCTCTGCCGTGCAGGTAGCATATTCTTGTAGGCATCTCTAAGTCCAGCATTTATTGCTGAACCGCGCGGCCGCTGATAGGCTGGTCTGCTGGGTGGAGGTCTGACGAGAGAGAAGTCCGGATGTGGAAAATGGAGGCCCTCATGGAGTGGGGGGGGTCGTCTGGCTTGTTGCGAGGCTCTGCTGGGGTGGTGGGCCAGAGCTAGAACCCACCATCCCTCCCGGGCGCCTAGTGAGCGGCTGGTCACGGGGAGAGCCAGTAGCAGCTCTGCCCTATGTCTGCGAGATATTACTAATAGGGACCAGCATATCTGGTCCAGACTTGCCATCCTTTATTCGAGCTGTTCCCCAAGTCCCTTGTGGTTAGAGTGTTCCCCATACTTTTGCCTGTATGTCTGTGGGCTTTTTGTAAGGGTTCGGGATTGCTTGGGTGTCCATGACTGGCTATTGAGCCATTCTCTTAACACATATACTTTATTTTTTTTTTTATGTTGGATTCAGTTTTTTAAAAAAAAATTTTTATTATACCACCGTGAGACATACAATTGCAAAGGTGTTCATAATTGGTTCTTCGTAATACAGTATTCCAGCACCCATCCCTCCACCAGTGCCCCATTTTCACCACCAATGTGCCCCACCCCCTCCTGCCCACCCCCAGGCTGCCTCAATAGCAGGTATCCCCCGTTTCCTCTCTTTCTCTCTCTCTGTCTCTGCATCTCTCTCCCAACACACATACTTGAAAGGATACAGGTTTTATCCTGTTTTGCTCGGGGGCGCTCAGGACTTTCACCTGGCTCTGTGCTCAGGGATCACTCCTGGCAGGTCTTGGGGCCATATGTGGTGCCAGAGGACTGAACCCAGGCCAGATGCCCTCCCTGCTGCCCTCCTCCTCTCTCTCCAGCCCCACTGTGTGGATCGTTTCAATTCTGAGAGAAGCTTGTTAACCAGCCAACAGTAGAGGGACATTTCAGCACTTAAGCTTACCCCGGATCTCATCACATACGATACGCACCATACTTAGCACCTTGCCATATTCAGTACTTACCTGCCGCACTCAGTACTCATGCTCAGTGCTCACCATGCTCAGCACCCCTTTATGATCAGTGCTCATAGACTCAGTACTCAGCATGGTTATACTTAGTACTCATCACATCTGGAATTATAAGTGAGAAGGTCAGTGCAGATGAATTCTGGGAAGAGGTGAGGCAGAGCCCCGAGTCTGCGTCATTCTGTCTTGTGCTGGGTCCGAGTCAGGTGGACAGTGGTCTCAGGGAGGTGATGCCGTCCCAGGCCCAGAGGGAGGTTACTGGTGGCGAATAGTGTGGTTGTGAGACTCAGGAGGGGCGTGGACAGGTCAGCTTGGCTCCAGCCTTGCTCCACAGGACCTGGTCAAAGAACTAACGAAAAGAGAAAGGTCCACGGCTGGGTTCTGTGGGCTTGGAAACTTGTCTGACACGGGAAGTCCCAGAGAGGTGACCAAGGCGTCCACTGCAGAAGAGGCTGTGGGGGCCGAAGGGGGGAGTGTCTGCTGCTCGTGTGGGCTGGTTGAGGGAGGAGCGAAATTTTTCTACTTTTCTGGATTGCGCTCTCTGCTGTCCCTGGAACTTCCCTGCTACGGCTGTGGCAGCTGGTGCGCCCGTCTGAGGCCCACGCCCCTGCCCTGTCCTCAGGAAAGCAACCCTGCCATATCACAGTGGGTCCGGCCACACCCTGTAGCAGTGCTGGGTGGGTGTCATGCTCGGCTCCATCGCTGCCACCTGGCACATCTGGCGGGTGTTGGTGTGGTTGGTACTGTGCACGGCTCTGTGCTGCCTGTTTATTATTTCCTCTAGCGTAGGTCAGGGAATGTCCCTCCTATGGGCTGAAGAAGGCTCATGAAACAGTGCTCTGGCCTTGGTGCCTGATACAACAGACTTCTTGATGGCCGCTGGTCTCGATGGATGGTGGAAGTGTCCAAACAGCTTCCGGCAGAAAGTGGTTCCCTCACCCCACTGTAAAGGGGAGAAGCATCAACCTTTAGACCTGTTTCCCTCACTGGATTATACTGAATAGTGACATACGGAATCTCTTGGCCAGGGACCTCTCCATAGGAGTTGGTCCCTCTCAGCACTTTCGTCCCCATATGGGAAATGCCACTTGGATCTTTGTGAACTTTGCTTTTGTTATGACTGGTTTTCTGGACCACCCCGCTTTCTTGTAGAACAGTTTTAGTCAGTTTAATCTTGGTGGTTGGTTAGTACTTGTTTTATAGTTTAGGAAGAAAAATTGGGTTTTTATTGTGTATTTTTTTCTGGGGGCAGGGGTAACACCCAGCAGTGCTCAGGGCTTACTCTTGGCTCTATGCTCAGGGGTCACCTCTGGTGGGCTCAGGGGACCATATGTATTGCCAGGGATTGAGCCTAGATTGGCTGTGTACAAGGCCAGTGCCCTCGCCAGAACTGGACTATGACTCTGGCTTTTTATTGGTTTTAGCCAATAGAGGAAAACTAAGCCGAAGCAATTACTCAGTGAATATTGCAGTGAAACACTATTTCATGTATTAATCTGATTTCTGTGTAGTCATTGGCATTTGGTTTCCATGTCAGAGCACAGATCCGATGCCAGTGGCTGCTTCATTTACCTGTCCTCAGCTTCTCAGATCCCCCACTCACGCTGTGTGTGGGAGAGGGAAAGTGGGACACTGGTTGTCTGACATAGTCCCGATTTGTGTTTCCAGGGGGGAGGAACAGTATCACTGTGTTCCCTGCCGGCTTCCCACCGGCTGAGGAGCTCTCCTGTGCAGACCAGGGCCTGTACTTGAAACAATTTCTACATAAACAGGCTGGCGCTTAATCATATATCTGCCACAGCCTTCTTTAAAGTGCAGTGTTGGGCTGGGAGGCCGCCTGGTAGCATTTGTCATGACTAATTTCCCTGCAGAGGGAGAAAAGCTGATTGACACTGGCCTGCTGGTGCTGGAGCAAAAGGCCTCGCAGCCTGCTCATGAGAGAGGGTGGCTGCCACACCTTTGAGTCCTTTCGAGACTTTCGGGTTTTGTTTAATAAGCAACCAATAAGAAGCAGTAATTTGGGGTCGCAATAATTTATATTTTTGCTTTTTGGGTCACACCTGGCAATGCTCAGGGGTTACTCCTGGCTCTTCGCTCAGGAATTACTCCTGGTGTTGCTCGGGGGACCATATGGGATGCCGGGAATCAAACCAAGGTCGGCCACATGCAAGGCAAGCGCCGTACCTGTTGTGCTAGTGCTCCGGCCCTCAATAAATTTTTTGTTCATTGTGCTTGTTCGCAGGTGGCAAACTCTGGTCATATATTGGTAGATTTCTCAGCAGAAGCCCCGAGAACACCCCCTGCCAGCAGAGGCGGTGAGAGCGCATGGCCTGAGGCAAGTCCCGGAAGCCCATGTCCAGCCCTCAGGCTGCCAGCGCTCTTGACCCTGGAGCCCCAGGAAGACCCCAGGGAGCTTCGGCCTTGCCACTGCCGCTGCAGATGAGTCTCCAGCCCAGCTCTCAAGATGGGAGCCAGCAGGATGAGGAGGAGGAGGACGAGGGAGGAGGAGGACGAGGAGGAGGAGGACGAGGAGGGAGGACGGCCAAGTGAGCTCCCCTAAGTGGTCTGAGTCAGGCTCAAGTTCCGAGGAGGGCTGCACGTCCAGTTACTCCACACTGTGCAAAGAGTATGGGCGAGAGAAGGTGGAACCTGGGGCTCTGACCGGTGAGGCTCCTCGGGAAGCCGGAGGCCAGCCGGCCCGAGCCTATGACCGCTGACAGCCCGCCCCAATCCCGGGGCTCAGGCTCTTCCCTGGAGGCAGTGAGCTGGAAGCTGCCCCCTCAGCAGCCTCCCGTGGCAGCCCCTGGACTTCTTCCGGATTGATAGCAAGGACAGCTCCAGCGAGCTCCTGGGACTAGAGTTGGCAGAGAGTCCAGGTTGCCTGCTGCCCGCGGCCACATGCCCCAGTGGGCACGAGGAGGACTCCGTGCCCGTCATTTCTTTCAAAGACGCTGCTCTGGATGCTGGCCCTGCAGCCGAAGAGGGAAGGCCCGATCTCCTGGTCAATCTGCCGGCTGGATTGGAGGCCGCTAGGGCAGTGGCCTGCGGCCCTGCCACCTGCTCAGCGCCGCCTGAGGGCCTGGGGGACAGCCGGTTCCTGGAAGCTCCTGATGTGCTGTGCCTTAGCCTCAGCCCTGAGCCCTGCGGAATGCCCGAGGAAGGGGGCTCCAAGGAGGCCCCGCAGAGGACAGAGAGAACCCTGGCCGTGGGGGGGCTTCCTTACTGGAGCTGTTGATGCTGGCCAGGGACTCGGAGGGGTAGGGTCTGCAGGGGGTCCTAGCTGCGCAGAAGGAAGTGGTGGCCAGCCCGCCAGCTGCCCTGCTGATCCTGCTGGGCGCCGGGCAGACACAGACCCTTTCCAGACGGAAGAGGTTCTGCTGTTTGCGGAACACACGCCCGGTGAGCGAGGCCTTTGGGGGGCCGGGCCCATCCCCGCGTGACTCAGGGACCGCGGCAGAGAGCTGGACAGCCCTGGCTGGAGACGGGGAGATCCACCAGATTTTTGAGGCCCTTGATAAGCAATTAGCCCTTCACGCCAGGTTCTCCATCCCGGAGGGCTGTGTGCAGCGCTGGGCGGCCGAGATGGTGGTGGCGCTCGACGCCTTGCACCGGGAAGGGATTGTATGCCGCGATCTGAACCCAAACAACATCTTATTGAATGATAGAGGTCAGGAACTTTTGCAAATGCATTTCTTTTTATTCGCTGTTGCTTCCAATTAACTGAGTAGGCGTTTTATCTTGTAATTAGTATCTTCATTTCCTGTCTGGAGCTTCATTATCAGTGCAGCAAATTCACCCCCAGTAATAGCTTCTAGTACTTAATGATGCCATTATTCTTAATGATACTGTTTTTAGCTACAAAAAGGAGTAATTACAGTTCACTTCTGCAGAAAATGGAAGAGAAAAATGTTTTGATTTCTCCTGTCGTTTTGTTTTTTAGGACACATTCAGCTAACGTATTTCAGCAGGTGGAGCGAGGTTGAAGATCCCTGTGACAGCGACGCCATGGAGAGGCTGTACTGCGCCCCAGGTCAGTGCACCCCAAACGCATCCCACCTGAGAAGGGGGCAGCTCTGGGCTGTCCTGCACCCCAGGTCAGTGCACCCCAAATGCATCCCATCTGAGAAGGGGGCAGCTCTGGGTTGTCCTGTGCCCCAGGTCAGCGCACCCCTAATGCTCCTCACCTGAGAAGGGGGCGGCTTTGGGTTGTCCTGCACCCCAGTCAACGTACCCCCCTAATGCGTCCCACCTGAGAAGGGGCGGCTGTGGGCTGTCCGCGCCCCAGGCCAGTCCGGCGCCCCAGGCCAGTGTACCCCAACACTGTCGTCCCAACAGATGCAAGTTCTTCTCTCAGTTTTTGGAGACGCGGGGGCTTGGTGATCTCTCTCTTCCTGTAAAGAAAACATGGGGATGGAACCTCTGGAATCCATTGCTGTGTGTGTGTGTGTGTGTGTGTGTGTGTGTGTGTGTGTGTGTGTGTGTGTGTGTGTGTGTGTGTGTGTGTGCATATGCGTGCATGAGTGTGTATGATGGTGGAAGGACATTGCCTTCCTTGAATCTGGTGCTAAGTTGTTAGATGTTTGAGGGTCTTGGAGCCCCTGAGCGGCCTTCAACAGGTGAGGTGAGTTCTCTGACTTAGAGCACAATTCCAAAGGCTGCCGATGGGTGAGGAGCGGAGTGACTGGAAGGGTGGCCTGGGACTTCTGTGGTGAGCCCACTGGAGCTCAGTGGATGCTGATGTCCCTTCCTATGTTGGGGAATGTGCAACCAGCATGTTCTTCCTACTTTCAGGCAAGTAGCCTCTTGGCCCAGTGCTAGGCATGAGCTCTCTCTCACTCCTGTGTTGTTTTCATCTTCCTATAGAAGGGGGCTTCTTTCTGGGCTCCTTTCACTCTTTGCTGCCCAGTGCGGGTGCTTCTGCTATGGACGGGAGCATCTCAGTGGGAGGCTTGGACCTATATTTAGCTTGCCTGCAGCTCACCCCCTTGCTGGCTTTCAGAGCTATGGGCTGATGATGAGGAGCTGGCCTGCTCAGTCACTGTCCAGGAAGTTCCCGACGCTTTACTAGGGGTCTGCAGACTTTTGCTGCATAAACAGAAAGTAATTCTAATTATGAATCCAAGAGCTTTATTGCCTTCATTGATAAGAATTATTCCTGGGAGCTGGAGCCATAGGACAGAAGGGAGAGCATTGGCCTTGAGCGTGGCTGACCGGGGTTTAATTTGGCATCCCTATGGTCCTCCAAGCACCGCCAGCAGTAATTCCTGAGTGCAGAGCCAGGAGTAACCCCTGAACATTAATGGGTGTGGCCCAGAAGAGCAAAGAACCATGAAAACCAAAAAACAAAAACAAGTAGAAGAATTATTCCTATATCGGGCAAAGAAGAAATTGGATTTCTTTAGCTCTATTCCTTGTTTTTCCTACAAATAGGATGGGTTGAATTTATTTCCAGGGCTAGTAGAGCTGGCCTGCAATTTTGGTTCTTTTTTAATAGAAAATGTTAATAGTGTATTTTTATTTTATTATATATATATTTTTTGCTTTTTTGGATCACACCTGGAGATGCTCAGGGGGTTACTCCTGGCTCTGCACTCAGGAATTACTCCTGGCGGTGCTCGGGGGACCATATGGGATGCCGGGGATTGAACCCGGGCCGGCATAGGCCGGCTGTGTGCAAGGCAAGTGCCCTACCTGCTGGGCTATTGCTCTGGCCCCAATTTATTTATGTATGTATGTATGTATGTATGTATGCATGTATGTATGTGTGTATGTATGTATGTATGTATGTATGTATGTATGTATGTATGTATGTATTTATTGCTTTTTTTGGGTCATACCCGGCAATGCCCAGGGGTTTCTCTTGGCTCTGCACTCAGGAATTACTCCTGGCGGTGCTTGGGGGGACCATATGGGATGCTGGGGATTGAACCTGCACCAGAACAGACAGGCACAGTACAAGGCAAACGCCCTACCCACTGGACTATTGCTCCGGCCCCTATAGTGTATTTTTAAAAAACCTGATTGATTTGGGAAAGAGAAGGAGAGAGAAAGGGAAAGAAATAAAGAACCTGCCATGGAGGTGGGCTGGGGGAGGGGGAGGGAACCGGGTAGTTGGTGGTGGGAGATGGGCACTGGTTGGAGGGACGGGTGCTGGAACACTGTATGACCAAAACCCAAATATGAACTTTTTTTTTTCCTACTTTTATTTTATTTATTATTTTTTAATTTTTTATTATACCACCGTGAAATACACAATTACAAAGGTGTTCATAATTGGTTCTTGGTAATACAGTATTCCAGCACCCATCCCTCCACCAGTGCCCCATTTCCACCACCAATGTACCCCTCCCCTCCCGTCCCCCACCCGCCTTAATAGCAGGTACCCCAGTTTCCTCTCTTTCTCTCTCTATCTCTCTCACTGTCTCTGCATCTCTCTCCCTCTTATTTTACACATTATGGCTAGCCCTGCAGATATTTAGAGTTTATCACTTAAGTCTCTTTGTGTATATTCAGTGGTGAGTTTTAATCTGCCATTACCATTTCCCATATTTATTAAAACACTGGTATCTATATCCTATTAATGAATGCAGTCATTCTATATCTGTCCTTTTCCTTCTGACTAATTTCACTCAGCATGATAGACTCCATGTCCATCCATTTGCAGGTAAATTTCATAATTTCATCCTTTCTGACAGCCGCATAGTATTCCATATTGTAGATGAACCACAGTTTTTTTTTTTTTTCCAACTTTTTAATGATATATCTTTGTAATTGTATATCTCACAGTGGTATAATAAAATACTTAAAGAAAAACCTGATTGATTGGGGGTGGGGCTGAGAGTATAGCCATAGGACACTTGCCTTGCATGCAGCTGGCCTGAATTTGATCCCCAGCATTCCATATGGTCCCTCAAACTCCTCCAGGAGTGATCCCTGAGCAGAGGGTCAGGTGTAAACCCTGAGTTTACACAGTCGGGTGTGGCCCCCCAAACAAACCAAATCCTGATTAGTTGGTTTAGTTAATGGACTAACAAAAATAACTTCATAGTGAAACCATTTTATGTATTTTTTTATTGATTTTGATTTTGGTGCCTCACCCGGGTGCTTAGGGCTCACTCCTGGCTCTGCGCTCAGGGATTGCTCTGGGGAGCCCCCTCACTGCACCGTCACTCCAGCCCGATGGCTTTTTTTTTTAAAGTTTGGTAAGAAATGACATTTTAGGTCTTAGTGTACATAAAGGTTTATCGATTATAGTCAACTTCAGGATCAAAATTGAATCTTGGAATTCCTGTAAACGAGACCTGTTAGACCTTGACGTGTGGGCCTGGAGAGAGCTTTGAGGGAAGCCATGCCAGGTGTGCCCCAGACTCCAGTGAGCCTCTGAGGACCTGGGAGTGGCTCTGTGGCCCCAGCTCCAGAGGCCTGCGTGGCACATCCCCAGACCTTAGTTTAGCTGCAGGCTCAATCATACTCTAGCTGAGTACCCCTTGGGTGGCCGGGGACCCCTTTCCACCAGCCCTCTGAAATGCAGTGACATTGTTGGTGAGTGACTCCCTTTCTGGGTCCATGGTCACCACGCGTGTCCTGTGCAGGGCGTGCTTTGCATGTCATGAGGGGCACTTCCCTGGGCCTCCGGTCAGCATGCTCCAGATCTGAGGCTCTTTTCCTGAAGCCTCACTTCTCCCAGCTGGCCAGGAGGTGGCGCTCAGCCATTGATGGATTTCTGTTGGCCCCTTCCCAGTGCCCTTCACTGCAGGCGCCTGAACAAAGCTTAGTCTGAGCAGGCTTTGTCTGAGTGCTGAGCACTCGCTGGCTCCAGGAGGTAATCAAGCATTGTGGCGCACACTGGGCAGCGTGGACAGTCTCAGCCTTGCTGAGTTCATTCTAGCAACAGGATAAAGCGATGCCGGTGGTGGCTGGCGTCTGCGGGTCCCGTGAGCGAGGCTGCTCTGGGTCGTTTCGGGCCCAAGAGTCTCACTGCTCACTCAGACTGATGTGCCTTCGCTTCTAATGCCAGGGATAGTGGAGCAAAATTTGTCAATTCTTATTTGTCTCAAAACAGTGGCCGTGAGGTTCGCTAAGAACACTAGGAGGCCTCCCTCCCCATCCTGCAAGGCAGTAGCCTGTCAGGTCTGGGAAACAGAGAACTGGCACCTTCGCCAGCCTTCGCCTTCAGCACCGAGGGTTGGTCTCCGCTGCCTCCAGCCTCCCCGTCCAGGCACGACCAACAGCTGCCATCCGGTCAGAAAGTCAGGCTGTCGCCCGGCAGTGCTTCTGTGTGAAGGACACGTCACCTCTCGCCCTCACCCCTCCTGGGAATTCTAACCTATTTGTCCTGAAAACATCACCCGGGCGGCCTGTGCTTTGGGGCATTAGCCGCGGATCTTTCATCTTGTGGATGGTGTATCTTTTATTTTGAGAAAAAATTCCAGTAACAGATTCGATTGACATGGGCAGAAACTTGGGCAAGTGCCAAGCCAGCAGGGGGCCATTATTCTGCTCTATAAATAAGTTTAAAGAAGAAAAAAACACACACAGGAACCTGTGAATCAACATGGTTTGGTCTAATTGAGGGAAAAGCAAGAAGATAAATTTTGAAATGCAAATGATCCCCTTCTGTTCTTTAAGTCTAGTTTCTGCCGACTCTGAGCTCTTGGGTTCTAAAAAGCTGTGGTCATTTCACAATCTTCTCAAGGACTCCCAGCATCCCTAGCTTCCAGACCAGAGGAAGAACTTTGTATAAAAGCAGCTCATGGTTTTTTAAAATTTTTTTAAAAAAAATATATTAAAGGAAACAATTCAGGCAGCAGAAAGACAAAAACGGTGGCTCTCTCTCTGTCCGACATCTGTGGAAGTGCGGCACACACATAAATGGCTGCAGCTGCTGGCGGCCAGGAGCGGGGAATACCAATGCGGCGTTGCCGGGCATGGGGTCCTGTGGGGCGTGGGGTCACAGAGGGCTCGAGAAGGTCCCATCCTCAGCAGACATGGGTCACGGGAACTGGTTCTTCGCCGCTCAGACCAACAGCCTGAGGAAAGAGCCGGCTGCAGCCCACCGCACTCCGTGTTTCCCGGTCACCTTCCTGTTTGCATCATGAGACGCTGCAGAATTAAAAACGGGAGCAAGCTGGTTTCTCCAGAAAAAGTCCTTGTACTCACCTTGGCTGTCGTCCTGTTGTCGTCCACATACACACAGGGACACACACGTCGAGGATTCTAAGTGCCTTGTTGACCATTGCAGTGAGGACTGTAAGTGAGTTTTCATTGCTAGCGTCCAAACTAAAAGGGAAAAATCGAAGTCAGGAAAGTAATTTTTCCTTTCACTAGTATCTTTTTTCTTAGCCGACTTAACTTGACTCTCATCCATTAAAGCAGCGGCCAGCAAATACTACCTATAATATTAATCACCACGAGATGCAAAAGGCTGCGTCCTGAAAGTTTAATATGCAATCTACACGAGAGCTTAAATTGTTTATGTGTTTGTTCTTATGCTAATCCAGTCACTTCAGCCCCCTGCTCGTCTTCCGCAGTTTGAGATGGATCCTTTCCTCCGTCCTTCACCTTCATTTCCCCCCCATAATGCGCTCTTACAAGTGCTTGAAATCTACGTGGTTGTTTCTCATTGAATTCTTCTCAGGCTTGAGACTTGGTAAGTGAAAATGTGTGCAAATTGAAGAATCCAAAATGCATTTCAGCAAGCGCGGCCCGTCTCCACGCTCCCAGATGTCAAATCACTCCCTCGCCTTCTTCTCTTCGGCGATTTCACACTTGGAAGCACCCCACAGCTGACGGCGAAAAGTCAGAGAGAGAAATGTTGCTGTAGCCTCTGTGGAGTTGCGTTTCCGAGCACAGCACCCCTGCACGGCACCTCTACCTGCGCGTCCCCCCAGACCCGTTTGACCCTGGGGATGCAGCCGCTCCAGCGCTGTGCTCTGTGGGGCGGCCTAAGGTCTGATGGTGCTCCAGTGCTGTGCTCTGCGGGACAACCTCAGATCTTATGGTGCTCCTGGTGGTGCTCCATGGGATGGCCCCAGGTCTGATGGTGCTCCAGTGCTGTGCTCCGCGGCACAGGCCATGTCTGGTGATGAGATGTTTGGTTCAGGCTGCGGACAGTTGAAAACACTGGGAGGCTATTGTCTGTTTTGGGCCAAGGGTACAGAGGTGGAATTTGGACCTTCTGAACTTCTGTGTCTACCTGCCGGGCTTATTGCCCAGCCTTGGACTGTCTAGGCCTTCATGCACCGGTAATAACTAAGAGATTTTTTGAGTACCAAGAAACCAAAGGCAGTAAATCATCTGAGATCTTCCTAAGAAACATGTCAGAATTTAAGTCCATCTTTCTACTCAAGAATTGCTTTCCCCTAGTAAAAAAAAAAAAATTATTATTGATTTCTTATCTCACACTTATAGGGATGAAAGTATGATTTCATTTGGAGAACTGGCAAAATAAATATTTTTGCTTTTTTTTGGGGTTACACCTGGTGATGCTCAGGGTTTACTCCTGGCTCTGCACTAAGGAAATACTCCCGGCGGTGCTCAGGGGGCCATTTTGGATGCTGGGGATTGAACTCAGGTTGGCTGCGTGCAAGGCAAATGCCCTCCCCTGTGCTATCGCTCCGGCCCCTAGTTTTGCTCTTTTGTAGAGTTTGTACAGAAAGTATCCAGTGTTGAGACGAGCAGTTTATGGGGACTATTGTCACTGGGAATAAGAAAGCGAGGATGAGTTTTGGAGCTGGTTGGGATCGGGAAGCTACAGACTGCAGAAGAAGAAAGGTCCCGGGCACTCAGAGCGGGGTTCTGGGTGACTTCCCGGAGCATTTCAGGACTGAGGGTTTATTCTGAGAGCAGAAGGATGTAGACATGTATTCTGAAGCAATAATCGATCCTTGAAGTGCAGCTGAATCTCTTGGTGTCGTCTTAGCAAAGACACTCACCAGAGGAGAAGGAACCAGGCGAGAGGGAGCTGGAGGGTCATCTGCCCGGCCTGAGGTAGGCGGCTGATGTTAAGTTGAGTTTCCAGCACGAACTCTTTGTCTGCTCTGCCCATGAGCAGCACCGACTAGCTCTCCTGCACTCTGTGCCTGTCGCATTTTCTAGAATGATCAGCAAGGATCTGCCTGTCACCATTCGTTCCTGTTGTCCTTGGGGAGTCGGCAGTAGTCTGATGCACAGCCAGGAGGTTCTCCCCCCAGAGCAAATGCCCCTGTGTTTCCCCACATCCTGACGGGGCTTGTGTGTGTTTCGGGGCAGGATGGGGAGAGGCTGAGAACCTGGGACGCAGCCCCAGGAGGTGGTGGCTGCTCCCCCATGTCAGGGTCACTCCGTTCAGACAGCAGTCTCTTGGTGAGCCCCCAGGAGCTGCAGCCTGGGGCTCTGGCACCTTTGTGGGGGTGGCGACTCCCTCGCTCGAGGAGAGTCCAGAGACTGTGTCTGTCACCCTGCCTGATACTGGGACCGGGGTGGGGGTGGCCCTAAGTGTTGAGAGTATAAGCAGAAGTTCATTTTTACTTCATTTATTCTAAATATTTTTTCTTTATGATCGTAGACACAGTTTATTCTTTTTGGGTGACACCAGCGATGTTCAGGGGCTACTCCTGGCTCTGTGCTCAGGAATCACTCCTGGTACCGCTTGCGGGACCATATGGGATGCCGGGGATCAAACCCGGTCGGCCGTATGCAAGGCAAATGCCCTACCCGCTGGACTATCGCTCCGGCCCAGTTTATTCTTTTTTTCTTTTAATTTTTAATTTTGGAGCTACACTGAGCAGTATTGGGGCTTCTTCCTGGCTATGCTCACAGGTAAGCCCTGGCAGTGCTGGGGAGAGCGTGGTGGCTGAGGTAGCTGGGGTCCGAGCTGAGCTGCTGCTGTTTGCTGGGGAGCGTGGTGGTGCTGGGTCTGAGCTGAGCCGCTGCTGTTTCTGGACCTTGAGCGGGCGCGTATGGTACAGGATCAGCTCCGGCTTCTGTCGGCAGGGTGGACCTGCCTCCCTTTGCCCCTGTGGACTGTCAGATCTGCTCTGATTTGGGGCAGCTCTTCAGTTCCTTGTCTCCCCACCCTGATCTACAGAAGAACATAAAAAGCCTTTCCTTCTGTACTTGCCAGCATCTTAGGTCAGGCCAAGACTGGGGCTGTTTCCTAAAGCTCCTGCCTCCCTGCTGGGCTCCTGAGCTGTTGGTCTCAGCCTCCAGGTTCCCCCAGGCATTCCTTGTCTATGCTTAGTGTATATATATATATATATATATTTTTTTTTTTTTTTTTGGTTTGTTTGTTTGTTTGTTTGGGGACCACACCTAATGGTGTTTAGGGCTGACTCTGTGCTCAAGGATTTGTCCTGTGGGGCTCAGGGGGACCTCAGAAAGCTGTGTGCTCCCCCAGTCGCACACTCACAAGCACTTGTAAAGCAGCTAAGCCCTCGGGGTCATGGTGCCAAGGAGAGGGGCTGCGCTCTGGGGCCCCCTGCGGTGACTCTCTGGGTGGAGTTGGTTGTGCTCAGTGGAGATGGTACTGTCCATTTTGCTCCCGCCTCAGGCCTTGAGAGCAGAGGGGCTGGCGTGGACTCAGGATTTTAGCAGTTGTCTTTCGGACTCCTGAACCAGTGCTCCATCTGCTGGGATAGGCCCAGGAAGTGAATTGTGCAGCTTAGGCAGGTTGGGCTGGCATCCAGCCCTCAGCCCTACAGGCCCAGGTGAGGGCAGTGCGGTGACTTACGTGTGCGACCCTGAGCCAGCAGCAGACCCGCGACTGCAGCCTTGCTGGATGGTACCTGGGGGGCTAGGCAGTGTGAATTGCCCCATCTTCTGTTGCCTGGCACAGGCGCCAAGTTGGGCATCATGTTCTGGAACTATGAGGTAAGGCCCAGGAGCAGAGTGCTCGGCGGTGCTTGGGCCAGGGCAGGCAGATGGAGAGGTAGCGAGGGAATGTGTGCGTTTGTGCTCAGAGCATCTGAGACCACCCCTGTCGTCCCTTGTCTGGCCATGCTCGAAATGCCTTCCCAGTGGGGTGGGCCGAGCTCGGGAACCAGGGGGACCCTGCAGTCACGGGTGGGGACCTGGCTCTTCTGTTGCTGTGTCTGGCCTTATGGATGCACATGTGAGCGTCTCTCTGAAGCAGCTGCCCAGGGGCAGTTTGGGGCACACCTGGAGAGTGTGGTGGCCAGGACATGTGGGCACTTCTGTCCAGTGCCCATTCGCTCCCTGCAGCAGGTATATTGACAACTTCCTGAAGCCCCTGCCAGTACCTTTGCTGGACAGGACAGGGGGACCGGAGTCATCACCTGTCTGCTTCCTGTCCCCCAACCTCACAGTCGAGCCCGTGAGGGGCACCTGAACCCCATTCCAGCACCACTTGGACCCCTGCGTCTGTTCCCCAGACCGTGAAGGCAGTAGGCGACCTGTGTGCACCCATGTTTCAGCAGCACCCGATCTACTCTTGCAGCGGGTTTTGAGCCTGCCCAGGAGATGCCAGATGCGGGCATCTCGTAGGGGACCCGGTGTTGGCAGCTACCAGCCCGGTGTTGGATGCGTGGTGCAATCTAGGGGCGTCCCACCTGGGCACTGGGTCCAGAGTTGGCCTGGCAGTAGCCACGGAGGGGCCCTCTGTGGGCGGGTGACACAGACAGCAGACAGGGCCGGGGCTGCCCGCAGAGGCGGAGGCTGGGTTGATGGAGCGGCAGCCGACCGAGCTCACAGAAGGTCCGCTGAACCGTCCCTCTTGTCACCGTTTAATTCCATACATTGTTGGATTGGGGAAAACGCTCTCGCCTGTGTTCCTTCCTCTTTTGCTCTTTAGCCGTCAGCTGCAGTGAAGACTAATGCTCGGCCCCGCGTGGAAAATCTTTACACACAGCAAGAGCTGGGGAGGGAAATCGACTTGAGTTTTTGTCATTCCAGTCCCTTTCAATTAGCAACAGATGCTGCGGGAAGAGGGGCTGTGTGGGGCCGTCCCGCGCCCTGCCTTCGCCCGTGTGGGCCTCGGTGCCAACTCAGGGCTTTCTTTCTGCCCCTCTCCGCCTCCCTGGGAGAGTTAGTGCACTCCTGACCACTGAGAAAAGCATTATTTTATTTATTCTCTTGCGTGCCAGTGAGTGGAGCTCAGGGCCTCTCCCACACAAGGCATATGCCCCTGTCCTGGCCTGGCCTGTCACAGAACCTTAGTTCTTGGGACTGGGCGCTGCTGATCCCTGATACTACCGGACAGTCCCTCGCCCCTTGCCAGGAGTAGCCAGCACGCGGCAGCACCCTCCACACCCCGCCCCTTTTTGGGCTCTGAGAGACTTTGTGGGACTTCAGGTAGTTGTTCTGGCTCCCAGCTGCAGTGGAGACTAATGCTTGGCCCGTGGCCAGTCTGTATGCACAGCAGTGGAGACTAATGCTTGGTCCCGCATGGCCAGTCTGTACGCACAGCAAGCGCTTTGAGTCCCCAGAGAGGGAGAGGTGGGCATGTGGGAGAAGGCGGCTGCACAGCTGAACCCCACTTCCCACGTTCCCGCCCCACTACTTAGAAACTCAGAGAAGGGGGGCTGTGGGTGGGAGTTGGGCAGACACGGGCAGGGAGTGTGGCCAGACCCACTGATTGTATGACACTGAGGAAGGATTTGGGGTGGCCTGGAGGCCTGAAAAGCTCAGTTCCCTCAGGGGAGCTTTTGGTGGTTTGTGGGGACCCTGATACTAAGATAATGTCCCCCCATGCTGTGGGGAAGGGTGCTTGCCAGTTGGGTGGAAGCTTGTTCTTCCAGCCGCCAAAGTGTCAGATCTGGGGCCGGAGCGATAGCCCAGCGGGTAGGGCGTTTGCCTTGCACGTGGCCGGCCTGTGCCCGGCCTGGGTTCGATCCCCGGCATCCCATATGGTCCCCCGAGCACCGCCAGGAGTAATTCCTGAGTGCAGAGTCAGGAGTAACCCCTGAGCATTGCCGGGTGTGACCCAAAAAAAGGAAAAAAAAAAAAGAAGTGTCAGATCTGTCTCCTGTGAGTGGCAGGGAGTGTGTGTGTATGTGTGTGTGTGAGAGGGTGTGTGTATATGTGTTTGTGTGTGTGTGTGTGTGAGGGAGAATGTGTGTATTGGGACGGTTGTATTATGTGTGTCAAGGAGGGTATGTGTGAGGGGAGGGAAGGTATGTGTCAGGGAGGGTGTGTGAGGGAGGGTGTGTGTGAGGAGGGTGTGTGTGAGGGAGGGTGTGTGTGTGTGAGGGAGGGTGTGTTTCAGGGAGGGTGTGTGTCAGGGAGGTGTGTGTGTGTGAGGGAGGGTGTGTGTCAGGGAGGGTGTGTGTGTCAGGGAGGGTGTGTATGTGTCACGGAGGTTGTGTGTGTGAGGGTGTGTGTGTGTCAGGGAGGGTGTGTGTGTGTCAGGGCGGGTGTGTGTCAGGGAGGGTGTGTGTGTCAGGAAGGGTGTGTGTGAGTGTGTATGTGAAGGAGGGGGGGGAAGGTGTGCGCGTGTCAGGAGAGTACGTGTGTGTGGGGGTAACTCCTGATAACACGGGAGGCGGGGTCACCTGGTGCTCCATGACCTTGAGCAGGGCTCCTCCTGGCTGCTTTGCCCCCAGAAGGATAATCACTCCCAGCTCCAGTGATGTTTGAAGCTCTGTAACCTGGAGCGTGATTCCGAAACAAAAGATGACCCCAGTCGCAGTTGGCCGGACTTTTTCCAATTGTAAAACGGGAGTGGAGCGCTGAATGCTGAATGCTGATTTGGAGGCTCGTGTACCTTCAGGGATGGTGTCTTGAAGGTGTCCCTCTATCAACTAAAGCTTAATGTATGACTGTGTCAAAAAAAAAAAGCAAGCCCAGGAGGTCGCTGAAGGGCGAGTAACTTTGGGGGCGTTGGGAAGCCGGGAGGCCTGTGTCTGCTCTGTCAGCATTGCCCAGGGTGCCTCGGACGCATGCTAATTCGGGTCTAATTGGCCTCCGGAATGTTAATATCAACCTTTTTTGGTGTGTTTAGAGGTTGGAGCCATCGCGGAGGAGACGGAGGCCTGTGACTGGTGGAGTCTGGGAGCCGTGCTTTTCGAACTTCTCACAGGCAAGGTGAGAGGGATGCAGGTTCTGACTGCACACAGCCGCCCTGGGGGCCATGGGCGAGGAGGGGCCCACTCTCTACCGTTTCAGCTTAGCGAGGCGAAAGTGCGCCCTTAGGAACCCTGAGGGCTGTGAAAGCTCTGGCTGTGCCCAGCATCTGCCTGGGACCAGGAGGGATCATTTTCCGGGTGTCCCTCTCCCTGCACCCCGTTACGTGGGTGCTTCCGGCCTGTTTCCGCTCAAGGACAGGGGGCCCACCCTGTGGTCAGGAGGGGACACGGGATAGGGCAGGCCAGCTGCCCGGGAGGGTGGTGGAAACCACATACTGGGTCCTCCTGGCTGGGTGGACCCGGCTCTGAGGTGGCCAAGAGGTGGTTTGGGTGGGGGCTGCCCCGCCCCTGTAGGCTCTCGCTATGCTCTTGGGGGCTCTCCACCCTGTGCCCCTCGGTGGGCAGTGGGCCTTGAGACTGCGCCGTCTGTTGCAGACCCTGCTCGAGTGCCACCAGCGGGGGGCATCAGCACGCACACGACCGTGGACGTGCCTGGCTGTGTGTCGGAAGAGGCGCGCTCCCTCGTCCAGCAGGTGAGGCTCGGCCAGGATGGGCAGTCATCTACGGACAGCAGGTCGAGAACTGAAGTTCTGGTGGAGGGAGCTTGGGTTATTTGTTCATTAGGGAGAATAGTTTTCCATGCATGGTACAGAGGGAGGGGCCTGAGAATGCCTGACCCGGGCCCTTCCGGCCTTCTCCCCGCTCCTGCTGGGCCTGCTGTAGCCCTTCTGGCTGTGGTGCTCACGGTTCCCACGGGGTTTGCTCTGTCAGCTGGGGCACGTGCTTGGTTGAGGCTTAAGTGATGCTACTGCTCACTGGGGGGGTCTCTGCAGTGCTCCCCAGAGCTTCCTGAGTGATCCCCAGAGCCCTTCTTAGTGCTCCCTGAGTGTGCCTAGAGCCCCCCAGTGCTCCCAGAGGTGGTATTTCCTGACCTGGGGGCTCACACATCTCTTGGTGCTTGCCAGGCAACTGACCTCCTTTGTGGTGTCTCACTCCCTCGCTGCAGTGGGATTTGCTGTGGCTTTGGCCATCCAGACAATGGGGCTACCAGTACTGTGACGGGACACTGAGGATTTGAGCTTGTGACTGTGCTTGCAAGGCTGGCGCTACTGTCCTCCTACAGTTCCTAGCGGGCAGTGGGTGCAGCGGCCCATTACCTGGTCTGTGGCAGAGCTGGGCTCCGTGCGGCAGATAACACCAAGCATAGTGCTGGGGGCCCCCTCTGCCCCACTTCTCAGACCTGGGCAGAGCCTGTCTGGGAGGATCCGAACCCATTTTGTCAAGCGAGGATGTGGTGGCTGAGGGTAGGAGCGTCTCACTGTGGGCGCATGACATGGGCCTGACAGGAAGAGGTGTCTCTAGTGGGCGCACAGACGTGGACCTGACAGGGTGGAGTGTCTCATGGTGGGCGCATGGACGTGGGCCTGACAGGATGGAGTGTCTCCGCAGTGAGCACGTAGCATGAGCCTGACAAGATGGAAGCGTTTCCACGGTGGGCGCATGAACCTGGGCCTGACAGGGTGGGATATGGGGCAATGACGGTAGCAGAAGCCTCTACTTGAGAAACAAAGGACTTGAAGCATCATCGCAAGTGGAGGGCAGGGAGTGGACATGGTCCTTGGGGTATCTTGGGGCCTTCCCTGGCTCTTGAGATGGTGGAGGTGTGGAATCGTGGTATGACCCAGAGACCCTAGGCAGGAGGCAGGGAAACTGAGGCACTGCCCTGGGCCGGCCTCGAGCACCGGGCTGCAGTCCTGAATGGGCGGGGGCACCTGGGTCCCAGTGTTAGACAGGATGGGGCACACAGTCGGCTTTAGGGGCTCTCTTAGGGAGTCTGACAGCTGCTGTTTCTGGGTTCTGCTCCACGGAGAGGGGAAATGGAATTCCTGTGTCAGCGTGAAGGGCAGCCGTGGGGGGTCGGGGGCAAATGTGAACCCCCTGGTCCCCCGTCACGGAAACAGCATCCGGAAAGGGAAGAGGGGCTGCACCATGGTCAGCAGTTTGTCATCTGTCTTTCCTCTTCCACTACCTCACGGGTCATGGGGGTCGTTTTCCAGCATCACGGAGTGATTTATGGAAACGGGCTGTGCTTAGGGGAGATTTCCCGGCTTTCCTCAGGGGTCGTGACCCCCGGGGTCCTTGGCGCCCCTCTCTGTCAGGTGGCTGGTGCGCAGGGAAGCACACATTAGACCAGCAGTCCCCGTGAGGAGCCATGACATAAAGAACCGTGTCAGGGGGCGAGGCAGCCGTGGTCTGTGCCCCGCATCACATGGTTTGTTCATGGAAGATTATCTGAGGAAAAGATGTTCCTGTGAGAAGTTGGGCCTCAGTGGTGGGCCTTGCGTTGCTTCTCTGGGGGCTGGCCCCCATGACTGTCGTTTCTCCTTTGCCCCAGACTCTCTGTGGATGGTGCGGTATTTGAATTGGCAGCTAGGCAGGCTGGTCCGTCCTGGGTGCACCAGGGTACCTTGGGGCTGTGGCCTTAAGCTGGCAGATCAACAGAAGAGGCTGTGGACTTTCAGACTGACCTCAGCGAAAGTCAGAGCTAGAACTTTGATCGGAATTTCATAGTGATGTCATGTTTGGGGACACAGCGGTGGAAAGGCTAATTATGACAGAGGGAGAATGTACATTTTTAACACCTGAAAAATCAAAGCAGAGGCGATTGTTCAAGCAGATCCTTAGCAGTGTTTGATCTTTCGGATTTTCCTTATCAATGTTGGATCTTTAATATTTTGATTAGAATGTCTGATCCTGTTCCATTAAAAATTATTTTTAAAGTTTGTACTCAGTAGACATGCTTTGACTTTGACAAATGAGTAGGACACATTTAGGATATTCTGTGGTGCTTGTTTCACAGTAACAACTTCTGATAAAAATATTAGTGGGCCATTAACTTTGATAGAGCGTAGCATGGGGACCAGAGGGATGGTGCCTGGTCAGGGCCCAGGCCAGAGGGATGGTGCTGCGGTCAGGGCACAGATCTGCTAGCTGTGGGCTAGCTTCATTTTGATGCCTGCACCGAGCAACACTGGGTGAGGCCTTGGAGTTTCCCGAGTACCACCTTGTGCCCTGCTGAGGTGCCCTAGGTCGGCCCTGGCACCCCTGGGCCAAGAGGCACCACATTTTGGGCTTTTGCACTGAACCTCCAGACTGGGCCTCTGGACCTCCTAAGCACTGCTTGGGAGCACAGACCTAACTTATCAAAGATGGTACTTGAGATGGAGGGTGTTGGCCATGCATGCCTCGGTACCCTTGCACTTGTTGGTCCTCAGCAGCGTGGACGGGTGGGTGGCACTAGGCAGGGGCTGGAGCTGGGAGCCCAGGTCAGCTCTAGGATGGACGGACTGGCATTCTATTACGTTTCCTTTATGGTAACATCACGCCGCTGACAGCGTGCAGTGAGGCCGCTGTGAGTGGAGCAAGTCAGCCAGCAGTAGGGCGAGTGCCACCCGTACTTCCTTATTGCTGGATCCGCTGTGGGCTGGTCATGGTGGAGCCAGGCCCAGGGGACCTGGCAGCTTATGTCTTGGGAGCGGCCGTTGCTGTTACAGAGTGGGGTGTTACATCCCGAGGGATGCGGTCTGTGGGCTGTGAGCAGGTGGGAGAGAGGACTAGACAGATGGGAGCATCCAGGATCCTGAGTGGGGATTTCCTGCTTGCCCAGGAGCATCACAGGGTAAAGAAATCACTTCTGTGGCGTAGCTGCACGTGACTCTCATCTCTGGCTGGCTTTATTCTGATAGGAAAATACCCAGATTTGGAAAACTATAGACAGAAGTTGGGAAATTCCCTCTCGCTGCAGAGAAAGACGAATATTGGACCCATATGGCAGAAACAGGCCTCTCAGAGCTCTGAAAGGGATCGTGGGTTCCCAGAGCCTGGGGAAGCTGCTGCTCGGATGACCGGACTGCAGCGCGTTGCAGGAGTCCCGCTGGCCCTTCCTCATCTCTTCCCTCCCTCCCCTCCCGTCCGCTTTTTTGAAAGTGGCAGGGGACACACCACAGTGTGTGGGGCCTCGGTACCTCTGGTGGTAGGGGACGGGTGATCCATTGTCGTGGTGGAGCCAGGCCCTACCACGGGGCCACCCTGCCTCCTCTGTAGCCTGCCCAGCGCCTGCCAAGCTCTCCCTGCCTGCTCGGAGGGATGATGCGCTGGGTTGGGATGGGAGGGCAGCCAGGAGGCGGTGCCCTGTACCAGGAGCAGAGACCCCAGGGAAGAGGCTGGGCTGGTCAAAGCGGCCTAGTTTTAAAGGCCTTTGATGAACAGAAGGTGCTTACCACAGACCCTCCCCATCACTGGGGGCCACCCGGTCCTGGAGACAGTGGTCCCTAGAAAGCCAAGCTTAGAAGCAAGACAGGAAGCAGATCCTGATGGTGCCAACAGCTGGGGGCGCCGAGGGGTGGGGGGTCACCAACTCTCAGATCTGGTTGAAACAAGTTACTAAACAAAGAACAAACCCACCACAGCAATGAAAACTCCCTTCATGGGGAGAAATCAGGCTCCGGAGTTCCTAAAATATAGTCTCTAAAATGCCCTGTTTTCAGCCAAGTATTTTAAGACATTCAAAGAGGGGGGAAAGTGTGACCTGTATGCAGGAAAAATAGCATCAATAGACATTGTCCTCCAGTGTCCCCAGATTTGGGATTCGACAGAAACCTCTAATTGGTTATCAGTTGACTGAAAGAACAAAAGGAAACCGCATGTAGGGGCGCTAAGGGGAGACACGGCAGTAATGAAGCAACAAACATGCTCAAGAAGGGGCAGATACCACAGCAACCGTGAAGAAGACCTCAAAACTCTGTTTCACAGAAGTGGAAAATTCACTAGGAGAAAAAAGCCACTAGATCATTTTAACCGCACATTTGAGAGAGATGAAGGGAGGATCCCTTTAGCTGAACATGGAGCAGTAGAAGTGATCCAATCTGAAAGAAGGACGGAAAAAACAAATCAAAGGAAAATGAACAGGGCAGCAGAGACCTGTGGGAGAAGGTCAGAGTCCACCGTCCGCCGTGCTGGGAAGAGAGATGTCAGCGGGCAGCAGTCTGTGAAAAACAGCTGAAAACACCCAGATCCGTGAGAAACATTCGTGTTCTCCAGTAAAAGGTAGGAGAGTGACACCTGGGCCGTGGCCATCCGACTGTTGAAGGACATAAACAGAGTTTGGAAGTAGCTAAAGAAAATGACCCACAGGAGTCACCAGGAGAGGGTCCATGGGAGCGTCCACGGAGGTGCTGGCAGCTGAATCCTGCCAACAGAGGAACACATGCACATGCCGTTGGCAGAGCCCGAGCCTCTCTGGTCATGGACCTCTCAAGGGCACCCTTAGAAAGATGCGAGCAGAGTCCTGGGTGCCCAGCGGGCAGGCCCACACGCGGCAGCGAGAATGAGCTGCGGTACATCCGGCTGAGGCAAGGCCACGTCTATGGTGGCCGGAAGGATTGGAAAGCCCTGGGGTCTTTGTTCTGTTCTCCCTCCCGCCCAAGATGCAAGATGAATAGTCGTGCCGGGCCGTGGGGCCCAGAAGGTGAAGTGGAGGCGGTGCACAACAAATGGGGCACACGGGAGCTCGGGAGCAGCTGCTGGATTTTAGTGGAGTCACAGTACTGTGGGTCTGAAGTCGAGTGTCACTCCAGAGACGCACCTGGTGAGCCTTACAGCAGCCGCTGGAAAGCTGCGCAGGAGCAAATGAATGAGGAAGGAGCCGGTGGTAGAGGGACCAGGCCCTCTGGTGGTGGGTGTGGCCACGCTCTTCTGAGACACTGGCAAGGGAAGCTGCTGTAGATTATGGTGTGTAGGGGCGGAGCCGTAGTCCCGCGGGTAGGGCGTTTGCATGCATGCCGGCCCGGGTTCAATCCCCGGCATCCCATATGGTCCCCCGAGCACCGTCAGGAGTAATTCCTGAGTGCAGAGCCAGGAGAAACCCCTGAGCATTGCTGGGTGTGACCCAAAAAAAAAAAAGATTGTGGTGTGTAAAGAAAAATGCCTTGAAATAAAACAGACGCAAAATGGTCCAGTACAAATATTGGGTGTGGCTCTGGTGGTAGAGTATGTGCCTGGCTTATCTGAGTCCACAGCTTGAGCCTCAGGGCCGTGGGGCCACTATGCGGTGTAGCCTGGGTCCCTGAGGTGTTGCTCGACACAGACTTAGGCACTAGAAGAGCTGGAAGGTGGAAGCAGAGAAGGTGCCCAGCAGTGCGGGAACAAGCCCCACAGTCCAGGTCAGGGAGTAGATCATGCGGCATTGGCTGAGGGCCCCATGGCCGAGATTGTTGAACTGAAGAAAGATGCAGCTGGTGAGACAGGTGGACAGGTGGGAGAGGATGGAGAGATGGGAGCGGGTGCAGGATGCAGTGGGGCAGAAACTCTCTGCACACTGAGATGGTTTCAGCATGAACCAAGGAGGGCCAGTGTGCAGAGGAGCAGAGGGACAGTGCAGGGACAGAGTGTGTACAAGAACAGGGCAGCACAGGGAGATAGAGCAGTGCATGGAACAGGGCAGTGTGGGGGCCAGGGCAGCGCAGGGACAGGGCAGTGTGGGGGCCAGGGCAGTGCAGGGGCTGGGCAGTGTGGGGGGCCAGGGCAGTGCAGGGACAGGGCAGTGTGAGGGCCAGGGCAGTGCAGGGATAGGGCAGTGTGGGGGGCCAGGGCAGCGCAGGGACTGGGCAGTGTGGGGGCCAGGGCAGCGCAGGGACAGGGCAGTGTGAAGGCCAGGGCAGTGCAGGGATAGGGCAGTGTGGGGCCAGGGCAGTGCAGGGACTGGGCAGTGTGGGGGGCCAGGGCAGCGCAGGGACAGGGCAGTGTGAGGGCCAGGGCAGTGCAGGGACAGGGCAGTGTGAGGGCCAGGGCAGTGCAGGGACAGGGCAGTGTGGGGGCCAGGGCAGCGCAGGGACAGGGCAGTGTGAGGGCCAGGGCAGTACAGGGACAGGGCAGTGTGGGGGCCAGGGCAGTACAGGGACAGGGCAGTGTGAGGGCCAGGGGCAGGCGCAGGGACAGGGCAGTGTGAGGGCCAGGGGCAGTGCAGGGACAGGGCAGTGTGAGGGCCAGGGCAGTGCAGGGACAGGGCAGTGTGGGGGGCCAGGGCAGCGCAGGGACAGGGCAGTGTGAGGGCCAGGGCAGTACAGGGACAGGGCAGTGTGGGGGCCAGGGCAGTACAGGGACAGGGGCAGTGTGGGGGCCAGGGCAGTGCAGGGTCAGGGCAGTATGGAGGTCTGGTGTTGGCCACAGCCTTGAGCCAGGGGAGCAGAATCATGCTGCAGAAGTGAGGACACCTCACCACATGTGCAGTCTCCAGACCTGCAGGGGCACCTCATCGTGTGTGCAGTCTTCAGACCTGCGGGGACACCTCATCGTGTGTGCAGTCTCCAGACCTGCGGGGGCATCTCATCGTGTGCAGTCTCCAGACCTCTGGGGGCACCTCATCGTGTGTGCAGTCTCCAGACCTGCGGGGCACCTCATCGTGTGTGCAGTCTCCAGACCTGCGGGGGCACCTCATCGTGTGTGCAGTCTCCAGACCTGCAGGGGTAACCTCATCGTGTGTGCAGTCTCCAGACCTGCGGGGACACCTCATCGTGTGTGCAGTCTCCAGACCTGCGAGGACACCTCATCATGTGTGCAGTCTCCAGACCTGCGGGGCACCTCATTGTGTGTGCAGTCTCCAGACCTGCAGGGGACACCTCATCGTGTGTGCAGTCTCCAGACCTGCGGGGACACCTCATCGTGTGTGCAGTCTCCAGACCTGCGAGGACACC
The DNA here is from genome assembly GCA_021461705.1 of Cryptotis parvus. Classification (NCBI taxonomy): domain Eukaryota; kingdom Metazoa; phylum Chordata; class Mammalia; order Eulipotyphla; family Soricidae; genus Cryptotis; species Cryptotis parvus. Next base: position 588,741 of record JAJIBD010039299.1, on the reverse strand, counting down.
TCATCGTGTGTGCAGTCTCCAGACCTGCGGGGGGCACCTCATCGTGTGTGCAGTCTCCAGACCTGCAGGGACACCTCATTGTGTGTGCAGTCTCCAGACCTGCAGGGGCACCTCATCGTGTGTGCAGTCTCCAGACCTGCGGGGGCACCTCATCGTGTGTGCAGTCTCCAGACCTGCAGAGGGCACCTCATCGTGTGTGCAGTCTCCAGACCTGCAGGGGCACCTCATCGTGTGTGCAGTCTCCAGACCTGCGGGGCACCTCATCGTGTGTGCAGTCTCCAGACCTGCGGGGACACCTCATTGTGTGTGCAGTCTCCAGACCTGCAGGGGCACCTCATCGTGTGTGCAGTCTCCAGACCTGCAGAGGGCACCTCATCGTGTGTGCAGTCTCCAGACCTGCGGGGACACCTCATCGTGTGTGCAGTCTCCAGACCTGCGGGGACACCTCATCGTGTGTGCAGTCTCCAGACCTGCAGGGGCACCTCATTGTGTGTGCAGTCTCCAGACCTGCAGAGGGCACCTCATCGTGTGTGCAGTCTCCAGATCTCTGGGGACACCTCATCGTGTGTGCAGTCTCCAGACCTGCGGGGACACCTCATCGTGTGTGCAGTCTTCAGTCACTGGTCAGCAACGGGCTCCGCATCATCATCCCATGGCATAGCTACTGCTCGTCACCCGGCAGTCGCAGAGGACACCATTTGGGGTCATACAGACTCTGCTGGGACGGAGGCGGGGCTCCTCACCAGTTGAGCCTTCGGAATTGATTGTAGTGTGGTGTGGCACGTTCTCCCACGCATATCATCTGCTCTGCCACAGGCTAAGTTCCGGTGTTTAAAGGATTGAGCTTACGACGAGCCTGGCCACAGCAGTTCCGTTAAAAATCAGTTACTGACAGAGCGGCTGAATCCACAAACACTTGGGAACGAAGAGCTTGTCCTGCCACTGCGGAGCATCCCAGGTGAAGGGAGGAGACGTTCTTACCTGAACAGAAACACAATCTATCAGCATTTATATGGTGCTGGGAAATTAGCTGGTGAAGAAAATTAATGGCTTTAATTAAACATGTGAGAAAAGAAGAAAGGTCTCAAATAAAAATCTCACCTTGTGCCTAAAAGCACTGGAGAAGGAAACTCCAAGATAACAAGGCAATGCCAATATAAGCAGAAGAAACGATAATCCATGAAATAGAAAACAGAAAAATAGAGGAAAATTGGTATAGTAAGGACTGGATTCTTGAAATGGTCAGTGACATTGAAAAAACTTTCAGCTGACTCTAAAATTTATATGAAAAAGTGCAGGAAACCTAGAAAATCTGAAATGATTTTCAAAGCATGATGTTGGAGGACTTAGTCTCTGATTTCCACTTATTTTCAAGTCCCATCCTTCTCCTCTTTTCACTATTTTATGAGGGCAAATATTAGGGTCCAGAAATTGTACTTGGGGCTAGAGCCATAGCACAACGGGTAGGGCGTTTTCTTGCACTGCGGCCGACCTGGGTTCGATCCCCGCCATCCCATATGGTCTCTTGAGCACCGCCAGGAGTAATTCCTGATCAAAGAGCCAGGAGAAACCTCTGAGCGTGGCGGGTGTGACCCAAAAAGGAAAAAAAAATCATACTTTTAAGGTCAATTGATTTTTCAATAAAGGTCCCAAGGTTATTCGCGGTGAAAAAAGTCTTTGACCAGTGGTACTGGAAAAATCAAATATTCACATGCTGAAGCCAGAGTGAGCATAAAGGCCATCTCAGCCCTGGCCTGGGTAGCTTGGGGAGCCCGTCTGGTCACGGCAGAGCAGGCGGGTACAGGAGCTGACCTGGGAAATGGTCCAGAAGAGAAGAGGGAAGGTGCACTGGTGAAGTGAGAGACATTGCACTTCATTTTCCTTTTTGGGGTCACACCTGCAATGCTCAGGGGTTACTCCTGACTCTGTGCTCAGGAATTACTCCTGGTGGTACTCGAGGGACCATATGGGATGCCGGGATTGAACCCAGGTCGGTTGCATGCAAGGCAAATGCCATCCCCACTGTGCTGTTGCTCTGGTCCCGAGACTTTGCACTTCCAAAGACACACACAGAAAGGGGCAGGTGGGCCGGAGCAACAGGACAGCCGGTAGGGACTACCTCCCCGTGTGCCCGGCGTTCGATCCTTAGCACTGCCAGGAGTGGTTTCTGAGTGCTGAGTGCAGAGACAGGAGTAACCTCAGAGCACTGCTGAGTTTGAGCATGGCAAAATCCACCCCACCCCCCACCCCCAAAGTATCACGTTCTGCAGCAGAGGCCTTGGATTTGGAGTCTCAGAGACCCTCAGAACAGCCTGAGAGCCAGCATCCCCCATGGAAGCCGCGTGCATGCCAGTGTTGCTGAAAGGTGCGCAGCTAAAAGGGGCTCAACTTATTTATTTATTTATTTTTGCTTTGGGGCCACTTATGACTTGTTGCTCGCTCTGGGGACTGTGGTGCTGGGGACGGATCTGGGCCTCCTGCATGCAGAGCTCAGCCGGGCCTGTGGGCATTCCCTGACCCACATTCAAACGAAACCCAGCAGCATCACGCCTGCCTGAGGCCTGGGTGTATGGGCATCAGGGCTGCCATTGGTCAGAGGGTGGCAGCAAGACTCCTCGTGGCAGCCGTGGGTCCTGGGCCTGGATAGGGAGACGGCGTGCCCTCCCTGGCTTACTGACCTTCCTGCCAGGTGACCATTCCCAAGAAAGTGCTTTGGGACCAGGCCTTGGTTCGCTCAAAGTCAGGTGGAGGCCTCATTTCCAGGGGTGAAAGACTAAACTACAGCCCCGCACCCCCAGTTCCCTATGGACCCTATGGACAGGATTCGGGTTCATGGGCCTGCCTGCATCTGCAGTGCCCAGACTGGGCTTTGTGGGGAAGAGCCAGTCAGAGACCCCCAGGCTACATGCCAGCTCAGGTGCCGAGTTCAGGCGCAGCAGGGCCCAGAAACCCTGTGCTGCTGCCCTCCCGGCTCATTGTGCTCTCTGTGCTTCTGTGCTCCATCTCCCCTGCTGCTGTGCTCCATCTCCCCTGCTGTGCTCCATCTCCCCTGCTTATGTGCTCCATCTCCCCTGCTTATGTGCTCCATCTCCCCTGCTGCTGTGCTCCATCTCCCCTGCTGCTGTGCTCCATCTCCCCTGCTTATGTGCTCCATCTCCCCTGCTGTGCTCTATCTCCCCTGCTTATGTGCTCCATCTCCCCTGCTGTGCTCCATCTCCCCTGCTGATGTGCTCCATCTCTCCTGCTGCTGTGCTCCATCTCCCCTGCTGTGCTCCATCTCTCCTGCTGCTGTGCTCCATCTCCCGGCTGCTGTGCTCCATCTCCCTGCTGCTCTGCTTCATCTCCCCTGCTGCTGCGCTTCATCTTCCTGGCTGCTGTGCTCCATCTCCCCTGCTGCTGTGCTCCATCCCCCCTGGCTGCTGTGCTCCATCTCCCCTGCTGCTGTGCTCCATCTCCCCTGCTGCTGTGCTCCATCTCCCCTGCTGCTGTGCTCCATCTCCCCTGCTGCTGTGCTCCATCTCCCCTGCTGCTGTGCTCCATCCCCCTGGCTGCTGTGATCCATCTCCCCTGCTGCTGTGCTCCATCTCCCCCTGCTGCTATGTTCCATCTTCCCTGCTGCTGTGCTCCATCTTCCCGGCTGTTGTGCTCCATCTCCCGGCTGTGGGCTCATCGTGCTCCCTTGCTGTTGTGCTCCCCATGCTGCCCTGGAACTCACCCTGCGCTTCTCTCTCAGCTCTTGCAGTTCAACCCGTGGAGCGTCCCGGTGCCGGAGTCGCTGGGGTCGAAGACATCAAGTCACACCCGTTTTTCACCCCTGTGGACTGGGCAGCCCTAATGGGGTGAGCTTCCCCAGGACTCTGCCCACGTGCCAGACCTTGCAACGCCACAGCAAGAGCCACGCCACAGGCTGGAGGCCCCAGGAGGGAAGCAGGGGCAGCAGAGGCGGAAGAGAACAGTTGGTGGATGACAGTTGCTCGGATGGGGGTTGCCACAGTGCCAGGGGGTCGTGGTGAGCGGTGCCCACATCTTCTCAGAGCATTTGCTGAGTCGTACAGAGCAGCCTTCCAGCCATGCAGCCCGCAGTGTCCCCAGCACCCCATCACGCCCTGATGACCGCCACTGGGCCTCCAGTTAGACAAGCGCTTCGGGGCCACTGGGAAGGGCTTTGTGGGGATGCTGCCCGTAGGGGCCAGGAAGGGAGACGAGACCAGCATCCTGGCCCTGCCATCCCGTTCCTGCCCCAGGTCAGCTAGGATGCCTGTGCCCTTTGCCCGCGACTGGTATCTATGCCCCCAGGTCAGTTAGGATCCCCAAGTCATGTGCCTGCGGCTGGCGCCTGCCCCAGATCACCTCGGATCCCGTGTCCTATGCCCGCGGCTGGCAATATCCCCAAGTCAGCTCAGGTCCCATGCCCATGATTCTCTTTCATGCTTTTGGAAGCCTGGGGAAGTGGAAGCTTCCATGAAACTGCGGTTGACGTGGGTCCGTGAGCATGTTGTTCTCTTCCACCTCACTTTCTGTTGCAGCCCCCGCTGCCCCCTCTCAGCACCCAGCAAGTGCCCTGCAGAAGGGGAGGGTCTGTGTCTCCCCAGCCGGCAATCATGGTGTAAAATAAACTGGCCAGCACTTCACCCTGTGTGTCTGATTGCTTACTTCACTGCTTGCTTGTTTGCTCTCTGGAATGGCCTCTCCTGCCGCTGCCGAGGCTGCCCAACTGGGGCCTCAGCTAACGGAGCTGAGTGGGGAGTGGGGCGGCTTCTTCGTCCCTCTCCAGGATAGGAAGAATGCGAATCTTCATGTCTCCGAACACTCACACCTGCTCACCACCTCTATCGCTGAGAGGAAGCTACGGGTGTGTGAGAAGAGTGTTTGGATTTTGAAATCCACCCAGAGAGGAGCGACTAACACAGGAGGCCTGGGACCCAGTGGAAGGTTTGTTGTGGCGCCTCTGGTGTGGGCCCCACTCCTGCTCTGGGGGCCAGTGCTGACCGCAGCTGCCTGGAAGTGAGGTCCTGGGGAAACAGGAAATGTGTAAGCGTTTGTTCTTTCTCGGGCTCTTTCCTCTGCTCCCCTCTTCCCTGGATCCCTGCAGACGACTCGAAAACAGCAGGTTGGGAGGCAGGTCACCCTCCTGCCCTCTGGCCTCATAACAGGAACCCGCACAGGTGAGACCAGGGTTCTACTTCCTGTGGGGCCGCCTGCTCCCATGCTTCCTTCCAGAAAGGAATCTGTTGCGTCTAGGCAGGACTTGGGCTCAGAGGGGCTGCTCCGGCCCTCCTGGGGCCGCGGTGTCAGCAGATGGTGGCTGCTGTGTGTTGACACAGTCTCCCGTGTCCCCCTCATGCTCCCTCCGATGTCCGCCTGGAGCTGGTGCTCGATGTAAACATGTCCCTCACCACCGCTGTGGACTTGGCGTCTTTCAGCAGTAAACACAGGGGAGGGGGCCTGTGCCCAGCTCTGTCTCATGACGTCCCTGCGTTTGACAACAGGCCTCTTTCCTGCAGGGGCGGGTGACGCTGGGTCTTCTGTGGCTTTGTTTTCTATTTCCCCCTAAATACGTGGCATGTGGCTCAGAAGCCAGCGAAGAACCTGGCACTTAATATTTCATTTCATTTTGTTTTTTCATGTTGATGCGAGCTGGATAGCGAGCCTGCATGTGGCCCAAATCTGCAGCCCGAGCAGGCAGTCACGTGGCTGCCAGGACCTGGCCACCAGGTCCACTGAGAGGGAACTCTTGCCTGAAGGTACCCTGGGTCCACCTCCCTGTGTTGCTGTGTCCAGTCCATTCCTCTGAGCACCGTGCCTTCGTGGAGTGCCACGCCCCCTCTTTCCGTGGCCTCGTGGAGGCGTTTCTGCCTCCACCGAGTGAACTGCAGCTTTTACAGTCTGCTGGGCAGACAGCACCACCATTCTCTGCTGCTCACAAGGGACGCTGTCAGCCACCCACAGCCAGTGACGCTGGGCAGGGCCCAAGGCCACAGGTCCCACAAATCTGCCACGTGCAGGTCCAAACCGCCTCTGGTGATGAGGAGTTGTGCTCTGCCACAAATGAGTGCTCTAGGGGAGCACGGGCTGCATTCGTGATTTGTAGCAACAACTTTTATTTGGTTTGGGGCGCGGCCTGTGGTGGCCAGGCTTGCTCCTGGCTCCTTGCTCCTGGGGACTCTATGTGATGCCGGGATGTACCTGGCCAGCTCCTTCCCTGTGCTGTCTCCAGCCCCTAGCAGACTTGTCCATCACATTTTATTATCTCTGTCTGTCTGTCTGTCTGTATGCCTATCTATCTAGCTATCTAGCTAGCTTCTGGGTCACACATGGCAATTGCTCTGGCAATTACTCCTGGCTCTTCACTTAGGAATTACTCCTGGTGGTGCTTGGGGGACCATATGGGATGCCTGGGCTAGAACCTCGTCTGCTGCATGCAAGGCAAATGCCCTCCCCCTGTGCTATCGCTCCAGCCCCTCAATCACATTTTAAACTTGCCTTTTAAACACTTTTTGGCAGAGCTGGAGCCATGGCACAGTGAGTAGTGCGTTGCCTTGCAGGCGGCCAACCCGGGTTCGATATCCGGCATCCCATATGGTCCCCTGAGCACCGCCAGGAGTAATTCCTGAGTGCAGCAGCCAGGAGTAACCCCTGAGCATTTACCAGGTGTGACCCAAAAAAGAAACACAACTTTTTTTGTGTGCTACAATTTCTTGCCGAGTCTCAGCACTCAAGCCTTTCCTCTTCTCCCGTTTCTGCCTCACTGTGGTCAGACAGTGTTTGAGTGCGGTGTGTGGTGATGCTTCCTGCTGCCGCAGGAGCCCAGCAGCGCTGAGGAGCACCCAGCGCACAGCCCTAGACTCCACCCAGCACGGGCCGAACTCTGAGGGGCCTTCTAGAATGTTGGCTGCGTTGGATGCCGATGCCAGCTCCACCCTGCTTTCTCTTGGGGTGCATGTAGTGAAACACCTTCTAGAATGGGGCCTGCCCGGATGACGTGAGCCTGTCACCCATCCAGACTCAGGGAGGCGGATGAGCCCCCGAGCCCGGAGAGAGACACTCTTCCTCGGGAACCGTTCTGACGATGTTGAGCGTTGCAGACAAGGTGAACCGCCACAGCGGGCTCTGAGGCTGCTTTTGATTTTAAAGTTATTTTTCTACGAAGCCCAGATACTTGGCGGCTGCCATGCATCTCGTGACTGGCCCGCTGAGCTTGAGACGGGAACAACCATAAATGGGGAATGGCGCTAATGGTCACTTTTCGTTGGTGCATAAATAACCCTTTATCTTTGGAGGGTCACACAGTCGATGCAGTGAGAGGTGAGTGGAAGGTCTGGTGGACGTCCATGGGGAGGGTGGTTGCCGAGCGCAGACCTTGTCGCTCACTTTTGCTGTTTCTCACCGATGGGGGTTCTCACGCCTGGCCCCCGTCTGCTGTCTCCTGTGCTCATTCAAAGCACAAGCACGATGTCACTCCCTCACGCTCTGATGTGAGGCGCTGTCCGGCCTCGGGGGCCTGGGGGCTTTCTGTCCCTGCGACTCCAGTGCAGTGGCCCAGTGTAGAAGGACACCTGTCATCTCTTTGGCTCTTTATATTTTAGGGGTCACACCTGGCAGTGCTCAGGGCTTTTCCTGCACTCGGGGGTCACTCTTGGGGGACAGGGGACCTTAAGTGATATCAGGTGTCCAGCCTGGCCAGCTGTGTCCTATCTCATCTATAGGCTCTGAGGAGCAGACAGCAGCAGGCTGCCCAGGGGAGAAGGGACTGTGCAGGGTCCACTTGGGTGAGGTGCCTCGGTGTCCCAGGACAGCAGAGCAGAAGTGGGGCTCCCTTCCTCGAGAGTGCTGAGCCTTGCCACACTGGGCTCTGCTGGGCTGGGCTTACTGCTGCCCATCCTTGGCAGGTTCCCTGGGGAAACTGAGGCAAAGAAAGCCAATACTAGTGTGGTCTAGGGAGATGAGCTGGGTGGGCAGGGCTGGTGCCCGAGGCTGGAACAGATTTCCCTGCGTCCCCAGGACTTGGCCCCCTGCAGTGCCCCGGGAAACCTCTACCTGGTCTGAGCCAGAGGGGTGGGGAACTGGTGGGTCACATGGGGCAGGGCTGGTGTTTGCATATGTGAGCCTCAAGACTTTCCTGGCCAAACGGTAACTTTTGGGGGCGGAGTAATAGCACAGCGGGAGGACATTGGCCTTGCACACAACCAACCGGCCATGTCAGGGTCTGCTTTTTCCGCGCATGCCCTGGCCGCCATTCATGGTTCCCGCCCATCTTGCTGCTCTTGCTGACGTGGGCTCGGCTGTTCACAGTGCAGAGGCTCCAGGGTGGGCTCAGCTGCCTCCTGCTGAGGAGTGGGACCTCAGCGTTGTCCCTTACTCCGTCTCTCCACACTCACCCTCTGCTGTGAGACGGCAGCGAGTGAGAATTAAAACCCCTGTGAGACCCCCCAAGGGCTACCTTCACATAACAGGACCCCAGCAAGATCTCAGGCTCCCACCCCATGCACACGCTCCCTCTGGGCCTGGCCTGGCCTGTGGTCCCCAAGCCCAGGCTACACCTGTCTCGCCTGTGTGCTCCTGGGTCAGGGCCGCCCTTCCTGGGGCTGGTCAGCAGGAGGCGACAGGGACCCCGGCTGGGCTGCCCGCAGGCCCTGGGCTGGAGGCAGCGCCGGCAGCTGTCTCCTTGGGAACCAGCCACCCTGGCTGCCCAGGTGCCAACCTTGCTCGTATGTGGGGCGCTGCCCCCACCCACTGCAGCTTGGCCCGAAGCTCGGCAAAGCGCCTTTTGTTGTGCGAGTGCTAAACCCACAGTCGGAAATTACCCAGAGACCCCGGCCGCCCGCCTCCCGTTGTCTTTCTTCCCTCTCTTTGTCTCCGTGTGCGCCTGGGTCAGAATCACCCGCCAGACTGGCGAGCCCGGTTGCTCGTCCAGGGCCCAGATGCCAATATGTGGCAGCATCTGCTCATTGGCAGTGCCCCGCGGTGCTGGGCGGCTGTGGCGGGGCCTGTCACGCATGGGCTTTCTTGGAGAATCTGGGCTCACTGAGGCGCCCTCCCAGCTCCTGTGAGCCTGTGAGTGGACATCGGGACTGGGCATAGGGACCAGCGGCCCCCTGCTCAATCATTGCCCAGTCCTGCTTTGCAGAATCCAACAGCGTGTTGGGAAGTTGCCTCCCGCTCCCTCTCCTGGTGTGAGGCTGCCCCACGGAAGCCAGCCCTGGTCTCTGACACTCGGGAGCCTGGGGTCACTGGGTGCGGCAAGGTGATTTTCCAGCCAGCGCCCAATAGTACACAGTGCATCTCAACAACGGGGTGCTTGTGGTTTCCACTGCCTGCCTGCAGGGTGAGGCTGACTTCATTCTTTTGGGGGAGGGTCCTTTTGGGGCCTCCCTGCAGTTAACTCGAGCCACTGAGCACAACCCAGACTCCGGACTGCTGCTGGGATGAGCTGGGCACTTCCCCAGGACGCCCTCCTGTCTGGGCACACCAGGCACTACCCACAGACCGTGCTATGGAGGAGCGGGGGTTCCAGAAGCGGATGGGTGCCCAGCCCTGGGGAGGGGCGTGGCTCTGACTCTCCTGGGCCGGATTCCTGCCCGCCACATGCTGGCGTCACTCCGCGACTCGTGCACTGTCCTCCAGCCGCACATGTCATCACGTGTCACCCAGATTCCACATACGTGCTGATCCACACACGCCACCTGCACTCCACATGTCATGCTCCACATGCATGCAGCACACTTTACTGACCCAAACACGTCATACCCTCCATGTATGTGACTCCCAACGCTCCACACGTGTTACATAGCCCACATGCATGTCAACACTCAGTCCACACACTACATGCTTGTCACAGATGCTGCACTTCCACTCCCACTGCACCTACACACACAAAGCACGTTCGCACATCACACTGCGCACACAGGATACACATATAGGACAGACACAGCACACATACAGGACACACACAGGACTCAGGACAGACAGGACAGTCACACAGCACACTTACAACACACACACAGCACACTCGGGACACACACACACAGAGCATACACACAGCATACACACAGGACACATACACAGGATACATACACACAGGACACATACACAGGACACATGCACACAGGACACATACACAACAGGACACATTCACAGGACACATACACACAGGACACATTCACAGGACACATACACACAGGACACAGATACACACAGGACACACACATGCGCAACAGGGATCTTCACAGACGAAGGCTGAGCCTGCGTTGGACCCTCAGCAGAGGACACCCAGAGGACACCCAGAGGACACCCAGAGGACACCCAGAGGACACCCAGGGACACCCAGAGGACACCCAGAGGACACCCAGAGGACACCCAGAGGACACAGAGGACACCCAGAGGACACCCAGAGGACACCCAGGGACACCCAGAGGACACAGAGGACACCCAGAGGACACCCAGGGACACAGAGGAAGGACAAAGTGCAACGTGGGGGAGCAGATGGCGGCAGGGAAGATGTGTCTGTCCACACTGGCCCGGCTGCCATGAAAGCCAGAGCAGCGCAGGGCCCAGGGCACACCTGGGCACATACCCAGCACTGTGGGTGACCAGAGCGGAGCCCAGATCATGGGCAGTCGGGGCAGGATGTCCGTGGGCCGAGTCCTGTGTGTGTGAGAGCCGGGAGCCCCAGAACCTCCAGGGCTGGGGCCAGAGCAACAGCCGAAGGTGAAGGTGGTTTGGCCACGCCAGCAGCAGTGAGAGCAAAGCCGGGGTCGGTCCAGGGATCAGAGGAACCACGCTTTGACTCCTTTGCTGCCCTGCGGGGCTGGCACTGTGCGGGCACACGGAGGAGCAAGGCTGGGAATGGAGTCAAGATGGAGCTGGGTTGGGCGAGAGGAAAGCGAAGTTCAGAGGGAGGGAGATGGCCAGGACAGCAAAGAAAGTAGAATCTTCCTTCCTTCCTTCCTTCCTTCCTTCCTTCCTTCCTTCCTTCCTTCCTTCCTTCCTTCCTTCCTTCCTTCCTTCCTTCCTTCCTTCCTTCCTTCCTTCCTTCCTTCCTTCCTTCCTTCCTTCCTTCCTTCCTTCCTTCCTTCCTTCCTTCCTTCCTTCCTTCCTTCCTTCCTTCCTTCCTTCCTTCCTTCCTTCCTTCCTTCCTTCCTTCCTTCCTTCCTTCCTTCCTTCCTTCCTTCCTTCCTTCCTTCCTTCCTTCCTTCCTTCCTTCCTTCCTTCCTTCCTTCCTTCCTTCCTTCCTTCCTTCTTTGCTTCCTTCCTTCCTTCCTTCCTTCCTTCTTTCTCCTTCCTTCCTTCCTTCCTTCCTTCCTTCCTTCCTTCCTTCCTTCCTTCCTTCCTTCCTTCCTTCCTTCCTTCCTTCCTTCCTTCCTTCCTTCCTTCCTTCCTTCCCTCCTCCCTCCCCTCCCTCCTCCCTCCCTCCCTCCCTCCCTCCCTCTCCTCCCTCCCTCTTAGGAATCTCAGAAGGGCGTTGTGAGCCTTTTACATCTAACTGCCTCTGTGCCCCCTGGTGGATGGAATCAAATTCCACATAAAAATGCACAACGGGAAGAGTCAATATCAATCCCACAGAGTTGTTCTAAGAAAAAATGAGACTTAGAGAGAGAGAATTTAGTCCTTGCGCAGATGAAGCCTTCAGGAAGGGTGTTGTTACCAAGCACCCAAACTCACTGCTGTTTCGAAAGGAGCGGAAGGCATTGGGACAGGGTGGAGCAATGTGACGTGATGCGTGTGAAAACCCAGCAGTGAGGTGACAACCTGGCCCGAGAGGGGAGAAGGATTTTTTCTGAACGTGCCCAGTGGGGCCCTGGGCGTGGGTACCATCTTATGAGCAATGTAGAAATAAATAAAGGCTCCTGGACCAGCTCTGACGGGGAGTCAGGACGCGTTTCCCGGCAGCCCCTCCCTGGCTTGCACGCACTGCAGGTCCCACGCTGCAGTGATGTCTGGCCCCACGCTGTGGCCTGTGGTTGTGCTGGGCTAAAGTTTGCCTCTCCCTCCTCTTCCGCCACTCTCCCGGGCACCCACCCGGCACCTCTCTGCACTTAACGGCTTTTCCCAGAATGGCTTGTTGTTGGCCTCCTGTGACCGTGCTCCCCTGGGTTGCTCTCATTCCAGTGCTCTCCTGGACTGCTCTCATTCCAGTGCTCTCCCGGACTGCTCTCATTCCAGTGCTCTCCTGGACTGCTCTCATTCTAGTGCTCTCCTGGACTGCTCTCATTCTAGTGCTCCCTTGAGCTGCTCTCATTCTAGTGCTCTCCTGGTCTGCTCTCATTCTAGTGCTCCCTTGAGCTGCTCTCATTCCAGTGCTCCCCTGGGCTGCATTCATTCCAGTGCTCCCTGGGGACTGCCCTCATTCCAGTGTTCCCCTGGGATGCTCTCATTCCAGTGCTCCCCGGTGCCACCCTCATTCCGGTAAATGCACACTAGCTTCCTCTCTACCCTTTCCTGGCTCCAGGACTCAGGTCTCTGAAGTGCCGGACTCTGCCCCATGACCATTCATTGACCAAAGAACTTTCTGGTCACTTGAAGATTTGGTGGCCACTAATGGTGCTGAGCGTCTGTGCAGGGATGTTGGTGTTGATGCATATTCCAGCTCATCTGGGTGAATGCTGGGGTGGGCCGTGTCTGGGGAGCAGAGATTTGCTTTGGGGCAGCCCCTGGCACTGAGGGGGTCTGCGTGGTCCTCCTTGCTGGGCTTTGCGGTTGGTGCTCGGGTCCTGGATGCTGAAATAGGCACACTCAGTGACTGTGCTGTCGAGACCCCCCCTTTCCTGCTGGCACGGCTGCAGGACGCATCTCCCAGGCTCCGTGCCATGAACACATCTTTCCCGGCACAGCCTATTTTTCTACTGAGGTGTTCCTGTACTTAGCCTTGAGTCAAATGTTCTTTGTCCACTGTAGAGGTCGGTGCTTTAGCAGACGCGGCCTCTCGCTGTCTCTGCGCTCTCAGTGGTCTTCTCCCCTGTGAAGCATGGCGCCTGGCTAACTGCACACAGTGACTCCCTTTTGTTCCTACTTGAGGATCTTTGCCTCGAGGTTCCTGAGAGCTGTTGGTCCTAATCATGATAGCCTCTGGGGGTTGAGCTGCTGAGACCCGAGGCTGGGTGGGGTGGGTCCTGCCGCTCCTGCCCTCAGAGGGCCCCAGCATGGGCACGGATCCTTGTCTCCTTGTCTGATAGGACTCACAAGTGGGCACGCTGGGCCTGCTGCTGTCTGGATAGTTGCTGACGATTTGGTTTCTCAGGCGCAGGAGATCCCTGAGAAGGTGGGATAGAGCGATTGAGCCAGAGGGTTTTCAAGAAATGACATTTTTCGCCCAGAAGAACTGCCCCTGCTCGCCCATCCTCTGCTTTCTGTTGGTCTCTCTTCCCTCCCAGCTCTCTTTCCCCTCCCCTCCCCTCCCTTCTCTCCCCCCTTTCCTCCCCTTCTGTTTCCCCCTCTCCCTGCCATGGTTCAATCTTCTGGAGGAGAGTCTGTGAGTCTAGGTGGGGACGTTGTTCTTTACTACACCTCCCGGCAGTTGTGCTTTCTGGGGGCAGGGGGCAGCTATGAAACAGCATGTTTGAGAGGAGATTGGGCCACGCACCTCAAAACAGCAAAACAGACTGAGTTGAAAGTGAAACAGGACTTAGAGAGCCTTTCCCGAGCAATGGGCAAGGGATGAAGGGGAAGACGAGGCCCAGAGTTTCATGAATGGCGCCTGTAGGAGTAGGACCAGAGTGTGCAGGTGTGTGCGTGTGCGCGTCTGTGTGTGTATGTGTGCTGTGTGTATGTGCATGTGTGTATGTGCATGTATGTGTGTGCATGTGTGAGGTGTGTTCATGTGCATGTGTGTGCTTGTACATGTGTGCGAGCTCTGCACTTGCTCTGGTAGTGCCCGTGTAGTAATGACACCCTCAGAAGAAGGTTGTTAGCACGTGTGGGTGGTCTCGGTGCTGTGTTTGGGGGTGCGGCCAAGCATAGCGCTAAGGCAGGTCAGGAGCACGGCACCGTCCGGCGACTCAGCCCCTCTGTTGCAGGCCCAGATCTCAGGACAGGAGGAATGGACGGTGCGTGTTGGTGAGACGGAGTGTGGGGAGTGGGCTCCGGACCCTAACCAATGCTGCTGAGATGTTTTTATCTTTGCGGTGTGGAAATTCCTGTGTGTTCTACTGACACAGCTCTGGCCTGGTCTCTCTCTGGGCCGGGCTGAGGAAATCACATTTCTCCCTGGGGGAAATCAGGACTTAGGGAAGGTAGATGGGGGACGGATGTTGATGAGAGGTCCCTGAAAGAGGCTGAAAATCTTTTCCAGGTCAAGTGAGAAGGCAGCCTTGTGCCTGCCAAAGAGGGGTGTGTGGCGTCGGGTGCTGAGGGAAAGTGATGCCTGCCATGCGTGCTTGGATCGCGACTTGGACATTGGCGTTCAAAGGAAGAGTCACCTGCAGAGAATCCTGTTAGCGATGCGTGGGCTGAAATGTTTGGAACAGAGAGAATGAGCGCGCTTACCCTGGTTCTCGGCACTCTCAGGAACCCAAGTGGTAGCTTTGGAGCCCGAGTCTCCTGAGACCGCCCTGAAAGAGGAGGAAGAATTGGAGTATCTCCTTGCAGGGTGCCAGCACTGGGAGCCTGTCGGATCCCAGACAAAGCCTGGATGGACGCTTCCTGGGCATATCAGTCTCTCCTTGGGGCTGGCACACATGCTCCAGCTCTGGTGCTCACAGGACACAGGAGGCGGGTCACGGCTGCCTTTCAGCCAGCAGTGGGGCACCTGGGGACCCCTCACAGCGGGACTTGGAAGGGGCAAAGCTTAGATGCATCCTCATTTACTGGAATTCTAGGGGGTGGGATTGGGTGATCTCTAGAAGGAGCATTTCAGTGATAAAATGCTTCTAAAAGTGCAAAGAATGTGTGTGTGTGTGTGTGTGTGTGTGTGTGAGAGAGAGAGAGAGAGAGAGAGAGAAGAGAGAGAGAGAGAGCGCACAGGGCTCGAGGCGCCAACCTTGCATGCAGCCAACTCTGGTCCTATCCCTGGCACCCCTCAGGGTCCCCCTAGGCCTGCCATGAATGATCCTTCAGCACAGACCAGGAGTAAACCCTGAGCACTGCCAGGTGTGACACCCCCCCAATGAAATAAAAATGAAACAAAAACGCAGAAGTGACAAGGAGAGGTACCGCGGGGGCAGGAGGGGCCATGACTGGGCCCGTCTCCGGGCTCTGGGCGGCGGTCTAACTTGACAGCATGGCTGTGTCCGTTGTCCTGTTCACTGGATATAGGAGCGCGCAGAGCCCTCCACTGCAGTAGCGGGGTTTGTGTGCTGGGGGGCAGAGGGCCTGCTCTGGGCAGCCAGGCTCAGAGGCTCCGTCCCTGGGGCAGAGGCCCCTGTTGTGCCAGAACTGAGCCTGTCCAACAGAGCCTGGAAAGAGGCCTGGAGTGACCGCGGGTTGGCGGGAACCGCTTTTGGGGCTTTTCAGGGAAGATGCGGCCTTCTCCGAGCCCTGTCTCCTCTCTTGGGATTCTGCCTCAGTGCAGGGTAGTGCTCCAGGGCTGGGGAGAGCTGCCCACCAGGCTGGGGAGAGCTGCCCACCAGGCTGGGAGAGCTGCCCACCAGGGCTGGGGAGAGCTGCCCACCAGGGCTGGGGAGAGCTAGCCCACCAGGGCTGGGGAGAGCTGCCCACCAGGGCTGGGGAGAACTGCCCACCAGGGCTGGGAGAGCTGCCCACCAGGGCTGGGGAGAGCTGCCCACCAGGACTGGGAGAGCCGCCCACCAGGGCTGGGGAGAGTCGCCCACCAGGGCTGGAGGAAGCCCCCGTTACTGTCACCGGCATTCTCTGGAGACTCCCTTAGCAAGAGTCACCTCACAAGGAGAGTCCACACTCCCCTTGCAGAGTCCCCTCTTGGTCTGAATCCACTCAGCCATACTGATGGAACTGGGATGGCCCAGAATCGCCCGCATTCCTGAGGGTGTGGCTGGAAGTAGATTCAGCCTCTGGACCTCCCACTCACAGTCGCTTCCCTGGTGTGGGACCCCAGCTGGGCTGGCACTGGAGATGTCAGAAGTTCCCTTGTTTTTTTCAGGGTCGGGGGTGACCCCGTGGCTGGTGACCTTCTCACTCACTCTCTGCACCCGAAGATGTCGCTGCCAGCTATCTCTGGGTGCCTGTGCAGGTGGGAATGGTGGTCAAGCATCGTGGCCGCCTCGCCGAGTCCAAGGAGAGCACGGGGCTATCCCGGGCTGGGCAGGAGGCAGCCATGGGGTCCCGGCCCTCAGCGCACGGTGCTCCACAGTCCCCTTGGTGCTCCGTGCCCTGTGGCTGACTCCCAGACCTCCTGGGGCCTGAGCTGTTGTAGTCGGGGACCCTAGGAGCCTGTCTGTCGGATGCTTGGTTCTGGGGGACCGGTCTGTGTTTTAGATCAGCTCCATGGAGCTGAACCACCTCTTGGGTACAGCCTGGCATGCGGCCGGTGATTCATGGGGTTGTTTGTGTACTTAGAGAGTGGCGGTGGCTCCCCAGGGAGAACTGGGCCGTCCCAAGACCCCAGTGCCGCAGGTCTGTTCGGGTCTGGTTCTCAAGTCTGTTGTTGGAATCAGGGACGTTGCGGTCATCCCAGCCACGTATCCCCTCTCAGCAGCTCTCAGCCATGCTGTCCACCTGAGACCAGCTCACCTTCGGCTCAGAGCGGAGCTTGGCCACAGCAGCGAGGTTTCAGGGGCTCGAGAAAATGTGCTCTGCCCCAGCGCCCCTGCCCCAGTCTCATCTGGATTCTGAAGTTTTGTAAAGAAGGGACTGAAGGAAGTATTTTTTTCTCTGAGTTTTTGGTTTAATTGCCTGGCAGGAGGGGAATCCCAGCACAATAGCTTGGAACTAGGGCGTGAAAGGCAGCAAGTGAGACGGATTTATGGAACCCATAAATAAAAATGAAACTCCTTCCCCTGGCCAGATCGCAAAGGTGCTATGCAACCCAGCTCCGAGTGGCAGACAGACAGCTCACAGTGCTGGGGGTGTTTCCAGAGCAGGAACCTTCACTCTGCCAGTCTGCCTGCTCCGGGGTGGGGGCATGGCATGGGCCCCCTGGGAAGGACTCGACTGCCTGGGAACCAGAATCATAGACAAGTTCTTTCCTCTTACTGTTGCAGGAAGAGGGAGCAGGTGGGGCTCAGCTATATTGGGGCACTTCTTATCTCCTCTGCAGAAGGACCTGGGACCAGCAGCAGCCCCCAGGGCTGAAGGGAGTCACAGGTGTGGGGTCAGTGATGGGGCCAGGGTCAGTGGTGGGCAGGGTCATTGATGGGGCGTGGCCAGTGATGGGCGGGGTCAGTGATGGGGCTCGTGGTGGGGGTGGGGTCAGTGATGGGACGGGGGTCAGTGATGGGGCTCAGTGGTGGGGCGGAGTCAGTGATGGGGCGGGTCAGTGATGGGGCTCGTGGTGGGGTGGGGTCAGTGATGGGACGGGGTCAGTGATGGGGCTCAGTGGTGGGGGTGGAGTCAGTGATGGGGGGGGTCAGTGACGGGGTGCAGGGGTCAGCAGTGTGTCTCTGTGGCCCTGAAAATCCTCTCGCCCCTTCGTGGGACCCCTGAGTTGCCGCCCATAAGCTGCCCACCCTGCTCTGGTGGGGCGGGGAGCCCCGAGGGAGCACGTGGGAAAAGTTTCCTTGCGCTGAGCATGTCTGACTCCCCCACTTGTGTGTGTGTTTGACAGACACTCCAGAGCCCCTCATTATTATGGAAAATATAGGCTTGGTGGTAATTACTACCTGGACTTGAATGGGGCCACGGATGGCACCGCCTGCGCTGGCCTTTCTTTGACAAGGTATAACTTTCTTCTGAATTTCTGTGCTAATTAATGCTTATTTAAAAACCACTTTAATTGGTAGTAAACACCTCAACTTTTTGTACTCATTAAAATGCAGCCATTGATGTGTGATGGATTTTTTTTAAAGCTTAATTAACTTTCCTTCTGTATATATAACCTATAATAATGACAAACATATTGGGGAAAAAATTACCCCTGCTTCCCCGCCCCTCCCCGGCCCGCAGTGTCGGGGCTCTGCTGTATCTCTTTGTTGGGGCACATGCCATTCAGCCGAGGAGGGTGGGGGGGCTGCAATCAGCTTTCTGAGGTGTCGGCCATTCCCACACCAGAGATTCTCGCTTCTGTCAGAGAAATCGGCATTTTGTTGTTGCTATTATTGTTGTGTGGGTGTGGTAGTTGTGATTGTGATGCTTGTGGTTGTGGCAGTGAGATTGTGGTAGTTGTGATGGTGAGTGTGGTGGTGGTGGTAGTAGTGATTATGGTGGTTGTGGTGGGTGTGATTGTGGTGGTTGTGGTAGTTGTGATGGCTGTAGTGTTTGATTGTGGTGGTTGTGGTAGATGTAATTGTGATGGTTGTGGTAGTTGTGATTGTGGTGGTTGTGGTGGATAAGATTGTTCTGGTTGTGGTGGTTGTGATTGTGGTGGTTGTGGTGGTTGTGATTGTTGTGGGTGTGGTTGTGGCAGTTTGATGGTTGTGGTGGTCATGATCCTTGTGGTGGTCGTGATCATTGTGGTGGTTGTGTGGTTGTGGCAGTGCTGGATTTTAAACCCAGAGCCTCATGCAGGCTCATGGCCTGGCCCCAAGCTACTCCTCCGAAGTTGAGGGGCTCAGGCTTTCCTCCTCGGCCCCTTCTGGGTTACGCCTCGAGGAAGAAGCGCCTCCCGCCCTTTACTGAGTGAGCGCAGGGCAAACAAGGAGCTGTTTCCACAGCCTCAACTCCAGCCCTCACTGCAGCCCCACCCATCCCCCCCTCAACGCTGTTTCTGTGGTGGTGGGAGGCCCCTGAGCAGGGCTGTGGGGGTCTTCAGCCAACCTGGGGGCGGGTCCCTGCTGGGCCCAATGCTGCGGCCATCAGGGCCTCACATCGAGGGGCTGCGGGGCCTGGTCCCTGATTGCAGGTGGTCACGTGGGTGTTTGTGGTTTTCCCATTTTGGGGGTTTCTCGCCCCCTTAGCAGCCTCCGAGGGGCACCATGCTGCCGGGGGCTGCTGTGGGTGCTCCAGTGACTCTTCCTGCTGATGCTTAGACTGGGACCTCCCAGGTAGGCCATGCTGGTGTCCCGGGGCAGCTTGGGGCACTATCTGCCTCTGCTGAAGTTGGGACACTGAGGAGGAGGGGGCTTGGGGGGCCTGAGACCACCCAGCAACCGACCCCGATGCACCCTATGCCAGCCAGATCTGTTCTGAGTGCAGAATCGCTGCTCTTGTGTTCAGTGGGTTTGTGTGAGCGCACGCATCTGGGTGATCATTTTAGGGCCCTTTTGGTGGTGCGGGGTGGGGTGTGCCGTGGGGGTAGGGGCCTCCCTGAGCCCACATGTGTTGCCCCCGACCCTCCACACAGGTCTCCTGTGTTCAGGGGGCTCCGAGTCCCTGATGCTGAAACCCTGGGAAAGGGGGCCTGGGGGTGCGCCACAGCCTTCGGTGCCTCATCTGCCCCCCAGGACCAGCAGGTTGCCCTGGAGCCGAGAGTTCCTGTGCGCAGTGGCTCAGGCAGGGGTGGAGGCGGGGAGGGGGGCTCGGGGAGGACCTTGAACCCAGGGCCAGCAAGAGACTCTGGGGGTAGCCCTAACCCAGGGCCAGCCACCTTCACCCACTTGGGTGGACACTGGGCTAGAAATGGGCTCCAGGCAGAGTGGGCAGCAGGAAGAACCTAGACTGTCCAGCAGAGCCCACTTGTGAGGTCGGGAGAGGCCCAGATGCCGTCTCCGCTCCTCTGGGGGGCATTTCCTGGTCCTCTCCCACATGCCCTGCGGGATGAGGACTCGGGGCTCCCCCTCACACCGCCAGCCAGCCGCGCGCCCTCAGCCCCCTCCCCCCCACGGATGAAGGACAAGTGAGCCGGCCCCCGCCATCTGGAACAGCCCCCACCGCGGCGTGAGGACAGGGTAATGATGTCCAATTTTACACACTTCAGATCCATTAGTAGCAATTACCTTTCTCGAGGTGTTTTGAGTTAGTTTTAACATAGCATTCTTACAGTTGGCGGATAATGACAGTAATAACGTACACAGCCTTTCCAAGCCGCTGTTTTTAGCTACAATAATGCCATTAGTAGGTCTATTTAACAGACGCATTTCATGCTAAAAGTGAAGGCTTCTCATTATTCCTCTTCCTGCACCCCCACTGGCCCCCAGTGCAGACCCGAACTGCTGTTTTATTCAATGGAGACTTTTTACTCCAAAGTTCCAGCCATTTCCCGTGCTGAGTCTTCTGCGTGAGGTGGGGCGCTTGCATAACTGGTTTGATCTAGAATTTATTAATTGTCAAGCCCTTTGGGCCTGGCTGTTCTTTGCGCCGTGACCCTCAGGCCAATCCAGAAACCCGAAGCTTGCAGAGGTGGGACGTGTCTGCCTGAGTCTATGGGTGCTGTGACCACCCAGACTCTCAGGGGCGCTGGACTGATTCTGGGCACTCCGTGGAGTTGGGTTGGGGAGAGGGGGTGGTGGTGCCTGTAAAATCTGAGATAACAGGGTCCGAGCGATAGTACAGCAGGAGAGCATTTGCCTTGCACCCGGATGAACCAGGTTTGATCCCCAGAATCCCATATGGTCCCCTGACCTTGCCAAGAGTGATTCCCTCAGTGCAGAGTCAGGAGTGAGCCCTGAACATCGCTGGGTGTGGCCCCCAAACCAAAACAAGCACAAGAAGGTGGGTTGGAGCATAGCAGAGCACAATGATCGCCTTGATCCGGCCATCCCAGTCCCCAGCATCCCATATGGTCCCCTGAGCCCCGCTATGAGTGATCCCTGAACACACAGCCAGGAGTAACCCCTGAGCACTACTGGGTGTGGCCCCAAACAAACAAACAAACAAAAAAAGCAAAACAAGAGTCTAAGATAACAGAGGTTGCACGGGACCTTGGCCCATGTCACAGCCCAGCTCTGCAGTGCCTCCTCCCCACCCGCGTCTGTCTCGGAGCGGCTTCCTCCCTTAGTGGGTCACACTAATCGTGGCTGAACGGGGACGTGGAGGGGTTTTTCTGTCCATGCTGTGGCACACGTGGTCTAAGCGTGGAGCAGACGCTGTCGATGCTGAGAGTGTGTCGAAAACTCTGAGAATAAGCGGGATGAGAGAACGGGCACGCACCCAGGTACCGCTGGTCCCTGAGCAACGGCTGGGAGTGACCCAGCACAGAGCTGGGGTGCCCCGCCCTGACAGAAAACAAAAGCAAAGCTCAGAGTCTAGTTTAAATACTGGTAGAAACTAAACTAAGGGGCCGGAGCAATAGTCCAGCGGGTAGGGCGTTTGCCTTGCACACGGGCGGCCCTTGCCGGCCTGGGTTTGATCCCCGGCATCCCATATGGTCCCCAAGCACCGCCAGGAGTGATTCCTGAGTGCAGAGCCAGGAGAAACCCCTGAGCATTGCCGGGTGTGACCCAAAAAAGCAAGAAACAAAGGCAAAAAAGAAACTAAACTAAGCTTTTGATGTGTATGTGGACGTCGCCTTTTCTGTTGACTGCACTTTTCCTCGATGCAGCAGTGACGCACTTGGGGGGGGGGGGAGGGGGCAGTCTTCTGAAGGCGGACTCTGCGTGCACCCGAATCAGGGAGGCTCCAGGGCATTTTGTGGGGTGATTCTTGTGTGGCATGACAGGAGCCCCAGAGAGCAGCGGCGGCTTCTGAGAGTCTCTGAGGGACCCTCCACTGCCCTCAGGCGCTGGGCAGATGCTTTCGGTCGTCCTGGAATCCCAGCAGCAGAGCTGTGAGCCAGGTTACTTGGGTGAGCCAGTGAGTGAACTGGAGGATAAGAGAGGGAGACTGAGAGCAAGAGCGAAAGTGAGAGTGAGCGAGCGAGGGAGAGAGAGAGAGGGGAGAGAGAGGGGAGAGAGAGATGGAGCGAGAGAGAGATGGGAGGGAGAGAGGGAGAGGAAAGAGAGGGAAAGGGAAAGGGAGAGGAAGAGGGGAGAGGGAGAAGGTGAGGGAGAGGTAGAAGAAGGAGGAGAATAAGAGGGTGAGGGAGAAAGAGGGAGAGGGAGAGAGAGTAAGGGTGAAGGAGAGAGGGGAGGGTGAGGGAGAGAGTGAGGGTGAGGGAGAGAGAGGGAGGGGAGATGAAGGGACTACAGACTCTGGCCTGATATCACCATGTTCCTGAACTGTTCTGTGTTTCTGGGCCGGGGCAATAGTACAGCGACAAAGGCGCTTCCTTTGCACACAGCTGACCTGGGCTCAGCCCCGGCCTTCACCTATGGTCTCCTGAGCCTCGCCAGGAGTGATCCCTAAGCACAGAACCAGGAGCCAGCCCTGAGCACTCCTGGGTGTGGCCCCAAGTAACAGCAAACCCAAGTGTGTGTCTGGGCGGCTGAGTGCACTGAAGTACAGGCCCGCTTCAGACCCACATGCTGTCCTCAAGGCCACCAACCACTGGGCTCCGCAGCAGCCGCTTGTGCCTCGGTGAGCCCGTCTCCGTGTCTGTACCATGGGGAGCCGATTCGGGGCTGCTGTCACCTGGCCTGTGTCTCTGGGCGAGAGACCACCTGCCTCTCCCCCTCCCGCCTGGGCCCTCACATCCTAGGTGTGATTTGGGGGTGGGGTTGAGTGTAATGCTCCCAGGGCTGAGGGAGACAGCTGCCGCTCTTCACTGAGCTGGCTGGGACTGCGGCCAAGGTTGCAGATCCGGACAAGGGTTGCGTGGTCTTCCCTGGGCTGTTAGCCTGCAGTCCACAGTGGCCAGCACCTGTCCCTGCTGTGTGCCCAGTGGCCAGAGGAAGCCGAGACTAGGGGGCTTCTGTGGGTTGTCAGCGAGGGTGGGCCACTCACCCTACCTGACTGGTCTTGGGAGCCACACCTGGAGTGCTCAGGGCTCACTCCCGGCTCTGTGCTCAGGGCTCGCTCCCGGCTCTGTGCTCAGGGCTGACTCCTGACTCTGTGCTCAGGGCTGACTCCTGGCTCTGTGATCAGGGCTGACTCCTGGCTCTGTGCTCAGGGCTGACTCCTGACTCTGTGCTCAGGGCTCACTCCTGGCTCTGTGCTCAGGGCTCACTCCTGGCTCTGTGCTCAGGGCTGACTCCTGACTCTGTGCTCAGGGCTGACTCCTGGCTCTGTGCTCAGGGCTGACTCCTGGCTCTGTGATCAGGGCTGACTCCTGACTCTGTGCTCCAGGGCTGACTCCTGGCTCTGTGCTCAGGGCTGACTCCTGGCTCTGTGCTCAGGGCTGACTCCTGACTCTGTGCTCAGGGCTCACTCCTGGCTCTGTGCTCAGGGCTCACTCCTGGCTCTGTGCTCAGGGCTGACTCCTGACTCTGTGCTCAGGGCTGACTCCTGGCTCTGTGCTCAGGGCTGACTCATGGCTCTGTGATCAGGGCTGACTCCTGACTCTGTGCTCAGGGCTGACTCCTGGCTCTGTGATCAGGGCTGACTCCTGACTCTGTGCTCAGGGCTGACTCCTGGCTCTGTGCTCAGGGCTGACTCCTGGCTCTGTGCTCAGGGCTCGCTCCTGGCTCTGTGTTCAGGGCTCACTCCTGCTCTGTGCTCAGGGCTGACTCCTGGCTCTGTGCTCAGGACTCACTCCTGACTCTGTGCTCAGGGCTGACTCCTGGCTCTGTGCTTAGGGCTCACTCCTGACTCTGTGCTCAGGGCTGACTCCTGGCTCTGTGCTCAGGGCTCGCTCCTGCTCTGTGCTCAGGGCTCACTCCTGGCTCTGTGCTCAGGGCTCACTCCTGACTCTGTGCTCAGGGCTCACTCCTGGCTCTGTGCTCAGGGCTCACTCCTGCTCTGTGCTCAGGGCTCACTCCTGGCTCTGTGCTCAGGGCTCACTCCTGGCTCTGTGCTCAGGGCTCACTCCTGGCTCTGTGCTCAGGGCTCGCTCCTGCTCTGTGCTCAGGGCTCACTCCTGGCTCTGTGCTCAGGGCTCGCTCCTGGCAGGGCCCAGATCCTGGCCACAACCTTACACTCTACAATGCTGGACCCACTCTTACTGTCCAGCCCTGATCATGTCCTTCCCTGCTGTCAACCCCAGGAGGTGGGAGGAGCTGTGTGGGTGTTTCTGCTGGGCCTCTGGGATCCTGTCCCTGACGCTCACCCCAGGCCCTCTGCACCCACCCGGCCTCCCTGTTGCTTGTGGAGTCCTGCTCTGTGTCCACTTGGTGTTTCTGTGCCCCACCTGGCGGTGCTCAGGGCTCACTCCTGGCTCTGTTCTCAGGCATCACTCCTGGCGGGGCTCAGGGGACCATAAAGGGGGTCGAGGATGGAATCTGGGGCTGTTGCAGGCAAGGCAATGCCCTCCCCACTGTCCAATCTCTCTGGTCACTCTACATTCACTTTGTGACCCAGCACAAGGATTCCCTGAAGCAGGGACCAGGTGGGGTCAGAGACATTTTCGCATGGGAGCTAAAATCCAGTGACCATGGGGGTAGCGAGATGGTCTAGTGCTTCTGTGTGGATGTCAAGCTTCTGCGGTGTCCCCCGCTTCCGGCCCTTAGTGTGAGAGGAGCAAGGGGCTGAGGTGGGGCTGGAGTGCGAGCTGGGTGCAGGCTGAGCGTGAGTGTGGAGCTGGGTGTGGGCTGAGTGTGTGGCTCTGTGCGGGGTTGGGGTGGCTGGGCGTGGGGCACACAGCCAGTTCTTGGGCAGTGCACACCTCAGGGCGCTGCTGGGGCCGGGCTGCCATGGCCGTGGCTGACTGTATCAGCGGGCGAGCGTGGAGCGCAGGTATATTTATCACGGAGAGAGGGAGATAATTAATGCGCTGCATTCAGTGCAAATTGCACCCACAGCACTTATCTCATTTTCAATTAGCACGAGCGTGGCGGCACCGCGGGCTTGTTCTCGTCCTACCTCGGGCTGGGTAATTAATTTCCCGCGCCCCTCGCGAGCACCTGCTAGGGCCGTTTATTAATGAGTGTCACCCCAGGTACCGGTTTGTCAGGAGAAGGTAAATAAACGGAGTGTGTGGTGTCTGCCCTGTGCAAATCTGTTTTCACACCTCGCTGAACCTTCCCCGTGTTTGTACCCGAAAGGGATAGTGGACGACAGTGGCCAGTGGGCCACGGGGAGTCGGGCCTGGCCCCTGCGGGTGCCTTAGTAGTATGCGGCTCTGAGACAGATCCTCAGTGCCATCCTGAGTTGCACCCCCTGACGGCTTGGGGGTCGCTGCACACCCTTGGCTGTGTCTCCCTGTCAGCAACCCCTGACATGTGCGGGAGGAGCAGCCTGGACAGGGCAGGGGACCCCTGGACCCCTGTTTCTCAACACACTTGCATGGGCAGTTGTGATTTGCCCTGTCCAGCAAGTCCCTGATGGCTGGGGCCATGGGAATATGCCCTGGGGTTCCTTCACCTCAGAAAGTGTCAATACAGGGGCCGGAGCGATAGCCCAGCGGGTGGGGCGTTTGCTTTGCACGTGGCCGGCCAATGCCGGCAAGAGTTCGATCCCCGGCATCCCATATGGTCCCCGAGCACCGCCAGGAGTGGTTCCTGAGTGCAGAGCCAGGAGTAACTCCTGAGCATTGCAGGTGTGACCCAAAAAGCAAAGAAAAAAAAGAAAGAAAGAAAGTGTCAATACAGATAGATGGGAGCAGTGGGTTAGAAGGACGGGAGGTGCTGCGGGGTCCCGGCATCAGGAGCAGTGGATTGTCGCTCCCTTCTTCCCCCTGCCTGCCTCCCTCTCTCCTTATTCCCTCCCTCCCTCCTTCATTCCTTCCCTCCTCCCTCCCTCCCTCCTTCCCTCCCTTCCTTCCTTCCTTACTCCCTCCCTTCCTTCCTCCCTCCCTCCTTCCCTCCCTCCCTCCCTCCCTCCCTCCCTTCCTTCCTTCCTTCCTTCCTTCCTTCCTTCCTTCCTTCCTTCCTTCCTTCCTTCCTTCCTTCCTTCCTTCTTCCTTCCTTCCTTCCTTCCTTCCTTCCTTCCTTCTTTCCTTCCTTCCTTTCCTTCCTCCCTCCCTCCCTCCCTCCCTCCTCCCTCCCTCCCTCCCCTCCCTCCCTCCCTCCCTCCCTCCCTCCCTTCCTTCCTTCCTTCCTTCCTTCCTTCCTTCCTTCCTTCCTTCCGTTTCCAGGCCACACAGGACAGTGATCAGGACTTAACTCCTGGCTCTGGGTTTACTCTTGGTGAGTCCAGGGGACCCTGTGCTGTGCCGTGGACAGAACAGGGTCGACTGTGTCAGGTGAGTGCCCCGCGTGCTGCACCATCTCTCTAGCGTGTCTTTTGGTGTGCTTCTGAACCTTGTCACTGCTCAGAGGACAGAGGAGAAGAGCAGCCGGCCTAGGGGAGATACACATGGTGTTGGGATGCTACTGTCCACTTAGGGGCCCCGGTCTCTCAGCAGGTGTCAGTCTCCGCGTGTGTTTCTGGAGGCTGTGACAAGTGGCCTGGAACTCAGTCCCGAGATCCTGTTGACTCATCTGTGGCCTTGTGGACCCGGGGCTGGCAGTGGTGTGGAGCCAGGGAAGACCCTCAGCACTGTCACTGGGTGAGTTGGTATATATGTGACTTGAGCTGTCTACAGTGACCGTCCACCAATGAGGGTGCTGCCCTGGGGTTCTGGTGGCCATGGGATGGGGGTCACGCCGTGTTGCCTCAACACTGGGTGCTCTCGTCACTCTCAGCAGGGCCTGAAGGATGTGGCAGCCAGGATTCAGCTGTGACTCGCAGCTGGAGTCCTACTGCGGCTGAGGGTCATGCTTGATTCAGCCCAGGGTCACCATGCGGCAGGAGGACCCTGGTCACTGGCCAGCCTGGGAGGAAGCTGCCCTATATTGGTCCTGGGTGTCGGCTGAGAGAAGTGTCAGGGCCTCGGCTCAGCTCATGGCAGCCGACGGGGGGCTTGCCTGGGTCTGGGTGGGAGCTGCAATCTGGCCTTTCACTGGCTCCTCTGTGCCTCCCACATGTGGGAGAGAGGGTTGCCCATGGGTGGGGACAGGTGGTGGGCAGCTGCTGCCCCAGGTCATCTCTGGGGACCTCTGCTTTGCAGTGTTCTGAAGGCCTGGCTCGGCCGGTGCTCAAACGTCTGGGGGCTGCTGGCCCCCTCCCCGTCTGTCCTCATCATCCCTTCCCACGCCCACCCCGCAGCTCAGCCTCTTGAGATTCTAGATCGCAGTGACCTCACTGGAGGCCAGTGTGGGGGCAGAGTGTGGATCACAGCCACAGCAATCGTGGCCTGTTGCCGTGGGCTGGGGTTTCCCGACTCTCCCAAGGAGTGTTTGCATGTGGCCGCTGGCTTTCTGCTGGGTCAGCACTGGGTCACCTGGCAGAGCCTCCCTCCCTGTTGGACAGCCGCCTCCCTCCCTGCCTGCTCTGAGAGGGGCCCCAGTTCCTGGGAAGTGCTCCAGCAGGGTGTGGGAGCCCCTCTCACATGCGCATCGTCTTGGAGGGCTGAGGTTGCCCTCTCAGAACTCCATGCTATATGCTCACAGCCTGTGGAGGGTCACTTCCTGGCGGCTTTGGGGTGAAGCTGTGGGCTGTGGCACGGGCAGACCGGCTACCCCTGCTTTGGAGCAAGAGGTCGTGAGTGGGCCCCAGGGGTCCTACCTGGGACTGGAAAGGGCTGTTGCTCCTTGTTCACCCTACCTGACCAGGACTGTGAAGACAAGGGGGACGAGGACCCCCCAGAGGGCTATAGGCAACCCCCTGGGGCTGTGGGGTTTTACAGAGCTCCTTGACTAGCTCTTGGGAGGGCAGGACCTGTTTGCTGAGGGCCTGGGTACACTTTGCGTCTTTCCTTCCCCTGACAGAAAATGAAAGGGAGTCTAAAAGGGAAGCACACACACCTGTGTGTGTGCGTGTGTGTGTGTGTGTGTGTGTTTGGGCATTTGTGCACATGTGTGTTCTCATGTGTGCGCATGTTGTTTGCCTATGTGCGCATGTCTGTGCATGTGTACGTGTGTGTACATGCATGTGTGCTTTATGTCTGCGCATGTATGTGCGTGTGCTTGTGTGCATGTGTGCGCATGTGTGTGTTGGGGTGGGGACTAGGGAACACATCGGAGAACAAGCAAAACAGGTTACCTGTGTGTTTGTCAACAAGATAGAATAAATAAGAGCAAAACAAAAAAACAAAACAAACGAGCAGCGGCAGCAGTCAGATATGCACTTAATTAAAGCAAACATAAAAATAAAAGTTACATGTTGAGTCAATACACAGCACTTTTTTTCTCCACGCATTCTGAACAAGACGGATCAGAAACTTGCTGGATGAAGACATAACGTGTCACAATAATTAGGGACGCAGACAAAAGAACAGCTAATCAGCATGCAAATGCATGCGGGCTGGTGATTCAGACGAGGCGGATTTCTACCTCTTTTTGCTTGATTCATCTTCATTGCTAATCATCTGAAGGCTGCCAAATGTTCACTGACACTAATGTATTATAGGTCAAGAGCGGCAGACCCTCACCCTGTACCCCCGAACAATATGTCCCTTCCCCATTTCCTCTTCAGGATTTCGGCAATCACTGCCAGGCGCAATCAGACCCCTTCAATGGGAAGCCCGCAGGCTTGTTTGTGGCTCGGCTTCATTAGAATCAGGAGGCCGAAGAAAGGAATAAATTACTTAATTGCGCAAAGAAAGTCGCTGCCCGAGAGGCAGCGTTGGGGCAGCGGGCTCAGCGCACTCGTGGAATGAGGCGTCTCAGAATAGCTGGTCGCCGGCGTCCCCGTGCAGGCGGACTTGGGTGTTCTCCAAACCAGATGGCTGCCCGCACCACCCATTCTTCTCTTTGTCAGGTTTTACCATTTATTTGATCTTGGTCCCTCTCGGAGGCTGCCGGCCGTGGCTGTGGCGCACAGAAGCATCCAGATCACCCCAGTCTGGCCTTGCTGACTTCTGTTCCTCCTTTTCCCTTTCTTCCATTTCTTTTTCCCCTCTGTTTTTCTCTTTTCTTTTTGAGATGATCCAGTAGAATAAACCCCTTGTTGCCCACTCATGAGTGTTCTTCTGCCTGCAGTGCAGGGTATGAGGGCGGGGGTGGGGGATGGTGAGCCCGTGGCGTGGCCCAGAGCCAGGGGTGTCCACAGAGGACAGAGGGGGCAGAGAGAGCGAACCTTCTGCTGCCACACGCCCACACTCAGTCTCATAGTTTCAAAAAATACCAGAGGAGCACCGGGGACTGAGGGGCGGGAGCACGGGAACCGAGGAAGGAGCAGGGGGACCAAGGAAAGAGCACAGGGGACCAAGGAAGGAGCAGGGGGACTGAGGAAGGAGCAGGGGGACTGAGGAAGGAGCACGGGGACCGAGGGAGGAGCAGGGGGACCGAGGGAGGAGCAGGGGGGACCGAGGGAGGAGCAGGGGGACCGAGGAAGGAGCAGGGGGGACCGAGGAAGGAGCAGGGGGACCGAGGGAAGGAGCACGCGGGACCAAGGAAGGAGCATGGGGGACCGAGGAAGGAGCAGCGGGGGACCGAGGGAGGAGCAGGGGGACCGAGGGAGGAGCAGGGGGACCGAGGAAGGAGCAGGGGGACCGAGGGAAGGAGCAGGGGGACTGAGGAAGGAGCAGGGGGACCGAGGAAGGAGCACGGAGGACCGAGGAAGGAGCAGGGGGACCGAGGGAGGAGCAGGGGGACCGAGGGAGGAGCAGGGGGACCGAGGAAGGAGCAGGGGGACCGAGGAAGGAGCAGGGGGACTGAGGAAGGAGCACGCGGGACCAAGGAAGGAGCATGGGGGACCGAGGAAGGAGCACGGGGGACCGAGGAAGGAGCAGGGGGACCGAGGAAGGAGCACGGGGGACCGAGGAAGGAGCAGGGGGACCGAGGGAGGAGGCACGGGGGACCGAGGAAGGAGCAAGGGGACCGAGGAAGGAGCACGGGGGACCGAGGGAGGAGCAGGGGGACCGAGGAAGGAGCAAGGGGACCGAGGAAGGAGCACGGGGACCGAGGGAGGAGCAGGGGGACCGAGGAAGGAGCACGGGGACCGAGGAAGGAGCAGGGGACTGAGGGAAGGAGCACGCGGGACCGAGGAAGGAGCAGGGGGGACCGAGGAAGGAGCACGGGGGACCGAGGGAAGGAGCAAGGGGACCGAGGGAGGAGCAGGGGGACCGAGGAAGGAGCACGGGGACCGAGGGAAGGAGCAGGGGGGACCGAAGAAGGAGCATGGGGGACCGAGGAAGGAGCACGGGGACAGAGGGAGGGAGCACGGGGGACCGAGGAAGGAGCACGGGGGACAGAGGGAGGAGCAGGAGGACTGAGGGAGGAGCACGGGGGACCAAAGGAAGGAGCAGGGGGACCGAAGAAGGAGCACGGGGACTGAGGGAGGAGCAGGGGGACCGAGGAAGGAGCACGGGGACCAAGGAAGGAGCAGAGGGACCGAGGGAGGAGCAGGGGGACCGAGGAAGGAACACACGGGACCGAGGAAGGAGCAGGGGGACTGAGGGAAGGAGCACGGGGACCGAGGGAGGAGCACGGGGGACCGAGGGAGGAGCAGGGGGACCGAGGAAGGAGCATGGGGGGACCGAGGGAAGGAGCACGGGGGACCTAGGGAGGAGCAGGGGGACCGAGGAAGGAGCACGGGGACCGAGGGAGGAGCAGGGGGACCGAGGAAGGAACACACGGACCGAGGAAGGAGCAGGGGGACCGAGGAAGGAGCACGGGGACCAAGGAAGGAGCATGGGGGACCGAGGGAGGAGCACGGGGGACCGAGGGAGGAGGGGGGTGTAGGCTGTCCCCAAGGTGCCATCTTAGGTGCCCACTGGGGGCTTGGTCCTGTGCCCGGCCCGGCTGCTCTTGGGTGTCAGGAAGGAAGCCTGTGTTCTCTCTGGGACGCTGCCCTGCTGGGAGACGTGCATGCATGTGTGTGCATGTGCGTGTATGTGTGCATGTGCCTAGGTGCATATGTGTGTGCATGTGTATGTGTATGCGCATGTGTGCACATATGTGTAGGCATGTACACACATGCAGGTGTAGGTATGCGCATGTGTGTAGATATGTGAATATGTATGCACACATGTGTGCATGTATGTAAATGTATGTAGGTATGCACATATGTAGATATGTGCACATGTGCATAGGTGTGCAGCGTGTGGATGTGTGTAGGTGCGTGTGAGCAGGGGTATATGAGTGTGGAGGTGTGTGCCTATGTGCATTTGCGTAACTGTGCATGTAAGTATGCATGTGTGTTGTATGTGTGCATGTGTGTGCACATGTGTGTAGATGTGTACCAGTGTGTCGGGGTGTATGTCTGTGTGTGTGTAGCTATGGATGAGAGGTATTCAGGGAATATAAGACAAGAGACCCAGGAAAGAGTTTGAGGGGTTGGAGAGATAGGACAGAGGGTAAAGCATTTGCCTGCACACAACTACCCGTTTGATTCCTGGCACCCCATAGGGTTTCCTGAGCACCACCAGGAATGACCTATCAGCACAGAGGGCTAAGCGTAAACTCTAAGCACCACTGAGAGTGACCTCCAAAGAACAACAAAAGAAGTCATGAGGGGCCAGAGAGATGGTTCAGTGGGCAGAACCTGGGCCATGTGCAAGATCCCTGGCACCACGGTCTCCCAGGCACCATCGAGCTTACCCCACAGCAAGTTAAAATAATAGTTATGATTGCTCTAGACCTGCGGGAGTCTTCAGAAGGGCTTTGCAGGACTGTTGGAGGCTGAGGCGGTGCTGAGCTACTCTGGGTATGGGCTGGCAACTCTGCTTAGAACTGGGACCCCAGGTCCCCAAACACTGGGGCACCCTAGCCCGGTCCCATCTCCTCTCTCCACTGAGCTCTGCTAGGAAATGAACCAGCACAATTCATTTTCTTATCTCTCTCCCCCTCGGGGGTTACCTTGTGCTTGGGAAAGAGCTGGTTTTGGGGACCAGGGTCGGGTCTCCCCAGCTCAGTCCCTAAGTTCTGGCCACATGTCCCTGAGCTGCACAACCCAGCCTGTCCAAGACAGACGATTTCAGGGACAGGGAGGCTGGAGAAGGTCAGCACGACATGACCATGCACTCGAGGGTGTTCCTCGGCGTGGGTCCCAGCACAGAGTTCCCTGGAGATAAAAATGGGGGATGGGTCCCCTTCAGAAGCCTGATGCCCTGCTTTGGAAGGGGCAGACGTGGCCAGATGTGGCTCCCTGGACAGTGTCTGAGTGGGGTCTGGCTGTCTGTGTGTCTGCTGGGGTCTGGCCATCTTTATAGCGCTGGCCTTGGGGCCCCGTGGGAGCTCAGGGTCAGATGGAGGGAAAGTGGAGAGGCGGCAGTGGGTGGGGACAGGATGACACCCCCGCAGCCCTCAGTGGCTGGGGTTGGCTGGGCTGGGGGAGGGCTCCAGTGGAGCCAACTCTCGTTCCCAGACATTGAGCGGCCTCCCCTCGCCCCTTACCAGGCCCCTGTTTGCTGTTTTGGGGTTTGGGGGCTACACTGGGCGGTGCGCAGGACTTCCTGCTGGCTGTGAGCTCAGTGACTCCAGGCAGGGCGTGTGCAGAATGAGCCTTCCGGTCCCGTCTCTGGCTGGGCAGCATGCAGGTGACCAAAGCCACTCTGCGGCCCCACCCTGCTCCCAGGGCCTTGGGGGCCCTTCCTGCTTTCCTCCTCCTGGGTCTGTGCTGGCTGGGGTGTGAGGGCGTGGCTTCACAGTCCCCTTGGGGCTGGTTTCTTTGTCTCTTCCCAGTTCCCTGTCCCCCAGCCTCTATCTGATTTCCTCAGGGAACTGTGGGCTCACATAGTAACTTGGAGTGCAGAGGGGCAGGCTGCAGACCCCACGTCCCTCCCCACAACACTTAGGGCTCCGCCCTGGGGCTGGCCGGTGAGTGGACACGGTCACACAGGGCTCAGTAGCATAGCCCTCCGCTGCCCGACTGGGGCTCCATGGATGTGCCCCACACCTTCCTCTTGGAGTCTCATAGTTGGGGACCCCCATCTTCCAGAGCCTTCCAGAGCCCACGGGACGGACTGTGTCCACCCATGCTACCCTGGAACCTCTCAGGGGACTCTAGGCAAAGGTGGTCTTTGGGGACCCTCCCCAGACTGTGTCCCTGGGTCACATGCACTGGACTTCCTGGGGTGTCCTGTTGGGGTACACTAAGTGCCCCGACAAAATCTGGGAGCAGGGTCTAGGGATCCCCCGTCTGCCCCAGGGGATCGGCAGCTGGTGGACGGAGAAAGATGCAAGAATCCAGCAAAGTTTCAAAAGGCTTTACTCTCACAGGTTCTGGCAAACAATCCAACAATAGGAAAACCCCAGACTTTAGGTTCCTGGCAGGGCCCCGGCCACATGTAGGTTTAGAATCCTAGGCCAAGATGGCCACTACCGGGTGCTAAGGCCCAATAGGGAAGAGAACGGAGAGGAGGAGAGCAGAGGGAGAAGGCAAAAAGGCAAAAGGCCAAATGGTTTTCAGTTCAGACTGCCCACAGCAACGGAAAGTGGTTGTGGTCAATCCTCCTCAGGTAACTTCTCCCAGGACCTCACCTAGTTCCATTGAAATGTTAATGTTGCCCAGCCAAGGCTGCAGGTCCTTGGTAGATGGGGAGGGGTATCTGAGATGAACTGTATCTCAGAATGCAAAGGCAGGCATCTGTTCCATGGATATTCTACAGCCAGGTATATATTTCTCCAGGCCTTCACAAGATTCTCATCTTTACTTCATAGTTGTTTTGTATATTAGTCTTTAGATTTATTAGAGAGCCGTGCTTGCTTGCTTGGAGGCAAACAGCATTTCTCTCTAGTTTAATTACTTAGAGATCCAATGTGGCCAGGTAAATATACTGGTAAGATCTACCTAGTCCCATGATGATTGTGGTAGCATGAGAGAAAATATCTACCCCAGCTAACAGAATACATGGTAAGATATACTGCCACATTCAAACTGTTTTCTACCCCTTATCTACAAAGTGGCCTGCAGGGGGGTAACTCCAGGCAAGATGCAGAGGGCAACAGTGTACTGCAACAACTCCCCCTGTTTAGTTTACAAGAATAAAATTGAAAAAATACAAAGTTTGGGATAACACATAAAGAAAATTAAAACAAAAAGGAACAATTCCAATTACAAAGCAATATTACATGTTGCTTCAGGATCCTAATTTGTTTCTGTACCTAAAGCAAAATTTGTGACAAAGTATTTCTAGCTGTCTGATTATAAAGGACTATAGTTTGCACTGTCCATAATTAGTGAGAGTCAATTTGCCGTATTTTAAGTAAAGTCAAATGTCTGGAATAGAACTGCTTTTGAAACAGCAACAGCGGTAATCACATGAATGAGTTTTTGGAGAGCAACGATCAGGAACCTTGATGAATTATCAGGAACACTGGATCAGGTATCAGGAACACTGGAACAAACGTCTCAAGCACTGGAACAGGTGTCTGGAACAGTGGTACAGGCATCTTGCAAGGCATCTTCAGCAAGGGAACACTGGCACCAGTAACCATAACTATAATCTTAGGCGAGACAAAAACACTTTCCACGACTAGTCACAAATAGAGATATTAGGACTTTGGCAGAAATCCAAGAATATAAAGAAGATCCAATACCACATATTGGAAAGGAAGCAATAGGAAATTTTTTTTGCAAATTATTAAATTTTTGTAGTGAGCACTGTTTTAGGAGTCTAAGAGTATTGAGCACTGTAGCATGAGTCTACTGCATTCCAATGTCTTATCCTGTAAACAGAATCATTAGAAAAACTGTTTTTCATTGATTTGGCAAACTTTTTTTGGTAATGAGCACTGTGATCAGAGTCCAAATTATCGAACATCATAGAAGGAATCTGTAGCAGCCAAGTTCTTTTCCTGTAAATCTCAAACAAAAACATTAAAATTTTTTTTCATTAGTTGTTAGCACATTTTTACATTGAGCACTATACTTGGAGTCCACCATTTCCCCTCCTTTTTAAAAAATAAACCTGTAAACAAAACATTAGAAAACTTTCATTAAACACTAAAGCCTTGACACTGAACACCACACACGGGAGTCCATTTTTCTTCAAAAGCATTAGAAAACTTCATTAGTCATTTCTGTACACAAAATACTTAGAAAATTCTTTTATAATACCTTCTCCTTGCGGGTTATTCAGGTGCTCTTTCACCTTTAAACTCACTCCAAAGCAGCAGGGAAACATTAAAGCACTTACACAAAAACCTTAGAAAATTCTTTCATGGTACCTTCTCCTTGAGGGTTATTCAGGTGCTCTTTCACCTTTAAACTCACTCCAAGGCAGCAAGGAAACATTAAAACACTTCAACATTAAACACTTAGTAACTACCTTTTTTCCATTTTATAAGAGAGAAAGGGTTTCTCTCCAGCTAAAAACATAAACAGGCTGCAAGGCGAGATCATTATTATTAAACATGAACCATGATCAACAGGCTGTAAAGCAAGATCATTATTAAAATGAACCAATCCGGGAGGTTTAAATAGCAGCTTGCAATTTAAAAAATAAGGCTTTATATTGAAAGAATTAGGTGTTTTCTGATTCTTGGAGAACTTGAGTATTGACAAGGCGCAGAGGCACCCAGGGTTTCTTGCCGGGCCATCATCTGTGGAAATAGAAGCATAACCCTTCCTTGAATGAGAAGGTTCATCATCAGTTTTCACCCAGAGAGATGAATTGGCTGACTGGTTTTTTGAGTTTGCATATCTTCTTGGAAGAAATTTAAGGTGAATTATGTTAAAGATACCTGTCTTTCATTGCTTCAGTAACTGAATTTTGAAAGTTTTTTGAGCATGTACTATAATTCCTCATTTGCCATAACATTTGCCATAAATCATTTGCCATAGCTATTCGTTTGCCATAAGTCTTTTGCCATAAATATCCATTTGCATAACTTAATTGTCTGCAAACCTTCAGCCATGTGGGATAGAGGACAGACAAATAAAAAGCAAACAATTAGTCTGGTTTTTCTTTATGGAAAGCTATGGTGCACATGAATGAGACAGGCAACCGTAGAGAGAGCCTAAAGCTTTTTCCAGTTGAATTAAATAAAGATGCCACTAAGAAATCAGTCCTTTCATTTTCTTAAACCAAAGGTCCAGGAAAGCCTCTACTTTAACAGTTTGCTCACCAGACCTCACACTCAGATCCCATTGGAAGAGGTGCAACTTAATTACAAAATCACAAGAGTTAGCCCCAGAAAAAGCCAAAACAAAGAGAAATTCTCGGGAGAGACAAGCAGGAGTTATAAAAGCCAAGACAGCTAGCACCAGAAAAAAGCAGGTGAAGCCAGAACAAAGAGAAAACCTCCGCGAGATAAGCCATTCTGGTTTAAATTCTGCTCCCAGCTCCAGGAAAAGTTCATCATCATCTCGGTGGAACCTCCACATGTTGGGGTACGCTGGGTGCCTTGACAAAACCTGGGAGCAGAGTCTAAGGCGCCCCTTGTGCCCAGGGGATTGGCGGCCGGTGGACAGAGAGATGCAAGAATCCAGTAAGGTTTCAAAAGACTTTTCTTACAGTTGTTCTGGCAAACAATCCAACAATAGGAAAACCCTGGACTTTAGCTTCCTGGCTGGGCCCCGACCACTGCATGTAGGTTTAGAATCCTAGGCCAAGATGGCCACTACCCTGTGCTAAGGCCCAACAGGGAAGAGAACGGAGAGGAGGAGAGCAGAGGGAGAAGGCAAAAAGGCAAAAGGCCAAATGGCAACAAGGGTACAGATTTTATAGCTTTTAGCCCAAACCCGCCCACATTAATGGAAAGCAGTTAGGGTCAATTCCCTCAGGTAACTTCTCCCAGAACCTCACCTAGTTCCATTGAAATGTCAATGTTGCCCAGCCAAGGCTGCAGGTCCTTGGTAGATGGGGAGGGGCATCTGAGATGAACTGTATCTCAGAATACATCTGTACCAATGGATATTCTACAGCCAGGTGTATAGTTCTCTAAGCCTTCACAAGATTCTCATCTTCATAGTTTTGTATATTAGCCTTTAGGACTTATTAGAGAGCCGTGCTTGCTTGCTTGAAGGCAAACAGCATTTCTCTCTGGTCTAATTACTTAGAGATCAAACGTGGCCAGGTAAATATACTGGTAAGATCTACCTAGTCCCACGATGATTTGGTAGCATGAGAGAAAATATCTATACCAGCTAACATAGAATACATGGTAAGATATACTGCCACATAAAGTCACTGTTTCTGCCCTATAGCTACAAAATGGCCTGCAGGGGGTAACTCCAGGCCAGATGCAGAGGCTCTGGGCAACAGTGTACTGCAACAGTGCCCATCCTGGGATGACATTCGTGGGTCCGGGAGTTCCCCCACAAAGCCACCATGAGGGTTCCCAGTTCCCCTGCCCCCACCAGGCAGGTCATGACCCTCAGTCTGCCATGGGATCCCCAGGAGGAAGCTCGGCCCGCCATGTCTGGGGGTGCACCGGAAAGCTCCGAGCCTCTCAAAAAAGCTGAGGTGGGGTCTGTGGTCTTGGGGAAGTTCCCACAAGGAGCCTGGGCCCACCCTTTGGGAAGAGGCAGGGTTGGACACAGCAGGTATGACAGATGGAGGGACGGAAACCCCAGTCACATCATCACCCTTGTTGGGGTGGGTGGCCAGTTGGGGAGTCCTGAAGGACAGGGCTGAAGACTCACACGAGTAGGTGCTGGCCAGGAAAGTGGGTGCTGGCGAGAGCACGGGTGCTGGCCCAGAGAGCGGGTGCTGGCTTTCTGTTCTCACTCCCTTCTTTTTTTTAAATTTTTTTTTTGTTTAAACACTGTGATTTACAAAGTGCAAAAGTTTTTCCCCAATACAGTTGTTAGAAACATTCACAGGTCAACAAATTCAGAAAGTGAATTTTCAAAAAATTCACTTTCTGAATTTCTAGAACGTAGTGGTATTCTATTACCTCACGTCCTTCTTTTGGGACAGTGACAGGCTCAGGGGTTGGGCCTGATGCTTCTGTGTCTTCCTCCAGGGGCTGTTTCAGGGTATCTGACTCCTTCAGGAAGCCGTTGAGGGCTGCTGGGCGGCTCAGGGCAGGGCAGATGTAGGAAGAGCAGGGTGGGGGGGTTGGGGGCTGCGGACTCAGCCCTGGGTGTGGGAGGCCCTAAGGGCCCCGCCTGGGGTGCTGGCCACAGGGTGACCAGGGCGGACATGGGGGACAGAGCTGGACTGTCCCCCCTGCCCTCAAGGCCTCTGTGCTCCCCTGCCCGGCTTCACTGTCTACAGGGACCCAGACTCCGTGGCCCCCTGAAGCTGGGTGTCGTGCAGACGCTGCACCTTGCTGGAACCCACCTGCCCCTGGCCCTTGTTTTCGATCTTTTCTCCTGCGTCCGTCCCTGTTTCCTGTTTTCTCTCCCGTCCCTCCTGCCGGCTTTCCTGTGTCTGTCTGTCTCCCAGCTGTGGCCACCAGAGTTATTTTGGTAGTCTCTGAGCATCACAGGACCGAGAAGGGAAAGGAAAAAGGGACAATGGAAAAAAAACCAGGACTGGACAGAATTGGCCCCATGTGCCTGGCCCCTGTATGTTTCCCACCCTCGTGTTCCCAGTCTCCCTGTGTCCCCACCCTCTGTGTGCCCCCCCCCACCACTGTGTGTTTTCCACAGTGGCCACAGGTTGAGGCTTAGACCGAGGAGCCCCCATTACCTGCAGGACCCCCTTTTCAGCAGACACCCCCACCTCACTGCTGACTGGTGCTGCCTGGGCCACCCTGGAGACTCTCTGGTGCACTTGGGGAGGGCGGATCTGCCCCATACCCCATGTCCAGGTGTGTCCATTTCCTAGACTGGCGTGTGGGCAGGGACAGGGTCATGTGGAGGGAGGTGTGGACAGTTCAGACGTGAGCCTCCAACCTGGCCTGTGAGGGCAGGGTACAGGGACCCTTAGGGACTAACCCTCAGGGGACTAACCTTCAGGGACTGACCCACAGGGACTGACCCTCGTTGGACTGACCCCTCATTGGACTGACCCTCATTGGACTGACCCTCACTGGACTGACCCTTAGGGACTGATCCTCAGGGACTCTCAGGGACTGACCCTCATGGACTGACCCTCAGGGACTGACCTTCAGTGACTCACCCTCAGGAGTGGCCCTCATGGACTGACCCTCAGGGACTGACCCTCAGGAACTGATCCTCAGGGACTGACCCTCAGGGACTGACACTCTGGGGCTGCCCCCTCGCACTTGCATCTTGTTGGCAGCTGCAGATCTGGGGTCTTGGTGTCTTCAGGGCCACCTGGATTTCAGGAGCAGCCCCTCAAGGTCCAGGTGCATCTGGACTGAGAGCCTGGTGAGCCGCGGCAGAGCTGCTCGATGCTCCCCGGAAGCCGAGGTTACGCGGTGCGGGCTATTTTCCTTAGGGTCGAAGGCCCAGAAGCTTCGGCCGGTCTGTCCTGCCCCTGTTGGCCACCATGAGCAGCGTCTTTCCTCTTGGTGGGCCTGCGAAGTTGGGTCTTGGGCCCTGCACAGAGACATGCTGGACCTTGGTTACTGGCCATACCGAGATGCCAGGAGACCAGGTGTGGGTTTACCTGGGGGAGCCTCTGAGAGCAGGGGTGGCCCAAGTCACTGGGAGGCCATGAGGTTCCTGCCAGGTGCTGACCCCCCACCCCCTGCTCCCTGTGGGGCCTCAGCTGTGGCATCTCCACTGCCCTCATCAGGGCCTCCTCTCCTGGGAGAAGTCCCAGGGACCCTGGTTGTCAGACACGGAAGCCAATAAGGATTAGAGTATGCCTGCAGCTCGCCGTCCGGGGCCTCTCTGGGGCTGTGGGGAGAAAGGGCAGAGTCCGCATGTCAGTGGCCAGTGGACTCAGGGTGGGCGTGTGGGCACGGGACACCTTCCAGGGCATTTTTTGCACTGATTTGTAAATCATCTAGAACCCAATTTTAAATCACAAAAAAATTCAATGCAAGGGTTTCAGAACTTCTTCAAACTTGAGTGTCTTTGGGGGAGTAGAGAAGGGGAGAGAGAGAAGGAAGGAGAGAGGGAGAGGGAGGGAGAGGGGAGGCAGAAGAGAGAGGGAGACAGAGCGGGAGGGAGGGAGAGAGGGAGGAAGGAAGGAGAGAAGGAGGGAGTGAGGGAGAGAGAGAGAGAGAGAGAGAGAGAGAGAGAGAGAGAGAGAGAGAGAGAGAGAGAGAGAGCACACAGGGCAGCAGCTCCCAGGATGGCTGAGTGGCGGAAGCACCTACCTTATAGGTGTGAGACCTTGAGTTCGATCCCTGGAACCGCCCATATATATGCACAGAGGAAGGTTTCCTGGGTGTTCCATTGTTCAGGACCCCGGGGTGCCCCCAAACTCTGTTCATCTCCAGGGTGCTGCAGTGGGTGAGGGTGAACCCTGCGGTGACAAGCCTGAAGGCACATTGTGGGTGCACATGGGACCACGGGAGACATGGGGCCACGGGAGACATGGGGCCACGGGAGACATGGGGCCACGGGAGACATGGGGGCCACGGGAGACATGGGGCCACGGGAGTCACAGGAGACACGATTCAGGGATCCCATAACCTCCATCCTCATCTAGGAGGAGGGGCAGGGAAGGCGTGAGAATGGACAGGGAGGTGGCGCCGACCCCTTCCATAGCACACCTGCATGTGGCAGTGCCAGGGGACGTAGAGCCCGGTGTGGTTGGCTGCCCCCACTGTCCTCTCACCCATGCTGCTTTGGCCGCTGCTTCCTGAACCCGGGAGGGCCAGGTCCCTGGACAACCATCACGTGGTCTGCTGCTTTGCTCAGCACACTGATGTCCACGTGTTCCTGCGACAGGCCACACTCTCCGCCAGCTGGGGCTGCAGCTGCTCCTTGTCTCACCTCTCGGAGCCAGCACCTCCGGGACCCTGGGCAGTCACTGTCCCCCGCCGGGCCCCTCAGAGCACCTGCTCCAGAAACCCAGGTCGTGGGCTCAGCGTGGGAGGACTTTGCCTCTGAGTGAAAGGGTGGAGGCCAGTGGTGAGAGGTCAGGACTCAACTGAGGATGTGGTCGCACCCTTCAGCCCTGGCCCCTGCCCCAGCCCTACCCGTGCTTTTAGCCCAGAGTGTGGCAAGACCGAGCCACATATGCTTGGGGTCTAGAGGCCTCGACTTTCTGGTCTTGGCCTGGAAGTGCTGCTGGCATACCCCAGAGCTGACTGGGCAGAGGGCAGGGAGGCCACATGGGGAGGGCTGGTCATCCGCTGTGGGCTTGGCCCTGGGAGTGAGCCCCAAGAGCACGCCAGTGGATTGAAGTGGGGTCTGGAGTAGTTGGTGCTGCAGCCCCGAGTCACCAACACAGGCAGGCCCACACTGCATGCAAGGTGGAATGTTCTAGAAAGAAAGGCAGAATGTTTTAGAAAGAAAGGTGGGGTGTTCTAGAAAGAAAGGCGGAATGTTCTAGAAAGAACCCTGTATCGCTCTAGCATGCTCTCGACGCTCTTCATGCCCGAAGTCCTCCTCTCTCCTCCCCTAGATCCTGCTGTGACCATGATCAGGGAGTCAGCATCTGATTGCAGAGGTGTGTTCTGGCTGTGGTGCTCACATGTGGTTCTCATCAAGGGGCTCACACACACTTCAGCCGTGGTGTGGCTAGACATGGTGGCAGGGCAGGGTGCAGTGTGGAGTCTTCAGGCACCAATAGGAGAGCCGCCGGCTCACTGAGGCGCATGTGGGCGCACCAGGGATTGGACTCCCAGTCTCCTGCTTGCAGGATGGGGCCGTTAGCCAGGGACCCTCTCCTGGCCCTCAGGCTGGGAAGCCCTTGGAGGAGACAAGTCATTGTCACCGACTCCAGTGCAGAAATGGGGGCTGGCGCAGGGGCTGTGTGGTCCGGTGGAGGCTCTGCACTGGCTTTCTGGTGAGTGCAGGGGCCATGCCCAGGCCGGAGCCACCATTGGTCATGTGGGCTCACTCGGATCTGCCTGCCCCTCACTCCCCACTCACCTCCAGAGGAGCAGAACCTCAGAACAAGGCTCGGCGGCCCCGTGCTTTCCCTCCATCAGCTTCCAGCCTCTGCTTAGCTGCCACGGCGGCTTGTGAAGGTCCCTAATTCGGGGTCTTAATTTTTTGTAAAGCGTGAATTACAAGAAGTCAGAAGAATGAGGCAAAGAGCATTTAATAACGCACATTCACAAAAGAAGTGGTGTAACTGCATTAATTAGGCAAGTCTTGCGTAAAGATGCAATGTAATTACATATTTGAGACAGTTAATTAGGGAGCTACTTGGAAATTTCAGTGAATATTAAGGTAATTATACATAAATACTATAACCATTAAGACTGCGGCCGTAATGAAAGCAATAACTAATTACATAAATAACAGCATACTTATGTCTCTGCATTACCAACACCTAACAATGCTTCTCTCCCGCCTCCCTTCACCGCGCGACAAATCTTCCATTTTTAACTCAGAGTCTTGCAAATAAATGGTTGGGCCCGATGACCTTTCTTCTGTTTCGACAAATCTGGGCTGTGGCAGGAGCTTTCAGAGATATGGGGGTGGGGTCCCTGCTCTGCCTTGCTGGACAGCTCGGACCAGTGGTGGGCAGGTGTAAGTGGGGCTCTCCAGGCAGTGGTGAGGGATGGGTGGGCCCCAACCCTGACCTTCATCAGTGGAATCACCTTGAGAAGTCACCTATCAGCTCCGTGCCTCGGTTTCCCCTTTTTGTCCAGAGGAGTGTGAGGAAGCTCCACCTCCCAAGACGGTGATGGGGTCAGCTGGTCAGTGCCACCCCAGCATTGGCTCTGTAGCTCTTGTGCACCCACTCACCCATGCCAGCCTCCCCCAGGGGTAAGGTGCTCCTGTGAGGGCAGCCAGGAGGAGCTAGTGCTCAACCAGTAGTGCTCAGCCTCCTGGAGCTGGAAATGCGCCCGTATTGAGGAGCGTTTTCTGGGGGGCTGTGCTGAGCAAAGCAACGTGACAGGAAGCTGAGGACCCCAGGTCAGCTCAGGAGAAGCCTCACTCAGAAATTCATCTGCTGATAAACTCAGGTGTGTGGGTTTTGTGACTGAAATCTCCAGGCTCTCATGGAGTCAGGGTGGGCTGCCTCCCCACATCTCCCCTGTACTTCCAGAAACTCTGGCAGTCACACACACACACACACACACACACACACACGTCACAATCCAGTTAAAAATTTAACTCCACCCTGCTAAAATTTCTGGACTTCCTATGGCATATAGCGGTATTCATGGCCACACAACAGCTCAAGCTCTACAACACTAATGAGCCAGGAGTAGACACCGATTGGATGGGATGTAATATAGAAGCCAATCAGTCTCTGTAAACAAAATATAAACACAGAGGCTGAACCTGTAGCAGCATGTTATAATCTCTCTTCTCTTCTTGTTTCATTTCTTTGTCTTTTTTGGGTCACATCCGGTGATGCTCAGGGGTTACTCCTGGCTCTGCACTCCGAAATTATTCCTGGCGGTGCTCAGGGACCATATGGGATGTTGGAGGTTGAACCCAGGTCTGCTGCGTGCAAGGCAAACACCCTCCCTGCTGTGCGACAAATCTTCGGGTTCTCTTAGAACTTAGTGGCTCTAAGGTGAGATGCAACAATCTTTACTAACTATAAGGAAACAGTTTTTTGATCATTCTGTTGGCAAATTATTGATAACAAGCAGTATTAAATAAATTATTCAGGGCCTGCTATGGGGGGCAGGTTTAAGGAGTGGTTGGGAAAGTTGGAGACCATGGCGGTGGGAAGATGCAGTGGGGGTGGGATTAGAATATTGAAGGTCTGTAACCAACGTCATGAACAACTTTGTAGATCACAGTGTTTATCTCAAGTGTAAGGGGAAATTGAAAAAAAATAAATAAGCTTAAAAAGAAGACCCCAGGGAAAGGAGGCCCTGTTGGGGGTGCATGAGAGGATGGGGATGTTGGGACATGTCACATGTCACGTCATGCGACAGAGAGCATGGTGGCTTGGGGCCTGACTGGAGGGACAGAATTGGAGCGGGGTGTGCTGTTGGCTGGGCGCAGAGAAAACCCTCCTGGCTTTGGTGCGTGTGGCTGGCCTGGCTCCACACTGTGCCTGGTGCCCCAGGGTCAGCCACCCATGGCCGTCTCCCCCACTGCTCACAGCTTGGGCCCCGAGGAGAAGCTCACTACGGAAGGGTCCACTTTGCACTTTGCTACTTGGTCTCAGTCTGAGTGTGGAGAAGGGCTCGGTTGTTTCCCCAATGGGCACTGCGTGATCTCTGGGCATTTGAGGGGATGGTGTGGGGGGGATCATTAAGCTCCAAAGAGAAGCAGCAGCTAAGAGAGGGGTCCAATAAACAGTCCAGAGGGCAGAGACAGATTTTCTCGTGCCCAAAGCTCCTCTAATGCCCACAGAGACTGAGAAAAGCTGGAGTTTTGGGGTAGAAGCTGCTTCAGCACCAGCTTTCCAGAGCCAGTTTGCTGGCCTAGTTTGGGCGCCCGAGAACGGTCCATCTGTGTGTGGGTCCGTCCCCAGGACTCAAAGTGCCCAGAGTGGGGAGGACACTGCCTGGTCAGCCGGATCAGCCGGACCAGCCGGCACAGTGATGAAAAAAATGTTTTATTTTTATAGTTTGTTTTTGAAAGAATAAAGTGGATTTAATTCAATAACTATTATGACTCTTAGTACCTTCTGATGTGATTTTCTTTTCCTTTTTTCTGGGGGGGTGCATGGGTGGGGCACACCCAGCTGTGCTCAAGGCGTATTCCTGGTCCTGTGCTCAGGGATCAGTCTTGGTGGGCTCGGGAGACCATATATGGTGCCGGGATCAAACCCGAGTTGGATGACAAGTGCCGGTCCTGTACCCGCTCTCTGCAGCTCTGGGTACCATGTTCTTAACCTTGAGAGGAAAAATCGCGCCTGTGGTAATGGCTCAGTGCGCAGGTGAGCAGCCATGAGTTGGAC
The DNA here is from genome assembly GCA_021461705.1 of Cryptotis parvus. Lineage (NCBI taxonomy): Eukaryota > Metazoa > Chordata > Mammalia > Eulipotyphla > Soricidae > Cryptotis > Cryptotis parvus. The sequence continues at coordinate 544,100 of JAJIBD010039299.1, read as the reverse complement.
CCCGGGCCTCCTCCATGCATCGTGTACCGGCAGCTCTGCCCCTTGGGGCCATTGTGCCACAGTCAGGGGTGGTGCTGGAGCTAAGGTGGGCAAACCCACAGCCATGCGATACCTCGGCAAGCACACGCATGACTGATAGATGGCCCCCAATGGCCAGCCTGGACCCACTGCGGGGCCCTGGACCAAAGACGCCCCCACTCCTGTGAGCCCCACCAAGCACAGGGCGATCCCAGGACCCCACAGGACAAGCACAGTGAAAGGGAGAGTAGGAGGGAAAATGCTATGCTTTCGGGAGAAAGACAGGGCCCGCGAGGTGTGAACGCTGGCCGGGCAGGAGGGGGCAGGCATGGGTGCCGGCTGTTGTCCCCGGGGCCCTTCCTTGACATGCCCTGGGTGCAGCCGCTTCTGTTCACGCTGCTTCTTTGTTTCTCCTTGTTGGGTCTAGACACCCCCGAGCTGTGCCCAGCCCACGTCTCCCGCGGGTGGGAGGGCATCTGTCAGTGAGGAGCCTGCCAGCGTCTCCATCCTGACCCTCCGTGTCCATCGTCCCGCCCCTTTTCCCTTGAGTTTGATGCACTTTGAATGCTTAGACCCGGAGCGCTTGAATCAGCAGATTTTCCAATGTCTTTGAAATGATAGGAGGTCAGCAATAAACTCTCTAACATTAATTAAGTGGACTTGGTTGTTTCATTGAAGCACTTCGCCTGTCCGACGGCACCGTGTGCTGTGACACCGGCGTCCACGGGAAAGTAGCCCGCAAAGGAGGCAGCATGGTGACTGTCTCTGGCTCTCCCAGCCCCAGAACCCTCATCATTCCTGAGTCCTTATCTGATAACAAAAATATTTGTATTTCCTGTGGAACTTTAAAAAATAGGCTATTTTGGAAAAGCAGTTTAGCCTACAGCAAAAGCATGTGGAAAGAACAGAGAGTGCCACGGGAGCCGACCCAGCCCTTACGCCAGCAGCAAGTGCCGGTGGCGTCTGACCCGACCCCGAGTCTCATCCCTCGTGTCTGCCACGCCCTGATGCTCCCTGGTTCTCCCTGGTGCTCCCTCTGGGGGTCCATCTGGTGCTGCCCAGCAGGCGGCCTCTGACAAATGTGTGGGGATGTGGATACCCCACCCCACCCCCGCCCTTTTCTAGAACAGACGGAGCTTCTTAGTTTACCTGTTTCATTCCCGTTAAACGACCGCCCGGCCACATCTCCTGTCTCCATGGAGACACCTTGCCCAGAAGGCTGCACTCGCCTGTTGGGGGGCCCACCCTCAGGGAGAGGCTTTCAGGGTCCCTCAGGTCTTCTCCTTTTCCGCAGCCTGTGTTGTTCCTGTATTGGGGTCTTGTCTGCTGTCTGCAGGGCCTCCATGCGGGGCATCGTGCTTGCTCTCGACTGGCCGTTGGGGGTGAAGCAGTGGTGGGGTCCATGGGAACAGGTTTGTGTGGGTTTGCAGCTCTTTGGGGCAAACGCCCAGGAGTGGGAATTTGGGCAGAAGGCTGTTCCATAGCTTGAGCTGGTCCTACCGTCTCATCGTTCACTGGCTCCTGCCAGTGTCTGACTGTCCATGGGGACCTTGAAGTAGGTGCCCTGGCATGTCCTGCTGTCCACGGCCACGATTCCCTGACGGGGCAGGACGTCAGGACCCTCCTGAGCCTTCTTCCCACCTTGCAGCTCCTTTGTGAGGATTTTGGCCCACTAAGGAAATTGGGCTCTTGTTTTGTGACTGTTGGGGTAGGGTGTTGTTGGTAGATTTTGTTGTTTTTCATTTTTTGGGGGGCACACTCAGCCATGCTCAGGGCTCACTCCTGGCCATGCCCAGGGACCATATGTGGTAACCGGTTGCACCTTAACCCTGCCCTGTCTCTCGGGCCTGCCTGCAGGCTTTGGGTAGCTACACACACTTGGCGAATGTTTATCCCACCTGTAGCTCATCTTCTCTTCATGAATCTGTTTTACTATTTTTCACCCCCACCCTGAGTTTTGTGGGTTTTGTTGGGTCATATCTGTTAGGCTAAGTGACCTTTGACTTTGCATACAAACTGCCTCTATTTGTGTTGACCCAGGATGGCGCACCTGAACACAGAGTGGATGGCGATTCTGGGGGGCTGGGCGCTGGTCGGGGATGGGCTGTTTCGGCTCATTGTTATTTTTAGGGGAGTCTCAGAGCCGGCTGGTACTATTCCTGGTGGTTCTATTTTGATGGGCTCTGAAACGTGCCCTGCTGAGGGCTCAGCCGGCTTCCTGGATGGGGATGTCCATTCTGCTCTGCTTCTCCTCCCTTTCTCCCTCCCTTCTTTGTCACCTCTCTCCCCTCCCAACCCTCCTCCCTCCCCTCCTCTCCCTCCCCTCTTCCACTCCCCTCCTCAACCCTGTCTTTACTTTCCTTTTCTGTGTCCCAGCCACCTGCACACTCGGATCTGCACCGGGAGGGTGGTACCCACATAGCTCAGGGGTTCCCTGTGTGCTGAGTCCATCCAAAAGGCAAACTCCTACACAACCCTATGCGAACCCTCAGGAAATAACATTTCTGGACCCCAGAGATGTTGGTTGGGAGTTTGAGAAAGAGCCCCAGAGTCTCCTTCGTCAGGAAACCAGACAGCCTGGGGGTCCCAGGTCCCTGAGAAAGTTCGGGGTGCTTGTTGTTTCCCTCTGCCTGACTGGAGCGGGTGGGTGAGGCCCGTCTAAAAGTGCCTTGGGCTCCTTCTTCCTCTCCCTGACTAAAGCCAAGTGTGGCCTGTGGGTGCGATGAAGGTCTGAGTAGGGTCAGCGCTTGGTCATTGGGGAGCTGCAACTTCCTCTGATCTTGCACAGGCCGGTAGGGCAGGGCCGAGAGCATGTCTGATGCCAGGAAAGCTAAAGGGATACTGAGGACAGGGCTGGGTGCTCCAGGGCACTTGTGGCTGTGGGTAACCTGTGTATGCGTGTGTGCACATGTATGTATATGTGCATGTGAGTGTGCAATGTATTCATATGTGTGCATGTGATGTGTGCAGGTGTATATGTGTACGCTTATGTATGTGCTTGTGTGTGTGCTTGTGTGTACATGTATGTGTTTGTGTGTGCATGTGAGTGTGAGAGGGGGAGAAAGAGTGAGAGAGGGAGAAACAGAGGGAGAGGGAGGGAGAAGAGGAGGGGAGGGAGCAGGGAGGTGCCCCTGTGTCTTCCCCTAGTGGACACCTGGACAATTCTGCGCCATGTTGGTTTATGGCTTCTTAAGAATGGGCTGGAGCCGGAGAGCGGCCAGCAGAGGACAGCTGAATTCATTAAAGAGCTGGAATGGTTTTAAGACACTTTCATTTGCAGATTATAAAAGCAATACATACCCATTATAGGAAATTTTGAAAAAACTCAAGTCAAAAAATAAAATAATAGATGACCCCCTTGAGATCTTCGTGTTTAATATTCCATTGTGTTTCCTTTGTCTTTTCTGCGCACGTGCTCCGTAACAGAATTGGCTGTGGATTACGTTTATTACACATTTCCTATTTATCTCTTGATCCTGTAAGCCCCTGTGTGTGCTCAGTGCGTATCTGCTCACCAGCTGGGTGCTGACGTTTGCTCCTTATTTGGGACATGCCTGTATCTTCCTGGGTCTGTTTTCTTGTCATTGAATTCACGTGTGTGGTGCCGGGGACACACCCCAGAGCCCTACATTGTCCCGGAAACCCTGGGCTGCCGAGCCTCATCCCCGCCCTGTCAGCAAATATTTTCGGAAACAATTTTGTGGCTGTGTAGTATTGTGGCTACGGGCTGTGTTTGACTACTCGTATTATCTGACTTGAGTCCATTTTAAATTGCATGTGATAAATCGATCACATGCTGAGTTTTATGATTCACAAGGCACTGCTGTAGTTTTTCACAGCCCTTCATCTCTGCTATATCTTGGGGTCAATTCTTAGAAATACAATTATGGGGCCAAAAGTTTTTTGGCCACTCTAAGGTGCTGGCAGATTGCAGCAGAGACCAAAGAAGTGAATTTTTATAGGTTGCTGGCTCTGTCGGCTTAGAAGCTCAGTGCCAAACGGAGGCGTGGGTGAAGTCCATCAAGGCCCACAGGGCCAGGAGCGATGAGCTGGCCAGGCCCTGAGACGTGTCTGTGCCCAGCAAGGCTTGGAGCCCAGTGTGGGGCATTTGGAGGGATGCGGAAAAAGTCCAGTCCACCCAGCAGAGGCGGCGACAGTTGCCATTCTTTGCTGCGAGACGCCATGATTGGTTAAAGGCACAGGGATGGGAGAGGTGTTTGGAGGCTGCTACAGGTCTCCAGGGACTGTAGGGGTGCTGGAACCATCGCCCAGCTAAGGGGGCGCTGGTGGACCTCGCTGGCCTTGGTGCCTGGAAGCCAGATCCGAGCCTTTGTCCATATCTGGGTCGTCTTCTAAAACTTTCAGTTTGAGTGTGTGTGTGTGTGTGTGTGTGTGTGTGTGTGGTGTGTGTAACGGGGTGCGGGGTTCACCTAGGGAATCGTGGCACCTCAGCACTGGTGGGTGACTAGTTCTGTCCAGTCACTCCAGACATAGCCCAAACCTGGCTAGCCTGGCACACAAGGCACTCATTTTTATTCTATTTCTCGTGTTAAATTTTCTTTATTTCTTGTTTTGGGGCCACACCAGTAGTGCTCAGGGCTCCCTCCTGGATCTGTGCTCAGGAATCACTCCTGGAAGCTTTTGGGGGGGCTAAGTGTTGTTTGAGCACGGAACCTATTGAGCACTGGCATGGCAAAGGCTCCATGTGCTGTCCTGTGTCACTAGCCCTGGGCTGAATTTTTTCTGTTCAGTGTGGGTGTTCCTTGGGGAATGAGGTGTGGGTGTTCCCTGGGGGCTGAGGTGTGGGTGTTCCCCGGGGGCTGAGGTGTGGGTGTTCCCTGGGGGCTGAGGTGTGGGTGTTCCCTGGGGGGCTGAGGTGTGGGTGTTCCCTGGGGGCTGGGGTGTGGGTGTTCCCTGAGGGCTGAGGTGTGGGTGTTCCCTGAGGGCTGAGGTGTGGGTGTTTCCTGGGGGTTGAGGTGTGGGTGTTTCCTGGGGGCTGAGATGTGGGTGTTCCCTGGGGGGCTGAGGTGTGGGTGATCCCTGGGGGCTGAGGTGTGGTTGTTCCCTGGGGTGGAAGTGTGGGTGTTCCCTGAGGGCTGAGTTGTGGGTGTTCCCGGGGGCTGAGGTGTGGGTGTTCCCTGGGGTGGAAGTGTGGGTGTTTCCTGAGGGCTGAGTTGTGGGTGTTCCCGGGGCTGAGGTGTGGGTGTTCCCTGGGGGCTGAGGTGTGGGTGTTCCCTGGGGGCTGAGGTGTGGATGTTCCCTGGGGGGCTGAGGTGTGGGTGTTCCCTGAGGGCTGAGGTGTGGGTGTTCCCCTGGGGGCTGAGGTGTGGGTGTTCCCTGGGGCTGAGGTGTGGGGTACTCCCTGGAGGCTGAGGTGGGTGCCTCCTGGGGGCTGAGGTGTGGCTGCTCCCTGGGGGGCTGAGGTGTAGGTGTTTCCTGGGGGCTGAGGTGTGGGTGTTCCCTGGGGCTGAGGTGTGGGTGTTCCCTGAGGGCTGAGGTGTGGGTGTTCCCTGGGGGCTGAGGTGTGGGTGTTCCCTGGGGTTGAAGTGTGGGGTGTTCCTTGAGGGCTGAGGTGTGGGTGTTCCCTGGGGGGCTGAGGTGTGGGTGTTTCCTGGGGTTGAGGTGTGGGTGTTCCCTGGGGGCTGAGATGTGGATGTTCCCTGGGGGCTGAGGTGTGGGAGTTCCCTGGGGGGCTGAGGTGTGGGAGTTCCCTGGGGGCTGAGGTGTGGTTGTTCCCTGGGGTGGAAGTGTGGGTGTTCCCTGGGGGCTGAGGTGTGGGTGTTCCCTGGGGGCTGAAGTGTGGGTGTTCCCTGGGGGCTGAGGTGTGGATGTTCCCTGGGGATGAGGTGTGGGTGTTCCCTGGGGGCTGAGTTGTGGGTGTTCCCGGGGCTGAGGTGTGGGTGTTCCTGGGGGCTGAGGTGTGGGTGTTCCCTGGGGCTGAGGTGTGGGTGTTCCCTGGGGGGCTGAGGTGTGGGTGTTCCCTGAGGGCTGAGGTGTGGGTGTTCCCTGGGGGCTTAGGTGTGGGTGTTCCCTGAGGGCTGAGGTGTGGGTGTTCCCTGGGGGATGAAGTGTGGGTGTTCCTTGGGGGCTGAGGTGTGGGTACTCCCTGGAGGCTGAGGTGTGGGTGCTCCCTGGGGGCTGAGGTGTGGCTGCTCCCTGGGGCTGAGGTGTAGGTGTTTCCTGGGGGGCTGAGGTGTGGGGTGTTCCTTGGGGGCTGAGGTGTGGGTGTTCCCTGAGGGCTGAGGTGTGGGTGTTCCCTGGGGGCTGAGGTGTGGGTGTTCCCTGGGGTTGAAGTGTGGGTGTTCCTTGAGGGCTGAGGTGTGGGTGTTCCCTGGGGCTGAGGTGTGGGTGTTTCCTGGGGGTTGAGGTGTGGGTGTTCCTGGGGGCTGAGATGTGGATGTTCCCTGGGGGCTGAGGTGTGGGAGTTCCCTGGGGGCTGAGGTGTGGGAGTTCCCTGGGGGCTGAGGTGTGGTTGTTCCCTGGGGTGGAAGTGTGGGTGTTCCTGGGGGCTGAGGTGTGGGTGTTCCTGGGGGCTGAAGTGTGGGTGTTCCCTGGGGGCTGAGGTGTGGATGTTCCCTGGGGATGAGGTGTGGGTGTTCCCTGGGGGCTGAGTTGTGGGTGTTCCGGGCTGAGGTGTGGGTGTTCCCCTGGGGCTGAGGTGTGGGTGTTCCCTGGGGCTGAGGTGTGGGTGTTCCCTGGGGGCTGAGGTGTGGGTGTTCCCTGAGGGGCTGAGGTGTGGGTGTTCCCTGGGGGCTTAGGTGTGGGTGTTCCCTGAGGGGCTGAGGTGTGGGTGTTCCTGGGGGATGAAGTGTGGGTGTTCCCTGGGGGCTGAGGTGTGGGTGTTCCCTGAGGGCTGAGGTGTGGGTGTTCCCTGGGGGATGAAGTGTGGGTGTTCCCTGGGGGCTGAGGTGTGGGTGTTCCCTGAGGGTGAGGTGTGGTTGTTCCCCTGGGGGCTGAGGTGTGGGTGTTCCCTGGGGGGCTGAGGTTTGGGTGCTCCCTGGGGGCTGAGGTGTGGCTGCTCCCTGGAGGCTGAGGTGTGGGTGTTTCCTGGGGACTGAGGTGTGGGTGTTCCCTCGGGGCTGAGGTGTGGGTGTTCCCTGAGGGGTGAGGTGGTGTTCCCTGGGGCTGAGGTGGGGGTGTTCCCTGAGGGCTGAGGTGTGGGTGTTCCCTGGGATTGAGGTGTGGGTGTTCCCTTGAGGGCTGAGGTGTGGGTGTTCCCTGGGGGGCTGAGGTGTGTGTGCTCTGTGGGGGCTGAGGTGTGGGTGTTTCCTGGGAGCTGAGGTGTGGGTGTTTCCTGGGGGGCTGAGGTGTGGGTGTTCCCTGGGGGCTGAGATGTGGGTGTTCCCTGAGGGGTGAGGTGTGGGTATTCCCTTGGGGCTGAGGTGTGGGTGTTCCCTCGGGGCTGAGGTGTGGGTGTTCCCTGAGGGGTGAGGTGTGGGTGTTCCCTGGGGGCTGAGGTGTGGTGTGTTCCCTGAGGGCTGAGGTGTGGGTGTTCCCTGGGATTGAGGTGTGGGTGTTCCTTGAGGGCTGAGGTGTGGGTGTTCCCTGGGGGGCTGAGGTGTGTGTGCTCCGTGGGAACTGAGGTGTGGGTGTTCCCTGCGTGCTGAGGTGTGGGTGTTTCCCTGGGTGTTGAGGTGTGGGTGTTCCCTGGGGGCTGAGGTGTATGTGCTCCTTGGGGGCTGAGGTGTGGGTGTCTCCCTGGTTCTGAGGTATGGTTTGTTCCCCGGGTTGAAGTGTGGGTGTTCCTGGGGGCTGAGGTGGGTGTTCCCTGAGGGCTGAGGTGTGTGTTCCCTGGGGGCTGAGGTGTGGATGTTCCCTGGGGGCTGAGGTTTGGGTGTTCCCTGGAGTGGAAGTGTGGGTGTTCCCTGAGGGCTGAGTTGTGGGTGTTCCCGGGGGGCTGAGGTGGGTGGGGTTTTCCTGGGGCCTGAGGTTTGGGTGTTCCCCTGGGGGCTGAGGTTCTGGGTGTTCCCTGGTTGATGAGGTGTGGGTGTTCCCTGAGGGCTGAGGTGTGTGTGTCCCTGGGGGCTGAGGTGTGGATGTTCCCTGGGGGCTGAGGTTTGGGTGTTCCCTGGGGGCTGAGGTGTGGGTGCCCTCTGGTGGCTGAGGTGTGGGTGTTTCCTGGTTGCTGAGGTGGGGGTGTCACCTGGGAGCTGAGGTGTGGGGTGTTACCTGGGAGCTGAGGTGTGAGTGTTAACTGGGGGCTGTGGTGTGGGTTTTCCCTGGTGAATGGTATGGGTGTTCCCTGAGGGGCTGAGGTGTGGGTGTTCCCTGGTGGCTGAGGTGTGGGTGTTCCCTGGGGGCTGAGGTGTGGGTGTTCCCTGGGGGGCTTGGTGTGGGTGTCCCCTGAGGGCTGAGGTGTGGGTGCTCTCTTGGAGCTGAGGTGTGGGTGTTCTCTGGGGGCTGAGGTGTGGGTGCTCCCTGGGGGCTGAGGTATGGGTCTTTCCTTGGGGCTGAGGTGTGGGTGTTACCTGGGGGCTGAGGTGTGAGTGTTCCTTGGGGGGCTGTGGTGTGGGTGTTCCCTGGTGAATGAGGTGTGGGTGTTCCCTGAGGGCTGAGGGTGGTGGTGTTCCCTGGGGTTGAAGTGTGGGTGTTCCCTGAGGGCTGAGGTGTGGGTGTTGCCTGGGGGCTGAAGTGTGGGTGTTTCCTGGTATTTGAGTTGTGGGTGTTCCCTGGGGTTGAGGTGTGGGTGTTCCCTGGGGGCTGAGGGTGGTGCTCCTGGGGGCTGAGGTGTGGGTATTCCCTGGGAGCTGATGTTAGGGTGTTCCCCTGGGGGCTGAGGTGTGGGTTCTCCCTGGGGGCTGAGGTGTGGGTGTTCCCTGGGATTGAAGTGTGGGTGTTCCCTGGGGGCTGAGGTGTGTGTTTCCTGGGGGCTGAGGTGTGGGTGTTCCCTGGGAGCTGAAGTGTGTGCTCCGTGGGAACTGAGGTGTGGGTGTTCCCTGCGTGCTGAGGTGTGGGGTGTTTCCTGGGTGTTGAGGTGTGGGTGTTCCCTGGGGGCTGAGGTGTATGTGCTCCATGGGGGCTGAGGTGTGGGTGTTCCCCTGGGACTGAGGTATGGTTGTTCCCTGGGGTTGAAGTGTGTGGGTGTTCCCTGGGGACTGAGGTGGTGGGTGTTCCCTGAGGGCTGAGGTGTGGGTGTTCCCTGGTGACGGAGGTGTGGGTGTTTCCTGAGGGCTGAGGTGTGGGTGTTCCCTGGGGGCTGAGGTGTGGGTGTTCCCTGGGGTCTGAGGTATGGGTGTTCCCTGAGGTCTGAGGTGTGGGTGTTCTTTGGGGCTGAGGTGTGGGTGTTTCCTGGGGGCTGAGGTGTGGGTGTTACCTGGGAGCTGAGGTTTTGGTGTTACCTAGGAGCTGAGGTGTGAGTGTTCCCTGGGGGCTGTGGTGTGGGTGTTCCCTGGTGAATGAGGTGTGGGTGTTCCCTGAGGGGCTGAGGTGTGGGTTTTCCCTTGGGGCTGAGGTGTGGGTGTTCCCTTGGGGCTGAGATGTGGGTGTTCCCTGGGCGTTGAGGTGTGGGTGTTTCCCTGAGGGCTGAGGTGTGGGTGTTCTCTGGGAGTTGAGGTTTGGGTGTTCCCTGGGGGTTGAGGTATGGGTGTTCCCTGGGGGGCTGAGGTATGGGTGTTCCCTAGAGGCTGAGGTGTGGGTGTTTCCTGAGGGCTGAGGTGTGGGTGTTCCCTGGGGGCTGAGGTGTGGGTGTTTCCTGAGGCTGAGGTGTGGGTGTTTCCTGAGGGCTGAGGTGTGGGTGTTCCCTGGGGGCTGAGGTGTGGGTGTTTCCTGAGGGGCTGAGGTGTGGGTGTTTCCTGGGGGCTGAGGTGGGTGTTTCCTGAGGCTGAGGTGTGGGTGTTTCCTGAGGGCTGAGGTGTGGGTGTTCCCTGGGGCTGAGGTATGGGTGTTCCCTAGGGGCTGAGGTGTGGGTGTTTCCTGAGGGCTGAGGTGTGGGTGTTCCCTGGGGGGCTGAGGTGTGGGTGTTCCCTAGGGGCCTGAGGTGTGGGTGTTCCCTGGGGGGCTGAGGTGTGGGTGTTCCTTAGGGGCTGAGGTGTGGGGTGTTTCCTGAGGCTGAGGTGTGGGAGTTTCCTGAGGGCTGAGGTGTGGGTGTTCTATGCAGGCCTGAGAGAGGCTGGGAAGGGAAGCAGCAGGAGCCTGCCTGTTCCTAGCCCCAGCCATCTCCCTGCTCTCCCCCTCCTTTCCCCTCCCCCCTCCCTGTCCTCTACTTTCCCTTCCCTTCTGCTCCCCTGCCCTCCCCTCCCCAGCAGGGCTACTTCCTGTGGTACTGACCAGCAGGGCCTGCAGCTCGGTGCTTGGATGGAGGATTGGAACATTCAGGCCCTGTGGTACTCATGCTGGAGGACCCTGCTTGTCCCAGGTCCCGTGTGCTGAGCCATCCCCAGCCCCTCGGCACTTGGGTCCATTCACTGGATTATGCCAGAGGCGGAGAAAGACCCCTTCACCCTCCTGGCTCAAGGAGGGAAGGAGCTGTTCAGTCCCACAGGGGCCGGGCTGCCATGGAGACAGGATGGGGACAGCTCTGCACAGGGAGATGAGCGGGTGGCCACAGACCTCAGGAATCCCCACCTGCATGTGGGCTCTAAGTCACCCCATGCCCAAGTGGCTTCCGCAGCTCCTGGCGGAATTGGGGGGCTCAGCGTCAGCCCAGAGGCGCTTGGTGAGTTGGTCCCGGGGGTGACTGTGGCCTCCTGTGACATGCTTGAAGGTGTTGCTGTCGAGACGGAACAGTTGTCAGGTGACTGTAGGGACTGACACTGGCTGCATCATCTCCTCCACCATCACTTCCACCATCACCTCCACAAGCTTTACCATCATCTCTCTAACCTCCACCATCACTTCCGCCACCTCCACCATCACCTCCACGACCTCTGCCATCACCTCCACTTCCCCTCCCCAGGAGGGCATCGCCCGCATCTCTCTCAGAAGAGGGACCAGGGATAACTATGTTCCCCCTGTACATAGGGATGAAAGGTCAGCACTGCCTAGATAGCAGTGGACACCCCTGAGAGGCCCCTTCTCAGAGTGGTCGGAGCGGCCTGCCTCTGCTCTATGCAGAAAGCTCACACTGGATCCGCATCTTGAGTGGCTCTTGCTTTCAGAAACTAGAAAAGCTCTAATTACCTAAACTCTAATCAAGCTGGTCTCTTGCAGAAAGCACAGGATATTAGCTTATTCTGTGCATGACTCTTGACTTTTGTTTTGTTTTTTCTCCATCTAAGGGGTGAATGCTAACAGCTCAGTTAAACTCCTCTGGGAATTTGGACCTCTGTCTAACACCATGCACAAAAAATCAGATCAAAATGGATTAAAGATCTCAATATCAGACCTGAATCCATAAAGTACATTGAAGAAAATATAGGAAAAACCCTCCATGACATTGATGCTAAAGGCATCTTCAAAGGTGAAACACCACTAACAAAACAACTAGAAGAAAAGATAAACATATGGAACTACATGAAACTAAAAAGCTTCTGCACCTCAAAAGAAGCAGTGACCAAGATACAAAGACAGTCCACAGAATGGGAAAGAATATTCACCCAATACCCATCTAATAAGGGATTAATATCCAGGATATATCAGGCACTGGCAGAACTTTACAAGAAGAAAACAATCAACCCCATCAAAAAATGGGGAGAAGAAATGAACAGAAACTTCAGCAAGGAAGAAATTTGAATGGCCAAAAGACACATGAAAAAAATGCTCATCATCACTAATCATCAGGGAGATGCAAATCAAAACAACAATGAGATATTTTACACCACAGAGACTGGCACATATCCAAAAGAGTAAGAACAACAAGTGCTGGCGTGGATGCGGGGAAAAGGGGACACTCATCATTGTTGGTGGGAATGTCGACTGGTACAGCCTTTTTGGAAAACAGTATGGACATTTCTCCAAAGACTAGAAATTGAACTCCCATTTGACACAGCCATACCACTCCTGGGAATATACCCTGGAAAGCCAAAAATGTAGCAGAAACACCATCCCTACTTTTATGTTCATAGCAGCATTATTCACAATAGCCAGAATCTGGAAACAACCAGAGTGCCCGAGAATTGATGACTGTATAAAAGAAACTGTGGTACAGCTACACAATGGAATACTATGCAGCTGTTAGGAAAAATGAAGCTATGAAATTTGCCTATAAATTGATGGACATGGAGAGGATCATGTTGAGTGAAATTAGCCAGAAGGAGAGAGACAGATATAGAATGATTGCATTTATTTGCATGACATAATTATATATGTACATATTATGATACCAATATCCAAGGTCAAGTGAAACATGGATCAGGAGGTCTTGTCAAAGGTGGAAATTATCACAAACATGTGGGAGTCAGAGGCTAGGTAAGACAAAGAATGGAACAGTGTGCTAATAATTGTTGAAAGTGCTAATACCAACCTAGAACTGAGTATTAAATACAGGCAAAAATATACACATGACAACATCTTAATGTATGTATTGTAATACACATTGTGGAAGGGAAGGAAAAGAGAAAGAGAGAGAAGAGAGAAAAGAGAAATAAATAAAGAACCTGCCATAGAGGCAGGTTGGTGGGGAGGGAATCAGGGACATTGGTGGTGGGAAATGGGCACTGGTGTAGGGATGGGTGCTGGAACACTGTATGACCGAAACCCAAATATGAACATCTTATGAACATCTTTGTAATTGTGTATCTCACGGTGGTATAATAAAATATTAAAAAAAAAAGTCCTCTGGGGAGCACCCGGATCATTTCCAAGCTGACAGACGCTTGGGGGCGGCACCCACAAGGTGCTGGCATGGGGCAGGATTTAGCCACAGAGCCCCAGGGCCAGGCTGACAGGGTTTCATCTGGCAATGGGGCTTGATAGTTGGAGTGGCCCTGAGCGGGTCATGGGGGCTGTCTTCTGCCTCAGTTTCCCCATCAGTGTGGAGGGCCAGGACTGGAGGTACTGGGGGCCCCTCTGAGCCCTGCAGACCCGCTTTCAACTCCTGCATGTGGAAGGAGAATGTGTGAGGGCGTCAGTTTGGGTACTGGGGGTGTGGAGTCTGCTCCCAGGCCCAAGCACACCCACCTGGCCCTCCCGGGACCCGTCAGGCCTTGGAGAAGGTGCCCTGAGGGTACAGCCCTGTGGGAGGCCCCAAGGCAGGGCACATGCTTTGCATGTGGTGCCCGGGGTCTCCTTCCTGTCCCCTCATGGACCTTCCCCAGCATCACTCTGTCCCTCCCAGTCCAGCGCTGCTGAGATGACCCAAAGTAGAGGCAGGAGTGTGGTCAGTGGTCAGTGGTCAGCCTAGATAGCCTCAGCAGAATTCTGCAGGAGAGTAGTCAGCTGTCAGCGGCAGCTGAGATGGCCTGAGCAGCTCCAGGAGTACAGGTCATTGAACCGTGGGCATTTGGTGACCGTCCACCCTGTGGTGGGGAAGCCTCATCCTCAGATAAAAGGACACTATTCCGGCCAGAAGGAGCCGGGCAGGCGGATACCTCAGTTTCGACAGCTCCTACACCAAGGCCAGCATGGATTGGCATATCCAAGCCCATCCCCTGTGAGTGAAACAGCTGGTGAGGGACCAATGCTGGCCACCCCCGCCTGGAACCCGAGCCCTGCCTGCCCCCTGCCAGGCCCTCGCCAGCCCCCACTGGGATCCATGAGGGGACTCTCCCCTACTCTGGTCAGAGACATCACTCACCGCCCTCTGTGGTAGGATGGGAACGGACTCTTCATTGGTCGCTGGTGAGCCTTAGGTTGAAGCATGGTTTGCCTTTTGGTTTGCAGAGTGGCTGCTGCCTCTCCAGCTGTTGCATCTGTGTCCTCACAGGGAGGCCCTGGGAGAGAAGTGGGAAACAAGATGGCAGTGAGAGGGCAAAGGGCACCATTCTTCCCTTTTGGGAGGCTTTTTCCTTTTGGGGGAACGAAGGAGGAACTTGGTGTGTGGGGGAGCCTCTTCAGGAAACTCTGCCAGACACAGCCATGGAAGAGGCTCTTGTTTAGCCATGGAATAGGTTCTTGGTCAGCCTGGGACAGAGGAATCCGGGCCCAGGGGTGGGGCTGGGAGTCTGGTCCTGGGTGAGGAAACGTCTGCTTCTGTACCATGATCGCCTGTCGGCCCTCTCAGCCCCGGGCCAGACCCAGGGCACTGGACTTCCTGTCAGAGTGACCATCAGTCCGGGAATATTAGTCTCCAGATTGGGGTGTGCTGGTCCCAAAGGATGGATGTGGGTGGTGGGTTTGCTACCCCCGCTCTCCTGATGGCTGGGGAAGGGCCCGGTGGGGCACTTGCTGACCTGGAGGCGGGCAGGCTGGCCCGGTACCCCCAGATCCCGGCCTGTGTCCACGAGCTCTTTGGTGCCCAGAGAATAAGTCACCAGCAGGTGTTCAGGGTCAGAGAAAGTGCCTCAGCCCCCTCCCCCCCAACTTGACCTCCCCGAAACCCACATTCAGGTCTGGCTTCACCTCCACCAGCTGAGGAGTAGCCTGGGGTCCCTGCGTTACATAATCTCACAGAGAACCTTCGTGTTTATCATTAAAAACGAAGCGACATCACGGTGGTTATAAACAGTTACCAAGGCAACCAGCTTATCATAATTAGCTATTTATCCATCTCGCGTGTGCTCCCGCCTCCCACCTCGGCGTGCTCTGGGCGAAAGGTAGCAGCCTGGGCGCGGGCGCTAATGAGGTGCCAATAGTGGCTCTGAGTCTTGTTGCCCTTTTCACAACTCTGCCTTGGTGTCTGGAGTGGGCCTGGTTACCCAGACAAGGGGCGGGGCGGCCATTGGCGGTGGCAGGTGCACGTGGAGCCTCTGAGAGCCCGAGAGGCGATCCCAACACGTGACAGACCCGAACCCTACTGCCTTGCTCCCCTGGCCTGCAGCGATGACCTCTGTGCTCCGCCGGCCTGAGGCCCCTTTCCCATGCTCAGAATTGGGTAGGGGTCACTCCCTGCTGGCCAGGGCACCCTGGGATCTGTTGTCTGGGGCAGTGGAGAATTTGACTTATGGCTGCTTCATGCTCTGCCATGCCTCCAGCTCCCTGTGGGATGTCACAGCGTCCCTGGGTCATGGGCAGTGAGTGTCCTTCTGTCCCCGTGGGATGTCGTAGTATTCCTGGGTCACAGCAGTGGCCTCCTTTCTGGGTATGTCAGAGGCGGAGCAAGAGGCCTTCACTCAATCAGGTGTTTGCTTGGCTCTCATGGGGAAGGAGCCGTTGGGTCCTCAGAGGGGCCGGGCTGCTGTGGAAAGAGCATGGGGACGGCCCTGCCATGTGGTGGGCACGTGCCTGCCTCCTCGGGCTGGGCCTGAATGCTGTGGAGAGGGTCCCGCGTGGGGTCAGCAGCACCTGTCTTGATTCTGCACTTTGGTCTACGCTGCCCACAAGCACAGCCTGGAACTTGTCATTGTTCTTCTCCCAGTGGTGCTGGCCCTGAGCACATGGAAGGGACAGAGGAGAGGCCCCCTGGGCTGGACCACAGTGAGTGTTCTCCACCCCAGGCTGGCCACTAGGAGTGAGACCCTTGCGGACAGCAGTCGTGGACGTGCTTGGCTCAGATGGCGGCAATGGCTGTCTCCACTGACCAAGAGAACCGGGTGACTTGCCAAATCTCATCCCATGCTGCTCCATGACCGGGCTGAGCCTCAAGAACACGCTGCTGTAGGGTCCATGTAGATCTCAGCCCACCGGTGTCCTATTGGTCGGGGCAGATGAGCTCAGTGCAGGACCTCAGGGACCTGCCAGCATCCCCCGCCCCCGACAGCACTGGAGGGTGCCACCTCAGGCGCCGTGACTGGCCAGAATCAGCTGTCTCTGGTCAGCTGGGTCTTCTCTGCAGGATGCTCCTCTCCCTGCTGTGGACATGACAGATGGACCGAAGTGGAGGCGCCCACCTATACCTGAGCCAGGGCCCTACCTGCTTTCAAACAGGCACCAGAAATGGTGTTGCAACCGCAACCCCCGCTGTTGACCAAGTAGCCCAAGGGTTGACCCTGCCTTTTGGGCAGCTCAGGGCAGCGGGGGATGGAGTTGCTGGGGCTCCTACAGATGTGAGCCCCGAGCCTGGGGCTGCAGCTGGTGCTGCGGCGGCGGGCCTGGCACAGGGGCTGCTGTGTTCCTGTCCCTGGTTGCGGCCCTTTCTAGCACGTTCCAGCAGCTTCCCATGCCACCTGGCCGGCTGGCTGCCTCTCTGGGGACTTCTGCTTTGTCATTTAAAATAGTTGGGGAACTTCAGATTTAGCTGCGTGTCAGAGCCTTTTGCTTAGTCTGTGGGCGTTTTTGTTTTTTAAAATTCATGACAAGCTCCATGCAACATGTTTTATTATATTCTCACCACCTGGTTCCACCTCGGGGTGCTTGCAGAATCTGGGGCTAGCGCTCAGTCCTCTCTTTTAAAGTTTCCTTATTTACCATTTATATGAGTCTTGCAAACACACGATGTGGTTTAAGTGTGGAAATTTACACACACACACACACACACACACACACACACACACACACACACACACACATTACTCTGTCTCCCCCTCCCCTACCTCATTCCTATTGGGTTTAGGCTGTGGTTACTGTGTTGAAGGTGTAAGTTTTGCCAGGCTGATTGTAGCATTTTAAATGATAAATTTGTAAATGTTTGGAAACCCTTTGTGGGTGTAAAACGCCCCCTGGATGTTAACAGCAATAACAGCCTGGCCCTCTGAGGCAGCTCGCTGGGTGCTTTGCCTCTGCTTTCCCCTCTGTACAGCATCACTGCATCCAGCTCCATGTGCTTGCTGTTCTCCGCACTGTCTCGGGCGGGCTTGGGCTCAGGGCGCAGGCATGGGGCAGCCTGGAGCTGTGTCCGCTCCTCCGTCCTCCATGCCTGCTGGCCGAACGGCAGGAGCCCAGGTCCTGGAAATCTGGCTGAAATCTGGACGGTTTCTTGATCCAAGCCAACAGATTCTTGCATCTGCTACAGAAACCACAGGAAGAACCAAACCAAGAACCATCCTGCCCCGCTGTGGTCAGGCCTGAAGCTTTGTTCATGTCCACTGAGCACAAATAGCGTGCTATCACCTCCATTTTGTTTTTCAAATTTATTTTTATTGATTTTGAGCCACACCCTGCTGTGCTCAGGGCTTACTCCTGGCTCTGCACTCAGGGATCACCCTCGGCAGCCTTGGGAAACCATATGGGGGGTCAAGGATTAAACCCGGGTTGGCCGCAGCAAGGCAAACACCATCCCTACTGTCCCGTTGCTCCAGCCCCTCATGTCCATCTTTGAATAGAGGAAAGAAGCCTAGAGATACATGGGAGATAGCCCCGTTGCTTAGATGACTGCACCAGCAGGGAGCGAGAGGCCAGGTTTCTCCGGTTCGGGCTGTCTCCATGCTTCTTTTCATACCACCGCAAAGGGTGGGTGGGGCTCTGTGATGCTTGGACCCACTTTGCAGAGGTTTTCAAGAATCCTGTTGTTTATAGCACTGAGAGCCTGATTTTTTTCTTCATTGCCACAGAAATGAAGTTTCCAGTCTGTAGGAAGGCATGTGTGGTGTGTGTGTCTCCGGTCTGTGTATGTGCCCATACATAGGTGGTATGTCTGTGTTTGTGTGCCCCTTTGTGTGTGTTGTGTATGTAGTCTGTGCATGTCTATATGTATGTCTATGGGACACAGACACACAGACACGGGCAGACACAGAGGCAAGACACAGACTCACAGATGCACAGACACACACAGACACCTTCCGGGTGTGCCCCTAGAGGGAATGAGGGGTTCAGGAGGCTACTGGCAGTGCTCGTCTGCTGTTGGGGTGTCAGTCTGCAGAGGGTGTACACTGGGCTCTGCAGGGCCTCTGGGGAGCTGCTTTCCCCGTGGCAGTGAAGCAAGGAGACAGGAGGAGTCACCCCCGTTTGGCTGGGGGTGGGGTCTCACGTGAGGGTAGGGGGCAGGGCTGGGCAGGGGCTAAGCAGGGTAAGGACCCCAGGGGGTGCCGAGAGTGCAGGGAGCCTGGGACAGCCCGCTCAGAAGATGCTGCTTCCTGGTGGGCTGTTCTCTAGTTGAATCACATGGGCTGAACCTGTGTACATGTGTGTATCGCCGCATACTTGTGCATTTGTGTACATGTATGTATGCATGTGTGCATGTAAGTGCGCATGAGTGTGTGCACACATGTGTGGGCATGTGCGTTTGTGCTTGAGTTTGTGTATGTACATGTGTGTGTGTGTGCATGTGTGTGTTCTTCCTCTCTGTGTACCAGTGCACTCACATGCTGTGTCAACACGTGTGTGGTTCCCGTGGTGCCCATGTGGATGGAGGCATAAGCCCAGTGAGCACATCCATGCACAGCCATGCTCTGTGCACATGTGATCTCACATGTTTGCATGTGGGGAGGGCAGTGTGGTCCTCTTTCTGCTGCCTCCGTGTCCACCCACTTCTTCTCGGACTGAGGACCCCACAGGCTCCCCAGTGCCCTTCCAGGCTGCCTCCCTGTGTCCCCTCCCCAGGGGCATCCAGGCAGGCGCAGGGCACAGCGGGGAGCCAGGCCACTGGTTTGCACCATTTTAGTTTTGGAAACTCCAGACAGCCCCTGGTGGAGGAAGAGAAAATGGGATGGTTCTCCTGGGAGGAGGAGGGTCTCCCTGCTTGGGGGTGGGTCTCCTGCCGCTGCTTCAAGATACCCCTTTGTCACCAGGCTGCCACGGCCAGCACAGCCTGAGAGCATGGGGGCTGCTCTGTCTTCCCCCACAGGTTCGGGGCACCTTGGGCCCTCGCTGGAGCTCAGGGTTCTTCAGTAATAGCACCATCCAGGATGGGGTCCCTGACAGCAGTGGACAGTCCAGGACAGCCTCCTTTAGCCCTGGGAGGGGTCCTGACCTTATCTCTTATAGAGGCTGCTTGAGCACCCCGAGATGGAGACTTCTCCTAGACGAGCACTAGTTTCTGGGGGCATCTTCTCTTCCCTCCCTGGGGTACCCCGAGCTGTGTGTCTCCACTTCTCTCGGACTTGCAGGAGTCATACACAGCTGGTGCTCAGGGGCCAACCTGGGTGCACAGGGTTGGGGCACCCTAGAGCCAGTCCAGCCTCGTAGGGGAGTCCCCGGGTGTAAGAAACACAAACAGGGGCAGGGTGGGAGAAACATAAACTGGACTGCAGGGTCCAGTGCAGGAACCACAGATAGTGGGAGAGGGTCTGTGGGAGAGGGGGCACTGATGTCCCTAAGACCCACCAGGCTGGCCGGGAAGTGCCTGGAGAATGTTTTGGAACCCAGAGTCCCCCTTGCTACATGGTTCTCTCCCCTTCCTGACCCAGAGCTTATGGACCAACCTTATGTTGTGCCGACCGGGTCCTTGCCAGCCTCTGGTCCACTGCCCAGCATGTGTGTGTATGGGGTGCCCCGAGTACAAGCAAGGGTGGGGCGGGCGGAGCGGGCACTGCTGGGCCCCTGACACCCACCTTAAGAGCGGAGCCATCTCCGTTCCGGGAAGGTATCAGCTGGGTCCTGCCTACAGTTATGTCAGACAAAGTGTGGCGCGTGGTGCCAACGCTCCCTTTGTGCTGTGGCTCCGCGCTGCCAACAGATATTAAAGCGCTCGCATGAGCTAGGTGATAGCAGCTGTAAGTGTGGGAGTTCCTGCCTGACAGCTGCGGGCTGCCCGCGCCCAGCCTCTCTGCATGTTTGCCCTTTCGCGAGCAGCCCAGAGCCCAGAGCCACCGGCGGGCGAGGGCCGCCACCCCCACACCCCCACCTCCCCTCAGCCTGCAGAGAGGACACCCCATGTGCGGCCCCTGGGAGCAACAGCCCTGCCCGCCCTTCTCCGTCCCCATCAGCTGCCCTCTGAAGAGACAGGAGCCGAGAGGGCCATGGGGGTGGGAAATATGTGTGCACCAGGAGCTTCCCAAAGAGCTTGTGTGTGTGTGTGTGTGTGTGTGTGTGTGTGTGTGTGTGTGTGTGTGTGTGTGGCTTTTTTTTCTCCCTTTCCCTGTTGGCGCTGAGTGAGTTAGAGCCATCTCGCCAGCTCCAAATCCTGCCAGTCCTACATCTGCTCCCTAAAACCTCCAGCAAATAAGAATGCGGTAGGTTGTTTAACCAACACTTACAATATCCACACTTTTCAGCTCTGCTCCCCCAGGGCTGCCCGGGCTCAGGGATCTGAGCTGGTGGCAAAGGGCTGAGAGATAAAGGGGGCTAATGGCCCTCCCTGGGCCTCGGTTGCTCAAGCCTCCTTCCCTGGCACGCTGGGCCGGCGTGAAATACAGCTCATTGTCACGGGCTTTGGGGAAGGTGTCTAGCGAGCAAGCTTTTTGTATTCTTCTGTTGAGTTTGGTCTTTTCAGCTGTCTGTTAAATAATTCATACAGCTCATGAAAGTAATATTTCTGGATGGAGGGGCTCCATTTCCCCAATCCCTTTCACTCCATCTTTTTTTTTTTTTTTGAAGCAGTTGTGGGAGATGTTGGCAGCCGGGGCCGGGCAGGCTCCGCAGACCCGCTGTCTTTTCTCTCGGTCTTGGGCTCAGGCTGGAAGGGCAGGAGGCACAGCTGACCTTCAGCAGGTCCTGTCAAGGTCAAGGCTTGGCTTTCCCCTGCAGAGATCCTCTTCCAAGGCTGTTCGTCCCTCCCTCACCACCTCTCCTAGTCTGCCCAGGGCTTCATGTTCACGGGGAGCCAGTGAGTAGACAGTAGAGCAGGTGGAGGCCGAGCAGGTCCAGTCTTGGAGGTCATTGTGGGGGTCAAGTTTAGGGAATTGCTGGACAGGTCATGGTCTCTTACCCTGTGTTAACTTGGGACGCAGGCCAGAATGAAGACACTCTAGAATGTTCTCTTCCTCCTGGCCCCACAGAGCCCACTGCAGGGCTTCCTCTCTGCGGAGAGCTGGACCCATGTTGCACAGTGGACTATGTTTAACTGCCCTGGGCTCACCTGCACCTGCATAGCCCCTGCCCTGGGGTAGCCAGGATCATGCTATCACTGGGGCCCAGCACCCACATGGGCATTTGGCCCTGTGGACATTGGGTCTCATGGACATTGGACCCTGTGGACATTGGACCCTGTGGACATTGGATCCTGTGGCTATTGAACCCCATGGACATCGGGTCCTGTGGACATTGGATCCCATGAACGTTGGACCCTGTGGACATTAGAACCCTTGGATGTTGGACCCTGTGGATGTTGAACCCCATGGAGGTTAGACCCCATGAAATGTTGGACCCTTATCTTGGTGCCTGCAGGGGGTGTGTGCAGGTGAGATGTCACAGAGAAGCTCCTCTCCTGCAGACCCTCTCCTCAAGGCCTCCTCAGTCACTCAGAGGATCTGGGCTACCCATCAATGCTGGGGATAGGGTACCCTTCTTGGAACATGGACCTTGCTACAGACAAGTGGCCACTCACCTTCAGCTGTGTGAGGACTGCAGATTCCATCATCTCGGGGGGCTCCATCATCTCCTAGGGGCCCCATCACCTCCTAGGGGCTCCATCACTTCAAAGGGGGCTCCATCACCTCCTAGGGGCTCCATCACCTCAGGGACTGCATTAAAAACTCATAGGACTGCATCACCTCCTGGGGGATTCATCACTTCCTGGGGGCTCTATCATCTCATGGGCTTCATCACCTAGTGGGGTGGCTTCATCTCATGGAAGCTTCCATGGTCTTGTAGGGGCTCTATCACTCATGGGAGGCTCCATTATCTTGGTACTCTATTCACTTCAGGGAGCTCTATCTCCACCTCAGCGACTTGTGGGTGTTTGAGGCTGGCTGCTGCCTCCCCAAAGCCCCAACTCCCAGTGAGGCAGCATTTGGACCGAACCTGTGGGGTCATGTGAGGTCCCGTGGGTGGAACCCTAGGGTAGAAGCAGGCAAGGAAGTGGGTGCCTACCTGAAGGCCAGGGAAGGAGCCTTTGCCAGGGACTTGACTGGCCAGACCAGTGGTCTTGGGCTTCTCACTGGCATGGCTGCAGGAGCCCAGGGGTCAAGGCAGGGCTGGCTGGTTAGTGCAGAGCACTAAGCAATGAACACCCAAGTGTCCCTGAAGCGTTTGGCACATGAGGAAATGGTGATGGGTCAGGGTTTCTCTGCAGGAACCCAACCCACACGGCTATGTTGGTCCCCATCAGCCTCGGCTTACCCTGTGGGCTGGCAGCTTAGGCCCAGGCAGACATCCTCAAATCAGATCTGCGTCCTCCCTGGGGCCTCCCATACAGCCACAAGGGCAGCCAACGTGGCTCCCTGCACGGAGGAAACACAAACCTGGTCCTGAGTTTCTGTGCTTCAGTGACTGCAGGGTGCAATTGCCCTGGTGAGGCAGTACGCAGGGCCCAGCCAGACCCCACCCTGCATCCTGGCTATGTCCAGGGGAGAGCTGCAGACCCCAGGATGCAGCACTTAGGTTGTGGTGGGTGGTGCAGCCAGGGCCCTGGGGTCCTTGTCAAACACCTGTTGGGGTTGGAGCTATAGCACAGTAGGGAGGGCATTTGCCTTGCATGCAGCCAACTCAGGCTTGATCCCCAGCATCCTATATGACCCCCTGAGCACCGCCAGGAGAATTCCTGAGTGCAGAGCCAGGAGTAACCTATGAGCCTCACCAGGTGAGACCCCAAAAACCAAAAAGCGAAAGCACTGTCTCCCTCACCCGTGCATTCCCCAGGGTTATCAGTCCTGTTGGCTTTGCTTTGCCTGGGCTGTTCCAGGCTCCCTCCCTTGGGGGAAGGAAAACTGGTTAAGAGTTGGTGGGGGAGGACTTCCAGGCTCGGGTCCCTGTGATACTCCTGGGGAGCCCAACAACCATGCAGGTGCTTCATGCGTGGCCCCGGGATGGGCAGAGCTGGAGGCCCAGAGAGCCACATGCTCTGTTGTGCAGGGGCCCTAGGGGAAAACTCAGGCTCTGGGCATCGGGGCACGCGGCGCCAGTCCTCAGCCCTCTCCCCAGATCCAGCGTGGAAGTTTTAGCCTTGCACCAAGCCCCCTCCATCCTCCTCACCCCATGCTGCTCCCCGGCCTGCTCGGAGGTCCTGCATTGTACTTGGAACTGCTGGGTGAAATTTGTCTGCCTGGTGCCTGGTGCCTGAGTGCACGCCTGTGGTCTGTGAGCAAGGGGCACAGCCCACCCAGAGTGCTGCTGTTGCCCAGGCCTCCAGGCCAGCCTGCTGGGGGCGTGCCTGGGCATGTCTCAGCTGGCCTCTGAACACAGGATGGGTACAGTGGTTGGGCCGGGTGGGGCCTCCTCCGCTTGGTTGTGTGGGAAATGGCTTCTTCCTGGTTTCATGTTCTTCCTACATGCCCCACGACCCCCAGCATGAAGGAATATCAGGGCTCAGCTTTTATGGGGACAGCGGCCCTGTTTGAAGGGACCCATGGTTCTTGCTGGGTCCCCAGCACAGATGTTATGGTGGTACCGGGAAAGAACGTCTTATGAGGCAGACTCAGGGTGCTCCGGAAGACCACCTGTGATCCACAAGAAGGTGGGCAAGTGGCAGGGATAGAGGGGACATGAGCAAAGCAAAGAGCCCGTTGCCGACCCAGAAGGGACTGTGGGCATGGCTGCAGGAGCCAGGGGACCTAGGACATGACCCCTGGGAGGGTGCTGAAGGGCCGGGGCCACAGTGAAACTTGGGGATGGAGCTGTGCACCCAATGGCGGCGACCACCTTGGCACAGAGGTTCAAACGGAGGTGGCTGGAGTGAGCCCCCTCAGCCGCACTGCCAAGCTGACAAGGAGTAGAGGTTTTAAGCATTTACGAATGATAATGCACCAACAGCTGGTCGCGGTCCAACCGAGCTATTGTCGGGGCATTAAAAAGACAGGCCAGAGTTGGAGATGTACTGCCAACCTCCCTTGCAGAGTTGGGGAACATTTTCCTTGGAAAAAAAAGGTCTTCTGTTCCCGCCGTGATCAACAGGACGGTCCTCCCGCCGAGTCAAAGCCGCACTGGCTTGGCAGAGCAGCCGCGTAGGGCGAGCCAAATGCTCGGGCGATGGGCAAGCGAGGAGTCGGGGCTGGGGTGGACTTATCAGCACACCCAGGCCACCTCTCTGCACACATGCAACATGCGTGTACACACACAGGATGGTGATGGCGGGCAGCAGGCGTGGCCGGGGACACGTGCGTGTGTGCGGGCCGCACATGAGACCTGTCCTCCTGCCCTGTGACTCTGCGGAGGAGAGGAAGTAACAACCCCCCATCTCTGCTGCTCCTCCACCCGCTTCTCCTTCCCTTGCTCTCCAGCCCCACTCTGGGGTGTTCCTGGGGTTTTTGTTCATCACAGGAAATTGTAATACCCAGAGCATGCTCTCTGCTAAATGTAATTACCAGCAGCTCTGTGTTTATGGACGAGGCCTGGTGGAAAGTAATAGAAAATGATTATTTTTCCTTCTGAAGGCCTTCTTTATTAGTGGTGCGGTGGGGACGTCAGCTGCCTCCTCTGAATGGCAATGCAGTGTTTTGCTTTCCCAGCAAGATAAATGATCTTATTTGTTGATGTTTGGTGCTGGAGATGACATTTATGTGAAATAAAAGGGGCCAAATTAATAATAAAAAAATGATTAGGCAGACACAAATGAAAAATGTACATCTCCCCCACCCCAGTGAAGTTGTTTGTATTTACATGCTATTCACAGCTCATGGCAAGATGCCCGATCGTTGGATGGTGAGGATTTTTCCCCCTTTTACAATCATATGGCTGGATTCTGTTTTCCAGATCTTGTCTGGGAGATGCTATTTGAAATAAAAATGTTTGCATCCATTTCCTCATTAATCCTTCCGCTGTAATGCGACCTGCTGCATTGCGGTGGCAAAGCAGATGCGACAATGAAAATTAAAAGGGATGGACACTTATCTTGGGCTATAAAAGCTCCTAACCATGTAGAAACTAGAGAGGCTTTTGGACAGGAAATATGGCAAGCGATAGGCACACATCATCGGCCTAAGAGTTGGCTATTTGGAAAACTCTGGTGGGACATTTCTCGGCTCAGAACGGCTGGAGGATCACTCCTGCGTTTAGTGCTCACCAGAGAGAGCGCTTGTCTGCTCTGCCCGCGGGCCGGGCTTCAGAGCTCGTCGCTACACTACCCATCTGCCTTCTCATTGGCTTGGGAGCACCAGGACGCCAAGAGGCACTTTGCAAAGAGTCTGCTGCCTGCCTGCTTGGACCTGGCTCTCTTCTGCTTAGAAATGCTATTCCCTCCCCCCATCACCCCCTTCTGGGAGTTTGAGGCCCAGAGCAAGACTGCTTTGATCATGATCTCTATTTGCAACCAGATATGGTATCCTGGGAAGGTGAGCGGGCTGCTGGCGGGCATGGGGTGAGGACACTGGATTCCAGGTCACCTGTAACTTGGTCAAAAGGAGACAAGAAGCTTGAGACGCTTGAGGGGGGGGGGAGTTACCAACCTATGGGTTTCTAGGTTTCTCTCTCTCTCTTTTTTAAATGGTTGCTGTTATTTCTGCCGACACCACTTTCTGAATTCACTGGGCTTGGTGGGCACAGGTAGATCCTGTCTTTTGTGTGTGTTGGTTGAATATCACCTGTTGGCAGTCTGGAACTAATAACGAGAGAGAGAGGGTGGGAGGGGAGGGGAGAGAGAGAGGAGGAGGGAGAAATAGAGGGAGAGGGAGGGATAGACAGAGAGGGGAGGAGGAGAGGGAGAGAGGGGGATTTAGAGGGAGGGAGAGGGAGGGGAGAGAGAGAGAGTCTCTGCCCTTGGACAGCTTATAAACCAACAGCCAATCAGAACTTACCACATGGGGAGCTGATTGGCTGAGTGCAGGAGGAGGGCAGGTCTCATCCCTGGTCAAGAGAGTTGATAGGTGAAGCTAAGATGGGGACCATGGCTTAGCCCGGCACATGGGAGCCGATAAGCTGAGTGCTGGGGGAGGGGCATGGCTCTGGTCTGCAGCCAGGAGTCTCCTAGAGTCATGGTTGGCCAGCTTAAAAGCACCTAGAGTAAGGTTGCCTCATGTGAGGATCTGTCCAGGTGTGTGGGGATCAGGCCTGCTGGTGATACGATGACAGTTGGGCTGGTCAACACCACATCTCAGAGATGTGTCTGAGACCCGGCTAGCAGTCCAGGAAACCAGAGGGCAGGAGGCGCTGCTGCCGCCAAGCCTTGCCCTGGGCTCCGCCATGCTCACACCTGCTCACACTTACTTAGCTCAGTCTTGCAGGTACCTGAGGCTTCATCTGATAGTGGGGGGGGGATCTGGATTCCAGCTTACCAATTACTGCATGAGGATTCTGTAGTGAACATAGCACCCCGCTTGGCCTGTGATGGTTAGTGAGACCCTGGATGGGGCCACACGTGTGTCATATATGACCTGTCTGACCTTATCCAGTGGGATGAGGATCCATAAACCTCAGCTGGGTAAGGTGCGCCTTTGGGGGAGAGGCGGTGGGTGGAGGCTGTTTGGACACGACCCCACTCCCTCAAGTAAGGCTCTACTCCACCTGGATGGGGAGCTCTATATTTTCCTAGGGACACACCAGCTGGACACCCAGAGGTGCTGGGGGAGGGGCCACTGGCACGGACAAGCCTGTGCTTCCTGAAATGGGCCTTCTGCCCGGCCCCTGCAACTCCACTTTTGTTTTGGGGCCACACCCACGCGCCCTGGCTCTGTGCTCCGGGCTCACTTCTGGTGTGGGTGACCACAAGTAATGTCTAGAACAAAACTGGGCTCACATGTTTGTCAGGCAAATGCCATAAGCCCAGTCTTTCCTTCTTAGCCTCACGCACGTGGGTTTTTGGTCAGTCCCAGAAGGAGAACGTAAGACCCAGGTCACGCTGAGGTCTGTGAGCTGGGCCGGAGACGAGTGGGTGGGTTCCAGGAGCAGGAGGCAAAGCCTGGCATGGCCAGAGCAGGCCAGTGGAGGGGGCACTGGAGCGGCCAGGAAGGAGGGGCCCAGGCGGGAGGCGGTGGCTCAGGCTGGTCACTGATCCTGGTGGGCTCAACCTTGAGGTTGCTCGGAGAAACGGGATTTGCGCCTTGTCAAGTTTGCAGGCTTCTGGCTCCCTCATGCTGACGGCACCAAAGGAGGAATTTCTCTGGGCGAGACGTCCCTTTGGTGGCTTGTCCCATGGCCCATGTCCCGATATCACCAGTCTGCACAGGACCACGCGAACCCTTGGGGCAGACTCCCCCAAGTTTGAATGCAAACAGGGGGTGAGCAGGAGCCAACTGGAAGGAAACACCACACAGGGCTAAGAGTCCTCGGTAAAGCCAGGCCAGGCTCCTGCGAGCTGAGCTGCTGGACCTTGGGTGCGGCTGGTAGCATCGGGCAGGGCTGGACGGGGCTTGATTTTCCTTCCTGGGGAAGGGACAGCTCTGGGCAACTCAGTGACATCTGCTGAAATGCAAACATATTTTTATTTATTCATGGCCACGATCAGGGCAAAACCTCTAATTTCAACCAATCATTAGGCCTGACAATGGATGTGGAAATAAAACATTTTTGCTGAATTCACTTGTCGTTCCTCCCTGCTCTATCTGGTGTAACCCAGATGTCAGCTGTCCCCTTATTGCTCTCCCTGGCTTCGCCTCCCTCCGTCCTCGTCCTGGTGCACCGGGAAGCCAGCGTGTTTGCTGAGGACGTGGGCTGACCGGGCCTGGAGCACACCCCCTCCCTTGCTTCCCTCCCTTGCTCCCAGAACAGGTTTCTAGAAGCTTCTATACTGCCCTCCCCACCTCGCCCCCAGCATTTCCTGAATACTCAGACTCATAGGTCCCTGCTGTTCCCCAGTTCTCCCCACCCCACCCCCTCCACGCTGGACCCTCC
Organism: Cryptotis parvus; assembly: GCA_021461705.1. Lineage (NCBI taxonomy): Eukaryota > Metazoa > Chordata > Mammalia > Eulipotyphla > Soricidae > Cryptotis > Cryptotis parvus. The sequence continues at coordinate 516,374 of JAJIBD010039299.1, read as the reverse complement.
TCTGGGTGCTGCACTGGCCTTGCTGCTGCATCTCATTCCTCTGGGAGGGCCTGGAAAACGGCTGCCTCCTGGCAGATTGCACTTTGGCCCCTGGGCTGGAGGTGGGGACAGCCAGACTGTCACGTCCTCAGAAAACTGCTGCTTTAAGGGGGCCAGGAGCCCCGGAGAGCCCCGTGGAAGGAGTCGCTGGGATAAAGAAAATTTGGGGGTGAGCTGAGCTGAGTGGGCCTCCATTTTCCACATCTGGACTTCCCCCTCGTCAGAACTCCACCCAGCAGACCAACCTATCACAGCCCGGCTCATTGAGACCCACCCTGCAGCAGTCTTTTTTTTAAATCCGGCCCAGGTATACTGATCCAGAGATTCACAGACATGGGGCAGAGCTGCTACTGGCTCTCCCCTGTGCCCAGCCGCTCATGAGTCACCTGGGAGGGATGATGGGTTCTAGCCCTGGCCCACCACCCCAGGAGAGTGTCACCACAAGCCAGACCACCCCCACTCTATGAGGGGCCTCCATTTTCCACATCCATACTTCCCCCTCGTCAGAACTCCACCCAGAAGACCAGTCTATCACAGCCCGGCTTGCTCGGCCACAGTTGCGTGGTTCATCAATAAATGCTGGATTTTTAGATAAGAGTATGCTACCCAGCACGGCAGAGCCTGGCAAACTACCCGTGTCGTATTTGATATACCAAATACCAGTAACAATTATAAACCTCATTCCCATGACCTGATGGAATGGTTTGAGGCTCTTTATGTTCCTGGAGCAAGCAGGTGCCCTTGGGCTCTACTTGCATGAGACAGGTCATATGGAGATGTTACTGGTGCCCGCTCGAGTAAGTCGATGATGAACAGGAAGACAGTGATACAGTGATACAGTGAGCTGAGTGTGTGAGGGACAAGATGCCCCTGGCACAGTGTGGGAGTGAAGAGGGCTGCCAGGCACTGAGAAGGGGGGACAGGAGAGTCAAGGACAGTCACTGCAGGTTCTGGGTCTGGGGACTTTCTGTCCGGGGGCACGTGGGACAGGAAGAGGGCGGAGAGTGGTCCCCAGGGCAGCCACTCTGCACCCCTTTGGGGCTCTGGAGGTGTGTGGGGTCTCCCTCGTCTGAGTTGGGGCTCTGGAGGCTGGCCCATGCATCTTTGCTGGGGTGACTGCCCCTTGCTGGCCTCCGGAGCAGGAGGGTGGGGAGGCTGGAAGGATGATTGTGGGAACCAGCCTCCAGCTGAGCGCGAGTGTGCCCCTCCGGGAGCGACTCAGGATGATGGGTCCCTGCTGACCCGGGACCCAGGTTTCAGGGGTCACTGGGTCTGGGCAGATGTCACTGGTGCGGGATTGAGAATGTGCAGGGGAGGGGGCAGGGCTGGAGGAGGAGGTGCCGCAGGGTGGGGAGACTGCAGGGCCATGCACCCCCTTCCCCATAGCACAACCTCTTGAGGGGCTCAGGGCTTGCCCCATCACCCTGCACTCACCCCACTCTCCACCTGGGGTCTAGACAGGCCAGGTGTGCTCGGGGCTGCTGGCTCAGCATTGACTCGTAGTGCTGGGAGCCTCTGTGCGCCCGAGCCTGCAGCCCCCACCCCAGGGGAGCCCCCTATTCCCTGTTCCAGCTCCTGTTCTGGAAGGTGCCCCTCCTGAGAACTTGGGGGAAGCTGAGGCCAGACGACTCCCCCAGGCCCCCATCCCACGCAGGCTGTGATGAAGTGTTTCCTGGGACCTGCTCTGCGCCGCATGGCTCCTGCCAGCAGCAGCAGGGGTCAGGCTGGGGGGTCCTGCTCCGGGCCCTGAGGCTCCCGCGGCCTCTCCAGAGGTCCCCTGCTGCCTCGGTGGTGCTGGCCACTCCCAGCGTCTTCATTTCTAGATGAGCCACACAGGCAGAGCGCAGCGTGGGGCTTCCCTGATTCGACGCAAAAACAGTGATTAGGGGCTGGTTCTCTGTGGTGCGGAGGCTCGAACAATGGCACCAGATTTAGCTGCTGCATCCGAGAGGGGTAGGGAACTTTCGCTCAGACGAGCTCAGGGTGGGGCATGGTTGGGACCTTCCAGGCTGGCTGCAGGCAGGCACAGTCTCTTCGGGTGGGGGCACTGGGGCACTGCAGGGGAAGGGGGAGGTGACCAGGGCTGGGCCAGGGGAAGGGTCGGGTGGTTTTTACATACTATAACCAAGTCTTGGGGTCCCCTTCCCACTGCCACTATCTGAGCAATGGGGGGCCCTAAATGCAGGTGGGCCATGTCAGTCTACAGGAAGCCTCTCTGAGGCTGGCAGGGTGGGGCCCACACAGCTGCAGCGTGACTCAGCTGAAAGCCTCCAGCCCCTCAGTTTCTCCAGGTCGGGTGAGACTGCTCATGCTACGTCCCCTCCACATTTGGGTGGCCCACACATGCCCCCAATTTGACATAAGTAGTGGAATACGCCTCTGACCGGGCACATGGAGGAGGCCCCAGTGGGTGGCTGTCCCCTGCTCTCCCTCTGAGCTGGCACTGGAGAAGGGACACAACTCAGCCTGGATGGGGGCCTGCATGACCTCGGGCAGAGATCCTGTGCCCCACTCCGCCAACACCCCATAGGCACAAAGGTCCCTGTGCCCAGGGTCCTGGCATCGTCCTGGGTATCAGTACACTGGTGGCTGGGAGGGTGTTTTTGTTCACAGGTGGGTGCTCTGGGGGTCCCAAGGAAAGTGCTGGGGTGGCCCTGGCTGTGGACCAGCTCGAGCTGCCGCTTCCCGCCCCGGGCACTCCTCTGATCCGGATTCAGGTGAAGCTCGCCATATGGCGCTCAGGAACGGTGCTGAAAAGCTTTCACACATGTGGGGAGCAGCGGCACTCGCTGAAGGTGGGACCCCACCCCCAAGATTTCACACGCTGATCCTGTCTGCATGTTGGGTTTCTTGGTCCCAGCGGTGGGCTGACTGCGGCCCTCCGGGTTTTAGTCTCCAGCCAGCAGTGGCCTGTTCTGACCCCAGGAGAACCCCTCGTTGCTTCTCCGCCTCCCAGCCTGGCCGCTGTACCCAGCCCCCAGCACCCTGCAACCCCTCCCCAGGCAGCTCGGCTCCAGGCCCGGCTCGCCGGTGTCTCGGGGACCCCATTGGATGCTGCTCTCATTTCACGTCTGGAAGAGAGCTGGGCTGTTCTGAATCGAGCCCAAGCCCCTGTTTCCCAACCCACGGTGCGTTCTCTAGAACTTTCTCTCCCAGCCAAGACATCTGCTGCAGTGTGACTCCTGCCCCCGCCCCCTACTCCTTCCTGGCCTGCCTGCTGGAGCTGTTAAAAATAAACCTGGGGCCACAGGAGAGGTGGCTCAGAGGGTTGGAGCATCTGCTTTGCGTTCCGGAAGCTCAGGGTCAAGCCCCGGCCATGAATGGTTCTCTGAGCCCCACCAAATGTGGCCCCCAAGCCAAACCAACCCCTGACCCCTAAGAAATGCAGCTTTATCAGAGCCCAAGTGCTAGTACAGCAGGAGGGCACGGACCTGCTTACGGCATCCCTATATGGTCTCCTAAACTGCCAGGAGTAAGCCCTGAGCACCATCAGGCATGACCCAAAGCCCCCCCAAAGTGCAGTTTAATCTACTGGACATGCCCATGGCATGCTGGCCTTTGCCTCCTGCAGGTCCCGGATGCTGAACCCCCAGCTGTCCTCTGCCTAGGGAGTCACCTTGCCTGGCTGTGTCTGCCCAGGTGAGGGCGCCCTATTGTGGGCTGTGTCTATATCAGCTCTGCCCAGGGCACCAGGCCGCCGGAGCACTCAGCTTTGTGCTGAATCCTATGTGCTGCCTGGATCTGGAGCTGCCCCTGTCAGGAAGGAGACCCTGAAGGCACAGAGAGTCCAATCGAATGGCCCAGAGTCACACCTGAGTCTTCTGACCCCTGACCCTGTGCCAGTTCTATTAGCCTGGCCCCCACGTTGTCCCAGTGCTGACCCCTGGTGGGTTCTAAGATATCCTCCATTGCTGGTTCGGCTGCTGAATTTCCCATAGGAGCCCTTGAGGAAGGGGCGCTCAGGGCAAGGGCGAGAGGCCTCAGGGTCTGGGGGAACTGACCGAGCATTGGGTGGGGGGACAGGAGGTGCTGGGCAGAACTACCGCCTGCTGCTAGGTCTCTTCTCGGGGACCCCCGCACCGCCACGGGGCCCGGCTTTGCCGCCTTGTGGGAGGAAGAGGAGCTTGAAATTGTTTCTGCAATGCGCCCATTGATTTCCTTTAATGCACCAGAGATTCCCATTCACACTCGGACTTAGTGGAGGGGGTCAGAGAAAAGATTAGACGCAAATTTAGGGGCTTAGGTGGAGCTCTGGGAGGGGGCCCGGCAGTCGATCCCACTTCAATTTATCAGCATTTTCCTGGAGTTCCTTTGCAAAGCCCTCGGCTTAATCTCACTGCTGGGGGCAGGATTGGGGGAGGTCCGGGGCCTCCGGACTGATGAGGGGGCAGCACAACCCCGCAAACCCCTGCCTGCCTCCAGGTTAGAGACGGTGGGGTACCCCCCCCCCTTGAGCCTGGAACTACGGAAGGAGGAGACAGTTGTGCACCCCCTACCCTCTGATTCACGAGACAACTTTACAGCACTGGTGGTAGCAAAGGTACACACAATGTCATGGGGTTGATCCTTAAAGAGCTGCTGCATGGGCCAACAGAGTGGGGGGGTCCACTCCCTGTCGCCATCCCCACCCTTAAAGGTGCTCAGGTGGCCCTAATTCCCCCCTCACCCCCCACAATGCCCAGACTGCCGTGGAGTCCTCATGCAGGCGCCTGAGTGCCCTGACGGGCGTGTGGGGTGGGGGCTGAGAACATGATCCTCACTCAGCTCTGGGGAATGCAGTGGGCAGGTGGGGACCGTCCAGACAGCCTGTCCTCTGCTGCCCGCCCGGCTCTGGGAGCCCTGGATTGTCCCCCAGCACCCTCTGCTCGGCCTCTGTGTCTATTTCTCCCGACACGAGGCGTTGAGCTTACCTCGCTCCATTTTCACCTGGCTACTTTTAGGATGCTCCTGTCAAGCCAGATTGTGTTCTGAGGACTTGGGGGGCACCCACAGACTTTTCAGGGGTGTCATGCAGGGACCTCGGGTGCCTCCCACTGGCCCCTCTCTTCCCACGTGGTGGTAACCTGTACCGCTTCAGCAGCTCACTCACTAGCTTTGGTTTCAGTCCTTCATTGTGTGTTTGGATTTGTTTGGGTCTGAAATAGATGTTTGGAAACTAGTGTTTAGCTGCACTGGACTGTGCATGCGGACACCTTGGCCAGCATGGACCCCTTCGTCCCTGGCTCCCCGTATCCCTGCTGGTCCAATTGTGATGAATATGGAGATTCCAGGCCCACGGGTGGAACACGCACAGCTTGACCTTCTGTGTCACCCTCCTGCCACTGGAGCCTGGCTCCGAGCTTGTCCACATGGGCCAGTGCAGGCCAGCAGCAACTTCTCTCATAGGCCTGGACAGTGCTTTGGGCTGCTGGATGGGCCCCATGTGGCCTGGCAGGCAAGTGGGCAGAATCTGCTGCTGTTGGGATTCATAAAAGCAAGAACACGGGAATGCAGATACCCCTCAGGCCTGGCTGTTCCTGCCTCAGCTAAATACCCAGAACTGAATTACGGCACGGAAACTCCGTGTTCTTGGTGAGGGTCACAGAACCTGCAGTTCCTTATCCCTTTGATGGTGTGTGGAAACGGACACAGGACAGAGAGTGTGAGAGAAGATGAGGAGTTAGGGAGTGATGAGTGAGACAAGAGCAGCAAAGTGGGGACCCTCAGACAGCGGGTCTGATGGAGGCCCCAGGGCAGACCTGAAGGCCTGAGCTCAGACAAGGGGTCTGCTCATTATCCAATGCCAATGGGTTATTCAGGAACCAGGAAACAGAGGAACTTTGATATTTGCTCCTAGGGAACCCGTGCTCCCTTTGCATCCCTGTGCTCCCCCTTACAATCCTGTGCTGCCCCTCATATCCCCATGTTCCCTTCCATCCCCATGCTCCCCTAAGGGATCCCCATTCCGTGCTCCCCTTCATATTCCCATGCTCCCTTACGCTCCCATGCTCCCCAAAGGATCCACGAACTCCCCCTTACATCCCCATGTTCCCCTATATCTCTGCTCCCCCTTACATCCTCTGCCCCCCCTCATAACTCCATGCTCCCCTTGTAACTCCGAGGTCCCTTTCATAACTCCATGCTCCCCTTATAATCCCCATACTCCCCAAAGGGATCCCCTGCTCCCCCCCTTACATCCCCGTGCTCCCCTAGAGAAACCCATGTTCTCCCAGGTAACCTCCAGCTGGCTTCCTCCTGGACAGTAGCAGTGAGGGTAGAGGTCACTGATGCACAGGAGAGTTGCTGCTTCCTGGTGCTGGGCGGGTGGGAGCCACATCACATCTTGTTGGGGTGTGAATGTGGTGTTGAGATTGGCTGGGTGTTGCTTCCTGTTGTGGCTGTGACTGTAGGTGTCGAGGTGGTTCAGGTGTTGCTTCCTGCGGGACTGTGAATGTGGGTATTGAGGTGGACCAGGTGTCACTTCCTGTTGGGGATATCACTTCCTGGTGGGGCTGTGGAATGTGGGTGGTGAGGTTTGGCCGGTGTCCCTCCCTGTTGCAGGTGTGCCTCATGGGTGGTGAGCTTTGCTGATGGCATGGCATGGGCACTCTGGGTGGCAGTCCCTGGAGGGGGAGAGAATGGCCAGGTGGGCACAGCCTCTAGGTTCCTGCATCTGCCTTGACGTGGTCAGTGCTGGGCTCTGGGGCCTCCAGCCTTCTGCCTTGCAGCGAGTAGCTCTCTAGGCTGTATCCCCCAGTCCAGTCCGGGATTATCAGCTCTTGAGCCCCTCCTCTGGGGCGCCCTCAGAGCCCTGCAGCCCCTCTTCCTGCTGTGCAACCGTCTCGCCCATCTGCCATGACTGTCGGGCGGCTGCGTTGACTTTATACCAATAAAGTCATCTCTTTTGTTCATGGCGAGGACAGGCTGCTCTAGGTCTGGATGCAGGAGCTAAGGTTGGCAGAGGTCCAGGGTGGAGGGTCAGGGCACCTCAGGAGTGAATCAGAATAGTTCCAGGGGTCTGTGCTGTCGGTGTGCCGGGGCTTTTATGATTTTCCTGTCAACTTACTGCTCCCTCAGGCCCTGTCAGCCCCTGGGCCACACCAATGTGTCTTCTCTCTTCTCTCCCTCACTCCCGTCCAACCACCAGTTTGACCAGGAGAGTGTCCTGGAGGGGAGTATGGGTCCCAGCCCCCTTTGTTCTTGCACCCCAACTCTCTGGTAGAGGAGACCCCTTCACCTGCCCCCTCCGCTCTCTGCAGACCCTGCGAGCACAGACCCCACCTGACGCCTGGGTTTTGCCCTTTTGCTGTTCAAGTGGGAGAGCCGTGGGCAATGGGAGGGGAACCGAGAAGGCCCAAGGGGGAGGCCAGGGAGGGGCTCTGGGCTGGGTGAACAGCAGCTCAAGAGCCCTCGGCACGAGGAGATTAACACCTGCACGCGCCTCCCGTGCCAAGGTGCTAACGCAATAATGCACGCGAGTTTGCCAACTTTTCAAATTGAATGTATTTGATTATTTGCTTTTAATTAGTGTGAGTTTTGGAGTATGTACAGGATCGTCAGGCGCTGCACGCAGCCGGGAAGCCTCCCCTGGCTGAGGACAGCCTGGGTTGTTCTTTTGAGCTGCAGAGAATGAGAGGCAGCAGCTCGGCTCAGCGTTGAACCCTCCCTCGCTTTTGTGCCTCTGTTCCGACCGACTGGCAGACCCAGCTCGAGCGAAACGATCCGGCTCCGACCCGTGGCAGAGGCCAGGAGGGACGTCAGGGAGGGGCCTCTGTGCCGTGTGGATCGTTCCTGCTCTCTCTCTCTCTCTCTCTCTCTCTCTCTCTCTCTCTCTCTCTCTCTCTCTCTCTGGCCTTGGCCTTCAAGGTATTTTCTTTTTTCAGCCTGGCCTCCCAGAAGGCCCCAGATGAGACAAAATTGGGACCTGCCTTGGAGGAATGCCTGGAGGCCTCTCTCCCCAGAGTTCAGAGAGAACCCTGGGTCAGGTTCCCCAGGTGGGTGGGTGTAGGGAGGCGGGGGACTGAGGGGCACCTGAGTGGTGGTGGGGACAGTGTCCCCTTGAGGGAAACTATGCCAGGATCTCCAGTTCTTTCAGACTTTCCCAGAAGCAGTCACGTGTCGAAGCAATGTGAAGGGGAGCTGTGGGGGGGACAGAAGGTCCCCCTCTCCTTTCTCTCTTCAGATTTGCTCACGAGAAGGATGGGCTGAGGTTCCTGCTTGGCAGCCTTCTGGGGGTCTGTATCCCGCCCTACACCCCGGCCTCTGCCCCGCTGGTGGAGCTGAACGCCCTCTCTCCCTCACGCTCCTTTCACGGTCCCCACAGTTCACCAGGGGCCTCCCGGGAAGCAAGACCCTCACCCACCCCTCACTGTTCTGATGGCCGGGCCGCGGCTCACCCATTACCTACAGCCCAGCATCTCTCAGTTACGTTTAAAAAACAAAAATCCCCTCCCTTAACAATAGAGAGGAACAAATGGTTGACAAATAACAACAGCCCCCGCTCTCCAACAAAAGCAACGCAATTATTACAATTATACTCTCCTTGATTAGGCTGCGCTGAGGCGCATTTCAATGTAATTGGTGTTGTAGTTTGACACATCGGACACCAGATATTCGCGCCTGTCCCTTCGCTCTTTTGTTTCAGCGCCTGATTTGCATTTTCTATGCTTTTAGTAATGAAGACTTAGCACTTTTCCTCCATTAGAAAAAAAGAGAGAGCTACAATAATCTGCAAGTCTGCACTTGTTTAAGGATTCTGACCCTCGAAAATGCCACTTTGCTTCACACATTAGCTGCTTACAAAGAAGGAAGCTAATGTATCATCTAATTGGGCAAACCACCGCATCTGATTTCTCTCAATCAGACTATTAGCTTCGTAATTACCCATCTGCCTCGTGTGGAAACGGCAAGGCGCACACCCAGCTAATAACGTTCTCAAGAGCCCTCCTCCACAATGAGAGAAGGGCGCAGGCAGGAGAGGTCCCCAACGTTTCCATGCCAAGGTGGTCGCACAATGCAGGGGGCCTTGCCAGCCTCCCCGCCTGCTTAATGAGCCGGACTTGGGGGGCCTGTTGGGGGACGGCGGTGGCGGCAGTGCTGAAGGAGCTGTGCACCCTGGCACTGGGGGCAGCGCCACCTGGCAGGCAGGTAGACAGCAGAGGGCGTCTATTCTCTCTGCTCCCATTCTTCTGGGCTGGGATGCCTCTGCCCCCTGCGTATACGCTGCTGGGACTGCGGGGAGGGGGGCTGCCCTGCCCAGCCCCTCTACTCCACCATGTTTCTGTTGTTTTGTCCAAAGTGTGCCCGGAGTGCGCTCTGCCCTAATCAGGGGATGGGGCAACCTGGGGCCTCCCACTTCCTCTGATGGGGAGGGGGCATGCGAACACACGACACCTTGCTGGGGGTGCTGGGAGGGAAAGGCAGGAGCCATGCTGGCACCAAATGTCTGGGCACTCCCAAGCCCTCAGCTGGAATAGCTCGGTGGTATTCGTGAGCTAGCTCGGTGCTATTTGTGTGTTTGCATTCATGGGGCAGGTTGTCTGGGGAGGAGCCGACCTGCGCTCCTCGCACTGCCAGGCCTCAGGGTGTCCCGAGATGTGGCAGCCGTGTTTGCTCAAACATGAGGAGGACATTTCAAGTGGCCCGCCTGGTGCGGAACAGGCCTGGCTCCTCTGTGCGCCATGCAGGGTGGGAGCTAAAAGGCGAGGGCAGAGTGTCCGGGGCCTGTGCCATCTGGCGGCCACTGGGTCCTCTATGGTGCAGGCGTCACCCTGGGATCATTCTGGCACTGCCTGGCCCACGTCCTGGCCAGCTAAGAGTTAGTGCAGGAGCTGGGCTGGTACAGCCCCTCCTGGCCAGCGGATGGTTAGTGAGGGAGCCGGGCCAGTGCAGACCCTTGTCTATAGTTGTGTTGCTCTATCCCTGGGTTTAGGGGCTTTGTGTCACATGCCTTTGCTAATCTGCTCTGTCCTGGGCTGTTGGCGGAGAGGTTTGGCCTCCCTGGGCTGCAGGTGCACCCCTGCACCCCTAGATTACTAATGGTTCATGTTTCCCTCTTTGCCTTGGCAGCTGGGAAGCTCAAGGCCGACTTTCAGCCCACGGGCATTGGCTATGCACCACCTATGTTGCGTGGAATGCTACCGAAACTTTCTTGTGTTTTTCCTTTGCTCTTGGGCCTGCACACATTTATATCTCTCTCGTCCTTTGGTGATAGAAGCTATTTTGTGTGGCCTTGAGTTAAATCCCGGTCAAGGCTCAGAAGGAGCCTGAAAGCAGAGATGCTAAGTCTGTCGATCATCTGGACCGAGGCCACGGAGGGTCTTGTCACTCTGGGTGTGGGGCGGGGAAGTGTGTTGAGTTACACACGTTGAGTTACACAACGTGTTGAGTTGTGAGCTTCACATCCCTGTGTGAAGCTCAGGGATAACTCCTGGTGATGCTCCAGGTACCCTCTGGGTGCTGGGGATCAAACTGCAGCAGGCTCACACAGTGCGAGAGCCTCAGCCCCTGTCCCAGCTCTGAAACATCATGCCAGGAACAGCTCACCCCAGGGGGCACGTCTTGGCCCCGAACCATGCTGGACCCTCCTTGTCACTGGCCCCAGCTCTCCACTTCTTATTGGCCAGAGCCACCTAATTTCTTAGCCTGTGTCCAACTTCCTCAGTCTCCTGGAGAGCCTGGGCACCTGAGTGGGTGCTGAGTGGGACCAGATGGCAATGCCCTGCAGGACCAGCACTGGGGACACCCCAAGGAGCTGCTGCTGATTTGGGGCAGCTGATTTGGGACCCAAAAGGCGCTCAGGCGTCACCCTAGGCTTGAGGGGGCAGGAAACAGGCTTCAGACCTCCAGATCTTCAACTCATAGGGGTGCAGGGCAGGGAGCCAGGTGACTGGGGAGTTCTGCGCAGCCCCGGTGGGCACGGAGCTGGGGATAGACTTTGGGAGACTGTCTTTTGTTGCACTGACCTCCCCCATCACATCTGCCACGGGCCCCCTCACCCTGCCTTTCCCATCGACAAAGCTCCTGGGCTCTACTGAGCTATTTCGTGTTGGAATTATTTGGAGAATTCCCCTCATCACCTCTCCTTCAGCCACAGGGAGGGAAAGCCTGGATGGGCAGGTGCGGCTGGACCCGGTCCAGCTCGTTGCTGAGCTCTGCTCAAACCCCCTTTTCCCCTGCCTTTGCCTCCGGGGACAGACTGCGCACCTGATCCCCGGACGAGCCGCCAGCCAGCACGCTGCCATTCCACGCCGAGGACGCTGTGCTTTCTGGCAAGACCTGCCTTCCTGCCTTCGCGAGCATCTCTGCGCTTACTTCGTTTCTTTATTGCTTTTATAAGCGAAGCCATCTGCTCCTGGAACTGGAGTTCAAAAGGAACCGAGAGGAGGGAAGGGGCCTGAGCTGAATGTTGCTCTCAGCCAGGGGCCCCCGGGACTCTGGGCTCTGCTCACACCCAGGACACGGCCACGGGGGCTGGGGTCATGGGTGCCAGGAATGCTAGCTCATGAGCGTCCCGTAGGTTGCCCAGGCAGTTCTGGCCCTGGGACCCTGGCCTGGGCAGCCTGATAGCCAACGGTGCTTTCAATTGGCCGACTGCGAGACCAGTAACCCATTTCCAGCACGGAATAGAATTGCAGTGTAGACAGTTGGAAAAATGGGCCCCCTTCATTTGCAGACCCACGGGAATTTATTCTTCTGGTGTGATTCTGTGATTTTTTTCAGAGCCTTGGTAACCCCAGGGGAAAAGCCAGGGGACCCACAGAGTTGCGTGGACCCCAGAACACGGATGCCCTGAAATCACTCCTCCCTCTGCCAGTGGCCGCCTGTGATGTGTTGTTTGTGCCTTCGTGGGGAGGAATAGTGTAACTTCATCAGCATCTGGACCAGCTCAGTCTGGAGTTTTTCCCCATCTGCTCCGGGTATTTTAAGTAAGAATGTTTGTATCTGTGTTCCCCGAGCCCGGCTGTGAATTGTAAATCATGCCATTATATCTGGTAAAACCACGGTGTCAAACGGTCCTTCGCCCAGCCACAGAGATTCTCCGGAGTAATTTCCCTGTTCTCGTTGATCAATTTTATATTTTCCCCTTGGCCAGAGGCACGCTTTAAGAGGCACTGATTCCATGAAGACACTCATGAGGTCGGTCTTCCCAGTGGCACAAACGGGCAGGGATGTTTCCAAGGCCTCGTTTCAGAACCGTGTTTGCGTCCTACCTGGGCTGTTGGTCCCTGCTGCTTCAAGGGAAATGGACACGTAGACAGGGCCAGTGAGGGGGCACTGGGGAAGTCAGGTGCAAACCCCGTAAAGTCTCATCTTTTATGCTCTGTCTGGAGTCTGGAACTGGGGAGCTGCCTAGGGTGGGCTGGTGGGGAAGGGGCTTTGACCTGTCCCCCAAAACTCATGGCGTGGCCCTATCTTGGTCGCTGATGGATTATTTGAAATGTCTGGTGCGATTTTTTAAGTTTTTAGTAAACTTCAAGTACGCTATGTATAGATACATATGTGTGGTACAAGGAGCCACCTGTGGACAGACCGAGAATAAAGTCAAGTGTGACACATCGCAGCAGTTAAACCAACGATACTTTATGTGCATACACCTAAGAGTAATACAGATACAAGCGGGTGAGATCAAACGCAGGCACAGCTTTGCATTTACAGCATGTGAGTGTGTGGAGCACATGTGTAGGACATCCCATAAATAAGGGACAGTGCCGGCATGGGTGGAGCAGAGTCTGATGCCTGGACATGCATATGTGTGCTGAAGCCGCAGAGTTGCAAACACATGTGTGTGCAAGTGCCGCGGGCACAGAGTCAGTGATGAGACAGGGCATCTCTGGGCCATCTCCGGCCATCTCTGGGTCATTTCTGGGCCTTCTCCTGGTCATCTCCTGGCTCTATGTTCAGGGCTCACTTCTGGCTGGTCTCTAAGGAATTAGTATGGTGCTGGAGCGAACCCAGGACACGTATAAAGGCAAGTACTTGCCGTGGTTCTACTTCCCAACCCCAGCAGTTTGCTTTAAAACTATTTTTTGCTTGTGTTTTGTTTTCTAGGGTTATACCTGGAAGTCCTTATTACTGGGCTCTGAATTCAGGGATCACTCCTGGTGGGGGCACAGGAGACCATATGTGGTGCTCAGGATCTAACTTGGGTCAGCTGCATGTAAGACAAGTTTCTTTGGCCCTGGCCAATACTTTTTTGTCTTTTTTTGGGTCAGAGTTGCTTTGTGTGTGTGTGTGTGTGTGTGTGTGTGTGTGTGTGTGTGGCTACAAGACACACGCTGCAGGCATGCGCCCATGTGTGCACGCATGGTGTGTATTCCACAGGAACATCCCTTTTCATTGCCAAATAGTATTCCACCAGAGGCTGTGGTATAGTCTGTCCCTCCAGTGACAGAGCTGAATACTCCTCCTACAGTGCTCCTTCCTTTTGCTCTTTCCTGGGCCTCTAAAAGTCACTATTCCCTGTGTTCTTCCATGCCTCACTGAGCACTCCCCTGTGACTTGGCCTGGGTTTTGTCTCCTTGTGCAGCACCCTGGAAACTCCGGGCCCTGTGGGAGGCTCCCCAGCACCTTTCTGCACCCAATTTCTCAGCCATTTCCTGTTTTCTGGACTGATTCGGTGTTGGAAGTGTCGGTTCCTGCCTTGGGCACACTTTCCTTGAATTTCTCACGTGGCAGCTTGAAACTTGTGCTCTGGCGGCAGGCAGCATGCCTCGGCACAGATTTTTTTTGAGATGAGTAAAACTTAAAAATTTTCAGTTCTTTGAAAATTGCCTACACTCATAAGTATTCAAAAGCTGATTGTGGTCAGTGACTAAGGGGTTAGACAATGTGGTGGGGGGTGGGTTCTTTACATCTCTGGGGGGGGAAACTTAATTAGACAGTTGTGCAGAAGTGTAATTGCTTCATTAAAACAAAAACATCGGGCCTGTTGTGTATGGTGGACTTGTGGGTCAAGATAATATTGTTTATCCAATACTGATACCCAGCATTCATTCTTTTTTAAAATTCATTTTTATTTTTTAAAGTATTTTATTATACCACCGTGAGATATACAATTACAAAGATATATAATTAAAAGTTCATATTTGGGTTTTGGTCATATAGTGTTCCAGCACCCATCCCTCTATCAGTGCCCATCTCCCACCACCAACGTCCCTGGTGCCCCCCCCGCCCCAGCCCACCTCCATGGCAGGTTCTTTATTTCTTTCCCTCTCTCTTCTCTTTCATTCCCTTCCAGACTATGGATTACAGAACATACATTAAAGGGTTGTCATGTGTATCTTTTTGCCTGTATTTAATGCTCAGTCCTAGGTTGGTATTAGTACCCTCGACAATTGTTATCACACTGTTCCATTTTCTGTCTTACCTAGCCTCTGACTCCCACACATTTGTGATAATTTCCACCTTTGACAAGACCTCCTGATACAAGGTCATGTTTCACTTGACCTTGGATATTGGTATCATAATATGTACATATATATTTATGTCAACCAGCATTCATTCTTGACAGTTTGAATTTCCATAGAACTTTCAAAAGCAGTTTGTTTATTTCCGGAAAAGTCACACTGGTGGCATCGACGCAATTATATTGAATCTTTATGTCCGTTGGGGGAGAATTGAGGTCTTTGAAACTTTCTCAGGGCTGGAGAGAGAGTGCGTGTGTCCAGGTGCCTTACATAAGCCTGTTCCAGCCTGACACGGTACAAGTCCCCACACACAGCCAGAGAGTGCCTTGAAGCACAGAGCCAAGACTGGCTCCTAAGCACCAGTCACCAGGGGTGATCCGGACGTCCAATCTCCTCCAAAAAAGACCTTCCCCTTCTATGAACATGGGCTATACCTTTGTTTATCAATGTCTTTCTAATTTATTAATGTGAATATGTCCCATGAGATTTATCCTTAGCTATGTGGTTTTACGTTTTCCTTGTAAATCACTTCATCTGAAAATTGAATTTTACTATCTTTTCTTCCCTTGTGTGAAGTGAAATCCAACTTGCATATTGACCTTTTAGCAGTGTGCTGAATGCAATCAATTACTTGAACATTTTATTTGCAGACTATTTGGAAGTTTAATCCAATCCATTAATTCCTATAATTTGATTTAATGTTTTCCTTGTAAACCTGAAGACTTTATAATTCTCCCTTTATTATTCCTACAAGACCTTCAGGAGCATATTGTTAGACACTCTGTGACAATACTCTTATATTGTTCTTGATTCCAGGGTAAATTTTTTTCAGTATTTTTCCAATAAACATGATATCTGGTATTTTTTATTTTGAGTAGCTAACTTTTATCCTATTAAAATATTCCCTTTTATTTCTTCCTTGATTCTTAAATTATTTGTAACATGGTTTCTAAAAGCTAGAACCATTGTTGGATATTATTAAAATGTCTTTTTCTGATGTTAGATGATTACATGCTTTAGCTATTTTCTTTGTCAATGTCATAAATTGCATTGATTGATGTTCAAATTCTAAATCCAGATTTTTATCTGGGATTAAAATAAGTTCATGATCTCTATATATTAGTATACATGAATTCTGTTTCCCATGTTTTTGCTGAGTAAGACATTAAAAAAGCCTTCTGTTACTAGACATCATCCTGAATTTTTCCTTACGATATTCACCTGTTTTATAATGAAGATTCTGTTAGGTTTATATTATGAGTTTGGAAATGTTATAAGACAGGAATTATTTCTCTTCTATCCGTGTAGGAAAATGAACTGATAAAACCATTAATGCTTGGAATGTCCTTTGTGAGCAGTTTGAAATCAAGAATTAATTTATTAAATATAGACTTCAGATTTTTTATTTGCCCTTGTGTCAGTTTTGCTCAGAAGTGTTTTTATTTGATTTGTCGGTTTTGTTTAAATTTTGTGATCTTTCTTTGAGTTTAATTTGGCTGCTATTTTTTCTAGTTTCTTGAGCTGGATGCTTGGATAATTGATTTTCAGCCTTTATTATTTCCTAGTCTGTGCATTTAAACCATGTTTCCCTCTGAACCTGCTTTAGTTGTATTTTACAAGTTTTGATAATGTCGCATTTTATCTTTCATTTCCAAATGTCTTTTGATTTTCACTTTGATTTCGTCTCTGGCCCATGGGTTATTTATAATTTTTTTCTCTATTTTTTCCCCCTCTGTGCGCTTGTCTCTATATTTTCAGCTAATCTTGGCTTTCACTTGAATAACCTTCACTTTTTGATGTGCTAATCTGCTGTTAAATTCATCTCTTTAGTCCCTGATATCTGTAATTGCTTTCTTTTCCTGTTGCAAGTGGCGTCAGAGCTTTTGAAAAATAACTCCAGTGCTGAAGTGGCCCTCTCATCCGTCTGAAACGCATGTACCACTTTCTCTTTAAGTTCCGTGGTCGGTGATTATTCGAGTATCTGGATCACGTGACTTTCTTCTTTTTTTAAAAATTATTCCTCTTTTCCTCTATTCCTGGTCCTTTTCAGTCCTTTCTTGCGGGTGCCTCCTAGTGAGTGAGTCAGAGCTAAGCATTGTGTCTGGGAATCCTCAGGAACAAGGTACCCTGCGTGCTGTGTGTGTACTGACCCCCTTAGACTGGGTGTGGGGGTCCCTTACTGTGCAGTTGCAGTTGGCTGCTGAGAGGGGGTTGGGGGGGTCTCATGTCATGTGCGGTGGACTGTGTTGTAGGATGCACAGTCTCTGCTCTCTCCTTTTTGGCGTTTCAGCCAAGCAGCTGGGGCAGCATTGGGAGTAGCCCAATGAGTTCCTGGGCTACCATTGAGGCCAGCCCCTGAGTACTGAGCTCCCAGGGTGCCATCAAGCCAGCCCCTAGTAAGCTCCTGGGATACCACGTAGGCCAGTTCCTGAGTGAGCTACTGGGATACCACTGAGGCCAGCCCCTAAGTGAGCGCCCAGGGTACCATTGAGGTCAGCTCCTGAGTACTGAGCTCCCAGGGTACCATTGAGGTCAGCCCCCAGTGAGCTCCCATAGAACTATTGAGGCCAATCCCTGAGTACTGAGCTCTCAGGGTACCATTGAGGTCAGCCCCCTAGTGAGCTTCCATAGAACTATTGAGGCCAATCCCTGAGTACTGAGCTCCCAGGGTACCATTGAGGTCAGTCCCTAGTGAGCTCCCGTAGTACAATTGAGGCCACCCCTGAGTGAGATCTTGGGGTACCATTGAGGCAGGGTACCACTGAAGCCAGCCCCTTTGTGAGCACTTTGGGGTGCCATGGAGGCTGCCCCCCAGGTGAGCTCCTGGGGTACCATGGAGACCGCTTCTCTCTGTATTTGTCCTTCACACTGTGTCCACTGCACGCTTCTCATATTGGTGTCCATGTGTGGCTTTGTCCATGGGGCAGCTGAGCATCCTAGAGCTACAGCTGGGCGAGATCTCGACTTCTCACTGAGCCGTGCTTCTCTCCAGCCGTGCTTTCTGTGGGCACTGCCTGTCCCTCGGAGCCCTGACTGTCAGCTCGAATCATCTTCACAGAACCTTCCAGAGCTCTGTGGATTTCTGGTGTGTTTTTTTTTTCTTTTGCTTTTTGGGTCACACCTGGCAATGCTCAGGGGTTACTCCTGGCTCTGAGCTCAGGAATTACTCCTGGCACTGCGTGGGGTTCCAGATGGGATGCTGGGAATCGAACCCGGTCGGCCTCATGCAAGGCAAACCCGCTGGACTATCGCTCTGGCCCAGCTCTGTTGATTTCTGGGCTCTGCCTTTCATGGGTGAGGCATGTGCGGGTGCGGCATCAGGATGTGCCAGCAGGAACAAGCCATAGCGGCGTCAGAGCCTCAGCCTGGGAGGAAAGTCCCTGAAGTTCAGCCGGGACTCATCCTCGTGACCTGCCGGTACAAGCAGCCCTGGTGCGGAGAAGCACTTAGAAAGTCTGATGGCAAATGGACAGGCCTAATTTGATGTCCTTTGGGTCTAATCACCAAACACGGACGGCATCATCCTCTGTGCTTTTCTGTCTTAGTTTTTCTCTGAATTCATTTGTATTTCCCGAAACTGCACGGACATGGACATGTGTGGAGACCGTGCTGCCCAGCAGCCCAAGAAACCCTTTAGTCTCCCGAGTGTCCCTCGGGGGGACAGGAACCCCCCCCCATCTCTGCTCTGGAGAGGTGCACCTGGGCTTCTGGAATGAGGCCCCAAATGCTCCCAGGTGGATCCACTCTTCATTTTCTGCCTCTCATCTTTTTGTTTGTCCCCGATGGCTGTGCCCGGGCCTGGGGGGACTCTCCGGAAGCACACGCCCCCTCACTTCTAAGCCAGCTCCCAGGCTCCTGCAAGCTGGGTGCTCCCAGCACCCCCTCAGCCACATGTGCCTGAGCGCCTGGCTCACATGATCCTCCCGCCTCTTGGGTCGTTTGTGCATCTTCCAGGACTTTCAAGGTCTTCTCTGATCCTCACACGGAGAACGGAACTTTCAGCCCCTTCTCTGGAGCAGACAGGTGATCTGTTAAAAAGGTGGGGAAAAAAGCAAAAGAAGAAAGAAGAAAAATCCCTGCAGGCCCAAAGGAACTCTATTTTTCTCTTGTCCTTGTACAGAGCCTTTGTGGGAGCATCTTGAGTGCTCAGGAACGGCAGGGCCGAGTTTTTGTCCCTGACTCCAGGGTTCAGGGCTGCTGTGTTTGGGCGGAAGTGCCTATAGAAACCGCAGCAGAGGTCCTGGGGCGGCACAGCCGGGAAGCACTTCCTTATATAAATGGTCACAGGCTGCCCCTCTGCGGGCTCTCACCCCGCAGGAAACTCAGACAGTGGCCTCCAGGGCAGACGTCCTGCAGGAAGAGGCCCAGGGCTCTCTGCAGTGGGATCTGGGCCGCACCCCACTGTGTCCCACCCCCTCCCCTCTCCTTTCTCAGCTGACTGTTGGGTGGTCACAGGGGCAGCCTCACAGCTGCAGACGCCCCTTATCCTGCAGGACCCCAGCCGCAGCTTGAGCTTCGGTGGTCTTCCCCACTGCTGTCTCGGCAGCACCCTGCTGGCAGTCCTGAAAGGGGGACCTCACCTGCTGCGCTGGCTGTGGCCCTGCCAGGTCAAGGACCTCTGTGATGGTCATTGTGCAGAGCCTGGTTTAGGCTAGAAACGACATGTCTGCTGGACTGTTGCCTGTGTCAGCATCCTCTCTCTCTCTCTCTCTCTCTCTCTCTCTCTCTCTTCCCTTTCACCCTCTCTCCTTCTCTCCCTTTCTCTCTCTCCTATCTCCTTCTCTCCCTTTCTCTCTCCTCTCTCCCCCTCCTCCTTCTCTCTCTCCTCTCTCTCTTTCTCATTCCCTGCTGCCGTTTCTGACTACACTGCCTGAGACCCCGAGCGGCCCCTAATATATCTTGGGAGGCTCCTCAGGGGCAGGCCCTGAGATGGGAGTTTCTGGGGTCACCGAATCTCCCTGTGACTGGTCTGTGGACCATATTAGTGTCCTTCACGTGGCCATACTCTGGGTTTCCAGCTGGGAACCACCAGAGATGATGGGAGTCACCATCATCTCTCGCCTGAGATGTTTCCTGAAGTGATTTGGGCCATCTAGATTTGGCTACACTCTGCCCGACTTTGGGTTCCTGGAGAACGTTTCTTTTTACCTTTGTTTGAAAAAATAAAGCTCAGTTTTGCTTCATGTCCAAATGCTTCTGCGGTTTCTTAGAAATAGTCCAGAGGGAATCTAGGTTTCAGTCCTATCTCCCCAACAAGTGAACATCCCCTGGCACCCCCTCAGGAGGGAGGAAGGGTGGGAGAGTTTCCTGTGGGTCTGGGGACTCTTGTTTCTGTCCCCCTCCTCTCTGTACCCCCACCTGGCTTATACCAGGCCAGCACCCAGGAAGGCTCCTCAGCTTCTCTCTGATGAGTTAGAGAAAGGTGATGTGGGGGACACAGAGACCAGGATGCTGCCGTGTGGGTCTCCAAAGGCCATCAGATCACTGATCCCACAAATAACACTGCCACAAATGACAACCAAGGGCCATTGCTGGGGCGGGGAACTACTGGCTTAGTTCTATTGATTTTGCTTGATTCCGTGAATGCACTGGGCCACTAATAGAGATTTAGAGCTTAATTTAGATTTACAGATTTAGATTTAATAGGTGTTTTGTGCTCATAGGGTATCTTGGCTGAGACACATTATTGTTTTCAAGTTGTGCTAATAAGTTGCTGCTTAATTTAGGACTCTTATGTGTCTATTTACAGGCAATCTTTGCAAACAGTTTGTTGTTGCTGTTAAGTTTGTTTGGGTTCAGTGGTGGTCTGGTCTGCTAAAGCTCCCAAGCCTAAAGAAACTGTGGTTCATCTACACTATGGAATACTATGCGGCTGTCAGAAAGGATGAAATTATGAAATTTACCTGCAAATGGATGGACATGGAGTCTATCATGCTGAGTGAAATTAGTCAGAAGGAAAAGGACAGATATAGAATGACTGCATTCATTAATAGGATATAGATACCAGTGTTTTAATAAATATGGGAAATGGTAATGGCAGATTAAAACTCACCACTGAATATACACAAAGAGACTTAAGTGATAAACTCTAAATATCTGCAGGGCTAGCCACAATGTGTAAAATAAGAGGGAGAGAGATGCAGAGACAGAGAGAGAGAGATAGAGAGAGAAAGAGAGGAAACTGGGGTACCTGCTATTAAGGCGGGTGGGGGACGGGAGGGGAGGGGTACATTGGTGGTGGAAATGGGGCACTGGTGGAGGGATGGGTGCTGGAATACTGTATTACCAAGAACCAATTATGAACACCTTTGTAATTGTATGTTTCACGGTGGTATAATAAAAAAATTTAAAAAAAAAATAAAGCTCCCAAGCCTGGCAGCCACACCCACACCCCATGACTGCCAACATGCCAACCACTCAACACTGCTTCACACCTAATCTCTGCAGATGCCAAATGGATGAAGATTCCATGGACACGGGTTTTTAGGCTGAGGACTTGGGTTTCCCCAGAGTGCCTAACCACTGCGCTGTGAACTCACGTTCCAGTGAAATATCTTGAATTTTCTGGAGTTTGTGGCCACATTCATGACACCTCAAATTCCAGAATATTGACATTCCAGTAGGAGAGCACCACATTAGATGGGAAAGTCACATAGCAGCCATCTGAGCTCAATAAACAAAAGCAATCACAGAAGCTCAGCTAGCGACAATCACAGAAGGCTCAGCCAGCCACACTTACAGAAGGCTCAGCCAGCCACAATCACAGAAGGTTCAGCCAGCCACACTCACAGAAAACTCAGCCAGCCACACTCACGGAAGGCTCAGTTAGCCACAATCACAGAAGGCTCAGCTAACCACAATCACAGAAGGCTCAGCCAGCCACACTCACAGAAGGCTCAGCCAACCACAATCACAGAAGGCTTAGCTAGCCACACTCATGGAAGGCTCAGCTAACCACAATCACAGAAGGCTCAGCCAGCCACACTCACAGAAGTCTCAGTTAGCAGCAGCAGCATAGGAAACTGCTGACCAGGGCTTAGTGACTCCATAGTGAGGTATAATAATTTACATAAATTTTATTGGAGTATTTTTTATAATTTTATAAGTCATTTAGTTGTAATAAGCAATACAAATGAATTATTTTGTGCTTGCTAAAGGGGCATTGAAGGCCTATAACTACTGTATTTTAAATGACTTTGCCTACCATGGTGTTTAAATAAATTTTAAAAAAATGAGACCGAGGGGCTGGAGTGATAGCCCAACGGGTAGAGCATTTGCCTTGCACGCGGCCGGCCCATGCCGGCCCGGGTTCGATCTCCAGCATCCCATATGGTCCCCGAGCACTGCCAGGAGTAATTCCTGAGTGCAGAGCCAGGAGAAACCCCTGAGCATTGCTGGGTGTGACCCAAAAAAGCAAAAAAAAAAAAGAGAGAGAGAGAGACTGAAAAACAAAAGAAATTTAATGTAACTGGATACTCTCTGTCTTAAACATTAGGTAGAATTTCCCCAGAGCTGTGGGTCCTCCCAAGAGTCGAAATCATTAGTACTTTCCGAAAACCTCCCCCTGGACCAGGCAGCAGGAAGCCTCTTGGGTCTCAGAGTCCCTGACAGCTAGTGTGAAGATGGAGTTCATGGTTCGGCAGGAAGTGGCAGGCAGGAGACAGTGATGCATCCCCTCTCTCTGCGTCTGCCTCTTCCTCTCCGGTCTCCTTCAAGCTCTCCAACGATGCTGCCTCTTCTGCTAAGAGTCCTTTGGCCTGGCCGTCAGACTCAGGCAGGTAGCCTCAAAGCCTCTTTGAACCCTTTTCCCTCTGCAACTTCTCCTTCACTTGGAGTAGGAAGGGCCTTGCATTCTCCATTGTGACTGGGGTGGTGGGGGCATCTCCATCGTGACCGGGGTGGTGGGGGCATCGACCACACTGCAAGCAAGAGAAGACGGCTGCTAGCCACCTAGCCGCAGAAGACACGTCCATGCGCATTCACTCATTTATACTTAGATTACTTCAAGCCCAACTTAGAAGCCAACCCCAGAGCCATCATGCCCCTGACGCTCACAGGAGGGTCCTGCCAACCCCGGTTAAGCCCACCTGGCAGCCTGCTTCCAGCTGAGATGGCTGGAAGCCCCTCAGACCCCTGATATTTCCTCTTCTGCCAAACCTGGGCTGCAGCAGGAAGGGGTTCAGCAAGCCAGGCCCCGGGAGGTCCCAAGCAAACACACGCCAGAGAAGTCAACAGAGCTGAGGCTTGTACACACCAAGGGGTGAGCCATTGCCGGCTAGGGGCCAGCAGCAGCTTTACAGCATGGACGGTGCCCACTGGGTGGGTTCACGGAGGTTCTTAGGCTCTGACGGACGAGCCGCTCTGGGAGGCGTGAAGTCAGACCCCACATCTGCACCTTAGGGTGTCGTCTCTCTGCTTCTTGCTGATGGTCTGTTTCTTCTTGTCCTGCATAGTCCAGGTCTTTCCAGCTTTGGGCCTTACCCGCTTCCTACTCCCTATGGTGCTGGGCTCCTGCAAGGACCCCAAGGACCCCAAGGTGTGTAGCTTCTTCTCCTGGACTCTGTCCCGTCGTGGAATTCTCTGTCTTAGCTGCTGACTTGCTGGACTCTGTTAGCCTCTTCCTGTCTGTCATCCAGAAAGTGTCAGTGTCTTGTGGCTGTCCGGGCAGGCCCAGCTCACAGCCCCGCCTGGCTCTGTCTGAGGTGCAGTGCTCAGGGGCACTCAAGTGGGCCTGACTCAATGGCATCTGCTGTGTGTGAGCCCTGGATTCGAGATCTGGCACTACCAAAACCAAACAAAGTGGGAACCTAGTTGCTCTCAAAGTTACTGTCCACAGAGCTTTTAGATTCCCGCCCCAAGAGGGTAGGGTGATTCATGTCCTGTTTCATTTGATTTGGGGCGTTGGGATTCACCATGCAACCCCATAGGGTTTCCTGCAGCAACATAACCTGGCCCAGGCAATGGTTTCCCACCGTCTTGTCCCAATGTGTCCAGCTCCCTGGAGGCTTGTTCTCAGTATCTTTGGACATTTGTTATTTATTTTAAAACTTTTATTTTTTAAATTTAATTAAAAAATTTTTTTTTGCTTTTTGGGTCACACCCGGCGACACTTAGGGGTTTCTCCTGGCTCTGCACTCAGAAATTACTCCTGGCGGTGCTCGGGGGGACCATATGGGATGCCGGGGATCGAACCTGGGCTGGCACAGGCCGGCCGCATGCAAGGCAAACACCCTACCTGCTGGGCTATCGCTCTGCCCCCTTTATTTTAAAACTTTTAGCTGGGAAACAAATCTCGTAAAAGTTTTTTTTTTCCTATGAGGCTTCCCAAGTGGTGTGTAGGGGACATGGGGGCGTGCCCTGTGGTTCTTGGCAGTTCAGTGCTGGGGCTCTGTGTGACCTGGGACCACCAGGACCATAGCTAGGGAGTGGCAGGTGAGAGGTGAGGGGTCGTCATGCAGTACTGGATTCACACTCCAGTCTCAATACCTACAAGTATGATCATACACAAAATTGGAGACTATGCTTGGCAGTGCTCAGAGAGTACCCCCTAACTCTGTGCTTAGGGGGTCGCTCCAGGTAGGGCTCAGGGGACCAAACCCTGGGCAGCCACATGCAAAGTTGCTCTTTCGCTCTCTGGCTGTAGCATAAACAACTTTTAAAATTGTGTTTTGCTGATTTCTGTCTTCTGTAGACTTCATCCGCCCTCCCTCCTCCACCCCCTGAATGACAGCCTCTCGCTGTTTATTTCGCCCCTCCTGCTCTTACTGCAAGGCCTGCCTCGGGGATGTAGTTGCTGGTGCCACTGAGGCAGTTGGTGTTCACTGAGCTACTTCCAGGTGTGAGCCACCAGGCTGCCACCAAGTCAGGCAAGTTCTGGGGGTGCCTGGTGGGGTGGCAGTGGGGCTCACACAGTGACCCTCATTTAGTGGTGATACCCAACAGGCCACAGTGGAGCCTGAAATTGTGGTACCAGGGTCCGTGGCCAGCAGCACAGACAGAGACAGTAGAGCTGTTGGTTCACGTTTCCAATGTGGCTGCTGGAGGCCACAGGACTCCCAGACCCCTTGAATTATCTTGCATGAAAATAGACATCAGGGAGTCAGAGTAATAGCACAGTGGGGATGCCTTGCACGCGACTGACCCATGTTTGATCCCTGGCATCCCATAGGGTCCCCTGAGCACTGCTGAGTGTGACCCAAAAAGTAAAAAAATAAGATAAAATAAAATAATATTTAAAAAGAAAGAAAAAAAAAGAAAACAAACACATCAGGACCCAGAGAGGAGCCTGCAGAGGTGGGACCTGTCCTTGGTGCTGATCCGACTTCGCGTCAAGCATTTTACCTGTTTATTCTCTGACAGAGTAGCCAGAAAACAGAATGAACATTTGAAGAAGGATATAGTTGGCGCCCACATGTGGCTCAGGGCTGCAGCAGCTGGACGGGGCCACTCATGGTGGGGTCTGGGAGCCCTCACTGGGCCCAGCCTGGCTTCTGCTGTGGCTCATGGGGCAGGTGTGCAGGTGGCGCGTCTCACGTAGGACACCGAGGTCCATGGGGGTCCCACCTAATAGCCCCACCTCCCAGTAAACAGCCCCCTAGCTCACTGGGGGCACAACTTTGGTGATTTTTTAAATTGCTCTTCAGCCTCTTTAATTTTTTTAAAGTCAAGTTAGTTTTTATTTGTTTCAATTTTTACTGTAATTCTTAGGGTAAGTCCACGTCTTGCTGTGTTTTAATCTTGCGATTCTGCAGTATTGGGAAGGAGAGAAAAAAACAGAGGCCTGTGCTTGTGTGTGCTTGGCGTGAGTCCTACACCAGTTAATTCCCATTGTCTTCAACCTTCTCTCTCTCTCTCTCTCTCTCTCTCTCTCTCTCTCTCTTTTTTGCTTTTTGGGTCACAACCGGCAATGCTCAGGGGTTACTCCTGGCTCTGCACTCAGGAATCACTCCTGGCGGTGCTCGGGGACCATATGGGATGCCGGGATCGAACCCAGGCTGGCACAGGCCGGCGCGTGCAAGGCAAACGCCCTACCCGCTGGGCTATCGCCCCGGGCCCTCTCTCTCTTTTTAAACTGAGGTGTGTTTCCACTACTGATAGTATTGATAATGATAATTCCAGTATTGATAATGGTTTCTCCTGTAACTAATTTCAACACCACCCTCCCCAACTGGCTCTTTCCTCTCAGCCTTCAATTGTGTGGACCTGTTCTCCAATCACGTGGCCATTAGCCCTCAGTTGCTCTGTTGCTGTGTGTCAGAGCCCCATGTATGAGAGATTCTTCTGTGTCTTCCTCCTGGTGGGCTTCTCTCACCATGATCTCTGGTTCTCCTCTGATGGTGCAGGGTGCACCATCTCTTCCGGTCCATTGCACCGCTCTGCCACACCTTCTGGCCCTTTCCTCTCTGCTGAGGCATCTGGGCTCTTCCCATGTCCAGGTGCTCAGTGTGGAGATTAACACGGTGTGCAGACGTCCTTCCAAATGAAAGCTTTTTGTATTTTGGGGACAGATGCCCAGAAGTGTTGCTGAGTCATATGTCAGTTCTGCTCCTGTTTTCCGTACAGGTCCCCATTTCCGCAGAGGCTGAGTCGGATGGCACATTCCCACCAATGGCGGCCAAGGGCCCAGGAGAAGCGCCGCCCCCCTGCTCACTGTTCTACCCTCCTTGCCCTGATGTTCTCCCTGATCTTGAGGCACCCGGAGAAGCCACCATTTCTCTTTATCCCGTGCAGTCTCGCTTGGCAGATTTGCAGGAAGATGCTGGTGGGGAAAGAGCTTGAGGGTCACCAGGAACAGAACTCTAAGTTCCTTTTGTAATAATGAAGCCATCGAGGGCCAGAGAGCTAGAATGGGGGTTAAGGTGTTTGCATGTGACCAGCTGCAGTTTGTGTACCAGCTCAGTGGGTCGCCCAAGCACCCCGAGAATCTGAGAACCTCTGGTGTGACCCTAATACCAACCTCACCAGTAAAATAATGATCTGAAAAATCTCATTTAAATACATCAAAGAAGCCGCTTTCTCTGCTCCTGTCACCCTGAGTGAGGAAGGCAAAGCGCTGGATGCCAGGAGCTCTCAGAAACTCGGGTGTCAGACAGGCAGACCAGGGGGACCCACTGCAGCGAGTCTCCAAGTACACATGAAGAAACTCACACGTTTTCTGCCCGCTTGTGTGGTCCTACACAGCCTAGCGGGCGTCGCCACCCCTGGACAGGGCCAGTGACACCCTCCCCTTCCCTCCTGCAATTGCTTTTGCAGTCTTTGTCGGTGGGAAGGTGCCCAGCGTGTCTGTGGGTGGGGTCGGCTTCCCTCGACGGTTATCAGCTATTTCTCCGTGTTTTTATGCTCCCCCCCAACTCCCCCCCACCAGGATGCTTCCCCACAAAACTTAGTGTTCAGGGGGAGACACAATTGAAATCAATTGCTAATTAAATTTGTGTCTAAATTAATAAATCACAATGACTCAGGTCATCTCTGTCCGAATAATTTCTATTATGGCGAACATAATTGTTGGAGGCCGCATTTAATGAACCATATTGTTAGGTAAAATCCTTGTGACAATTGGGACTAATAGACTCGATTAACCTTTATTCTGCCATTACAGGCGGGGCTGGATGCATGTTACAGCCCCCATGGGGAGCCTGGAGCACCTGCCCTAGGGCCCCGGACAGGTAACCTTGAGGGTTTGGGTCCATAAAGAGCCCCTAGCCCCAAATCCTGGAGGGGCTCTGGGGGCTTTAGTCATAGAGAGGAACCCAGAGAGACACAGAGGCCCTGAGCAGCCCCCTGTACTCCTCAGCCCCCTTTATACCTCAGAGGGAGGTAGAGGGAAGGGAGAGGATGTTTCTGGAACATTCCCTGGGTGCATGATTGACCACGTCGCTCAGCAAGGTCCATGTCAGGCCTGTAGATGTGTAGATTCTCGGGCTGTCCCCTCCCGTGTCCAGGCTCTGATCATTTCAGCCTGATGGATTCAGGGACAAGGCAGGAGCCTCTCTGTGTGTGTGTGTGTGTGTGTGTGTGTGTATGTGTGTGTGTGTGAGGGGGGATGGTTCTCCAGCCAACCTTACCCTGTCCCCACAATTAGACAAACACAGTTTGGGCCCACAGGTGGTCCGAAAGGACCCTTTGGGGAAACGGGGCCCTCCGTCCCTCCTCAAAGTAGTCTCGGAGTGTGTCTCAGGGGGATAATTCCAGGGGGGGGGAAGGATGTGGAAAACCCTTTCCTGAAAATCTGGCTGTGGGCATGAGACTGAGAGTCCCCACCCCGTGGAGGCTTTTCTGAGCCATCAGCGTTGCTGGCTGCGGAGGGTGGGAAATAAGCTCTAATTCCCGGGCACAGCCCTGCCACCTCTCCCCCGCTGCAGGGGTCTCTGTCGGGGTGCAGAAATATTTAGTTGGGAAATTATTAAACAACACCATCATCTTCCCGGTGGTTTCGCCCTTGGTAGGCTGTCTGGGAGCACACACGTATTTGTGCCTGCAAATTACTTTGGAAAATGCATATTATTTACTGGCTCTGAAGAGGCTCTTAGGCTGTGTGGTCTAAAGAGGAAATTTGGAAGTAATGAAATGGGACTATTAGGGCCCCGCAGACAAATAATAACCGGGGCTAATACCTTGAAACATTCAAGAATTAAACAAAAGGTCATTTTGATTTGCTGTCAGGACAAAATTCAGTGGAGACCTCTCAACTCCCCTCTTTTTCTACACCCCTTGCCCTGAACTAATCATGGCTCACCCTGGGGTTCACAGAGTGAGGGAGCTGCCTGGCCTTGTCTTGGGGTGCTCTGTGTGTGTTGGGGTGCTCTGTGTGTGTGGGGAGGTAGGCTGAGGCCATTGGGGCGAGCAGCTGTCTGCACGGCCTGGGCTATAGGTGGTCATGTGTGGGACTGGTGGGGAGCCAGTAGCCTGGACTCAGCCTCTTCTTCCCCATTCCTGCCCATGCCACAACCCCACCCCCCACATGTCCTGTGCCCATGTCAGAAACCCCCTGGGAACTCAGGAGCGTCTCTCCTGGCTGTACCTCAACTATCATCTGGAATCCAGAAGCCTGAAATCTTGATGGTCCCCTGTCTGGGTTCCCTTTGAAAAACATGTTGCAATGCAGAGGATTTGGGGGGTCCTTTAAGTTTTGTGGGACTTCCTGCAATGTGAAACACCCTCCCTCCATCTTGGACCCACCCGTACCCTGCTCATCCCTGGTGGTGGGGAAACTGAGGCAGCATCTCCTCCTCTGAGGCCTCTCAGGCTTCACTGTGGTGAGCAGAATGTGGGTGGCTGCTCTGGGAGACTCATGTGGGGCTCCCCTCCTGCTTCTTTTCCTCTCACCAGGTCCCCAAGAGTGTCCCCAAAGACCTGCAAGTTTGGGGTCCATAGGCCAGTGTCTGTGGCAGAAGGATGGAGTGATGACTGCCGGGTTAGAGAGAGCGTCGCTGGGTGAGACCCTCTGGAGCCCCCAGATTGGAGGGCAAGAAGGGTCAGAGTTGGGACAAGAAGGCAGCACAGAACGGAAACATTTGCCTTGCTTGTGGTCAAGCCTGGAACCCCAGACGGTCTCTTGAGCACCAGTAGGAGCCAGGCACCAGCCCTGAGCACCTCTGGGTGTGGCCCCAAAACCAAAAAAGGGAGGGGAGGGGCAAGGACCTTTGGCACGAAAAAGGAGGGACCCTGGAGCATCCTCTGCCAAGCTCACACTGGCTCCTGCCTGTCGTTGCCCTTGGCAACGTGAAGGGACCTGTGAGGCCCAGGCCAGGTGTCTGCAGTGGAACCAGAGTCCGACCTGTGTCCTTTCTCCATGGACGCGGAGCTGTGTGTGCCTCATGGGCTGTTGGGGCTGGGCTGGTTGGGGGATGGCCATGTAGGGGCAGCCCTTGCTTCTGGAAACTTCCCCATGGGGGATTGGAGAGGTGAGCCTTGCTTGGTGGGACCCCAGGGTACCCCTTGCCAACAATCCTCCTCTTTGCCCCAGTGAGAATGGCGGAGTGCCCGCACATTAGCTCACTGTCTTGGGCTTGGTTAGAGTTTGTGGTTTGCCGTCAAGGTTCAGGATTCCACATGTTGGAGCGGCCTCAAGCCACTCTCGCCCTGTCCTGGCTGAGGCAGATGGGGGCTCCACATCCCCTAGAAATTTCCCCATTTACCCCACACTCAGGTGGTGAGCTGGACGGACTGACCTTGTTCTGGCTCTTCTGTGTGGCCAGACCCCCAACAGGCTCTCTGAAGCCCTGCCCCCTGCCACCTTGGGTGCCGGAATGGCCTTTGGGGCACTCCTGACCCCTCTCTGCCTTCCCTGCCCTGCAGTAGCCTTTCCCGTCTAAGTGCCTCCGATGACCACCATGGGAGGGAAATTTCACTGTCAAAGGCTAGGCCGAGCGCCTGGACTGTGGCTTAGAGGAAAAGTGTTGGTGCTGTTACAGGCCGGAGCCCAATGCCCGGGAGCGCAGTCTGTGGCTACCTCCGCCTGCAGGACCGTCTCAGAGGGGCACTAGGGAGCATGAGGTGGGGGCAGCCCTGGAGTGCAGAGTGGGGGCGTGAGAGGGGCTGGGGCTGCCTGGTGTCCGGCTGCTCCTGGGGGCTGGTGCTGGCCCAGGGCTGGGCCGCCAAGCTGCCCTCTCGATCAGTCCAAGTGTGGTCTCTGCCGTGGCTTGTGATTGCATTTGGTTTATTTTCTGCAAGGCTCCAAGGATAGGTGAAAAGAATTTCACACGTGTCCTTCAAGGCATGCAATATGTTCTAGAGCGCCGCTGATTAAATCGGGTATTTATTTAATAAATGCCTTTATTAAAGCTGCCGGCGCCGGCTTTCATATCTCTTATCTCCTTATTTATTTTTTATCTATTTCATCTATTGATTTTCTGCAAGGCGGGGCCTGCTCCATGGGGGCTGAGGTCCTGGGCGTTCCTGATGCTCCTTGTAGAACGTACTTGACCCCTCTGCGGTCTGGGGAGGCGTAAACGCTTGGCTTTTATCTTCATGAGCCTTGAACCTTTTCTCACTTTGAAATATTTGTCTGTTTTTTCCCTTAACTCACAGCTGTGGGTCTGTATTTTGGATTTCTAATAATTTCTTAAAAACATGCCTTATTGAAAAATTTAAAGTCAATAGGAAAACTACAAAGGGTAATGTGGGCCCGTCACCTCCTGGGGGTCCCAGAAGCAGCCGGATGAGACTCGCCCATCACACTAGTCACCATTTTCGCTGTCCGGACACTGGGAAACTGCCTCACGACCAGATTAACAGAGCAAAACCAGTTCGAGCCCAGGTAGGCAGTTCCCAGAAGTGGGAATCACTGGGAATTCGTCAGATGGAGTCAGGGGGTCGGCCATTCCCCTCCATTTTGTCGAGTCTGGTGGCCCTCCCAGGAGCTGCCCCGGGCCGCCAGTCATAGCATGAAGTGGTTCAAGCGGCTCGGGAGGCTGAAACTCAGCTCGCCCCGGGCCCAGCTGACTATGCGACCCCAGGAGGGCAGACGGGTTTTGGGAGGGCCCATCACCTCTGGGGGGTCCCGGAAGCAGCCGAATGAGACTCGCCCATCACACTAGCCACCATTTTCGCTGTCCAGACGCTGGGAAACTGCCTCACGACCAGATTAACAGAGCAAAACCAGTTCGAGGCCCAGGTTGCGCGGCCGCTTGCGCCACATGGTCCATTAAAATAGTGGAAACAGTTATGTTCTTTAATGCACTGCATTCCACGAAGAGCAGGAAAGTTTGGCGGGAGGGAGAGATTAAGAGGAGAGAAATGACATACAGAACCCGCCAAGTAGTTGAGGTGTGGGAGGTGGGAGGGAGGTGGGGACATTGGTGATGGGAGATGGGTTTGGGTGGAGGGATGGGTGTTGGAACACTGTAGAACCAAAACTCTACATGAGCATCTTGCAATTTTATGTCTAAAGTGGTGTAATAATATTTGGGGGGGAAAAATAATAAAATAAAATAAAATAAAAAAAAAACAAAGGGTAATGTGATTAAAGCTACAGACCATACAATGTGAGCAAGGGTGATATATATATATATATATATATATATATATATATATGTATATGTATATATATATACATACATACATAATTATTCTTATTGTTGTTGGTGTTGTTGTTGCTTCACCAGGCAGTGCTCAGGGTGACTCCTGGCTCTGTGCTCAGGAATTCCCTCCTGGCAGGCTTACAGGGCCTTATGGGATGCTGGAGATTGAACCTGGGTCACTGTGTACAAGGGAAGTTTTCTACCTGTTGTATCAACTCTCCAGCCCCTTGTTATTATTTTAAAGTAGAATTTGGTGCCCCCAACCCCCATACTTCAGGTTTTAAAAACAAATGAACGGAATCGACATCATATTAGAAAATGTTTAGCTTCAGAGCAAAACTGGGCAAGGGTGAGACCTGCCAGTACCCTGCCCCAACCCCCCAGCCTCCAGCACCTCTCTCCCCTCACCCACGGCCACCTTCTTGGGGAATTTTGCCCTGGCTGGGACCCATGTAGACACATGTTACCTCCATGGCCGGGACCCATGTAGACGTGTGTTTGCCATGGCTGGCTGGGACCCATGTAGATGCATGCTACTGCCATGGCTGAGACCCATGTAGACGCATGTTACCTCCATGGCCAGGACCCATGTAGATGCGTGTTACCATCATGGCTGGGCCCCATGTAGATGCATGTTACCGCCATGGAAGGAACCTATATAGATGTATGTTACCGCCATGGCGGGACCCATGTAGATGCGTGTTACCATCATGGCTGGGACCCATGTAGATGCATGTTACCACCATGGATGGAACCTATATAGATGCATGTTACCGCCATGGCCGGGACCCATGTAGACGCGTGTTACTTCCCAGCAGAGACTCAGGGCTCCTTCTCAGTGCTGTAGGAGTCTGTGGGCTTTTACATGATTACAGTGACATGTGTCCAGTCCTGTCACATGCGAACATTTCTATGGTGTTTCTCTTCCTGCTGGCCCCTGGGATCAGCCCATCTCTGCACCATCTCTGCCCTTTCCCAGATGCACACAGACCGGGCGTGAGTGTGGCTCTCACTGGGTCCTGAGCCTTCAAACTCCTCCCAGGATTTCAGGTGCACGTTTGGGCCACAGCCAGCAATGCTCAGTGCTGTGTGTTGCCGGGGATGGAAATGGAGCATGGAACCAAAGCCTGGGACTCAGTCCATGGAGCCAGCGCTGGCCCCGCTCGGAGGTTCAGAGCCGGGATCAGGGCAGGTGGTGTGAGTCCTGGAGCCTTTGCCTGGATCCTGATTCTGCCTTAGGTGGACATGGGTCAGGATGGCCTGACCCAAGAGGCTTGGACGGGGCAGGGACAGGGACAAGTGTGCAGGTATAGGTACAGGTGTAGATGCTGGTGCTATGAGCCTGGATCTGTAGTGGGTTTGGTTCCGAGACATTGATTGTGTGTTTGTGTTTGCGCTGGACCGCATGTTCCCTGTAGATGTTCTAGTCAATCCCAGAGCCCGTGCAACGTCTAAGCATCAGCAAATACAAATAATTGTGGCTGACAAATAAAGTCAACATTTATAACTAATTTCTTCATAAAACTGTTGAGCAGGTCCTAAACAAGAGCGTGAGAGCAAAATAACTCAGCAAAATGCAAGGGGCGTGGCTGACATCGGTGGTCTCCTTTGGCCCCTACTTTCATGAATAATAAAAGATTCACTTAAAAGAAAATAAACCTATGAGGCTGGTGAGACAGTGCAGCGGGGAAGGCGCTTGCCTTGCTTGTCCCCGACCTGGGTTCAAACCCCAGCATCCCATATGGTCCCCCAAGCCCCACGAGGAGTGATCCCTGAGCACTGCTGGGCGTGCCTCTCTCCCCAGAAAGGGTAAATGAAGAGAAAAATGAAACTTAGTCACTTGGAAATTCATCCCAAAACAAGCAACAAGATGCTCCAAACACAAACCAAACCCCAAGCTCAGGAGAAAACCTCAGAACAGTTCTCTCTGGTTTTTAGATAATGTGAGAATGTTAAATGATCAATGTCATATAATAAAACTGAATATAAAAATGTATCAGATGCAATCTAGTCACCATCAGAATAAAAAATTCATTGCCCTCAGTGCTTTTACTATTAAGTAAAGATTAATGAAAACAAATGAATTGTATTTCATCTCATGCAATTAGAAATAATTTAGAAAATAACCCCAAGGTAAACAAGTGGAGGAAATTAATAAAGATAAAAGCACAAATTCATAAATTCTTTAGTAATTGGCATAAATTCTTTAACAAAGTTGCACAATTTGTAAATGGATTCAAAGTATAGGATTTTGGGGCGATAGCCCAGCGGGTAGGGCGTTTGCCTTGCACGCGGCAGACTCATGCCTGCACGGGTTCGATCCCCGGCATCCCATATGGTCCCCCGAGCACCGCTAGGAGTAATTCCTGAGTGCAGAGCCAGGAGAGACCCCTGAGCATTGCCGGGTGTGACCCCCCCCCAAAAAGCAAAAAAAAACAAAGTATAGGATTTTGAGAAAGAAATCTCCCAAAATTGTTGAAACTTGGAAAAGAAAATAAAGGAAAAATATCTTAGGAATCAGAATGAATTTAATTAAATATGTAGACAGTTATAAATATTTGAAGAAATTATTAGTTAAAATTCTAGACCACTGGGGCTGGAGCGATAGTCCAGCGGGTAGGGCATTTGCCTTGCACGCAGCCGGCCCTGCGCTGGCCGGGGTTCGATCCCCCAGCATTCCATATGGTCCCCTGAGCACCACCAGGAGTAATTCCTGAGTGCAGAGCCAGGAGTAACCCCCTGAGCATAGCCGGTGTGACCCAAAAAAGCAAAAAAAAAAATATTCTAGACCACTAATTGCAAAAATCACATTAAAAAAGTCCAATTAATGACCAAAAATGTTGTAAGTTTTCCAACAGTTACATTAAGTTAAAAAATAGATAACTTCTTTGGTTTAAAAATTGACCATTTTATGTTAACACCACGCTAGAATTGAACATTGAATGTACACAAAGGTGATAATCCCTAAATGTATGTAGGACAAAACAAAATGTGTAAGAGAGAAAGAGAGAGAGAGAGAGAGAGAGAGAGAGAGAGAGAGAGAGAGGGAGGGAGAGGGAGAGGGGGAGAGAGAGAGAAGAGATAAGAAGAGGAATAGTGTCTGCTATAGAGGCAGGCTGGGGGAAGGGGGAGGGATTTTGGGGGCATTGGTGTGGGAATAGGGCATTGGTGGAGGGAAGGGTGTTAGAAAAATGTATGACTGAAACCTAATCATGAGCTTCTTTTTAATCATATATCGTATGGTGGTATAATAAAATAATTAAAAAAAACAAGTTGATCATTTTATTTCTTGAGTGAACATAAGCTTACACCAGAACCTGACAAACACAGCTACAATTTATAACTAATTTCTTCATGAACATACTGAGCAGGTCCTAAACAAGAGTGTGTGATAGAGAAACAGAATCTGCCAGTACGTTTAAAATATGGTGAGAAAAGAATTTTTGTTTTATGTGGTATTTTTTCTGTGATGAGATGGCTTTTAATATAATCAAGCACAATATTGGAAAAGAAAAAAGCCGTCATTTTTTAAAAAACTGTGTTTTATTGAGTCAGAAGGCTGTTGACGACTGGGTTTCAGACACACACTGCTCCAACACCATCCCTCCACCAGTGCACGTTTCCCACCACCAATGTGCCCCTTTACCCTCCTGGCACCTCACCACCACCCCAGGATGTCTCTATGGCAGACACTTTCCTTCTTTCTCCGTTCTCTCTTCCCCACTGGGCATATGGTTTACAATACAAATAGTGAGAGGTTACCATGTTTGTTCCTTTAACTATTCAGCACACAGTTCTTATACAGTGACCATTTACCACTATCCCCATCAGAGTGGTCCCTCCCCCCATCCCAACTGCCTTTTCCCTAAGATGTTGAAGCAAGTTTCCAAGTGTGGACCAAACCTCCTGCCCCTTGTTTCTACTGTCCTTGGATATTGGTTTCATTTTTAAAAAAAATTAATATTTTATTATACCACCGTGAGATATACACTTACAAAGTTGTTCATGTTTGGGGGTTTTGGTCACACAGCGTTCCAGCACCCATCCCTCCACCAGTGCCCACTTCCCACCACCAATATCCCCGATTCATATTATGTAAAACCATCATTTGAACTGACCCTGAGCAAGGCTTTGGGGCACACGAGCAAACAGAGGTGTGTTGGCTTTCCCTTGACGGTGACCTCAGGAACTCATGTCAGTAGAACCTTTGCCATGGTGCCCACCAAAGCGTAAAACAAGATAGAGTCACATGTGACGAGCCCCAATGAGAATCTTTCTCTGAGCATGACGCCCGATTATACCTGTGAAGATGGCAAGTCTCCAGACCCGGGCTGTGAAACCCAGGCAGGGCACATCCTGCTCACGGCAGGCCAGGTTCAATCCCCAGCATCCCATAGGAAGCCCATATCAGGAGTGATCCCTAAGGCAGAGCCAGGAGTAAGCCCCCGAGCACTGCCATTGTGGCCCCCAAACAAACAAACAAACAAACAAACAAACACAAAAGGGCAAACAAGCAAAGCATTTCAGAATTAAGCGAGGTTTTGAAGTAGTTAGGAGGTAAAGCAAACAATTATTTGTTTTCAACCTCTGCGGGGCTTGAGACACAGAAATACCTGCACCAATGAAAGTCAATGAAAATCCAGAAACCTCCTGGGAAAAATCTGTTTGACGTCTGCCTGAGATGGAGGGCCTATTATTGTGCAAGTTTGCTTCAAATAAAAAAGAAATTAAAATGTATTATTTTTAGTTAAAAAAAGTGTTGAAAGAAAGCCAGGGAAATTGGATTGAATGGATCAAAATATATTTAAAGATATCAATAATTTATAGAACAAATTTGATTTCAATAAAAATGTCCAAAGGATTATATTGGGCATGTTACTAAATGATTCTAAATTTAATGGTTGAATCTGGTGCAGGAGTTCAGAGATGTTTTTAATACAATTTAGTTTTGTTTTGTTTTAGGCGATCTCACTGTTAATATTAGGGCTGACCACTAGCTCTGTGTCAGGGATCATTCCTGGCAGATTTTGGGGTTCCTAAGTGGTGCTAAGGGATTAAGCTAGAGTCTGCCGCATGCCAGGTGAGCATCTTAACCCTGGTACTATCTTTCCTGGCCCTAGAAGTTCGGAGTTTGAGGCAAGAAGAGAGAGGCTTGAGGGTCAGACAGATAGTACAGTGTGTAGGGCACTGCCTTGCATGCAGCCAACCTGGGTTTGATCCTTGGCATCCCCGCTGATCCCCTGAGCCCCATCAGGAGTTATCCCTGAGCACAGAACCAGGAGTAAGCCCTAAGCACCGCTGGGTGTGGCCCCAGACCCCCAAAAGGAAAACAAAGAAGAGAGAGAGGCTAGATTTCCCCTCCGAGATCTGAGTTCCATCATAAAGGCAGAATAAGGCTGTCACTTCGAGAAAGACAAAAGATTTACTCAGCAGAGGTGTTTTTAGCAGTCGATTGTCATTTCCGGTGAATAACCGTATTCTGGACTGGTGTCTGTTGATTAAGTGTTGTTCATGCTTCAGGTGTATGAGGTTCTGAGTTCCAGCCCCGGCACCAGCAGAGAAAGTTGGAAAGTTAGATCCTGCCAGGTTTCTGGCTCGTAGAACAGCATGTGGGGGCGGGGGTGTTTTCCTGCTGACGTCACCAAACCTTGGTGAATACAGGCACAATCTTCACACGGCAAAAGGCACAAACATTCCTTCACTTATTTCCCTGCTTTTTGTGTGCCACGGGGAGGTGGGGGTGGTGGTGGTAAGAAAGGGCTTATTTTATGACATTAAAATCAGACTTACAAAATGATCCTCCACTGATCAATTAGGAATGCCCGTGGTTAATAAGAAACCCCGACATATTTATCTTCAGTGGATGATGATTCATGTGTCTGGGCACCTGGTCTGGAGTTGGCGCCCTCTTTCTTCGTCTCTCCCGAGTTTCTAGAGATGGAAACATGTCGGTGTGTCGGACTTGTGCTAAA
Source organism: Cryptotis parvus (assembly GCA_021461705.1). Taxonomy (NCBI): domain Eukaryota; kingdom Metazoa; phylum Chordata; class Mammalia; order Eulipotyphla; family Soricidae; genus Cryptotis; species Cryptotis parvus. The sequence goes on along the minus strand of JAJIBD010039299.1, from coordinate 478,955 downwards.
GAGATCTGCAAGTGGAATTTTGTCCGCTGCGGGGGCCTGCATACATCATTTGTTTGGACTGTTAGCTGCTTCCGAACAGAATGTGCTAGAACTCAGCTCCTGTGCAGAAAGATGCTCCTGCCAGTTGGCCCTGGGCCGAATTCTGTGCATAAACACAGCCGGCGTGGCTGTCGTTTAAGGTGGACTTTGCCGGACTGCAGAGACAGTACCGGGCTCAGGCGCTTGCCTTGCATGCAGCCCGCTCCAGTTGAGTCTCTGGCACCACATGGCCCCTGAACACAACACAGCCAGGAGTGACCCCCTGAGCACCCATAGGAGTGTGCCCCCAAGCCGGCAAAGCACTGGGGATGTTCTGTTTGGGGGCCATGTCTGTGCCGCCACCCACCTCAGTTACCGCAGCGCCAGCTTCTCCATCAGGGCTGGAGACTGCACTCCCCTTTCCCTCCCCCATCCCGTCACCCTCCCAGGTGACTGCAGCCCTGGGCAGCCCCCAACCTCTCGGGTGGTGTCTGTGCTCTTCTGCGCTTCCCGGGCTGCCGGAGCAGTGGGCGACTGGCCCTTGGACAGCACTGCCAAGGGGGAGTGTTGGCACCCAGGGACTGGTCAGAATGGGCATTAGTTCGATTGCAGGAACTTCTGGTGTCTCCCGAGGCAGATCAGGGCACATTCCAGGGTCCCCTCGTTCAAGGTCCTGAGTGATCTCTGCTGACTGCTGGATCCATGCTGGGCCATGGACACGGACTTCGGGGACTCTGGGGACAGGGGTGGCTGGGGGGCTAGTGAACGCACTGGGCTGCCCTCTGTGCAAAACCAGCCAGAACCAGGATGCTGTAAGTTGGGAGTGAGAAAAGGGCAGTGACTTTGGGCAGTAGAAGTCTGGACCTTGGGGCCGGTATGATAGCCCAGCGGTAGGGCATTTGCCTTGCACGTGGCCGGCCTGTGCTGGCCCGGGTTCGATCCCCGGCATCCCATATGGTCCCCCGAGCACCGCCAGGAGTAATTCCTGAGTGCAGAGCCAGGAGTAAACCCTGAGCATCGCCAGGTGTGACCCAAAAAGCAAAAAAAAAAAAAAAAAAAAAAAGAAGTCTGGACCTTCCCAGAGTTCCCAGTCGTGAGTGCTGGACCTTGGCTCTGGGGGGTGCTGGTGGGGCTCCAAGCTCCAGGCCTCCGATGAGTTTGTTTTCACCCCGAGTGTTTCACTAGAAGGCGAGGCACAATGGTTGCCCCGCTCCCAGGCTCAGCTCCGGCAGGGAACGCGTCCGTGGGGCGTATTAATCAAGTCTAATAGGCCCAGAGTGGGGGGGCCTCTCGCTCTCCCCCTCTGCAGAAGTGCGCATTGTACAGCAAATAAAAGTGGGCTTACAATGCCTGTAAATCAGAGCTTTAAACTATGTTTCAATTATCCTTCTATTATCCAGCTGGTATTTAAGCGTGTTTATTATTCAAATCAGCAGCCACTGTGCTGTTGTTGTGTAAACAACTGTCACTTGCTGAAACAATGATTAGGAGGACATGCCTTTCAGGTGTACTCACAGCACTTACACCCGGCCACTCGGATTCAAATAGCGCCTAAACACAATGCTCGGGCTCTTCTGCACTGCCCACTGCCTCGCGCCAACTCTATTACATTAAGAGGGAAATCTATTAAAATTTTCATTTATACACATCCACATAGTGTTTTTTACCCATTGTATCATTAAGGCTGGGATTAATAGAACAGATATACGGAGAGAGGAGAGTGGTGTTGAAACAGCCTGCTTGGAATAAAAGCCAATTTCTCGGCATTATTTAGGGGTGTTGGAAAAGCTTTTGTGGAAACAATGCAAAGAAAATTGTTTTCTGAATAAAAGCGTGACACGGAGAAAGGAAAAATTGGCCCCTCCCCGAAAGAGCAATCCTGAGCCTTTATCAGCTCCGTTACCGATTCAGGATGAGAAGGGGGAGAGGTGGCGAGCGGGCACTTCTGAGGGAAAGTCTCTCTGCTGAGGGTCTCTGCCATCGCCGCGTGCGCTCTTGGATCTGCGTGTACATTTGCATGCAGCTGGGGCCCATGCAGGCGTGTGTATGTATGTGTGCATTCATATTCATGTGTATGTGTATACGTGTATATGCTGGGTGTGTATACATGGACCCGTGCTGGCGTGTCCTTGCTGCATGTGATGTGTGTGTATTCTTGTCCATGGACGACCTGGGTATGTATGTCCCTTACTGCCCCTTCCCACAGATAATCAGCCCGGAAGAGACCTTCCCATGTGCCAGCGCATCGTCCTTAGGTGAGGGACCTAATCTGGTGGAATCACTGATGGTTGCTGGGATTGTGGGGACTCTGGGCTACCAGAGGTCAGTCCCCACCAGGAACTGTCCAGCACCTCCCCTGCTTGCTGCTGTGTACCTGTGCCAGGCAGTGGGGTGGACACTGCAGAGGCTTCTCACTGTGCATGTCCTGAAGTACCCTTTCAGGAGTCTGTGCGGGGCCAGGGGTGCACATGGCAGAGATACCCAGTGCCCAGAGCAGACATGAACTGGGTCCGAGAAACCACCCACGGCTCCTACTCTGAGTGTGGTCAGTCCCCACTTCCTCCATGGTGGTACTGATGGCGCAGCCAGGGGGCCCACAGGCCTCTCAGGACAATGTGAGAGTGAGGTGTGTTCGTATGGGGTTGTGGTGCTGCCCTTTGTGTTTCTTAGGCCACACAAGCCACCGGAGGGTTCGGCATCAGCGTGATAAACCACTCAGCCATTCGGGACGCGGTGGCTGGTTCCTGAGCAAACCTGGGTTTCTGGTACCCTGGTGTCACCTGACTCCAGCCCATGGAGGCAGGAAGCGAGGAGGAGGATGGCTGAAGGAGACTCGGGGTCCTCGAGGTTGGTCTCTGTTCAGAGCAAACAGTTGAACCCTTTTTTTTTTTTTTTTTGCTTTTTGGGTCACACCCGGCAATGCTCGGGGGTTTCTCCTGGCTCTGCACTCAGGAGTTACTCCTGGCGGTGCTCGGGGACCATATGGGATGCCGGGGATCGAACCCGGCCGGCATGGGCCGGCCGCAAGCAAGGCAAACGCCCTACCTGCTGGGTAGGTACCTCCTCCGGCCCCAGCTGAACCCTTTTAACCCCCGAGGACAGGTGGACTCAGCTCTGGAAAGCTTCATCCGTATTTATCCCTGAGACCAGCCAATAAGGCTCGAGAGACCTGCGGCACGGGATGTCACTCTGTAGTGGGGTCACAGGACTGGGGGCCCAGCAATTGCCCAGTTTGCCTGTGATTTAATGGCCCCAAGTCCCATCTGACCAAGCCTGTGGCTCACAGGCAAACTCCTGTTTCTCCCCGGGAACTGGGGCTCAGTCTGCGGCCTGGAGAGACCTCGGGGCCTCCAGTCCTGTCTCTGAGGGCTGCAGCTTCATAGTGCTTTCTCCCTCTGTCCTTCTCCCTTTGGAAGACCCATTTCTAAGTCCAGAGCCTCCAACATTGCCAGGCTCCCTATGCTGGCTCGGGTCTCGGAACCACCTGACACTTTCCCTGATCTCTGCCAGGTAGAGGGGTCGAATCCCGACTTCAGTCACGTGCTTGGACTCTGACTGGTTTTCTTCTGTCATTTCTACCATGAGCAGGGTGGTGGGAAGGGGACAGACAGAGCTTGCTGGGCCAGGCCCCCTCCTCTCAACTGTGTATCCTAACCTCTGTTCTCTGGAAAGGAAGGCGGAGAGTGTGGGCATAGCTCAGGTGCGTGAGGAGCCAGGAGCGACCCCAAGGCTGGTTAGTCCCCACCGGGGTGTGGGACGAGCTTCAGGTGGTCTAAGCTCCGTGGATACCGGACCCTCCCTGGGGCCTGGGGGCTCAGGGCAGACAGAGGGACTGGGGTGCGTGGCAGGGTGTTCCTGAGTCCAGCAGCACCGACGGCCTGGGCCAGGACAGTGGCTTGGCTGACATGGGGACTCTCCAGGTGCAGTTTCAAGGTGCCTGGGGCAGGGGGAGCCCAGCGGAGGTTGCTCCTGGGAGACGCCTCCTCAGGCAGGTAAAGCCCGGCCCTTCGAGGCTCCGGGGCACGGGATGCCCTTTCTTGCTGCAGAGTCTCTGCTGCAGAGGGGGCGCCCGGGAAGTGCCGTGTGCAGCGCGTTTGCCTCTTGCCCCGTCCAGCTGCTCTGTATGCGCCGCCCCTCCGCCCCGGGGCTTATCAGCAGCAATTATCTCACCCAAATAAAAAATGAGAGCTGCAACGTTAAGCAAATAACAGGACACCTTGATGGCATCACGATGACCCTCCTGTTAGCGGCAGCTGCGTCCTCTCCCTCAGACCCTTACCCTGACTCTGAGGAGGCCCAGGTCCACCCTGCTGATCCCTGCAAAGGCTTCTCTGGCAGAGACCCACCAGAAATTTCCCGAGTCCCCTGGAGTAAAACCCGTGGCCTGAACTCCTCAAACCCTCCAGACCCCACCCCGTGTGCCCGACCTCGGGGCTCTGGTGCAGGGATCACTCTATGGAGGGGTCAGGAGGCGGCCAGGCGGGTTCAGGCCGCAGACACCCCCCAAACTCAGGCTTAGCACGGCAGCTTGGCTCTCCCAGCTTGGTCCAAACTCCTGTGGGGGGCCGTTGGTGTGTGCGGGACTGAGAGGCTCCGTGCCCACGTCCTCTCTCTCTCCTAGAGTGTGTCCATGTCCTCTCTGGCCTAGAGCGTGGCCTGGAGAAGCCGCCTGCCCCCCAGGGCTGTATCTTTGCTCCATTGTGCTGGCTAAACCTGTGGCCCCAGCCCCCAGCTTCCCGGCTCTGCCCTGATGGCTCCAGGTCCTTATCTACCAAGTGGGGGTGCCAGAGGAAAGCTGCAGAGGGGCGGATGGCCTGGGGACGGAGAACAAATCATCAATCAATCAATCAATCAATCAATATCTCATTGTTGTTTTATTATTTATTAATTTGTTCAAAAAGTTGTATTTATTTTTCTGAATTACATCGGAACTTGTAGATGTTTCACATTCATGATATCCCATAATTCTAAATTCAAATCTGCCCCTCCATTATAATCATAGACTCTGATCCTCACTGTTGTTTTAAACTTGATCCTGAAACCCACATGAAGGTAAGACAGGGCCCCTGAATCATCTGAGACAAGGAGAACTTTTCTCTGTTTGGCATCCAGGCAGGTGGAGCCGCACTTCCTGAGTCAAAGTGAGGAGTGTGTGTTGGCTTGTGAGTGTGTATGCGCATGTGTGTGCACGCATGCATGTGTGTACATGTGTGTGCATGCGTGCGTGCATGTGTTTGCTCCATCCTAGGACAAATCCTTTGCACTGGAGTGATTCTGGTTTTTGCAGGAGGTATGGGGGGGGTGTATTGGAGGCATGGATGTATTTTCCTTTTCTTTTTTTGTGGGGGCTTCAGTCATATAATGTTCCACCAGGGGTGGGTGTATTTTCATTCCATCCCTTAGATCATGGACATTTTTATTTCCGGGTTTTTGGGCCACACCTGACAGTGCTCAGGGGCTGCTCTTTGCGCTGTCCCCAGAGTGTTTGGGGGGGACCATATGCGGCACCAGGGACCCGAACCAGGGTTAGCAGAATGCAAGGCCAGCGCCTTGATCCCTGTACTCTCTCCAGCCCATGTGGATGTTTAACTTCAGGCTGGTGCACACGACCACATCTGGTGTCCCCCCCGCCCGCAGCTCCTACCCCCTGGCCCTACCTTGCTGCGTCTGCTCAGCTCAGCCGCCCAGCCTGCAGCTTCTCTATTTGTTCGCTGTCTCTGGAAATTCCTCATAAACTGGCTCCTTCAGAAAGATGCTCATGCTGACCCCCTGTTGTTTCCCAGGTGTTTCATATCAGAGTGTCTCACAGAGACTGGCCGGCCTGGTAACGGAAATGAAGGTCGGGGCAGGCATTTCCCAGGTAGCCTCTGTGTCAGCTTAGCCACACGCCCCTTAGTCACGGCCTAGCGACCAACGGGGAGCCGCCCTGAGAGATGGAGCAGCTCTACCGAGTTTTCTGAGCAGTAAGTGTGGATTTGGGAGTTTGCCTGACTTTTATGGGGGTCACCGTGCTGTGGACCCTGTGCTGGAGAAGCCCATCTCTGGGCGGGGCATACAGCTCAGTGCTCAGTGCTCAGTGCTCGGTCGATACTCAGTGCTCAGTCCTGTCTGGTGGCTTCCACAGGTCTCACAGGAGCCACAGGCACTGAGGGCCATCCTGTCCTGTTCTGACGCTGCCTGTGGGGGCTGAAACTGGACATCAGTGACACCCCAGCCTTGGCCTCTGGTTCCCAGATCCTGGAGATGAAAGGCTTGGGGGCGTCAGGGAAGATTGATTTGGGGGACATATGGGACCCAGCACTACCCGTTCCCAGCTGCTCGCGGTTAGTCCTTTGCTCCCCGTGGCTGGAGGGGATGAGGGGAAATGTGAGCGGGCAGCCAGGTAATTGGCCAGGCCCAGGTGGCTGGTGCCGGTGGGACTTCAAGGAAGCCGCAGGCCCTCGAGTCCCCCTGAGATGAACCCTCAGCGTCAGGACACACATTTGGGAGGAAATGGTGTCATCCTGGTGCGCGTGTGGGCAGGGACCAGGAAGCAGGTGTGACCCCACAGATAATCCCACAGACAGGGGTCACATAGCACGGGGGGCCTCTGCACCCCCGACTCTGAATCTCTGAGCTTTAGAAAGTGACCAGGGCTACTGGGGCCTACTGCCTGTCGCCCTCCTGATGTCCCTGTCTACTTTTGGGGCCAGGGGGCAGGGAGTCCTGAGCAGCGGCTGATAGGTCAGCAGAAGAGAAGACTCTGGCCTGCCAGGGAGGGGGATTTCATCTGTGTCTGAGTGTCTGCCCCAGTGTTTACCCGCCGGCTTCTCCTCAGGCCTGGCTTTTGGGCATTGCAGACGCGGCGTTCAGAGCTGGATGCTCTGTGCAAACTCCGGGGCCCCATGTGCGTGCTCTGAGCTCCCAGCTCTGTGCAAACTCCGGGGCCCCACGAGCATTCTCTCAGCTCCCAGCTCTGTCAGGGGCCACACGGGCTTCCGCTCCCCTGTGCACAGGAGTGGGTGTTGATAGATTATTACATGTTCCACCTATCAATGATGAGCTCCAGAGGCCAGGACAGGAGTCATTTTGCCCCGAGGAAATAGAACAATGACCACCGAGTTGGGAAAATCAATGAAATAGATCATTTGTGGTCAGGGTGGTGCATGGAGCTACTTCCTGACAGGGTTTCACTGGCCCATTCCTGTTTAATCATTCAGCAAATAGGTACCTAGAGCCCAGACGAGCCACCAGGGCGCTCTTTGAGGGTGCGGAGGGTCCAGAAGCCCCCAGCCACTTGGAGACGGGCGTCTGCCCCACCCTGGCTCACTGGTCGTCACAGTCTCTGGGCTTTTTCTTTCTTCCTTTGCACCCTCCATTGTACAGGCTCCCACGTAGGTCTCGGCCAGCCCTGCCCTGTCCTCTGTGTCCGCCCCTTCAGAGCCCTTCTGGCTGTCTTTGCCAGCTCCCTCAAGTCCGGACGGCCCTGACCCTGCTTTCCAGCCCCTCCCTTCCCTCCGCTGACCACCACTGAGGTCACCGGGTCATCTGTGATACTCGTTTCCTACCTGCTCTTCGTCTCCCTTCCGGACAGTTTTGTGCCCTTGGGTCCCCATCATCACCCAGACTCAGGAATTGCCTCAGTGTCCACGGATGGCCTGGCAGAGGCGGGGCACTCACAGACAGGCGCAGAGAGCTAAGACCTCAGCGTGTCCAGCAGCACGTGTGGCCTTTATGGGTGGGGAAACGCCCAAGCATCGCTTGGAAGGCGCCCACACACTTGGGGGAAGGGCAATGCTCAGGCTCGTTTGTGGTTCTGGGAAGGAGTTGCAGGGTGAAGAGGGGTGTGGGTCGCCTCCTGCAGAATCAGAGGCCAGGAGGCCAGGGCAGGGCCTGGGTCTGAGTGGGCAGAGTGGACTCACCTGTCAGCACTGTTGGGACGCTGCACCAGGGGCAGCACGGAGGGTCCCTGGACCCCAAGCTGGAGCCTCTCATGTGCTGTGGTCAAAGTTCCTGCATGATGTGCGCAGACCTACACTCTGGTTCCGTGGGGCTGGGCTGGCCGGGACTCTGGGGAGGCCGAGCTCCTGTCCTGGGTCCACACTCAGACCAGCAGGTTCAGGGGCTGGTGGCCAGGCAGGGTCACTCAGGTCTCAGGGCGCTCTCGCGTTGAGGCTTCTGAAGGGCAGATAAGAACCACCTGTAGGAGACACTGAGGCTGAGGCAAGAGAATGAGGAAACTAGGCCGGAAGTTATAGACCCGAGGAAGGGTTCTGGAAACCCCTTAGGGGGCAGGCGGGCTGGGAGGGGATGTGACTCCAGGCCTGCGAGATCCCACCCAGCGCCTCTGGAGACCCCAAGTCTGTTCTCGTTGAGAGGACTTGAAGCTAATTTCCTTTGGCAGTGCCCCCTGCCCGCCCCATCAGGGAGACACACAAGGCACCTCTCCCCCCACCTGTTCTCTGTTCTCTGGCTGGGGAAACGTTATTATGTTCCCATTATGTTGAAATGAAACACATTTTTAAGGATTTAAAATTTTTTTTTTAAATAATGGAAAATGCAGGTAATCTGAAGAATGGAATATAATCCCTTTAAACAACTGCAAAAGTAAATGAATTGAGGTTTTTATTTCTCACCAGGAAGTGCCTTCGTTGTTGGTATTTAGGTGTAATTGCTCCATTGATTTGCACTCATCAGAAAGAAAAATGTCTGTCAGGACCCAGAAACCCCACACAGGGCCTAGACGCTGCAGGAGACGGGCCTCCCCTCCTGTGCGCCGGAATGCTCTGCAAAGAAAAAAAGAATTTGCAGGACCTCGGTGGCCGGGGCGGGAGGGTGTTTCCTTCTCGGGTCTGAGCGTCTCCCCTGTCTGTGCTTTGGCAGCAGCATTTAGCTTTGGATACCATCAGCGAGAGACGCCCTTGGGAAACTCCCCTTTCTCTGTCTCTCTGTCTTTCTCTCTGTCTGTCTCTGCCTCACTGTTTCTGTTTATCTCTGTCTCTGTCTCTCCGTCTCTGTCTCTGTCTGTCTCTCTGTCTCCCTTTCTCTCTGCCTCTGTCTCTGTCTCTCTTTCTCTCTGTCTCTCTCTGTCTCTGTCTTTCTCTTTCGCTATCTTTCTTCCCTTTATTTAATGTTCCTTTGAGCCCAGGTATTTTTCCATGTTGGCAGCTATGAGGAAAAACAAAGGATATGGCTCCCTGCAGTATCCACACGCCCCAGCCTGAGCAGCCGAGACCTGACTGTGTGAGCCACAGACCAGGTTTATGGAGGCAGTGTGGGGGCTGGACGGTGCTGCCCAACTCATCTCCTGTCTTTGATGTTCTGTCCGTATATTGGGGGTCTGACAGCAAGAAACAGACTCTCCTCATTCCCTGCTGGACAAACTGTCTACTCCTGGGCACCCACCTGAAACCAGGCTTGGTCCCCAATAGCTGCTTTGTTCCAGAATATGAGCAAAGGGATGATCCAAGGTCAAGCAGCTTTGGGGTGGGGGGGGCTGTTTCTTCCCAAGAAAATAAAGTTCTAGGGATGAACAGAGTGTGTCAGGGCTGAACAGAGAGTGTCAGGGCTGGACAGAGAGTGTCAGGGCTGAACAGAGAGTGTCACGGCTGGATGGAGTGTCAGGACTGGACAGAGAGTGTCAGGGCTGGACAGAGAGTGTCAGGGCTGGACAGAGAGTGTCAGGGCTGGACAGAGTGTGTCAGGGCTGGACAGAGAGTGTCAGGGCTGGACAGAGAGTGTCAGGGCTGAACAGAGAGTGTCACGGCTGGATGGAGTGTCAGGACTGGACAGAGAGTGTCAGGGCTGGACAGAGAGTGTCAGGGCTGGTCAGAGTGTGTCAGGGCTGGACAGAGAGTGTCAGGGCTGGACAGAGAGTGTCAGGGCTGGACAGAGAGTGTCAGGGCTGAACAGAGAGTGTCACGGCTGAACAGAGAGTGTCAGGGCTGAACAGAGAGTGTCAGGGCTGGACAGAGAGTGTCAGGGATGGACAGAGAGTGTCAGGGCTGGACAGAGAGTGTCAGGGCTGTACAGAGAGTGTCAGGGCTGAACAGAGAGTGTCAGGACTGGACAGAGAGTGTCAGGGCTGGACAGAGAGTGTCAGGGATGGACAGAGAGTGTCAGGGCTGGACAGAGAGTGTCAGGGCTGGACAGAGTGTGTCACGGCTGGACAGAGAGTGTCAGGGCTGGACAGAGAGTGTCAGGGCTGGACAGAGAGTGTCAGGGCTGGACAGAGAGTGTCAGGGATGGACAGAGAGTGTCAGGGCTGGACAGAGAGTGTCAGGGCTGGACAGAGAGTGTCAGGGATGGACAGAGAGTATCAGGGCTGGACAGAGAGTGTCAGGGCTGGACAGAGAGTGTCAGGGCTGGACAGAGAGTGTCAGGGATGGACAGAGAGTGTCAGGGATGGACAGAGAGTGTCAGGGATGGACAGAGAGTGTCAGGGCTGGACAGAGAGTGTCACGGCTCGACGGAGAGTGTCAGGGCTGGACAGAGAGTGTCAGGGCTGGACAGAGAGTGTCAGGGATGAACAGAGAGTGTCAGGGCTGGACAGAGAGTGTCAGGGCTGGACAGAGAGTGTCAGGGCTGGACAGAGAGTGTCAGGGCTGGACAGAGAGTGTCAGGGCTGGACAGAGAGTGTCAGGGATGGACAGAGAGTGTCAGGGCTGGACAGAGAGTGTCAGGGATGAACAGAGAGTGTCAGGGCTGGACAGAGAGTGTCAGGGATGGACAGAGAGTGTCAGGGCTGAACAGAGAGTGTCAGGGCTGGACAGAGAGTGTCAGGGATGGACAGAGAGTGTCAGGGCTGGACAGAGAGTGTCAGGGATGGACAGAGAGTGTCAGGGATGGACAGAGAGTGTCAGGGCTGGACAGAGAGTGTCAGGGATGGACAGAGAGTGTCAGGGCTGGACAGAGAGTGTCAGGGATGGACAGAGAGTGTCAGGGATGGACAGAGAGTGTCAGGGATGGACAGAGAGTGTCAGGGCTGGACAGAGAGTGTCAGGGCTGGACAGAGAGTGTCAGGGCTGGACAGAGAGTGTCAGGGCTGGACAGAGAGTGTCAGGGCTGGACAGAGAGTGTCAGGGCTGGACAGAGAGTGTCAGGGCTGGACAGAGAGTGTCAGGGCTGAACAGAGAGTGCCAGGGCTGGACAGAGAGTGTCAGGACTGGACAGAGAGTGTCAGGGCTGGACAGAGAGTGTCAGGGATGGACAGAGAGTGTCAGGGCTGTACAGAGAGTGTCAGGGCTGGACAGAGAGTGTCAGGGCTGGACAGAGAGTGTCAGGGCTGGACAGAGTGTGTCACGGCTGGACAGAGAGTGTCAGGGATGGACAGAGAGTGTCAGGGATGGACAGAGAGTGTCAGGGCTGGACAGAGAGTGCCAGGGCTGGACAGAGAGTGTCAGGGCTGGACAGAGAGTGTCAGGGCTGGTCAGAGAGTGTCAGGGCTGGACAGAGAGTGTCAGGGATGGACAGAGAGTGTCAGGGATGGACAGAGAGTGCCAGGGATGGACAGAGAGTGCCAGGGCTGGACAGAGAGTGTCAGGGCTGAACAGAGAGTGTCAGGGCTGGACAGAGAGTGTCACGGCTGGTCAGAGAGTGTCAGGGATGGACAGAGAGTGTCAGGGCTGGACAGAGAGTGTCAGGGCTGGACAGAGAGTGTCACGGCTGGTCAGAGAGTGTCAGGGATGGACAGAGAGTGTCAGGGCTGGACAGAGTGTGTCAGGGATGGACAGAGAGTGTCAGGGATGGACAGAGAGTGCCAGGGTTACTGCACTTGATTTGCCCACGGCTGGTCCCAGTTCTATCCCTGGCACAACATAGGGTTCCCTGAGCCTTGCCAGAAGTCAGCCCTGAGCATAGCCAGTGTGGAACCCAAACAAAAGTAAAAGGGGGAACACAGCATTTTGAGGGGTGAAGTGGGATGTCCTGCACACAGAGTTAGTGCCCAGGGCCCTCTCTGGTCTTTTTCTTTGCAAGGGACTAGGCCCAGCTCGAGAGTCACACCTAGCCCTTTATGGGTCTGTGAGCTGTGTCTCAGGGACAGCAGGTCCTGCCATGTCTTGGCAACAGCTCAGCCCATATCAACAAATGTTACTCCAGGGGGCTTTCTGGGAAATGATGTATTGGTGAAGGGTGCGCTCAGGAGACCCTCCCTGGGGTGTGCGTTGTGTGTGGGAAGACAGGATCAGAGGTCGGTGCACTACCTTTGAGTGCTGGCAGGGGCGCGCTGGAGTGCATGTCCCACCTGTGGCTGTGGGCTCCCTTCCTGCTCTGGGTGAGGGTGCAAGGACGCCCTCTAGCCAAGAGCAAGTCTGAAGCCCTCAGAGCTGCTGCTCATTAGGAGGGGGTAAGGGAGGGGAGAGGGAGGAGGAGTGGAAAGAGAAGGAAGAGGGGGAGAAGGAGGAAGAAGAGGAGGAGGAGGAAGATGAGGAGGAGGAAAAAAAGGGAGGAAGAGAAGGAGGAGGAGGGGAGGAGGGGTTAGGGATGACTCCTGACTCTGTACTCAGGGCTTACTCCTGTCTCTATGCTCAGGGATCACTCCCGGCTCTGTGCTCAGGGCTCACTCCTGACTCTGTGCTCAGGGCTCACTCCTGGCTCTGTGCTCAGGGATCACTCCTGGCTCTGTGCTCAGGGATCACTCCTGGCTCTGTGCTCAGGGCTCACTCCTGGCTCTGTGCTCAGAGATCACTCCCGACTCTGTGCTCAGGGCTCACTCCTGGCTCTGTGCTCAGGGGACCATCCATGGGTTCAGGGATGGTGCTGAGGTCCTAAGTCCTAAGTCCTGGATCTTTCTCTCTCTGTGCTTTGTTTCTATTTTTAAATGATATTGTTACTATTTGTTATTATTAGTTGATATTATTTTTGGTACAAGCAGGATCTTATTTGAGGCCAGGGGCTTTGGTGCTGCTGAGGCTCGAGGTGCTGAGGGTACCTGGCAGTTCAGGGACCCTGACAGTTCTGGGGGGCCTCCAGGGCCATACCGGTGATGTTCAGAGAACCGTGTGGTTCCAGGATGCAACCCTGGCCCCGCCCCGACTTGCCATAGTGCTGTGCCCTCTGGGGTCCAGCCGGAGGAAGGATGGTTGTGTGAGAGTGTACACGGGGCAGGGAGCTGAGCCCTGAGCTTCTGGCTGTGGCTCATGTCTCACGGGACAGTTTACTCTTTCAGGACGATTCAACAATCAATTAGTGAACCTGACTCACAACCAGAGACAACCGCCCTGTCAGTGGTGACTGTGATGCCTTTCCATGAGCAGACATGACTTTTCCTACAAACCCCAGCTTCCCCAAGGTCCCATCTGGGGCATTCCTGGCCTTCTGAGCCAGGAAGGACCAGCTATGGCCATGGCTCCATCTGTGGCTAACATCCACCAGTGACTGGACTCTACCTGTGGCGGACTCCAGCCTTCTGCATCCTCTTGGGCCAGACATCCCGAATCCTGTGTGAAAGGAGCTCGCCCTGGCCATTGGCTGTCCAGCTGCGGGTCTGGTGCCGAGGCCCTCCTGGCCATATCTCCAGCTGATCCATGGGCCTCACTGAATTAGAATTGGGGTGGCGACTGCGGGGACTGCGGCTACCCCGGTGTGTCCACTCTTCCATGCCCAGGGTGAAATCGCTTCGTGGACTGTGGGGTGTGGAGACCCCCGGCCTGTGTCTCTAGGTGACGGAGGATGTCCAGGTGAGGGTGGGAACCCTCAGCACCCTTTCCCAGCCTGAACCCAGCCTTTGGGACTTCTCAGGGGTGCAGCCAGTCACTGACTCCTTGGGGTTTCTTGAGCCCTGGCTAGGCAGACCTGGGGCTGCAGGCTTCGGCAGTGGGTTTCTGTGTCTCATCCCTGAGTGTAAGTTTGTTCTGCGGACCTTGACCGCATGCTGGATTGTGTTGGCACTGCCCGAGACCTTCCCAGGGGCCGTTAGGGGCCCCTGCAGCTGTGCAGGCTAGTTTGCGCCAGGACTTGAGTCCGCTTAAAGCTGCAGCAACCCCAGTCTTGCCTCTGCCCCTGCTCACAGACCCGGAAGAAGCTTCTGAGCTCATCCCTCACGCACACGCATTCAGGGTACTGGAGCTTGTGTCGGGGTGGGGGCATCCCAGAGAATCATGGCCTTGGAATCAGCACCAACCAGCCCTATGCCGAGAAACTCTGCTTCTGAGATTCTCCGGGAAAGATCTCTCCCGAACAGGGACAGCTGGTAGCAACCGGGGAAATGGCTGCGGTAACGGATGTCGACATCTGGCTCGTCCAGCTGTTGCCGCCCCGGCAGACCCACACAGACGCGGAGGGAGTAGAGTGATACCAGGCGGCGGCTGTGGCTCAGGTCTCCTGAAAGTGACTTTGAAATGCTCAGCCACGCGGTGCTGCCCCCGTCAGGGCCTGAGTCGCCAGCCCCTGCAGCTTCTCTCTGGCCCCAGTCTGAGACCCTGAAGACCCTTGGGCTCACTAGAGGCCAGTCTCGAGCACTGGAAGGTTCTGAGCATTGGGTCAGTGGCCGGAAACTGTGTGGCTTGTCCCTGGTGTGTGTCCGGGCTGTGGGCAGAGAGATGCAGACCTGAGTCTGGGACTTGGTCTCTGGGCCAGGGGGGAGACGCAGGTCTCCCCTCACCCCCGCACCTACAGGAAGCAGAAACTGCTCATTTTTATTTGTTTTGGTTTGGTGCTGGGCTTACTTCTGGCTCTATGCTCAGGGATTACCCTTGACAGGGCTCCGGTGCTGTGCTGGGGTTTGACCCCAGGTTGGCCATGGGCAAGGCCAGCATGTCGCCTCAACTCAGTCTCTGGTCCAGAAGCTCAATGGTTTGTTTTGGATTTGCTGATCAGCTTGAGGATGGAGAGGGCCAGGGCTGGGCGGGGCTTGGGCGGGGACTAGGCAGGGCTGGGCCGAGGGCTCTCACTGCCACCTCGGTAGAGAACCCAGATTTCCCTCCTGCTTTTCTCTCAGCCCACACTTTCTCCCTGCTACCCATGAGCTCAGAGGCAGGCAGGGCAGGCGGCACTTGGCATCTTGCCGGCACCTGAGATAAGCCATGAAGGAGAGTGAGCTGCCTTATCCCTGGCACATGCATGTACAGACCCCGGCAGGAGAAATCCCTGAGCACAGAACCAGGAGTCAGCCCTGAGCACAGAATCAGGAGTCAGCCTTGAGCACAAAAGCTAAGAGTCAGCCCTGAGTACAGAGCCAGGAGTGAGCCCTGAGCACAGAACCAGGAGTGAGCCCTGAGCACAGAGCCAGGAGTGAGCCCTGAGCACAGAGCCAGGAGTGAGCCCTGAGCACAGAGCCAGGAGTGAGCCCTGAGCACAGAGCCAGGAGTGAGCCCTGAGCACAGAGCCAGGAGTGAGCCCTGAGCACCCACTGCCAGGTGTGGCACTGAAACAAAACAAACAGACGTGGCCCTTTCTCTCTCCCTTGGGGCGCTCATGTCTCACCCAGTGTCCCCCACCCTCCCTCAGTTCTCTGCCTTCGGCTCAGCCTGCTGGGTCCCCTGAGAGTCAGTGTTTAGTGCCACTTGTCACTTCTTATCTGATCTGCACAGGACACAAAGGCAGCTGGGCCAGCAAGGTCAGTGCTCATGTGACCCTCAGACACCACGCGGGCGTGTGAATGTGTGAGAACAGCCCGCGGGCAGTGTGGGCACTCGGAATGCGCCTTCTCCAGCCGTCCAGGTCCTCGCCACTGCCTCCTGGCTTCCAGAGTCTCTACCCAGCCAGAGCCTAGCGCCCCAAAAAGGGCCTGGGGCTGAGCTTTCTCATCAACTGTCTCCCGTGAAAGGAGCAGACGCCAGACTCCACCTGCCTCTCCCAGACTCCGCGCCCCCTCTAGGAATGTTCTTTCTTTGGAATTCTTGGCGGCTGCTCTCTGGTGTGCACCCCTCGGCCCTCCCCTCCGCGTCCCCATGCGCCGTGACCTTGGCCTGTCTGCCAACACTCACCGAGAGGCTTTCCGAAACGCTATCGCCAAGGGGCTGACATTGCATTACAAGAGGACCCGCAAGCCTCCGGGTGACGGATGTCTTTTTTTAAACAACAGACCAAGACTTCATTTAAATTAGTAACCTGGAGATTAGAGGCGCTTTCCCGACACCCCCAGCCCGGCCCAGCAGGGCGAGGCGTGTGGAGTATCAGTCACATGCAAAGCTGTTAAGTTTGAGATGGAAATAAATCTCTCAGCCTGTAAAAACTGTCAGCGGGTCAGGGAAGTTTATGAACTCTTGCCGTATCTAATCATAAATCATCAGAATAAGCTAAAACTGAGAAGAAAAATGTCCTCTTTTGTAATCTAATGCTGTCTGTTAGGGCAATAAAACTCAAATGAAATGCATGCATTGCAATTTTGAGCTGATACTTTTACATTATTAGCGAAGTGGAGAAAGAGACTCAAGTGGACGGCGTGAGACGGATGGGGGACAGGGACAGCCACCCGCTCCCTCCCGGCCTGGCCTCAGCACCAGGACAGAGGGACACAACTCGGACAGTGGAGTCCATACTGCCAGAGAGACACAGCTCGGACAGTGGCAGCCTGTTCTGCCAGAGGGACACAGCTCGGATGGTGAAGCCCATCTTGCTGCTGGCCCTGAGACACCCAAGGCCGCTCTCCAGCTCCTATGAGGGACAGTGGCGGGCACCCCACAGCCCCTCTCTTCCCTGGTTCTGGCATCTAAGCCAAAGCCCAGGATCACCCCTAGAGGCGGGATCACTTGTACCATGTTGGCCTATGAGTTGGCGTTGTGAGTGTGTGATTGGTGTGTGCGTTTGTGTAATTTTGTGTATCTGTGTGTTAAGGAAGTGTGTGCTTGGCATGATGAGGTACAGGTATATGTATTTGGTGTGTGTGTATGTGTGTGTGTGTGTGCGTGCATGCACTGATAGGCCAGCAAGGCTGAGGGGATCATATTACAAAGTATAAACTTGGATGAAGGATTAAATAAGTTTCCTGTGTCCTTTTTGGCTTGGAGGGCTGTTGACTATAAGTATTGGGGACCCCCCACCCCATTCCATTTCGGGAGCAGAACAGATGCTTGTAGACTAGGGAAGGAGGGTGCTCACAAGATCACATGAGCAATAGTGCGTGTGGGTGAGTCTCCCCCACACCAGAAATGCTTTTTTTCAAAAAAAATTGTATGATATCACCTACACGGCAAAGCCTGGCAAGCTACCCATGTTTTATTTGTTATGCCAAAATTAGTAACAATTATGGACCTCAATTCCATGACCTGAAGAATGGTTTGAGGCTCTTCCTGTCCCTAGAACAAGCAGATGCCCTTGAACTACACTTGCCTGTGCGACAGGACATATGGAGATGTTACTGGTGCCCGCTCGAGCAAATCGATGAACCACGGGAAGACAGTGATACAGTGATTATATCACCATGCAATAGACTGTTACAAAGTTGTTCATGACTGGGTTTCGGTCATACAGTGTTCCAGCACCATCCCTCCACCAGTGCCCATTTCCCAGCACAAATGTCCTCACTTCCTCCCTCTGCAGCTCCCCAGCCTGTATCTATGGCAGGTACTTTTCTTCTCTCTCTCTCTCTCTCTCTCTCTCTCTCTCTCTCTCTCTCTCTCTCTCTCTCTCTCTCTCCTTTTGCCCATTGTGGTTTACAATAGGTACACTGATGGGAAACCCTTTCTTCACCATTTTACAGGATGACGGTTTTTTGTTTTTGCTTTTGGGGCCAGACACAGTGTTGCCCTGTGGTCACTCCCACTGGTGCTCAGTGAACCATGTGGTGCCAGGATGGAACCTGGGCCTCCGGCATGAAGAGCCTGGGCTCAGCCCACTGGGCATCTCCCTGCCCACCCACGGTGCTGTCTCAGATCACTCCTGGCCCCACCCACGGTGCCCTTCGCAGCACCAGTCTGTAGATAGCACATTAGGCTGCCCTGAGGGACGGTTCCCCTTCTGGCCAAAATGCCATCAGGGTTGGAGAAGGTGACAGAGGGCAGTTGGTCGCTGGCACAGGGCAGGGGCACAGCCAGCAAAGTGGCCTGGGGCTGGATTTGCTGAGGCCGCCGCGGGCCTGTCCTGCAGGCTGAGGCTCCCCGCCCCAGAGAAGAACAAAGCTGCTTTATTACCTTGAGCTGTGCAGAGAGTTTCCGGCTCACTATCAGAGAATCAGCTTGTTCTGGGCCCTGGCTCCCCAGACCCCCAGCTCCCAGCGTCTCCCTCCTGCTCCCCTTCAGGAAAGGGCCCATCTCCAAGATCTGTGTCACCCCAGGGGAGGGAGAGACCAGCACCTTCCTCCTTTCTGGCCTGACTTCCTCTCTTTGGACCCTGAGCCTGAGGGAGTGACCAGGGAGGGGGTGGTTGTCCCTGGTTTCCTCTGTGGCCTCCTGGACCAAGGCAAAGGTGACAGAACAGCCGATCACTTGTGCTCATTGTATGTACTGAGACTCTCCCGCCCGTTTCCTCTGCAGGACAGAGGTGTCCCCTTCCTGACCATGAGTGGCCAGACACTGACCCTGCTGTGCCCCCTGCCCAGCTCAGTCCCTGCCCAGGACGTGCTGTGTGGAGGTTAGGGGTACAGGAGCTACTGGGGCTTCCAATGAGGCCCTCAGGACCCACATGTGGGGGGTCATTGCTGAGCGGATGACCCCACTTCAAGGCCTCTCCATGGGTAGCAGGCCTGAGTCCCCCAAATATACCTTTGAGCGTTTGCCTGTTTGTCTTGTTTTTGAGGCTTCCCAGCAAGGGGGGAACCTTCTGCTGATTCCCGGCCAGCTGGGCTGGGCAGCTCAAGGCTAGGCTGGATATAGAGCCGGGTGCTGGTAGCACTGGGCTTCACAGGGGCCCGGCAGGCTGGACCCGGCCCCAGCCCCAGCTGCTTTCAGCTTCATTTGTCAGCCTGCACGGAGAGAAGCTGAGGGCTGGGGGAGATCACTGGTGCCCAAGTGTGTGTGTGTGTGTCGAAAGACAGTGGGGTCGGCTCCAGCAGGGCAAAACTCTCTGAGAGGTTCCAGTGAACTTGGGGTGCAAAGGGCTGTGGGGACTGAGGCCCCTTCTGTGGGGAGCCTTGGGGTGACATGGAAGTTATCCCAGGGTGAAGAAAAGCAGCGCCAGGGATAGTGGCCTCTTACAGAGAGAGAGGGAGAGGAAAGGGGAGAGGGAGGGAGAGGGAGGGAGAGGGAAGGAGAGAGAGGGAGAGGGAGGAGGGAGGGGTGAGCGAGAGAGGGAGAGAGGGGAGAGGGAGAGGAAAAGGGGAGAGAGGGAGGGAGAGGGAGGGAGGGAGGGAGGGAGAGAGAAGGAGAGGGAGAGGGAAGGTGAGAGGGATGGAGAGGGGAGGGAGGGGGGTGAGCGAGAGAGGGAGAGAGGAGAGAGGGAGAGGGAAAGGGAGAGAGGGAGGGAGAGGGAGGGAGGGAGGGAGAGGGAGGGAGGGAGGGAGAGAGAAGGAGAGAGAGAGGGAAGGTAAGAGGGATGGAGAGGGAGGGAGGGGCGAGGGAGAGAGGGAGGGAGAGAGGGAGAAAAGGAGGGAAAGAGAGAAAGGGAGAGGAAGGGGAGAGAGAGGGAGAGAGAGGGAGGGAGGGAGAGGGAGAGAGAGGGAGAAAAGGAGGAAGGGAGAGAGGAAGAGGAAGGGAGAGAGGGAGAAAGAGTGAGGAAGAGGAGGGAGAGAAGTGAGAGAGGGAGGGAGGAGCGAGGTGTCAAAAACAGCCGAACTGCCCAGCTGAGTGGCTGTTCCTTAGCTGCAGATTCTGTTCAGGTCCATTGCCTGGTCGGGGCAAGGACAGGGGGTTACCTCACCCAATAGTACATTTGTGACTTCACAGGTTGGCTCAGAGGCTGTCAGCCTGTCAGCCTGGCACTTTCTACAACTTTCTAGAACCTTCTAGAATTGTCTAAATTTTAGCCCCTCTCCTTGTCTGCCCATTGGGAGAGCCACTTGCCTTCCCTGAGGGCCTCAGTTTCCCCAGCTGTATGATGGGCATGTGTGGTCCGAGTCCCAAGGCTCACGTCTTTGAATCAAAAGCACCAATTAGGGACTTGGCCTCCCAGCCACTGAGAGAGGACGGGGACATCTGACATTTGGAATCTTGGGATTCCTCCCAGTTTCCCTGGGCATGAGAGGCTTGGCAAGTACCCGCCCCGCCTGGCGTTGGCCGTGGGTCCTCAGGGGCGGGGCGTGGCGCTGTTTTTTTCTACTCACTGGTGGCGGATTCTCAGCCTTGCGGCAGTGTCTTGAGCTGGTGATCAGTAAGGCAGGTAACGTTTCCGTCAGCGTGGAAGGACCCACACGGCAGCAGCCTGCCACTGCTGTCTTCTTAGCAGCTTCACAGACGCCTGCAGCCCGACTGCGCCCAGCCTGCCCAGGCCGCCAGGAGAATCCTACCCCGTCATTTGTTAACGCCGGAGGGGAAAAAAAAACGTGTCACTTCTGGTTGAACTAGGGGAAATGGTGGCAAGACTTCCTTCTCCATATTTCCAAACAGTGGGGGAAATAATGGAATGTTTGCCTTGAATTCTGTGTTGCTTTGGCGGCCATGAAGGGAGAGTTTCTTGAAGGCAAAAATCTGTCTTTTTGTCTTATTATTGCCATCTTCAATCTCAGGAAAATCTGTTCTAGCTGGCAGTTCTGCACAGGGACAGTCCCTGCAAATCTGTTGTGCGGATGGCGCGTGCCATTCTCCGACGGTGGTGGAGCGGGCGGGCAGACACGGGAAGGGCCGGACCCCCTGGAGGGTGGGGTTAGCCTGCACTCTCCTTCCCCTCCTGCCTCAGTGACATCTGTGTGTGAGTGGGGTGGTAGGGGGTGGGCGTTCAGGGTCACACTGGGGCTGGGGCTGTGACCTCCCTTGGTGTGGGCAGTGGGCTCATGTCGGGAGCTGTGCCCAGACCTGCCATGGGCCCTTCGCATTGGGGGAAATCACGTTTTAGCTGGACAAAGAGTGGGGCACTGCCCCCTGGGAGGGCTCTCAGCCTTCCTCCTGGGGCTGGGGTCGGGGACAGGACACCCTGGAATTCCTCTGCCCCGATGATCCACTTCTGAGCCACCTGCTGGGGCCTTTCCTGAGGGAGAAACTCTC
This sequence comes from Cryptotis parvus, assembly GCA_021461705.1. NCBI lineage: Eukaryota > Metazoa > Chordata > Mammalia > Eulipotyphla > Soricidae > Cryptotis > Cryptotis parvus. The sequence continues at coordinate 457,944 of JAJIBD010039299.1, read as the reverse complement.
CGGCTGGTTTTCTGTGTTTTACTTCGGGAAGGCGAAAGAGACAGGCTGGAGAGAGGAGAACAGTGGGGTCGGGCGCGCTCGGTGCCTCTGAGGAAGGTCCTGTCCCATCCTCTCTGTCTCCTGCCCTGATCTCAGGGGGCATCCTGATCTCACGATGAGGCTGTGGCTCCCTGGTCGCGATGTGGTGGGTGCCAGAACCACCCTCACGGGCACGTAGTTCTCGCAGCTCCCCAGCCTGACCTGGCCCTGCTCTGTCCTTTGTCTTGGAACCTCCGCCTGTGCCCTGTTTCTGGGAACCATGTCCCAGCTCTGCTTCCTGCTCGGACATGTGGTTCCTCCCAGGGACTGGACCAGCCTCTGATACTGGTAGTCTGCCTGGCTATGGTTCCGTCCCTGCTGCCAGCCCAACCCTGCCCGGCCTCACCCACCGGGCAGTCACCGTCCAGATGGCCGCCACGCTTGATCTCTGGGTGTTTATGCTCCTGAGAGCAGGACGGTGAGGGGTGGGGAGGGCAGGAGGCTCCTGCAGGACGACACTAGTCCCCCACCCCCCCATCTTCAGTATTTCCACCCTCCGCTGTCATGCAGGCTGGCCCGGGGCGTTCTTCCCTGCCAAAGTGTGTCTCTTCACACCTCGGCACCTCCAGTGAGTCCCCAACTGTCTTTGTGGCCCCCTTGTCTTTCAATTAGCACCTCCTGGGGCCAGACATCTCCCTGCTGTCCACTCTGTACCCACCGACTGGGCGTGGTGCTTCATTTTTGCTGGGCCACACCCGCACGTGAGCCACTGGTGGTGTGGTGCATCCTGAGTGTGTCTGGGCCATGGCACCGGAGAGTGGAGGGAAACATCTAGACTCTAAAAAGCTCCTGGAAACAATTTGCTAATGGCTGGATCTTTTAAACTGTCTTAATCTGTTACAATTGGTTCATTATTGGGGGGTTCATGTAACAGTGCTCTGGGCTGCTCTCTGCTCAGTGCTCATGGTTTCTCCCAGCAACTCCCCAGCTGCCGTAGAGTGTCGGGATCGAGCCTGAAGCTCCCACATGTGAAGCCTGAGCCTCAGTCCTTCCGAGTCTCTTACCCAGATGCTGTGTTTGTTCTTTGTTCTGGCAGTGCTCAGGGGCTGTTGTGACTCTGTTGTTGGGACAGTCGGTGGTGTCAGGATTTGAACCAGGGTCATCCACATGCCTGGATCCGCTTAGTACCTTTCCAGACCTTTAGCTTATTCATCACCCACCCACCCCCGCCCCATTTTTGGTTTGTTTCATTGTGCCATTCCTGGCAGTGCTCAGGGCCTGCTCCTGCCTCTGCACTCAGGGGTCACTCCTGGCAGCGCTTGAGGGACCACATGGGGTGCTGGGGCTGGAACGTGGGTCTGCTGTGTGCAAGGCCAGTGCCCCCTCTGCTGCCCTCTCTCTCCGGCCCCTTATGGTGACCGAGCTGGAAGTGTGAGAGTTGCTGGTCCCTTCCACCCTCCCATACTGGACACCATCAGCCTTGAACTCCTCAGCCCTGTGCACTGTGGAGCATCTGCTGACCACAGAGGCTGGGCGCAACCCCACTGTCCATACGAAGAACACCCGAGGTGGATACTGGTGGTGGCTTGCCCCATGGTCCGTGATGGTTGGCATTCACAGGTGTGCAGCTGGACGGGAATTCTCTCCCCACCCCCCAAAGGCTGGACATCCACCTGCACAGGGGGCCACTGTCCCAGGAGGAACTCCGGGGCCTGCAGTGCCTGATAGGTGTGACCCTCACTGAGACTCTCCGAACTCCTGAGTTTGGGGCTTATAAGAGCCTCTGCACGCCCCCTGCACACTCCTGTTGTTCACACTTCCCAAAACCCCAGCAGCATGTGGAACACGCCTGTCCCGTCCTCCAGTCCGGTGTTGGCGCCCAAGGCCATCGTCTGGGGGGAGGATGGTGCTGCTCTCACACCATTAGCTGGGGAGAGCCAGGCTGACACTGTCATGGAAGGGAAACTCACGATGACCACGAGGGCATCAGCGAGGGTGATGGAGGAGCCTTTGCGCCCTGTCCCTGTCCCCATTAGACTGAAGGGAGCCAAGCCCCGTCTCCCCCCACCCCAGTGGGGTGGAGCACAAGCCTCACCTTGCCCAGAGAGGCACAAGGAAAACGCGGAAGGAGGTGGCCAGGGTCACGCAGATTCCGGATATCAGGAGTTTTCTGCAGTGGTGGAGCGTAGGCAGCAGTTGTGCCCTTCCAGGACAGCCCAAGCAACTGACAGACCTTTGTGGGTATTCAGTGGCCGTGTCACAAAAGCAGGAAGGGGACAGTCCTCAAAATTACTGTCCGTAGGGGGCGGGGCGGTCAGGGTGGCCTGGGCGGGGTGCAGACACCAGGGAAGAATCTGGTTCTCCCAGGGGCGCTGCCCTCCTGGAGCTTTCTCACCACGGACTCTGTGTGTATGTGTGTGTGTACACATGCGGGCTTGTGTGTGTGCATATGTGTGAGTACCTGTCTATTTGTTCATGTATGTGTGCACAGGCATGTATGCATGTATGTGCACCTGCAAACGTGCATAGCCAGAGCCGTGGTTGCGGCGATGTGAGCTGGTGTGTGTGTGTGCACACACGTGCTTACATGTGCACTTTTAAGCGTGCAGTGATGAGGTGAGTTGATTTCCACCCGATAGGGTCGAGACCACTTGGTGTCCAGCAGCACACCTCAGGCCCCTCTGTGCTAGAGGGGCTGGGAGGCAGCGGGAGAGTGTCCATAGCCCAGGCGGTGCGGGGGAGGGGAGAGGAGCACGTGGGAGGAACAGCACCGGGCTGGGGTGTTGGCCAATGTACTCGTTCTGTGGATAAACAGGGGGAGCAGCCTCCAGGGCGTGCAATCTGCTCCCTCTCCCGAGCTTTCCCGCCAGCCCGCCTGGCGCAGAGGGAGGAAGGCTGGCTTGAGTGGGTGGGTGGGGCGCTCCTGTGCCCACAGTGCCTAGGGCAGGCTCAGGCTGGACATGGCTAAGCCTCTCTTGCCACCAGGTTGTCGTGAGGAGCAGGGGCGGAGGAGCCAGGCCAGAGAGACCTGGGATGTGGTGGCACTTAGCCCCCCTGGCGCACTCCCCCTCTCTACCACCCTGTGAGGCACAGAAGGTACCATCTGGGGCCTGGGTGCTGAGATGGCTGACGGAGCTGCTGCTAAGACAGAAGGTGTCCCGGGGAGAAGGGACGCCGAGTCCAGGGCGGGCAGCCAGCTGCCCCCTTGGAGGATGGCGCTGCCAGTCTCCATGGGGACTTGGGAGCGCAGCGACTCTTGGCGAGGGTGACGGCTGGGGGAGGGGAGGGGGCTGCCTCCATCCACCACTGTTCTGAGACTTGGTGAAGAACCTTGAGCTGGTGAGTTCTGCTCCCAGGCAGGCCAAGCCCCCAGTGGGTGGGCAGGGGCAGGAGGATGCCCCTTCTCTAGGTGCCAGGTGTGCAACCGCCCTGTGGTGGGGAGGGTAGGCTTGGAAAGCAGGAGCCAATCAGGAAGGATGTTGGGAGCTTGAGTAGGTGCTCAGGGCAGAAGGGGCTGTGGGGCTCCGGGAGGGGAGGTCATTCTGGGGCGGCGCCGCTGACTGCGGGGAGGAGACAGGTCCAGTTCAAGGGTGAAGCAGGCCCTCGAGGCCCTTGATTCAGACTGACCCGTGTCCCACGCACTTATCTCTGGGTGAGACACTCAGATACGGAGGCTGGGCCGCAGGGCTGGGGCTGGGGAGCAGTGCACGTAGCTGGGCTTGCGAGGGGCTCCTGGTCTTGCCACAGAAGCGGCTCCCCACAGGCTCAAGCCCACCCCTGCAGTGACGGGAGCACGGGGCAGAGCTGCTGTTCCAGGCCCGGCTGTGTCTTGGCCCTGCATGGCGGAACCAAATCCAAATCCAGGCCCCCAGTGGAGTCAGGAGATGGGGCCTTGGGGACTTGCTTCTGTGCAGGCGAATGTGGTCTCTGGCCCCCTCCACCATCCACCGTCCGGCCCCCTCCTGCACTGGAGCCCCAGCTGGGGAAGTGCTTCTCTGGGGGTGCAACTCTGTTGCCCCCTGGGAGCTAAGACCCTCAGTGAAGAGCTGCTGGCTGTTGCTATGGTGACCGTATCTGTTTCTCCAGGATGCAAATGACAGCTGCAAAGTTCACCCCATTTCTGGGGCTCACCCCAGTGTGTGGCACCACGTGGGCCTGACCAGGCAGCTTCCACAGCTAGATCATGGCTGGGGGGCTCACGAGCGCCTGATGGGAACAAGGTGATGAATTCTGTGGGGTCTCCTGCAGGACCTGCCCACCTGACATTTTCATGTTAGTTTCAGCTCAGCCTCCAGTTGGGCTCCAGTGCAGGGAGAAGGGCCAGGAGGAGTGTGATGAGCAGGAAGAAGGGATGTTAAGGGCCATCTGCCCCCCCAATTCTGTTTCATGAACAGAATACACGGAGGGCCGATGCCTTGCCCTGCGGTTATTAGCTTCACACATAGGCTTATTCAGCGAGAGTTAGAACTTTCAGGGGCAGAGGAGAGGAGGTCTGAGGCCTTGATACAGGGTCCTTCCTCCTTCACAGTCTCGGGTGAGACCCAACACCTCCAAGAAAAACACAAATCACCCCTTGGACCAAGGGTGGGACCCACGTGCTAATATTGTGGCTGGTGTCTTCGAGGCTCGGTTTGATCCCTGGTACACGTGGCCCCTTGAGCACCGCCATGTAAGGCCTTGGAGACTCCCAAGCACCAATGGGTACAAACAGGGAAGGTTCAGGCCCACAGTGACCCTGAGATGCAGCTGAACCTGCTGGGGAGGCCCATGTTTCAAACAAAACCAACCAGGACCGGACATAGCATGGCCACTTGTCTTGCATACAGCTGGACTGGCTCCATCCCCGGCCTCCCATTCGCTCCTCTGAGCCCCACCAGGAGTGATCCCGAGCACTTCCAGGTGTGGCTCATAAACCAAAGCAAACTCCAAATAATGAAAACCCAAAGAACATCCATTAGGCTTTGCCCTAATCAGGAAGCCTCTGTCTCAGGAGAGAGCTAAGACACGAGGATCCTCACGTGCTCCTCTGAGGCTGAGGGCGGCCTTCCTCGGTGTTGGTAACTCCTTGCCCATCTGCTCTTTCGGGAGTAGGGCCTTTGGGAGTGGCCGGAGCTGTGGAGCTGGCGGCTGGGCTCCCTGGAACAGAACGGGGTGCAGGCACAAAAGGACAGTGGAGAGGGTGCGTCCCCTTGAGCTCTATCTCCGGGTCTCCATCAAGCTGTCTTTGACAGGGCGATCGTCTCAGGATGACGGATGTGAGCGGGGCTGGGAGTTGGGGGATGCTTGTTTCTTGGGGGAATTGGTTCTTCCTCCTGATTGATGCTTGTCTCTGAACCTGCTTACTCGTTCACCCCACAATTCACTGACGGCGTTTCTGAAGGAGAGCCGCCAGAGAGAAGCTGGCCAAGGTCCCCACGAGCTGGTCACTGCCAGCGTCCTCCCTTTTTGAAATCTGGTTTAGAAACAGTAAACAGGAGGGGGTGGGGATGGGCGGAAGGGGGTTCTCCGTGTCAGTCCCTGAGTGACGTTGGGCCAGTGAGTAGGACGTTGGTACCAGGGGCAGCACCTTTGGGAATCCCAGTGAGTTGTGCTCAGAAGACCCCAAGGCCTTGGGGTGCATGGATGGTGCTGGGAAGAGTCTCGGGAGAAAGGAGGGAGGAAGCTTTGGGGTCTGACGCCCTGATTCCAACCCAGAATTCATTCCTTGTTGGCCTCTGCCCCTGTGCCTTGGGGGTGCTGCCCCTAGGTGTGTGCTGGGGCCGAGCCAGACAGCCAGTGTCGCGATGCCAAGCTAAGCTATGTCTGCAGCCTTGTCCGTAACTGTTTCTGTGATGATGATTTTTTTTTCAGGGGAGAGGCTGCCCCAAACTTTGCTCAGGGGCCTCCGGGGCCCCACTGGCAGCATCCAGCAAACTGGGCTGGTGGTTGTTGGATGTGAGGAACTGAAGCTCCTGGCCTCGGCAGTGTCAGGATTCCGGGTCCCTGTGCCCCACCCACTGTGTGTGGGGGCCCCAGGGTTGCACCCTAGTCTGCCTGTGAGCCTTGTGGGGTCAGGGGATGGAGCCCGGACCAGCTCTGTGCGAGGCCGGTACCCCCTGCTGCCATACTATCTGGCTCCTTTGGGTAATTTGAAGATGATTATGAGTCTTGGAGTCAGTCTCTGGACTTCCGGAAACCTCTTCCATGCAATCCTTCTGGGATTTGCTCTGAGAAGCATGACTGAGGGGACCAGGAGACCCAGGCCTGGAGTCTCCCAGCAGCAGCGACTCAAGGCTCAGTGGCGCTGTGGTACTGTGCTGTCAGGCACGGCCTGCTTTAGTACTGATGCTGTGGTACTGTGCTGCCAGGCACAGCCTGCTTTAGTAGTGACGCCATGGTACTGTGCTATCAGGCACAGCCTGCTTTAGTACTGATGTTGTGATACTGTGATATCAGGTATGCCTGCTTTGTACTGATGCTGTGGTACTGTGCTATCAGGCACAGCCTGCTTTAGTACTGATTCTGTGGTACTGTGTTGTCAGGCCAGGCCTGCTTTAGTACTGGTGCTGTGGTACTGTGCTGTCAGGCCAGACCTGCTTTTGCACTGCCTTTGTAGTTCTGCAGTGTTAGACACGGCATATTTTAGTACTGATACTGTAGTATGGTAGTATGGGATAATAGCAGTACTATAATGCTTCTATAATGCTCTAGTACAGATGCTATTAGTTATTGTAGTATTAGAAACTGTCTAGTACAGATGCTTTTAGCCACTGCTGGGTACTGTCTAGTATCAAATTAGTGCTTTAGTGTTGGATACGTCTGCTTTAGTATGATACTATTGGTGCTCAGAGTTAGATGCTGTCTAGTAGAGATTCAACACAAAGCAGACAGCATTTCATTTGAGCCCTCTCTCCTTTGGCCGACTAGCGCGATGTCAGACACGCCTACTTCAGTGCAGTACTACTGGTACTTGAGGGTTAGCGCCTGCCCAGTTGAGTGCAGGTACTTGCAAGCTTGAACGTTCATTGTTCTCCACATCAGAGTAATTGCACTATCCCTGACTGTCAGCCACTGCATCAGCCCCTATAATCCCTGGCAGTTTCTAAATTCCTCATTTCTAGACCAGGAAATGGGGACGCCCTGTGGTTAAGTAACTTACCCCAGGCCAAGGCATGGTGAAGGAAAATGGACAGAAGGGACCCAACCTGCCTCCTTGGGCTGTGACTCCTGGCTCTCAAGGGGCTCAGCTGAGGACGAGGAAGGTTCCCAGTGGTTTCATGCCTGGGGAAGTGGGGTGCCTTCTGGGGGGGCGCCTCCTGGGGCCCAGAGCCCGGTGCCGCCTCTTCACACGTTCATTCCAATACAGGTACCAGAGGGCATGGTCTGCTGCTCTCAGTCCCCGGGTGTAGACACGGTCAGAAGTGTGTCTGATCTCTTTTTTGCTGCCCAGGCATGGGGGCCCAGCCACCCAGGAGATGCTTCCAGACGGCAAAGCACTGTCCTCGCCCGGCTCCTGGGTGAGTCGGCAGCAGCGTTATTTACTGTGTTTGCCTTGACTTGAGCTGTTTAATTCTTCCCAAACAGATGCCTGCAGCTGATTCATGGGCCTCCTGACAAGACAGGACTGTCAGCGGGCCTCAGAGGCGGTGTCCCTCTAGACGAGGACGGTAGATAGGCTGAGGAGCGGGTCCCGTGCCAAGCATTCTTGGGCGGGGGGCATGTGCCATTTGGCTGCTTTTGAGAGAGATATATAAGGGCAAGGGAGCAAGAGTCGGGGGGTGTGGACACGGCTGGGTGTGTGCTAATAATAGCAAGGTCACATGGCACCGGGGCACCTCAAAAGAGGCTGACTCGGCGGAGGTGACCCGAAACTGGGCTTTAAGGACACCTCTTCAGATGGCCCCGAGGTGTAAAAATAGATGGGAAGGAAACCCTGGTTGAGGGGCCAGACCCCCCACTTGACCCTTGAGTCTGAGCTATTGGCCTGGGCAGAGTCCTGAGCATGGGGGACTTGGGTTTGGAGAGAACCCCCTGAAACGCAAAGGTGGGGCCTGTGCCTGCCGAGCTTTGGCAGTGGCCCACACACTCTGCAGGGGGTGAGGCTCCAGCCTGGGTCGTCACTGGCCACTGGATGTGCTGCCCGCTCCCAGGACCATGCATTAACAGTGCCCAAGTCGGCAGAGGGGGCCGCATCTCCTGAAAGGCTTCTGCAAAGCCGCTGATACGATTTGTCAGCCCACCCAACCCTGCAGATCAGAAATTGGGTTTGTATTTGATCAGCTCGGCAGGGCTGCTGGTGCTCCGTGTGTCAACACCGTGTGGACTTAGCACCATAAGCTCCAGGGCCAGACTGCCCCCGTTCCCCCCCCCATCCCCACGCTGTCTTGACCTGGAGAGAAATTATCCCCAGGCATGGCTAGGACTGTTGTGGGGAACTCAGTCCTGGAGAAACTGAGGCCACAAGCTGGGAAGCTGAGTTCTGAAAAAATTGGTTCATTGTCTACTTGTTTGCTTGCGGCCTCCCAAGAGGACCAGTTTAGTTGTTTTATTTATATATTATTTCAGCTGTTCTGTTCTCCTGAGCAGTGCTCAGGGAGTCAGCTCAGGAAGCGGCCCCGAGGAGGTGGTGCTCAGAGGCCACAGGCAGTGCCAGGGAGGAACCGGGACCTGCCGTGTGCACAGCAAGTGCCGTGATCCTTGTCTTCTCGCGGTTCCAGTATTTTACGCAGGTTTACAGTGGAACCAGGAAGAAATGGGGTCCTGGTGGGACCTGGGTGGATCTGATCCCTTTGGACAGACATTTGGGGGTCTAGTGAGTTTGAGCCTTGTTCTTGCCAAGAGTGTTGGGGTTTTGGAAGATGAACAGAGCCTGGGGCGAGGCGGACTTTGGAAGAGAATGGACAGGATGTCTGCGGTCCCAGGACTGGGCAGACCCAGGGTCCAGGGCATTGAGCGAGCCCCCAGACGGTGGAGTGAAAGGTCAGTGGGGCCCCCGGGCAGTGAGTGTCAGTGGGGCCCCAGACCTGCAGCATGCGCTCCCGTTTGATGGGTCTCCGAGAGAAAATGTAAAGACTGACTCTGCTCACTGGCCCGTGAGCTGACCCAGCAGCTGGTCTCGTGGACAGTGACCATAGCATGAGTGTGACCAGGTGGAACTTCCCTTAGCTGCTGTGCCCCCAGAGGAGGGTCGCCTTCATGTCCTGTTTGCTCTAAGGAAGTGTTGGTGCCTGCTGGGGTCAGCCTAGATCCGGATCCGGCTTGTCTGAGCATCCTGCACTGCTGGACCCAAAGGCCAGAGTGACGTGCGGCAGCCGTGGGGCAACTCAGTGCATTCTGGAAAATGGTGCTTGAGGACCCAGTGTGGGAAGAATGCCTGGCTGCATGCCCACACGCTGGGGTGTGTATACATACATGTGCATGTGCGTGTCTGTGTGCTTGTGTGCACGTGTATCATGCGAATATGTGCGTATCTCTGAGTGTGCTGTGTATCTGTGTTGTATGTGTATGTGTGTGTTGTGTAAATTTCTGCATGTTGTGTGTACATATATATGTTTGCATCTGTGTATGTGTATGCTTGTGTGAATGTGTGTGTTGTGTGTATCTCTGTATGCTGTGTGTATATCTGTGTGTATGTCGCGCATGCTTGCGTGTGTGTGTGGGTGGGTGATTTGGATCGCTGTCAGGTTCTCAGACTTGAGTTCGTGGAACCCTCCTTCTCAGTTTGCGCTTCCGCTCTGCTCTGGGCCTTTGTCATGGTGTCGCCCCTGAACCCGAGTTTGTAAACAGAGGTTATCGGCACATGGCACCGTCAGAGTCTAAGTGTGGCAGCACAGCCTTGATGCCCTGGATAAACTGAGGAACATTAAACACGTGCCGACTGCCCAGGAGACTTCTGTAGCACCCTGGGGGTGCCTTGGTGCTTGGTTTTGCGCTGGGATTCTCTGTGGGCGAGCCCTCTGTGAATTCAGCCCTGTACCCGTGGCACTGCCCACAGGGTTGGTACCCAGGACCCAGCCCAGGGCAGTACCAGTTTGGTGGCTTATCTATGGCTGGGGGAGGAAGAGGTGGGGGGGCTCAGTGCTCGCTGCCCCTCAGGCGGGGATCCACTTTCCTTCCACGAACAGGGTTGGTCCTGAGAAAAATCTTCCCCACAGAGGCCACACTGGTCTGTCCTTGGAGCACCGCCTGGGACTGTAGCCGGCCTGTCGCTGTCCTCGCAGGCCCCCAGCATGAGGGCATCTCCGACAAGACCCTAGCCCTGGTCTCTCTCCTCCACCCCTGTCCCTGGGAGGGGCGAGACAAGCCCCTGGTACCTTACCCTTCCCTGCCTGCTTGGTTTGACCTTGTTCATGACAAGGCTTCTTTTGCTGCCAAACCAATCAATAAGCTAAACAGTGGAGAGATGAGGCGGAGAGGGAGGCGCAGCTCAAACACAGATAGGTTATCAGCGCGGCCCAGAGCCCACTTCTGAGCAAACATTTCATTAGCAAATTCTTCATGGCAAGTTGCATGTTAAAAAGGGGTGTAGGAGGGAGCAGGGGAGAACAAGAGATTTTGTTGGGGGAGCAACTGGCCAAGTGGGCAGCCACTGGAGACCCTACCCCCAAAGGCCCTTTCCTGGGTTGGGCAGCCACAACCAGAGCCCGGTCCCTACTCTCCGGTGTAACACCCCTTGCTGCACTAGGCTGGGGGCGTGTGGTTCCCTGGGGAGGCCCACGGGGACCTGGGGACAAAGGCAGCTCTGAGGTGACTTGGCAAAGTAAGAGGCGACTGTTTTCTGCCTTCACTGCTTTGGGGTCCTGCGGGCTGTTGCCTGAGGTGAATCTGTTCCTGGCCTGGACTCGGGGGCTGGTTCTGAGAGCTGGGGTTTGGAATCTCACTTCCCCTGTGCCCCGTCACCTCGACACCCCCACCCCGGCATGCATATCTGTTTCTAGGGGAGCTGCAGGAGAAGGGCAGAGAGGAGAAGTGACCAGCTCCTGGCGGGGTGCATGGAGCCGCAGAACTTGGAGCCCGGAGGCACATCTGGTTCCTATCTGGGATGAACCCTTGGCCTGGGTCCGAAGGCTGAGGGTAGGGCCAGGAGGGGGCCACGCGGGGCAGCAGGGCCAAGAGGGGCCAAGTAGCGGAGCAGGGGCGGGGAGGGGCTTGCAGGGGCTCAGGCCCACCTCGTTTCCTTTTGCTTCATTATATACCACTAGTGTCACACTGTGACAGAGGGGGCTGGTGGGGGGGGCAGCGTCCTGCATGGCTCCAGCCCCCACTTTCTTTTTTTTTTAACATTTTATTATACCACCGTGAGATATACAATTACAACGTTGTTCATGTTTGGAGGTTTCGGTCACATAGTGTTCCAACCCCGCCCTCCACCAGTGCCCATTTCCCACCACCAATGTCCCCAATTCCCTCCCCCTCCCATAGCCTGCCTAAATGGCGGGTTCTTTATCTCTTTTCTCTCTCCCTCTCTCTCTCTTCCTTCTCTTACACTTGTGGGTTGCACTACATACACTTGGAAGCCATTATGTGCATTTTTTTGGCCTGTATTTAATGCTCAGTTCTATGTTGGTATCAGCCCTTTTGACATTTATTCACACATGTTCCCTTCTCTTTCTTACCTAATCTCTGACTCCCACACGTTTGTGGTAATTTCCACTTTTGGTAAGATCACCTGATATATTTATGTCATGCAAATAAATGCAGTCATTCTATGTCTCTACTTCTGACTAATTTCACTCAACATGATCCTTTCCATATCCCATCCATTTATAGAGCAAATTCATAACTTCATTTTTCCTAACAGCTGCATAGTATTCCATTGTGTAGATGTACCACAGTTTCTTTATCTAGTCATCATTCTTGGGCATACTGGTTGTTTCCAGGTTCTGACTATTGTGAATAGTGCTGCTATGAAAATAAAAGTGCAGATTGTGTTTCTGCTGTGTGTTTTTGGCTTCCCAGGGTATATTCCCAGGAGTGGTATGGCTGGGTCAAAGGGAGCTCAATTTCTAGTCTTTGGAGGAATGTCCATATTGTTTTCCAGAAAGGCTGTACAAGTTAACATTCCCACCAACAGTATGAGAGTCCCCTTTTCCCTGCATCCACGCCAGCACTTGTTGCTTTTACCCTTTTGGATATGCAGCCCCCACTTTCATGTAACTACTGCTCATGGGGGTCTCCCACGTTCCTGCAGTTCTCGGTGTCTTCACCCTCGCCTTGGCCCCTCTCGCTGCGCACAGAGCAGGGATTATCGGCCTTAAAGTCGCTCCGGCATTGTTTTTGGGGTGTCTAAAGTGTAGACTCAGCTCCTGCTCCACTGAGCAGCTGTTTCTCAGTCTGCTTCTCCCACCCCTGGTCCCTCCACCCCTGAAACAGGAAGTGAGGTGTGTGGAGTGCCAGCCTTTCCTGCACCAGCCGAGGCTGCGTGTCGTGCTCTCGCTCTGCCCAGAGGCGCGTGACTGCGGCTGGGGTCGGCCAGTGAGGAAAGTCAGAGCCAGGGCCAGAGCTCCAGGACCTCAGGGAGGGCGTTGCCTTTCAGGTGGTCCACCTGGGTTCTATCCCCAGCAAACTGTATGGTCCCTGAGCCCTGTCATGAGTGATTCCTGAGTGCAGAGCCAGGAGTAAGTCCGAGTACCACTGGGGATGGCTCAAAAACACCAACAAATCCAGTGAAAGCAAGAAGAAAGGCCAGAGCTGCCTGTCCCAGTGCCCTGAGAAGCCCCCACTCTGATCCACAGGTCCATGGAGTATAGCTGCCAGCACCGCTTCACAGTGCTGAGGCACACAGAGGACAGGTTTGCCCAGCACAAGGGACAGCCGACGCGTGGCCAGGTGGCCCTTGGTTGCAGAGCTGTGGGTGCGTCCTGCCCCAGCACTCCCACCTCCCACCTAGAGTAGGGTCCCGGATCCCTCCTGAAATAACACTCAAGAATTCCACTTTGGCGGGGACTCGGGCACACAGGGACACTGGGTGACACCTTCCCCCAAGGGGTCCCACACTTGGTCTCCTGGGGTGAGATCAGGGAGGCCCCTGTGGCCCCCTAAAGAGGAAGCCGTATCTCTGCTATGTGGGGACTCTGACATGGGACACTTTTGGTGGTCGGGCAGCTGTAGTGCCTAATTCCAGAAAGTTCTGAGGCCTGAGCTGTTCAATTCTGCGTCTTGCCTCCTTCCCAGCCCCTCGTCGTGAGCATCCTGCTAGTGTGTGTCCACCTGCCTGAGGTTTGCTCTGTCAGTCCCCTCCCTCCCCATGACCTCAGGGGTCCTCAGGGACTTGTGGCTGGGACACTCGGACCGGGTGAGACTCAGGGGCTCAGCTGCTCAGCTGTGGAGTCGGCTGAGTCCCACCCTAGCTCCTGCTGGCACTTTGGAGAAACCCTACAAGCCTCAGGAGCTGGGACCCCAGAGGAGGGGAGGACACTTGAATGGGAAAACTAAGTTCAGAGCCTGGTGTGTCAGTTGCTTGGTTTATAGCAGTGTTGTGGCTGCAGGGGTGGGGTAGGGGGAGATCTTTGACCACCAGCATCACCTTGTGAAGGGAGCAATGGACCCATTGAACAGATGGGCAAGTTGGCGACACTCCAGGGCGACTCAGGCCTTTCTCCTGCTTCTGCTCTTTCACACTGTGTCTCTGTCCCGACCGGCCCTCCCTAGCTCCCACTTAACCTGAGAAAGTGAAACCCACTTTTGATCTTGTGAAAATCTGAAGCCAAGTGCTTCCTTCCAGGCAGATGTTTGGAAGCCCCGCGTGGCAGCCGCCTGCCTCGGCAAGTAACTTTTCAGATGCTGAAAATGGCAGGAATGTAGGTCAGCGAGCCCTAAGCTCTCCTCCTGCTCCGTGTTCCTCTGGCTAAGGAGCCTCCTGTGAATCGCCACCTTTTACTCAAATGAAACAAAAATCCAAATCCATCCCAAGCCATTACAGTCCTAAGTACTGAAAGTATTTATTATTTCCATCCAAGTAATCCCAAAGCATCAGCCCAGGGACATCTCTGTGGCACGCGTGTGCCCGAAACCCGATTTAGTGCCAAGCCTTTATCCAGATGTTTCTCGGAAAGGACGTGGGTGGCCCTGGGGGGTGGAGTTAGGGATTAAGTTTTAATATTTGAGAAAAGTCACATTTCTAATAACAGCATGCCCTGCCCCGTGCCCCCAATCTTGGGCTTCTCTCATCTTCCATACTCTGCTCCAGCCCCAGGTTTACAAACATCCACATGCAGAAACTGCAAGGTTGTGGCTGAGATCTCAGCCCCTACACGCTGCTGGGGTTGCTGTTAGCCTCATCCTGAGACAAGGTGGCCCCCTCACATGTCCGTTTCTGATGAAGACTGCGGTGGGGAAGGCCATCACTGGGGGGTGGGGAGAGGATGGGGGCAGGATTGTAAAGCAGTATCTGTCAGAGACAGATGTGGGGGGGCACTCGGGAGGAAAGTGGGGACACCGATGGAGGGGAGAGGACAGTGATAGGGCTGGTGCTGGAGCACCGTATGTCTGAAACTCAGTCCTGAATAACCAAAACTCACAGGGCCTTAAAAACCAACCCATTTAAAATAAGAAATGAAAAAAAAAATTCTTTGTGTTGTGTCCTGACCATGAAGACATGACATGTTCGTTCTCTTGTTGTGACCCTTTGGGGACCCTGGCAGTCCCTGAGGGCCTGCTGTGTGCCCCTTGTCCTGCCCCCTGCACCCTCTGAGCTGAGTTTCTGGCTGAGAGAGAGAGAAAAGGTTGGGTTCTCCGGGAGCAGAGAGACACCCAAGGGCTGAACCTCCGCCAAGGAGCTCTGAGAATGTTGTTTAATTGACGGTAACAATACAACAACAGCAATAATAATAGCATGGGGTACGTCTATCACAGCTCAAGGTTTGCTCTAAAAGACACAGCTGGGTGAAAGCTAGGATCTGAACCTCTCTGAGCTCTCCGGCCGGGGTGGGGTCGCGTGTTGTGGGTTTAGGGCACAGACCTGCTGTGGGATCCGCTGGCTGCTCTATCTGGAAGCAAGTCCCCGACACTGGAGCCTTTATTGTCATGCTCTGGCCCACGCTCCTCCCACTCCCTGCTGGGTGTCCCCAAACTTGAACTCCCCGTTCAGACCCGGGTCAGATCCCAGAGGAACCCCGGGGAGGAGGAGCTGGGAGCTCTCGGTCTGTTGGCCAGTCCCGGCTCCTGTGGAATCTGGCACCCCGTGTGGTCTTTTCCCTCTAGCTGAGAGTGTTCAGGGCTGGCCCTGCTGACCCAGCTGGGGTGTGCCCAGGCTGTCCCCTTTGGGCTATATATGGGATGGAGTCTAATGATGGGTCCCCCAGGAGCCCAGAGATGATACAGGGTGGGGGACCAGTACGCCAGACTCGGGGGACTCGGAGCCTTGGGGCTGCCACTAGCTCAGGCTCACCCCACCTGGGTCACAGAGTGCTGTGCTGGAGACATCCCGGTTGGCAGGTGTGCCCCATGCCCAGTGTCTAGCAGAGCCCCGAAACCCCAAGGAAAGGAAGCATTCTTGTTCTCAGCTGCTTTGAAACATGCTGCCGGCTTCCGTATGCTCTCTGCCTGCTGCAGGAAGGGCCCTGCCAGGAGGGGCTCAGAGGGTCCCAGCCCACCGGCAAGTTTCTTGTCGTCACCCACGAAAGTCCGGGCTCTAGACAAGAGGAAACCGCAAAGGGGCTGGAATGAAAAAGAATCCAAATAGGAATCCGCAGACGTGCCCTGTGGTCACCTCGCTCGCAGCCCGAGATAGGGGATCGCGGTGGTGACGGGCAGACAAGGAAAAGTAATCAGGAGTAAGAACGGGCGCGGGGCACGTGGCGCCCAGCTGCGGATTAGGGAACAAAGTCGGGTGAGTGTGAAGGCAGATAAGGAGGTGCAGGGAGCGGCAAGACGGGGTGCGGTGGGGGTAGAGAGAGCGGTGGGGGTGGCTGGGCTGTGGAGGAGCGGGGGGGTGGTCACAGCGGGGAGATGGGCTGGGCATGGGGAGGGTCAGCGAGGAAAGAGAGAGCCGAGGTCACTGAGACATAGTCCCTGGCCGCAGAGACATTGTGTAGAAACAGGCTTTGGGGTCTTTCCTGCAGGGCCCAGAAAGGCAGGACTCTCGCCCCCAAACTCCGAGGCCCCCGTTCAGACCCGGGGGAACCTGCTGAGAGGAACCTGCTGGGAGGGGGAGCTGGGAGCTCTCGGTCTGTCAGTCAGTCCTGCTCCTGTGGATATCTGGCTTCCCTGCGTGGGCCCTGCCTTGGACTGATGTTTCATGGGACAGGGGTGGGAATCACCCAAGGGGACCCCTCACTTTCTGTGAAGCAAGGGGTTCTATGCATAGGGGGTCCCCCTCCAGAGCTGTGTCCCTCCTGAATTAAAGCTCGGGTCTCTCTGGGCACCCTGAGTGACCGCTGCCCTCAGGGTTTCCCTTGATGGTGCTGGGAACGTGCTATCTTGTTCCTTCCCAACAGGCTCCTGTGTTCTCCTGCTGAGGGGCTAGCAGTGGTCAGGCACTGCTAATGAGCATCATTCACTGCCCTTTGGGAGCACCTGAGCACTGAGCGACGTTTGTGCGGCTCAGGACTACCTTGAGGGGCTTGCGCCTTCTCTAAGGTGTGCCTCATGAGGGCTCCCGGGGTGACTTAGCATGCTGGGCTACCTCTGCCATAGGAGCCACATTCGGACCCCAACCTGCAGGGTTCCCCTCTGCTGGGCGTGGCCCTGGAGGGGCCCAATGCCGCTGAGGGTCCCTAACAATGCTAAGACACAGTGCAATCCCCCTCCTTGGCCCCTGCACCGAGCCGTTCAGCCTGGCTGGCTGAGGGCTCATGGGAGTGGTCCACAGCCCCCTACCATGGCTTGGGATACCCTTGGAAATTCCTTCAAAGGGGTCCTGTGTGGGAAGGTGACATTGGCAGAGTGTCCCGGGAGGCAGACGCAGGAGCTGTGTAGGACACAGTAGGTAGGGGATTCCCCCAAATATTTGGGGGGGTCAAACTGAGGGTGCCCCCAAATCTGGGCATTTTTGGTATCCCTGGGGAAAGCGTGGGGGGGGCACCTTGTCTTGGGGAACTTTTCTCCCTTAGAGTGTGAGCTGGAGTACTCAGAGGTGTCACGGGGATGGTGAGATTGGGGCAAGCTGGTGCTGGGGGCTCCGGGACCCCTGGGACTCTAGGTGTGTGGTCACAGGTACTGCCATGACCCCACATCGGTCTCCATGAGACTGGTCGGGCCTGTCTGGTGTTGAGATCTGAGAAATCAACTGTCCCTCTGTAGGTCAGTGAGGGCAGCCATGCATGGGGAAGGTGAGTGGGCTCCATCCCAGAGATGGGGGGTACCGGCTGACCCACACTCCTGGCCCCCAAATGGCAGAGAACAGCCTGAGCTCCACCTGCTTCGCTAGTGTTTATGTCTGCAGGCATAACTGCTGCTTGTTCCCTGACTTGCTTCCAGAGGGCCAGAGCAGGGGGGTCCCTCCCTGAGCCCACCTGCATCCTCCCAGGCCCCTGTGTTGCCAGAGCATCTCTTCTGCAGTCACTGTTTTTACTCGTTTATTCCTGGGTGTGGGGGCCGACCTTGGCTGTCCTCAGGGAGCCACTCCTGGCAGGGCCCGGGACTGTTTGCTGGGGTTGAACGGGATTGGCAGTGTGCACGGTGAGCGCCCCGTCCTACCATCTCTGCACCTCGATTCTTCTTTCACGGCGTCTCTCCTGCCTGCCAGGCCCCAGGAGTGTCTCGGAAGGAATGAGGTTGCCGACAGATCCAGCTGTGTCGTTCCCGGTCACTGCCGTGGCGTCTACACCAGAACAGGCGACTTCACGCTCTGCCGAGTCTCTCTGGAATTCAGGAGGTGCTAATTGCCTGCTGACATAAACGTCAAAGTCTCATTTCGTTACCATAAAGCTCTCTTAACTTTGCTCTCAAAACAATAATTACACATAAATCTGCAGACAGTGTGCGTACATCAGCGTCTATTGTTCTCAGCATCGTCCTCGCTTCCTCTGCGGCCTCCATGTGGAAGAAGGACCGCGCTGGGGCCGGAGGGAGTCCAGCAGGGAAGGTGCCCGCCTCACATGAGGCTGATTCTGGTTAATCCCCAGCATGGCACAGGGTCCACCGGTGGTCACTCTTGAGCACAGAGCCAGGGCAGCCCCTGAGCACCGCTGGGTGTGGTCCCCAAATCCGAAAATTTAAAACATGAAAGTACAAATACAAAAAATAGGAGAAAAAAACCCATGATAGAATAGGGATGGAAAATGGGTTGGGGGGGTCACTCATTTGACCCCCAGCCCTGCTCACGCCTAGGAGCCTCCTGCTGCCCACACAGAGCTTTAGGAGGTCAAGGTCGGGCTTCTAGCTATGAACCCGACATTTCCTCCATGGAGCCAAGTTTGGCTTGGGCAACACTCAGGGTGTGGGGGCCCATGTCCCTGGGACATCTGTGTCATTCATTCTGAGATTATTTAGAAATGGTTGAGGCTGTCAGTGTGGCTAAATGAATTTAGCTGGAGGGATCGGGAGAGGCTGAACTTTAAAGGAAGTCTCCGTGCCCCCCTCACCCCCCCCCCTCACACACTAGGGAGTGTGTTTAGGACCCTGCCAGCCCTCTCCCCAAGACCTCTGAGGTCTTGTCTGCAATGCACAAGGGCAAACAGGTGATGTGGCCCTCCCCCCAGACACACAGTGAACCCCAGGATGGCCACTGAGCAAAAACAAAACCCTTCATTGACCTGGGAGCCGTGCAGTGAAAATGGGCGTGTTGGGTTCCTGCTGTGAGCAGAGCACTGGGCAGAGAGTGTGGGAGATTCAGGCACCTCACTGTAAGGGGTTCAGGGCTCAGGACCAGGGCTTGGGGCTTGGGGCTTGGGGCTTGGGGATGGAGGCAGCTCTGAGTGGAAACAGAGGTGCAGGGTGGCAATTCCCTGGAGAAGTTTCCCGTTCTCTGCACGTGGCGTCTTCATCTTCTCTTTACTCTCATTCTTTGGCGTGTGAATCTTTTAAGAAAGCTAAAATAGGGTGTTGAGATAGATCACAACTGAAAGGCTAGGGCATAAGCCTGCAGGAATGACAGCCTTGTTTACTCTCTCTTTGTGTGTGTGTGTGTGAGAGAGAGAGAGAGAGAGAGAGAGAGAGAGAGAGAGAGAGAGAGAGAGAGAGACAGACAGACCAACAGACAGACAGACAGACAGACACAGTTGGGTGGACAGAGAAGTAAGGACCTGGCTTCTGAGGCTGGGGGAGGAATCATGGTCCATGGTGATCACCACTTGGAATATTTGCCTGACGTGCAAATATTGTTCCCAGCTGAAATTAACAAGCAGGAAACTTCCATCCAAGCTCAAACCTGGGTGGGCCACGAGCAAGGCAAGTGGGTACCAGTCTGTCCCTTGGCTCCTGCCCTAGGAACTGTGAGCTCTGACCCGCTGCTGTTACTTCTAAGTTTGACTTTAAAGAAGAACATTCGTATGTGGCTGGTGGGTTCAGAGAACGGCACTATCGCCTGAGTTTTGTCACAGTGCTAAGTGGGCGGTGTCCCAAGGTTGCTGGTGGAAAGTTGGGTAGCTGGTGCTGCCTTGGTGGGTTCAGAGGGAAGCAAGAGTTGGCCCACACAGGGGATGACCATCTCAGCAGCCTGGGATGACTTCCAAGTTAGAGCGTCCAGTGGCAGAAAAAGAATGTCTGAATTACGGTACTGTCAGCAAGGTCCAGCTCCCGGAAGGTGCGGGCAGCTGAACCGGGCACTGACTCATCTTTGGTTATTTGGGGGTAACGGGTTTTCTCTGGGTCCTGGTCAGGACCAGGATTGTGGCTCAGGGCAGGAGGTGCCACTGCAGCCCCCAGGTGTGAAGCCAGCCATGCCTTGGTCTGAGCGCCCAGCACTGCTGTGCTCTCTGCACCTGCAAGGAGGGGCCTTGGGGGTGGGGGCGTCTCTGGGGTCCGGTAAACCCAGTTCTGGGTCGTCTGACCAACTACTGCTCTGGCTTGTATCCCCTTAGGTCTGACAGTGGACTGAGACGGCTGGACAGTGGATGTGGGTGGGGACATCCTGGGAGTGAGTCGTGACTGGCAGGTGCTGCCCAGGTGCCCGCCGGGAGGGGGCAGCCTCACCCCCCCATCGCTGGCAGTTCCTGCTGGCGCTTGGACAGGCTCCACCTGGTGCCACTGCTGCTCACCTGCCCCCTGCTCGTCCTTCCAGAAAAACGGGCCCCTGGGCAGCGGGCCCAGCCTGGGACAGTTGGGAGGCCAGGCTGCCCCAGAGGGGCGGTGCCAGGGAGCAGGTGGGATCCACTGTCCCATCTCCCTGCACCCATTGGGGGCAGGCTGAGGAATGAGTGACAGACAAGAAGGGTCACACCCCCTGCCCGGGCCCTGGCAGTGCTTGTAGAGAGCCCGGGTGACGACACACCTCTCATCATCTGACGGAGGCTGAGACCCTAGCCCGAGCGTAGTCTCCTAGGGTCCCACTTGGTGTCCCCAGAGCCTGGAGTCTGGGAGGTGTGAGGACGGGTTCTCACTCCTGGCTGTGGGAGACAGGATGGATAAATTCCCGGTGGCTCTAGCCATGAGCTTCCTTCTCCCTGTTTTCCTGTGCACCTGTCTGGATGCCCCTGGGGTCAGAGCGTCCCCAAGTCTATGCCTCTCAGGAGCTGCCTCTGTGCACACGAGGACATGGGACGAGGCGCAGAGCCCTTAAGTGTGCAGGAAATCAGGACCCGCCACTGTGCCCTGTCAGGACCTGCTGCTGCGCCTGTCAGGACCTGTCACTGTGCCCCACCGGAACCCTGACACTATCCCTGCCAGGACCCCGCCACTGCACCTCGCTGCTGTGGACTTATGGGAATGTCCTTCACCGCTGCTGAGCCCCAGTGGGGCAGTGGGGGTGACCCAGCCCCAAGCAAACCCTGTGATTTTCCCGATGGGGGGCCCATCTGTCTCAGTCCTTGTCACCTGCCACGCCCTTCAGCACCCGGTCCCCACCTGTTGCTGTGATTTCTCAGTGATGGCCGGGGAAAGGGCCTCCCAGAAAGCAAACACTGGCGAGGCTGTGCCAGCTCACCCCACCCCCTCCCTGAAAGCCGGCTGAGCTTGGGGAGTCCACCAGGCTCTGCTCCAGCCAGCCAGGAGCTACCAGTGCCCTCAGGGGAAGCAAACAGCTTCCTGAGAATAGGAGGGTGTGAGTGAGTGTGTGAGAGACTGAGGGTGTGTGAGTTTATGTGAGAGAGCATGTGTGTGGAATATATGTGTGGGAAAATGATTATATGCAAGTGTGTATATGTGTGAGAGAATGTGCATAGCATGTGAATCTATGTGTAAGAGAATGAGGTGGTGTGCATGTGACTGTGAGTATGTGTGTGTGAGTGTGTGTGATAGTGTGGTGTCACAGTGTGTGAGACTGTGTGTGAGTGTGTGTTGTGACACTGTGAGACTGTGTATGATAGTGCGGTGTGACAGTGTTGAGACTGTGTGTGAGCGGTGTGACAGTGTTGAGACTGTGTGTGTGATAGTGTGGTGTGACTGTGTGTGTGTTGTGACAGTGTGAGACTGAGTGTGTGTGCATGTGAATGTATATGAGAGTGAGGGTGTGTGTTTGGGAGGGGTGTGTATCGGGCCACATGGCTCCCCCTGCAGTCCTGATTTCTCTCCCTCATTACAAAGCCTGTGGCAAGTGACCCCTGAGGGCAGCCCCTGCGGTGGGCAACCCCTGTGGTGGGCGGGCCCTGTGGTGGGCGGGCCCTGTGGTGGGCGGGCCCCTGTGGTGGCGGGCCCTGTGGTGGGAGGGCCCTGTGGTGGGCGGGCCCTGTGGTGGGCGACCCCTGTGGTGGGAGGGCCCTGTGGTGGGCGACACCTGTGGTGGGCAGGCCCTGTGGTGGGAGGGGCCCCTGCGGTGGGCGGACCCCCTGTGGTGGGCGACCCCCGTGGTGGGAGGGCCCTGTGGTGGGCGACACCTGTGGTGGGCAGGCCCTGTGGTGGGCGGGCCCTGTGGTGGGAGGGCCCCTGTGGTGGGAGGGCCCTGTGGTGGGGCGGCCCTGTGGTGGGAGGGCCCTGTGGTGGGCAGGCCCTGTGGTGGAAGGGCCGGGTGGTGGGCGGGCCCCTGTGGTGGGCGGGCCCTGTGGTGGGCGGGCCCTGTGGTGGGAGGGGCCCTGTGGTGGGAGGGCCCTGTGGTGGGAGGGCCCTGTGGTGGGCAGGCCCTGTGGTGGAAGGGCCGGGTGGTGGGCGGGCCCTGTGGTGGGCGGGGCCCTGTGGTGGGCGACCCCTGTGGTGGGAGGGCCCTGTGGTGGGGAGGGGCCCTGTGGTGGGCGGGCCCCGTGGTGGGCGGGCCCTTTCTGGCAACCCAGGGACGTCTCTCGGTCCTCTCACGGAAACTGTTGATTCCAGTGGCGTTGACATACAGGGGTGAGTTAGGCTGGTCCTGGAGCGGTTTGGGGGTCCTCTGCCCCTCCTTCTCCATGGCCCGGGTCCTCCCACAGCTCCCAGGGGCCCTTCCCAGCCCACCCCTCCCCACCTGGGGGCTCCCTGCTGCTTGTCTGAGTTTGCCCCTTTGGGTGATGAGCCTTAGTCTCCCTGGAGGGCCCGTTTCAGGGCCTCCGCCAATAGCCAGAGAGGAGGCAGGGTCCCTGGGCTATCTGAGACTGGGACTCTCCCGGGGCCTGCCTGCAGGTGAACCCCACAGAACCGTGCAGAGAGAGGAAGTCGGTGCAGTGGCTCTGGAGATGCCACTGGAGTTATGAGTGTCACTGCATCAGAGCCTGGACACGCCCCCTGCAGGCATGTGCGTGCACACATGAGCGTGTATCACACAAGCACACATGTGTGAGTGCACACACATGCATACAGATTCACATCCTCTCACATGCATATGCACGGAGGTGCAAGCCGGCACACGCATGCATAGGGCATCCGCACACACACACAATGTGCGTGCCCTCTCCTGGGTACATGAGTGTGCGCCCAAGTCCGGACACTGTCCCTCTGTGGCTTTTCTGCAGCCCAGGCCTAGGACTGTTTCTTTCTCCTGTTGCTGGAACGAGCTGGGCCTGGCTCTGGGCTCAGACACGTGCCCTGCCTGTTCCCGGCCGAGGGTCAGGATTGGAAGCTGCCTTTCCCTGAGACTAGTGAAAAATAAATCTCACAGGGCTGGAGAGGAGCCTGGCTGGGCTAAGCCCAGGCTTTGTACATGGAGCCTCACACTGCCCCTGAGCAGGAGAGCACAGTAGCCTGAGCACTGCTGGGGTGTATCACAAAAGTGATATATAGTAGCCTATGAGACAAGATTTAGGAGCTCCCGGCCCTGGGTCTGTCCCTGCGCCCAGCTGTGCTGGCTGCGGTAGGGCACGGGGTTGGGACCCAGAGTGTCTCCACACTGAGAGCGTCCACGAGGACAAGGTCTGTGGCTGGAGGTACTACACTGTAAGAGGTACCGCTGACTCTCTTGCTTTGTCGGCAGGTGGGAGCCCTGAGGTGGGGGAGAGCCCCTGACCCCACCCCCTCACAGAACCCTGGAGTTCAGCTGGCCGTTCAGGGGTCTCCAGTCACCCTACCGTGGCGAGGCCACACCCAGGCCTGGCTGGAGCCCCCAAACTATGCAGCAGCTGCTGGAAGGGAGAAAGGAAAGGGGGACCCCCGGCCACAGCTGTTGACTGGGGGCCAGATTACAGCCCTCACAGTGCCCCTGACACCAAGGCTCCGGCTTCGGGGAACATGCTGCCTTGCTGTCACTACCAGCCGCCTCCTCGCACGGCTTCTGTGGTCACATAAGAGCAGGGCCCTGGGCGCTCACTCCTGGCTGGTTCCAGCCCAGGAGGAACCTGTGAGCTGGAAAGGGATCGGGCCGGCAGAGTTGAAAGCGGGTCCTGGTGCCTGAGATTCCTGGCTGCTCAGCCGGGGAAGCGACGAAGAGAATTCAACAACGCCCCGGGGACTGGCTGGTCTGCGGAGCAGAGAGCGAGGCTGAGCCTGGCGCTGCGGCCCAGCTCTGCTGGAGTTTGTGTTTTTCCTGCTGGGCTGGAGCCTGAACATGTGACAGTTGACCTGAGTTTCACTGGGGTCCTGATGCCTTGACCCTGGGAGGGGCTGGTTCCTTCCTCAGCTGGGAGCCCCAGGGAGGTTTTGTTGGGCTGAGCCTCGGGTGCTGGGCTGATTCCAAGTGCTGGGCTGAGTCCAAGTGCTGGGCTGAGTCCTGGGTGCTGGGCTGAGTCCTACTTGCTCTTCCTCCCTCTGCTTGCTCTGAGGTTTCTCTACTTCCTTCCCAAGAAACCTCAAGTGCCTTGGGTGGGCCCCAGGTGAGACCCCCAGGAGTTGTCTGAGCACAGTTCCTGCTCCTGTGACCCCACCTCAGGTTTTCCTTAGCTCTGGGTCCCCATCACCCTTTGTCCCCTCACACCTGGACCCCCCTCACCCCTGGGCTCCTCATTCCTGCTCATCCTCACCCCTAGACCTCCTTATCCCTGGGTCGCCATCATCCCTGGGTCCCCTCACCCGTGAGTCCTCACCCCAGGCTCTGCTCATCCCTGGCCTCTCCCTGCAGGTCACAGGGCCACCTCTCTTTTGGATCCAGCCCTGTGGGAAGTGGAGGCTGTTTTTGTGACATCTCTGGATCCCCATTCTACACACCAGGGCCAGCTCCACCCTTCACCCTAGCCAATGGCCTTCTGAATGTGAGCCCCCCCCAGCCCTGATCCTAGCCCTTCCCCAGGTAAAGAAATGCATGAACCCCTGGGGGTATGGAAGCTTCCAGAAGCCTCACACTCCATCATGGGCACCATAGGCCCCATCAGTGGTGGAGCACAGTCAGGGAATGGGCCATGGTAGCCTCAGGGTCTCAGGCTGGGCTCCGTGGCATCTGCCCAGCACCTGTCACTGCCTGGACCTCCCACTCTCCAGGTCCCTCGGGGGAGGTCTCTGGGCATGAGCATGGGGCCACCACGTCTTTTCGGACTCCGGAGTGGGCTGAGTCCTGGGCATGGCTCAGCAAGGGGCTGTGGGTTGGCCTTAGCCAAGGTCCGTGTTCCTTTCCTGCAGCTCCTGCTCTCGGCGTTTCTACTCTCTACCCTGGGGAACTACACCATGCCCCAGTCCATCAGCACTTGGGACGGATGGTGCCGTGGGGCATCTGCTGGGGCGGGGTCCATGGAGGGGAGCTGACAGTGCGGGCAGCCGTCAGGGGTCAGTACTTGTCCCAGAAGGAATTTTCAGTCAGGGGGCTCTGCCCTCCCACTGGGGCTGTCCTTGGGGCAGGAAAATGGGACCCTGGGACCAGAGCGACACGTTCCCACAGTGTCGTCTGGTCAGCTAGGACAGCCTTCTCAGAGGCCCTCCATGCTGCACCTCACGCTTCTCCCTTCTTTCTTATGAGCCCTGCTGCAGCCAGGAGTCATAGGCTTGGCCCTAGCATGGTTGCCAGGGCCCTGCTCCTGCTCCTGTAGGCCTGGGACTGCCCTGGGCCACAGGCTTGTCTAGGCCCTGTCTCCACCCAAGCTCCCAGAGGGCAGCTTGGTCTTGTTTGGGAGAGGTACCCAGCACCAGCACCCAGCACCTAGCACTTGGGCTGTGATCAAATGTCTCATCTCCTGACCCAGGTCAAGGACTCATAAGTGGCCAGTGCTATGAGTGCCCACTGTGGTGTCCAGCACTGCTGGACCTGGTCTCTGCTGGACCCCGCTCTCCAACTGCCCTCACTGCCCAGTTAGGGGTTTGCAGATGCTGTTTCTGGGCTCTAGAACTCTCCCGGCCTCTTGCTGTGGGCGGACAGTGGGGCCTGGGTCTTGCTTCCTGAGTCCCACAATGATGTGTTTCTTTGCAGCCTGGCTTGGTTTCCGATCAATCGGGGCCCTCCCGGCCATTCTGCAAGGCAGAGATCTTGTCTGGCCCCCGTCCTGGATCCTGAGAACCCCTGTCCCCCATCTGGCTTGGCTCCGGCCGTCCCTGGCCCTCGGTCCCAGGGCCCCGCCTTCAAACAATCAGGAGCAGTAGCTTGGCAGAGAGATAGGGCCCCTAATCTGATCTTTCCCAGCCAGCATCTCCACAATAGGCCTGAGTGTCTCCTTTGTCTGATGGGGAGCGTTCAGCAGTGGGTGCCGGCAGAGGCCTGGGAGCGCCCCCAGCCCATCTTATCTCCTGCTCATCGGCTCCCGCCTCTAGCTACCAGCAGGGAATAATGCTTCCAACCAAAAGGCTACACATGACCGGACACCTACTCCAGCCCTCTCTCAGATCCCTGACAGATGGACACATAGATGGACAGGTGAATGGAAGGATAGACAAATGGATGGATAGGCAGATAGATGGGATGGACAGATGGATGGATAGATGGACAGACAGATGGACGAGATGGACAGATGGATGGATAGATGATGTGATGGATAGACAGGGAGATGGATGAGATGGACAGACAGATGGAAATGGACAGTCAGGCAGACAGGCAGATGAGCAGTTAGATGGGTGGACAGACAAGGACAGCTCATGTCCTAGCAAAACTGCCCCTGTCCTCTGTGCTCAGAGTAAACTGACCTTGCGCCTGGAGAACCCGACTTCAGGAGGACAGCTGGCGTCCTCCCTCAGCTGCCCCACACCCGCTGTCTCCCCTTCCCTTTACCTTCCTCTGCAGAAGGGAGAGAGTCTGGCCCCCCCTTTGCCTATCCCTCTGCCTGCTCCTTTCTGAGCAGGTGTGATCATGAGGAACCAGGAATAAGCTTCTAGCCACAGACGCATGGGCAGGTCTCTGAGCCAGGAGCTCCTCTCTGACTGGCCACTAGGAAAAGAACTAGTTGTTCAGGTTGATGCAAAGAAGCCCCTATAAAGCTCCATAGCTAAGGGGCTGGAGGGGGGGTACTGTGGATAAGGTCCGATCCCTGACACCCAATAGGGCTCCGTGAAACTGCCAGGAGTGAACCCTGAGTATAGAGCCTCCAGGCTCTATATAGTAAGCCCTGAGCACCACCGGTGTACCTGTCCCCAAACAAAGAAACAAAGAAACAAACAGAAAACTCAAGTACACAGCTAAGATACCACACTCATATTCTCACATCTTGTCTGTGACTTGTCATGCCAGCTAGCTGAGACACACTCACTGACATCAACACATCAAGCTACCATCTCTGTGCTGGCCAAGCCAGAACAAAGGTGCCACAGCCAAGCCGGGGCCAGACATGTTGGTCTCACAGTTTCTCATGTTTTTGGTTAAGCCCATTTTGAGCTGTGATGTGTTCAGGTGCTATTTTGAGTGGCGGCTCTTTCTCATTCCTTCTTCCTCATCATGGTTTGCATGGAAAAATGTTGACTTTGTATCTGGTGACTTTGCTGTCTTGCTTTATTGTCTCCAGGCATGTTTTTAGTGTTCTGCAACACTCTAGGGCCTGACCTGGTCCAGCAAAGGGTCCAAGAGTCACCTAATCCCTAGCCCTGCGGGTTCTGGCTTCCTGGATCCTGTTGGTGTCTTCAGAAATCTGAGAAGGGATTTGGTTTCTGTTACCTGCTTTCTCCACTCTTCTGGAACCTTCTCCCTGACTGTCGCCCTTCCCTGGCTTCCTTTATATACGTTGCGAATGAATTCGACAAATATGCTCAATGTTTGATTTCATTTCAGACATCGCTGAGCTCTGAAGCAAGTTGAAGAAGTTTTTCCTGTTGTTCTCCACGTCCTTCCTTCTTCCCAGCCCTGTGAATAATAACACTCGTGAAGCCTCCTCACGGTTGGCCGTGTGCACACACTGCATCTCTCCGACTCTGAGGCTGAGCTCCAACAGGAGGCTGCCAGCATCAGCCAGCTCTGTTCCCTCCAACACTCACGGTCGAGGATTCCTGCTGCCTCGGACCCCTGCAGACACCAACTCGCCTTTTGGTCAGCTTGGACATGCTTGACTCAGATCAGATGGGTCTGAGAGTCCAGCCTGGAGGGAAAACATGGCGGGACATCCCTCTTCATTGGTGGCAGCAGGGAGAAAGCAGATCAGACACCCTCAGATTGTTGTAGGATGGGCTTGAGGTGGACATATAAACCGATGGTCACACTGGAGGGCCTGGCTGTTGCCCCACAGAGGGACATCCATGAGGACGCATCATATAAGGTGCCCTGGTATGCCCGAGGCCTCCTGCCGGACCCCAGCTGTCCCCCATTCTCCGTTTCAGGCCATTGTAAGATTCCAGCACAGTAGCCAGGTAAGAGGCTCAGTGCTTGCAGCAATGATGAAAGTGGGGTTGGGGCGAACATGTGGGGCTAGTAAGCAAGAACAAAATGTACCCTTCCACGCCCCCAATTCTACTCCAACAAAGCCTCATCCTGGTCCTGAGAATGTCTATTGTTTCCATATCACTTTATATGTTTCTGGATGGGAAGTTCTAGAATGTCCCACAGGCTTTCCTTGGACGTGATAACTTGGGGCGTGTTCCTTGGTTCCTTATCAGCAGAGGCTGCACAAATGTGGTTCCTCTTCTCCCTATCTCTTGCTTCTCCTCCCACTCTTCCCTGGCCTTCAGACAGCATCACTTTCTCCTCTGGCTTCAGGGGTGTCTTTTACTGACTTCCTTAGGCAGCACCTCCGCCCCCGCCCTCCTCTGCAGATTCAGGAGCAGCTGTGGGAGCTCCTGCGGTCTGACAGTTCCCACCTTAGACTTTATCTGCTCGGGGCTGTAAACTCCTCTGCTCTCAGCACTTCCTCCTGCCCTGGTGGCCAAAGTCCTTCCTTAGCAACTCCCCAGAGAGCTCCTGGATGGGGCCTGTGTGCCTGATTCTAGGCAGTGCTCCGGGACGAACCCTCCAGACACGTTTTTTTTCCTTGACTGCCAGCAAATCTCTCCATTATCTCTTGCTGGTTGGAGCCTCTGCATTGGAAGTTGCCCAAGAGAAATCTGGAGCATCCATGTGGACCTGATCTCTGGTTTTGCTGAGGAGGGGGCCCCTCTCCTCCAGCCTGGTGCTTTCTCTGGGGGGTCTCCCCACGGCTTAACCCCCCAGCAGCTAATTGCTACCTTCTAGTGATGCAACTAGGCTCCCTCTATGCCCAGAGACTTTTAGTCACAAGATGTCTTGAAGCCCGTGTCCTGACTCCTGAAGCCTTTGTTTGTTATTCTCTTTTCAGAAATACACGCATATACATAGCTTATGCATGCAACACACACTGGCATCTGTGGGGCGGGAGCTGAGAGCTGCCCCTCGTCCAGGCCCGAGCTGTCCCTCTAGGGAACAGAGCCCAGGTGGGGCCTGCTCAGAACAAGGACGGTCTATTCCTGGGCGCCACCTCCGCTGGGGACTCCAGCCTGCGGGAGATGGAGCTTGATCCGGGCAGTGTTTCCTGCCCCACCATTCAGCCTTGAGATAAAGGGCTGTGACAGGAGCTCAGAAGCTCCTGGGCTGGGGCCAACACACTTCCCCAGTGGGCTACCTGTGAGCCAAGCTGCAGCCCCCTGTTGTGGGAGGGGGATGCAGAGAGACACATCTTGGCCTGCGGTGTGGGGCTGAGTGTGGAGAAGAAGCAACAGGTGCTAAGACGCTGGGTCCCAGCTGTGAGCATGGGGTCTCGGATACTGGGAGGGGCTGAGGCCGCAGGGTGTGGGAGACCCAGCCCGGGACCATCACCCAGCAGAGCACCTTGGGCTCGCTCCTTGTTTCCTTGAGCAGTTAATGTCTCTGATGTGGGACCGAATCCTGGGCACAGCCGCAGGGAAACACAGCTGCTCCCCTGCTGCCGCTGCCATCGTGAGGCCCAGGGAAAGGACTGACCCCTCCCCCCAGAACCACACCCCTTTGGGGGTGCGCAAGACCCCCAGGGAGCAGCCCGTGGTTGGGGTGCCCCATGTTCACTGCCCGCTGCTCTCTGTCCTTGCATTGGCTGGGGAGAGCAGGGAGAGACCAAGGGAACATAAGGCCCATAAGAATTTGAATGTCCTCTGGGGCTTAAGTCAGACTCCAGCGGGCCTCAGGCAGGTTGTCCCTGGCCCTAGGGGACTGGCTCAGCCTCCTTCTCCAGGTGCAGCTTGACCAGCAGATGAAGCACGGTGTGTCCCTGTGTGTCTGGCCACACAGCAGTGCAGCCATTGGTTCCCCAGAGAAGCCGTCTCTGTGCCTGGAGCCCAGCAAAACTCTGTGGGGCCATAACCCATTGTCACCAAATCCCCGTCAAATGCATGAAAGTGCCTCAAAACCAGACCACTGTGACTGGTCCGTTCTAGAGTTAGCTGTGTGAGTTGTTTATTGCTTTTGTTTTGGGGACCACCTAAGCAGTGAATAGGGAGGCCCCTGGGCCCCATTCTAATTTTTTTATCTATCTATCTATCTATCTATCTATCTATCTATCTATCTATCTATCTATCTATCTATCTATCTATCTATCTATCTATCTATCTATCTATCTATCTGTCTGTCTGTCTGTCTGTCTGTCTGTCTGTCTGTCTGTCTGTCTGTCTGTCTGTCTGTCGTCTGTCTGTCTGTCTGTCTCTGTCTGTCTATCTGTCTGTCTGTCTGTCTGTCTGTCTATCTGCTCATCTGTCTATCTGTCTGTCTGTCTGTCTGTCTAACTGTCTATCTGTCTATCTTCTATCTGCCTGTCTGTCTATCTATCTGTCTATCTATCTGTCTGTCTATCTATCTGTCTATTTGTCTGTCTATCTGTCTATCTGTCTATCATCTGTCTGTCATCTGTCTGTCTGTCTGTCTGTTCATTCATTCATTCAATTTATTTTTTTGCTTTTTTGGGTCACACCCCTGCAATGCTCAGGTGTTACTCCTGGCTCCTGCACTCAGGAATTACTCCTGGCAGTGCTCAGGGGACCATATGGGATGCCGGAATCGAACCTGGGTCGGCCACATGCCAGGCAAGTGCCCTACTTGCTGGATATCACTCGGCTTTGGGCCCCATTCTTGAGGTTCAGTGGAGGGTCTGAGAAGGCAGTGTTGCTGGTTCTCTACAGAGTTGGATCACTCAGGGGGTCTCTATGGGGCTGGAACACCCAGAAGGTCTCTATGGGGCTGGAGTACCCAGGGGGTCTCTATGGGGCTGGAACACCCAGAGGGTCTCTATGGGGCTGGAGTACCCAGGGGGTCTCTATGAGGCTGGAACACCCAGAGGGTCTCTACGGGGCTGGAGTACCCAGGGGGTCTCTATGGGGCTGGAACACCCAGGGGGTCGCTATGGGGCTGGAGTACCCAGGGGGTCTCTATGGGGCTGGAACACCCAGGGGGTCTCTATGGGGCTGGATCACCCAGGGGGGGGTCTCTATTGGGCTGGATCACCCAGGGCATCTCTATGGGTCTGGATCACCCAGGGGGTCTCTATGGGGCTGGGTCACCTAGGGGGGTCTCTATGGGGCTGGATCACCCAGGGCTCCAAGCCGGTGACCATGTAAGTGCTGGGGATGGAGCCCAGTCGGCACACATAGCCACGGTACCATCCTCCCGCCCTCCCTCCCACCCCCAATCTCACTGAGATCCTTCATTGTTAAACATTCATCATTTTCCGAATTCTTCAGCAAGGTATGATAAAATGCACAAAGTTTGGTGCTTTACTCACTTGGCAAGTGCTCGTTTGTTTCCTCAGCCCTCAAGTGTCCAAGGTGCATCAGTGCTGATGGCGATCGGACGGGATGGAGAAGCTGATGGTGTGGGTCTGTCGGGACGGAGAAGCTCGACGAGGCTCTTCCTGCCCCACGCGAAGTCTCAACATCTCCCTGTGCTGCAGAGGAGACTCAGGGGCTGCTGTGGCTGTGGCCCAGCTCCTATGTGGGGCAAGGCCGGAGACACACATGCTCTGCTCACCAGGCTTCCCGGCTCTCTGCCAGGCTCTTAGACAGGGATGCGGGAGGCCCCTGCCGGCAGTCAAGTGTCTCTGGAACATTCGAAGTCTGGAAAACTCAGATGCTCAGAGAGCTGGAAGTAAGACGCCCTTTCCTTGGCAAACCCAGGAGGCTGGACTCTCCCCTCCCTTAGGCCCCCCCAAGTCCTCTGCTGGTGACAGAACTCATGGGTTGAGGGAATCTTATTGCAAGCCACACTCAGACAGTTTCCAGGGCCCTTCCTACACTTGGTCCAGGATAGCAGCTGCTTTTTTGTGGTTTTGGGTCACATCCGAGATGCTCAGAGATTACTCCTGCAGAGCTGGGGGACCCTATGGGATTCTGGGGTCTGAGACTGGTCAAGGCCCTTCCCACTGTGCAGCCCGTCCGGCTCCTTTCTCTGCTTCTTTATGCTGCTGGAGCTCAGACTTGCTACTCCTCGTAGCGAGTCAGGCATCGCAGTAATAATTAATGCCACTAGGATGTGCGTTTTTTTTTTCTTTCATAAATCCCTTAGGATAACAGACTATGACTTTTCATTTGCTTTTCCCCCTGGATAAAATTTTACACTGGTTTGTACACCGTTGATGCTTGTTAAATGTTTGGCTAATATTTACAACAACTCTCTGCAAAAAGACGTGAGTCTCCCTGGGTCTAGTTAATTCATTGCAAACGGAGGACTGGAAAGAAGCTTCTTTCCCCCGGCAGGACCAAGCTTGGCAGAAATCAGCTGGAAGCAAGAGTTCCTCCAGTCTAAGTGAAGAATGACTCAGGCTTTGAATCTTTGAATCTTCAGTCCTTACCTGAAGCTGCCCCAGTGGGGTGGAGCACACACAGAGAAAGGTGACAAGAGGCAAACGATGAAAGGCAAAAGGTGCTCGTCCTGGTTGTGTGTTGATGGCAGGAAGATGAGGTGAGACTTCTCTCCCATGGGAGTGATCCCTGAGCACAGAGCCAGGAGTCAGACATGAGCACAGAGCCAGGAGTCAGCTCTGAGCACAGAGTCAGGTGGGAGCCCTGAGCACAGAGCCAGGAGTGAGCCCTGAGCACAGAGCTGGGAGTGACCCTGAGCACAGAGCTAGGAGTGAGCCTGAGCACAGAGCCAGGAGTGACCTCTGAACACAAAGCCAGGAGTGACCCTGAGCACAGAGCCAGGGAGTAACCCTGAGCACAGAGCCAGGAGTGAGCCCTGAGCACAGAGCCAGGAGTGACCCTGAACACAGAGCCAGGAGTGAGCCTGAGCACAGAGCCAGGAGTGACCTCTGAACACAAAGCCAGGAGTGAACCCTGAGCACAGAGCCGGGAGTGAGCCCTGAGTACAGAGCCAGGAATGAGCCCTCAGCACAGAGCCAGGTATAAACCCTGAGCACCACCAGGCATGGTCTCACCCACCCTGTACCCCAATCTTTCCACATGTGCATCTGAGGGGGCTGCTGTCAGGACCCTCCCAGATTGCTTGTCTTGGGTATAAAGAGCAGGAAAAGTTTCAGAAGCTCTTCCGGTCCCTCTCCTGGCCCACCCTCTCTCTATTTCTGCATCTCCACTTGCTCACACTGCATCTCATCTGTACCCCCAGATAAAGAATGAACACCCCCCACCCCCCAGGAGCTGGGAACACAGGTGACCAACAGTGGTCTGCCCAGGCAGAAAGACGTAGTGGAGCCTTGGGTCCAGGGTGGTCGGTGTGGAGTTGTTTGATGGGGAGACGGTTCAAACAGGGGGATCAGGGGCGCTGGCTTCTAGACGTTTGCTCAGGCCACAGCAAGGTGGACAAATCAAAGGACATGTGCGACTCCCAGCCACATGAAATTACCACCTTCCTCCACTCTACGGAACAGTCTGCATGGTCCGGGCTGCCAAGATGCCGATTCTAGGACACGAGCCAATTTCAGTCAATTAAGAGAAGTCGGGGAGTGTTTAAGACCTGCAGCATCTATCATTAGAACCGAGGCGCCCGGCAGAGGAGCGCCTGAAGGCTCATCACAAATTTTTCTTGACGTTGGAAAAATTGGCTTAAGGGGATTAAAAAAAAATGTTCCAAAGGTTCTTGATTGGAATTTTAACACAGATCTTGTAGTTTGTAATCGCAGCTGCCAAGGGGGCAGCAGCTCCAATAAATCCATCGTTGTCCAACACAGAGATCAAGAACAAGGCACGGAGAAGCTGTTACAAGCACGGGGGCGTGAGGTGCAGGGGCCAGAGGTGTCGAGCGTGACACAGTGGGGGCAGGACTGCTGAACGCAAACCAGTGTCAGACCTGAGTCCTCATTATGGCCGCACTTACCGCGGTCGAAAGGGGGAGAGCAGAGACGGTGGCAGGCCTGAGTTTTGTTTGTGGCAGGGGGTGGGGGTTAAGGTCTGTGTCTTGCACATGGCTCACCATCTCCAGTCACACTTAGGGTCCCCCAAGCATTACCTAAATAGTGCAGGGGGCAAACGTCTCTAGGAAATGCTCCTTCAGGACCAGCAGGAAGCATAAGGGGCCAGAGTGCAGGATTGGCTTGTGGGAGCCTGGGTGTGAATCCTGCTTTTCTTTGGCCCTGTAGGGACCCTGGAGCAGAAAAAGATCTGAGCTTGGTCATTCATTACTTGGGGCATTTAAAACTGATGCAACTGATTGAGCCAGGAGAGAAAGCGAGGACATCTTGGGGGTGGCCTAGTTCTGGGAACCCCCACCCATGTGCAGGGCTCTGCTATGGGAACCTGAGCAACGTGAGACCCCAGGAAGTGGGGGCCAGCCTGTGCTTGAAGTTTAAGGGCTCAGTGAAGAAAGGTTTTGGGGAGCAGTACTTGGGTCCAGGTGCATCTCAGCTTAGCACCTTCCATGGTATCCTCAATGATCTCTTTCCAGGGACACCCCATGGCACTGTCCACGGACCCAGGACCCCAAAGACGGGAAGAGATGGGACAAATGAGCTGGGAACCAAGACTTAGGACAGAACCGCTGGAGACTCCAGCGAGAGAGAAAAGACAGAGGAGACGGCTGCAGGCAGACAGAACCCCGGAGCCCCGCTCTATCCCAGCTCAGAGATACTGGGCCTCCCTGGGGTCTCCTGCTGGAGACGGAGACAAAGCCAGTGTCCTGGGGGAGAGAGAGGGGGAGATAAGGGAGGAAGTGGGGAGCCTGGGAGAGATAAGGCACAGAGGCAGGAGGCGCAGATAAGGCCCCGAAAAGTCCTTTGCGGAGCTGGGGTTTAGGGGGGGAAACCGTCTCTGGCACCAGAGTCTTGGTGAGTCTTGTGGCTCCCGAGGAATAAAGCTCCATGTCTCCTTGTCCCCGCACCGGTACCCTGCCAAGTCCTGTCCTTGGGAGCAGTCAGGGCCAAGTGGTGGACGCCGAGTCTTGTGACTGCCCTGGAAAGCCTGGGGTGGGGCTCTGTGAGGACATCGTGGATGCCTCAGTCGACTTTCCGGCATTTCTGGGTTCCGCCTGCTCCCTTTAGGGTAATCCGAGCGCCCGTGATACAGACCTCGGGGTTCTCCCGGCTGTAGCCGGCATGGCCAGTCCCAGTGAAACCCAGAGCTGGTTTGCTGTGGTGTCTGCACCCGCCCGACCGGCTTCTTCCCTCACACATCACGGACGCTGCTGGCAGGCTCTGAGCCTCTCCAGTTTGTTTCCTTAAGATCTTTCTGTAATGTCAAGGCTTTCTCCCTAATGGTGAGAAAATTTGTACTTGCAGCTTCAAACATTAACACAGCAGGTGGGAGAACCCTTCTGTGAAGCAGCCCCATTGTGGCTGGGCGCGGTGCTCCGTGTCCCTGCTGTGTGGGCACGGACTGTCCCCTGGGGGGGAGAGCGGGAGAGTGGCGGGTGCCACACAGTTTCTCCAGCTGTTTCTCAGCGCCGGTGTCAAACCCCGGCCCTGCAGCTGAGCCTTGAGCCTGCCGCAGAGCAGGCTGAGGCCCCACGGTGAGACAGACCCTGCCCATCTGACATCGGAGCCCACAGCCCTGTGCCCGGGCTGCACCGTCCTGCTGCTCTCTCTGGCCCCTCCCCACCTGCTCTGACAGGTGGACACCAGCACCTCGGTAATTCCTGGGGTTTTCTTTCTCTCCCTGGCCTCCCACGCACTCGGGGACCCCAGGCCAGCCCCAGTGATACTCACCAGGCGGGCACCTCAGTGCTGGGATGAGACCTAGGCATGTAGGGGGATGGGGCCTGCCCCATCTCCCGTGTTGGGGACCAATGGGTGTCACACTCCATCCTTTGCTCTGTCTCCTGCCCCACCTATCCCCAAAGACTCTGAGGCTGTAGAGCAGGGGCCAGAGAGATGCTCAGGGTTTAAGGTGTTTGCGTGCAGGTGGCCAACCCAGGTTCTATTTCTGGTACCCTATAATGTCCCTTTGAACCCCGCTAAGAATGATTCCTGTGCACAGAGCATGGAGGAAACCATGAGCACCACCGGGTGTGGCTCAAAAAAACAAAGGGTGGGGGAAACCATGTGGAGTAGCAGTAAAGACTTTCTGAATTCCTCGTCGCCACGGTCCAATCAGTAACATCGTCAGCTCCGTCTCCGCCACAGAGCTCTGCGCCTGTGCCCCTGGCAGTGCCGGCTGCGCCAAATCCATGGGGACAGAAGTTCAGCAGCCAGCCCAGAACCCCCGCGTTTCTCAGAGCCTCCAAGGTTGGTGCCTCTGGCTCCGAGCCGCGTGGTGTGGGGACAGTCAGTGCCTGCGTGGGTGCAGAGACCAGCAGCCCCGAGTGTGGTGTGCAGGACTGGGAGCCCCGAGCGTGGCCAGAACGTGCCACCTTGGGAGTGCTGGCCCGCATGACATTCCCCAGGGTGAGCCGAGAAGCCTGAAGGCGGCATCCAGGACATTTCCTTCCCCGAGCCAGAGCACGCGGCAGCGAGCAGCTTCGCTTCCGGCCGGCCTGTCACAGTGCCACCTCCCAATTAGGCGCCCGGCGTCCCTCCGCCACCTGCCACTCTGCATGCAGTGCAGCTGCCCTGACGCGGCGAGGGACCTGGGGGGGGTTCTCCAGAGGCTGCAAGAGCTGCAGCCTGGGAGGGAGCCAGAGTGGTCTCCCTGGGGGCCCCAGAGGTGGTGACGAGCCGCGGAACCATCAGAGGGCGATGGGACTATGTAGAACTGGGGAGCAGCCCCCCAAGTAGGATGACTGGTGTGAAGGTTCAGAGACGTGCGCAACTCCCACCCCAGGGAGCCGTGGATTTGCTCCACAGTGTGACCCGTGGTTGTGGCCTTCATCAGAGGAGCAAGGAGTGGAGGCAGCTCGCTCTGGGCAGGGCTGAGCCCAGCGTCCCCAGCCAGGGTCTGCCCTGCCATGGGGGATGTTGGGGACTGAGCTGCCAATGATGGGCGCATGTGGGGTTTAAGCATTCGCATCGCTCTTGGAAATCTCAGCCTTTGCCTCCTGCCGTGGAGGGGACAGAACTGTCCAAAGGGGGGTCCTTCAGGCTGCGGTGACCAGGGCTAAGTGCCCCCATAGCCGCCGGTGGCCAGTCTCTGTCTCTGTCAGCTGACTGGTGTGTGGGAACAGTGTGTGCAGCAGAGACTATGGCAGGTGTCATCTGCTCTGATGCAGACGGACATACGGGCTGGTGTCCACACAGCCTGGCTGGAAGCACTTCCTGTCCACCCTCTGCCACACGTGGGCTGGCACCTGAACCCCACCGTTAGGAAACTCCTTTGCGTGGACTGATGATCCCAGAGGGGAGAGAGGCAGCCACGTTGCCCATGAAAGGAAATGCAGATTGTCTTGGGTTAGAGGCAGGGTCACAGCGAAGAAGAACCGGGCTTTTGGGGGGGCACCAAGCCCCCAGCTGCAGGGGGCTTAGGAGGGGGAGTGGGAGAGATGG
This sequence comes from Cryptotis parvus, assembly GCA_021461705.1. NCBI lineage: Eukaryota > Metazoa > Chordata > Mammalia > Eulipotyphla > Soricidae > Cryptotis > Cryptotis parvus. The sequence goes on along the minus strand of JAJIBD010039299.1, from coordinate 420,400 downwards.
GGCTTTGTCAGATGGGGATCATGCTGGGTCTCTAGGGCCCGCTCCCTCAGGCAGACCCAGCACTGGAGCCTTGTGGCTGCTGTGACAGCACGTCCACTGGGGGCTCTGTCCCTGCGCCCACCCCCTCCATTCCTGTTCCTTTGTCTCTGCGTTTGGGTGAGGCAGCCGATTGGCAGAAGGTCTGAGTTATGGGGTAGCTGGGATAGCGCTGGAGGCGCTGGCCAGCCCCCTTGATAGGCCCCCTTATCACAGAATGAAACCAACCACTGCAGGGTGAGCAAAGGGGGGTGCTGGCCAAGGTGTTTGGTGTTGTCTGTTCCCCAGAGCAGCTGTGGGGAGACCGGGACCCCAGAAGCAGCCCACCCTGGGGTCCTTTGCTAGCCCACCTCCCTGTGTCCTGCCCTCACGACCCCCCAAAAACCATCTCAGTATCTCTTGATCTTCCCTCCTTGTCTTGTGGCTTTTTGGGGTCCTGCTACTGCTCCCCACAAGCCTCTCCTGGAGGCCATAGGTAGGAGGCAACACATGCCCGTGTGTACCCCACATGCCTAGGGCACCCCAGACTGAGTCTGTAGAGATGGGTGTCAGGGGCACATTGACCTCTGACCTGTGCCTTGCTGAACTCGTGTGTGTGTGTGTGTGTGTGTGTGTGTGTCTAGGGGCTGCAGAAATGATGCTGAAACCCCACCCCCACCCCCTGCGCCCTCAGAGGACCCCCATTCCTGGCTACTTCCTGCTGTCTCCATCTGGTGGCTCTGAGCAGTGAAGGGGTATCAGTAGCTGGTTCCCGCCCTCACTCATTGCTGCTGTCCTGACCACAGTCCCAGTGGGAGCTTTCAGCCCACGTGCAAAGTGCATCCCTGGGCCGAATCCTCCTACGGCTTACAGAGGTGAAGCTGGATGAGCTGGTGCAGGGGTCTGGGAGGGAGAGGTGGGTGCAGCCTGCCCGGGCACAGTGGCATTGGCAGCTGCTGCGTCTACAGACAGCCCACAGCGGTGAGGTCCGAGATGGCTGTTCATGCAAGTGCTGCCCTGTCTGGCTGGACCCGTCCTTCACCCACTGACCTCCCAGCCCCCCTGGCAGCCGTCAGCTTCACCAGCCATATGGGCCACTGCGGGCTGAGGATCCAGATCGCCCCCGAGGGGCTGGAGCGAGTCCTTCCTCGGGCAGCTGGCCAGTGCTCAGCTCCAGCGGCCCCAGCGGCAGCCCCCTCCCCCGCCTCGCCCCTCGCCAGCTCCTCCCGGCCCCTTCCCTGCTTTTCCATCCCAGTGTGCCTTCCCCCGTCTGGGTGCGGCGCAGCTGCAGGTGCTCCCCGTCACGTGCTCCCACCCCTCCGCCATGCCATCATGTTTACTCGCTGTGCTGGACCCCGCTTTTTGTCAGGGTGCCAGCCGGGGGCCGCCAGGCACCACAGCTGACAGAGCTGGAGGCTGAATCCTTCTTCTGGAAAAAGGGCTAAAGAGGTTAATACACTCAAGTCAGGATAAACACACCAGCTGTTAGAGTTTCTAATATTTAATATCATCAGCAAATAAATAACTCGGAAGAAACTGCACGCAATCCTGCTCCCGGGACACATGAATGCACGCACATGCACGTACGTGTACACACAATGCAGACACACACATGCATGCACACATAGTGCTCACACATGTTGGACTCATGAGCACACATGCCATATGCCACACTAACTGCAGTGTGTCCACTGCCTACACACACGTGAATGTTATGTAATACATGTGGGCGCACCATGCAGTCATATGCATGCGCATGATCACATGTGTCCACTAATCCAGTGTGTATCCATGCACACATAGCACAAACTCATAGCACATGTGCACATGCTTCCAGATACGTGTTCACACACGCACATAGAGTTCACAGCAACTCACCAAGTACTTCCATGCAGGCGCTCACGTGCATGTGCACACACACGCGCCAAGACACACACACACACACACACACACACACACAGGAGTGATCCCTGATTTCAGAGCCAGGAGAGAGCCCTGGGCATGGTTATGTATGGCCCACAAAAAAACAAACCCAAAAAATGATCTTTAAAGGCTCCAGCCTGGGGCAGCGGCCAGCACGGGACTCAGGGCGTGTGTGTGTGTATGTGTGTGGGCCAGGCCTTGCCACATCTGCTCAGGGTCGGGCCTTGCCGGTGGGGACAGCAGGGAGGGAGCCAGAGGGGCCAAGCTGGAGGGGGCGAGTTGCTGAGTGCCCTGCTCCGTCCCTCGGGCTGAGGAGTCTTTGTTCATACTCGTGGGGAGATTCCAGATGGGCCTCCCTATCAAAGGGCCTGAGCTCCTGTCTGCCAGCAGAACTCAAGCAGCAAAGGGCCTCTGCAGGAACATGTGCTCCTAGCCTGGTGTCTGCAGTCAGCCCGCACTTGCAGGTGGTAGGGATGGACCCGGACAGCTCTGGAGTTGCCCCGCCTGCCCTACCCCTGACCTGCCCTGCCTCCTGAGATTTCTGTTGTGGGTCTGGCCCGCCTGAATCCCTGAATGCTGCCATTCATCTGAGGAACAGAATTGTAACGGGCTGTTAACCGGGTCAGGAAATTGCCGTGCCCCCTTTACCCGCCTCCCCTACATTCCTTTTTTTTTCTTCTCCAAATTTCTGCCCAGGCTCCTTGGCTGTTTCCCCAGGCTAAAAGGACCCAGCAGTGACGGTCGCCTCACTGAGGGGGAGAAACAGGAGAAACATGGGCTCATTGTTGGGCTCCAGCGAGATGTTTTCCAGGTCACAAGGCAGAATCCAGGGAGCTCTGAGCTGGTTTGGGCTGTGGATGGTCAAGGGAGTTGTGGGAGCCCCTGGGGGCTGGGGGGGGCTCGGGGGGTTAGGGAGGGGTTAGGTTGGGGGGTTAGGGATGGGGGGTTGGGGTGGGGCTTGGGAGGGGTCAGGAAGGGGGTCAGGGGGTGAGGGATGTTTTGGGGATTCAGGTCTGGGATTGTTGCCCAGTTTCTGGTGACTGGGCCCGCAGCATGCTGTTTCCTCACACTAAGCAAAGCCTGGCCTTGTGTGTGTGAGGGATGCAAACTGCTCTCTGCATGGCGACAGCTACAGCCATAGATGGTGGCTCATGAAGGTCACGCGTGCTCAGAGCACAGCCGATAAATTCAGATTTGAGGAGGATGTCGCCAGAGCATTACCCACACACAGGACAGAGAGTAAAAGGCCAAAGGTGGAGCCGGGATGGCAGAGTCTAGGACCGGAAGCTGCCTTTGCCTCTTGTGGTGGGGAAGGAACCAGGAGCTGCTGAGAGCTCTGACCCCATTGATTCACTGGAGGGCCGCTGACTGGGGGACCCTGGGGTCAGCTGCTTGGAGCCTGTGGGGAGCTGCCCTCGTCCACGCCCTCGCTCCCCCTGTCCACCTCCTGCTCCTCTCCCCTGCCCTCATCTAACTTCTACCTCTGCTTCTTCCCTCTTCCCGGAAGCCACCCTTGGGGTTCTCTGTTGTATGGAGTCCTGGGGTTGCACACCCCTCAGTTGAATGAGCACACGGTTGCTCTTGCCCAACGAACAGGCTCTGCTCCCTAGTTCGCTCCCTCTAGATTCTGCCTGAACCCTCATCTCCCCGTTCCCAGGGTCCACGTTCTTCACAGCTCCAGAGAATTTTCCTTTCTGAGTCCCTAATTCTCCTTTAATCCCTCTTTTGCCATTTGGAGCCCCAGGCCTGTTGCCCACCCATGGCTGTGATGGGCATCTCTGCCCCCTTCCCTAATCCTGCATGTGGGCACCCTGCAAGCCTTACCAGCACACTCTACCTCAAAGCGGAACATACGTTGGGGCTCCTGGTTGCCAAGCCCGGAATCATGCCCTTTCCCAAAGCAGGGCCTAAACGTGCTTGCCAGGGCTGGGGTGCTGGAAGCTTCCCTCCCCATGCTCTGCCCAGGCTGGGTCAGGGGAGCTTCTCTGCCTGCAGCTTCTGCCTGATCGCCTCACCTCATGCCAGCGGCCATCCCAGGCGTGAGGGTGGCAGAGGCGAACCGCCTGGTCTCGGAGTTCATATGGGGGGGGAAAGAGACAGAGAGCTAAGTGCGAGATGCTTTGGGGGTTCCCACACCCCACCCCAAGTGCAGCTTGGGGCCCTCCTGGAGAGGCCCTGACTCCAAGACCATGCACCCCATCCCCTCGTGGGGCTCTCGGGGTCCCTTCTGCATGCTAGCCCTGCTCCAGCTGGAACTGGCCTGGCCTCTTGTCTGACAGTGCAGCTGCTTTGGTCTAGCGAATCAGCACCTTGTTCTCTCAGGGGGCATGCTGTGGTGGGTCTCCAGCCTTCCCCTGGGGAGAAGGAAGGGGAACAAGAGGGGGGGGGGGAAGGGGGCCCTCCCAGGGGGAAGACACTTAGTGCTTGTCCATCCAGCCCCCCAGCTTGTCCTGGTCTCAGCATGCTCCAGTGGGCACCTCACAGTGCACCCAGAGACTTCCAGGGCCCTCACGCCGTCCCTTCCTCCAGGTGAGTCCCCAGATGTCAGTTCTCAGGTGAACTGTACCTGCTTTGAGTGTGGCCTTGAGGGGCTCCATATGACTGGTTTTCCCTGACTGCAAGGGCCAGGCGGCTACAAGGACCTGGATGGGAGTTGGACGAGTGATAGCCTCAGCTCATCATGGACTGGTCACTGACTGTCCAAGAGGGCTGTGATTTGTTCCCGCGAGATCCATGCACTGGGTCAGGGCATCAGGGGCACCGGGCTGGAGGCAGGAGGAAGGAGGGCAGCCCAACTTCCGTCCGGGGCTGAGAGACTCAGCAGCCGTCTCCCCACAGGCATGCAGGACGTGCTGCACTGTGACTGGCCCTGTCCCTGTACGCACTTTTTTTTTTAAATTTGGGGGCTTGATGCCATGCCCTTGATGCTTGGGGCCTCTTCCCAGCTCTGTGCATGGGGGTGACTCCCAGTCCTGCTTGGGGGACCTCATCCCCATCATCCCCATGCCCACTTTTTTTCTGACTTGGCACCCCACACCGATTTAGATTGAGGCTTCACTCACAAAGCCTGCAGAGGCCTGAGGCTCCCCCAACTCTGATCTCACTTTAAATTATTTTCCATTTAGCATCCATCCTATAGCCTCACATAAAACTTTATTGAATAGCTCATTTGAGCAGAGAATACTTCTGAAAGAATATTAGTAAACTCTTTCAATGGAGTCAAAACACCAAAATGGAAAATTCAAGTTTTGAAGAGCGCCATTAAGTGTGATTAAACCTTTAAAAAAGGAGAGAACAACGCCTCGGAACTCTATTTAGCCATTTCAGATCTTTAATTGTCCAAAGATTTACTTTTAAAAAGCAGAAGCGTGAAAGGAGCTGAATGTTGGAGTATTTAGGGAGAGCGCAGATAAGGCTCCTGGCAAACGGAGCTGAGCCCAGAGTGGGGACAACAAAAGCCGCGGGCGGCTCCCTCCTACAATACCGGGAAGTAAAAAGCGATTCTTGACTTAGCTCTGAGCGCACAATGGGCGTGATTAGGCCCAAGCGGCCGCCACCAGCTCCCGGTAATTAGGATGGAGCAGGGGAAGAGGCTGAGAGGCAGGAGACAGGGGGACTGAGGGGACGGGGGTGGGGACAGTCATCTGAAGGGGTGATGTGTAGGAGAAGAGAGTGCCCCACCAGCAGCGACTTCCAAGGGTCACAGAGGCCTAGGAATCTGCATTCTGGAAAGCTTAGGGTCTGGGGCACACTGGAGGACCCTCCTGGCCACTTTGGGAGGATGGTGGGGTGCAGGGGAGAGGCAGTACTGCTGGGGACAGGAAAGAGAAACAGGTAGACAGAAACAGTGACACAGAGACAGGGAGAGTGACGGGGGACAGAGTAACAGAACAGACAGACAGGGAGCCTAGTTTCACAGCCTCTTGCTCAAGCTGAGAGGATAGGGAAGGGGATAGAAGGGGAAGCAGGGAGGAGGGGAGCAGGAGGGTGAAGGGGGCAGAAGGAGGGGGAGGAGAAGGGGGAGGACCCTGGCCACCACCAAGGCTTGGATGAGGTCGGAGGAGGCAGTTCAGGGTGGGTCATGGCGGTCTAAGCCCCCAGCTGAGGACGTGGCTCTGGGGAGGTTCTTGGGGTCAGTCTCCATTTGCAGTGGAGTGAGGGGACCCCTGCCAGCCTGTTTCCCAGTTTACCTGCAAAGGTTTACGGCCTTGTGGAGGGTTTTGGAAGCTTTACGCATGTTCCCGGCTCTGATGTTGGGGCTGTGTCTGGAGGGTTGTGAGGTGTCAGACTCGGGAGGTCCCGGCACTCAGCTCTGAGCCTGGACAGTGTGGGCCGGACAGGTCAGATGCAGCTGGAAAGGATGAGGAAGCTGGGAGGGGGTCTGTGGAGTGTGTGTTTGGGGGCCCAGGGGTCCAACTGCATCCTGGATCGAGCTTGCCCTGAATGAACATTTCACTGTCTTGTTGGCTGTGCATGAAGCACCGAAGACCGACCAGAACTCCAGAAGCTTCTCTCAAGGGGCCTGATCTGAGATGAGGTGATGGGGCGGGAGATGCCAGTGCCGTGGCTCAACCACACTTTAGTGTTTCTGCCTCCAGCGTGGTCTCCGGGCAGTGCCGGGAAGGTGTGTCCACTGTCCTCCCCACTGCCCCTCCAAGAGAGCAGGCAGAGGAGCACGGTGCAGGGTGTTGGGGCATGGGAGCTTCAGTGGGCAGTGGTTTGGTCTCCCAGACCTGCGCTCAGTGAACTGCAGGGCCCCCCAGGCTGGGATTGACCAGGGAGCTGGGAGATGGGGCTGCCGTGGTGTCGCGCGTACAGAGCCAGGCTGAGCCATGGAGAATGGAGGTCGTGATGCTGTCACTGGGAATGTTGGAGAAACAGAGGCAAGACAGAGAGTGAAGAGGAAGGGGAAGGGATGGGGAGGAGGGGAGGCAGGAGAAGGAGGGGAGGAGGGGAGAAAGGGGGAGGTGAGGAAGCGAGCAGAAAGAGGAGGAAGGGAAGTGGGAGGGGAGGAGGAGAAACAGGAGGAGAAAGAGGCAGAGAAGAGGAGAGGTGAATAGTGGTGGAGAAAGGAGGAGGAGGGAGAGAGGAGGAGGAGGAGGGAAGAGGAGAGAGAGAGGAGGAGAAGGCAGAAGAGAAGGAGGAAGAGAGGAAGGAGGAGGAGGAAAAGGAGGAGGAGGGAGGAGGAGGGGAGGAGGGAGAGGGGGAGGAGGAGGGAGAGGAGGAGGGGAGGAGGAGGAAGAGGAGAAAACGTTATAGAAGGAAGAGAGGGAGGTAGAGGAGGAGGAAGTGGAGGAGAGAGGGAGGGGAGGAGGAGGAGGAGAGGAGGAGGAGGAGGAGGAGGAAGAGGAGGAGGGTTTCTCCAAAGAGGGAGGAGGAAGGTCTTTGGAGAAACCCAAGCTGCTGATTTACATCCCTTAGTTCTGACCCCAAATGGGTGCTTGGACCCCGAGTAAGTCCCTCTGGGACACGGTCAGGGTCACAGGCCACCATCAGTCACAGGGGTGGGGGTGGGTGGGTTGGAGGGCACCTGCCACTGTCCCCTCAGCCAAGCCTGGCCACCAGCATTGACAACGACCACTGGAGGATCTTCCAGCCCCAGCACCCGGGCCTTGGGCAGCGACTCCCTGGGCACGGGATCCGGGGCCCCTGTCCCTGTGCACAGACGGCAACAGCCAGCAGGACGGGAGCAGAGCCCGCGCCCGCTCGCTCTCCCACAACCTTGCCCACGGCCCTTTCCCTGCACAAAGCTGGCTCCAGCTTCGCCAACGGAGGCAGCGGAATCAATGTTGAGTGCGTGCGGCTTTTCACAGGACAATGACCAGGACCTGAGCCGCGTCCTTCCCTTTTGACTGGCACTTGAAACGCAGTGCGGGAATCAGCCAGAGGCGCCGCTAGAAGGGCCCGCGTCTGCTGGGACAGCCGCTGGTGACATCCCGCGCGCTGCCCACACAGGGGCCCTTGAAAGCCGTGTTTGTTGCTCTGCTCAGATCTGCGCGCTTTCAGGAGCCCCGCGCTGCCTTTAATATTCTGATTCAGCACCTGGGTTTTTGGAACCTGGCTTTAAACTTCAAACGGCGAGGTGGTATTAACAAACATAAAACGGCCAAGTGGCAGGAGTTTGATTTGCTGTTGTCCTATCAAGGGTTTTTTTTTTGTCACCAGCTGCCACTTCCTGTCATCTTTGGAGCCATTATCATTTCTCTCAAATCTAAAAGACTCCACTTAATAACAGCTTTGAATACAGGCAGGATCAGTAACAAACACAGTTCTGGATGACAGGGGCATCAAATGAAGAAGAAAGATGTTGCCAAAAAGGAGAAAAAATGCCACCCCACCTCACAAATAAGAAGCGCCGTACTTTCTGGTGACCTTCATTGCGGAATTAAACACAATCTGTCGCGCGCTATTGTTCCCTTTGAAGCCACAGGGGCGCTCCCTAAAGAAGCGCCTTTTTGGCTGTGGTGTTCTAGGGGCAGAGAAGCCCGGCAGGACCCTGACATGCTCAGGCTGCGGATGAGCCTGCTGTGGGCTGGACACGCTGTGACTGACCAGCTCGCTCGCAGGCTCTTGGGAACACAGTGCCCGCGACAGTGGTGGGTGGGGGACGGTGGGGACACACGCGCCCTCTGGAAGTGGGGTCATGGATGGTTCTGCTCTTTATGAAGTGTCGAGGTGCCCAGGTTTCTGGGCTGTACAGATACCAGGACCCCTCCTCCCCACCCGTGTGTGTGTGTGTGTGTGTGTGTGTGTGTGTGTGGCGTGTAGGCCACAGCCTGGAGAGCAGCCCCTGTGACAGGACAGTGGGCACCAGGGTCTAATACTTGAGGGGAACTTGGCACTGACCCCTCCCTCCCTGCCACCCTTTCCCACATCCAAATCTAAACCAGTGTCCCGGGGGTCTCGCCACATCGCCTTGAAAGAAACTGTGGACAGTGAGTGGTGGTGGGTAGCCGGCATCTCTGGGGACAGTCAGACCATCTTCTGGGACACATGGACTCTGGGCTCCAAAAGTGGGCAGTTGGCACTTTTGGGGTGCGGAGTCTCCGGGGGCTCTGATTCCCAAAGAGGGCGGGGGAGGGAGAGTCTTGGGTGGTGCTGAGACGAAGCTGCATCAGGGCGGCTCTGTGCGTCTGAGGCAGGGACTGGCCAGCCGACTCTGCAGAGTGTCACTGTCGCTGCTGAGCCCTGCAGAGCCAGCTGGGGTGTCAGTTGGTGGTCCTGAGCACACCGTGACGTCCAGCCCTGAGACCCGCCTGTGGACGCCACCCGAGTGGGGGTCAAAGGGTCCACAGTGCAGAGCTTGGAGGGCCCCTCCCCCTCCCTCCTATCCCCCTCCTATCTCCTCCTGTCCCCTCCCCTCCTGTCCCCTCCTGTCCCCCTCCTGTCCCTCGGTCCATGTTCTCATGCACTTGTTTTAGGAAAACTCGAGATGTCACACATGCGGGGTGGCTCAGGGATTCCCAACATCAGTATGGCCAGGTTCACGGTGCTGTTGGGAAACTCATGGCTGGGCCTGAGTTTCCCACTCCTGCTGGGCCACCCCAGGGCCTGTCTCTCCCGGACAAAGTCAAGACCTGGGGAGCGGATGGATGTGTCACCTCCAGGAAGCCTGTGACCCATCTCTGACCTTGCTTCTCTGTCATGACCGAGTTTCCTGACCAGAGAGGGCTCCATGGTGCCAGCACCCAGCCCTCTGTATAACGGCCTCCTTGGAGGTGAGGGGCGGTTCTTTCTTGCCTTCCTCACCTCCAGACCTCGAAGCCCCTTATCTCTCTCTATTTAAGTGTCTCAGTTTTGTTGGGGAGACTTCTGGGAAGGGGTATGGGGCCAGCACTCCAGGCGTGTGAGGGATGGCAGCCGACCACGAGGTTCCCCCTTCTCCCTACTGCTGCTATCCCCATGCAGCAGGAGTCTGGGAGAGGCCCAGATCGGGGACTTCTCCATTCTGGGGTGAGACCCTGCATCCTACAGCTTGAAGCATGGGCCTGAGGTATGTGGCGTGAGGGGGTGGCCACCACATTCCCCCTCTCCTTGTGGATAGCTGCAGGCAGGAGCACCATGCAGTGGGCACAGGGGGCTTCCCCAGGGGGGCATCAGGCCATCCATGACAGAGACTTTGCTCTTGCCATGTGACTAAGCCACAGCACTGCAGACCCCGCCACTCAAAGGACAGTGACCTTGCCCCTGGTCCCAGCATGCGTCTCTACTGAGTCTGAAGACAAATAGCCACACAAACGCACACCCAGAGTTCAGAAGCTTGCCCACCCCCCATGCTGTGTCTGGGCATGCAGAGGCTCACCCTGGGCAGACTCCAGGGTACCCTGGGTTAGTCACCACAGGGTGACCGAGTACAGAGCTGGTGGTTCTGACACCCTCCCAGGCCATTGTGCCAGCCTCTCGCTCCTCAGTGCCTGGGACCCAGATAGCCTTCTTGGGGCTTGGGGCCACCACGTGGTCATGGGGGGCTGAGGCATAGCTGTTTGGCACCGGGAGGCAGATACAACCTTGCTCACATAGATGGGGGGCCAACTCCCCTGTTTCCACTCATAGTTTCTTGGGGGATTGGGTGTGGGAAGAACGGCCGCAGCCAATGGTGCCTGATCTGGGCTCTGGAGATTCTTGGTGTCTGCAAGGGTCTCTTGGCCCTAAACTTGGACCCAGTGAGAAGGAGCCAAGAGAGGTGGAGTCGCTCACTTGGGAAGAGAATGTTCCAGATGGATCAATAAAGATTGTGTCTGTTTGCCCCCGTGGCTACACACCCCACCTCCGGACACCTTCTTCCCTTCCAGAGATTGAGGGAGCCAGAGGCGGGGACGTTACCTAGGATTGTCACCTGTCCTATCGCCGGTCCCTGGGCGAGCATCGGCCTCATTCTTCTGATATGAAATGTCAATTGAACTCATCACAACATTTTCAGTAGGAGAGAATTCTGGAGAATTCTAGAAAGCTGTAGAGAGCACAAGAATTCATGAACTGCCATTGTCACGCTCATGGAATCTAAGGCCCTCTGCTTGTGTTTACTGCCATGGGGTCTGCCCTGCCCTGTCTTCACTGTATCTCATGTGAGCACTTGCCTTCTGTGTCTGTTCTCTTGTTCCCGTGTAGAGCAGAGCGTGCGTGACCCCAGGAGATCTGAAGAGCAGCCAGTCCGGGTGATATGCTAAGGGAGACGTCCCTTAAAATGCTGAGTTACTCCTCCACATCCCCTGAGAATGCCACAAGACTGAGCCCTTTGTTAGTTGTTTGTCTCCTGGATGATAGCAAAAAATTAGTCACAGGAAGGAGGAGATGAGGGATGCAGGGAGGTGGTCACCTCGCGCCTTCCTCAGGCACCTCCACCTCCGCTGTCCCATAAGGGAGCCTCTGAATGCCTCTGAATCCCTCTGGTGTGGGGGGCTTGGTTTCAGCGATACTCCGTGAACGGGCGGGGGAAACACAAATCTCTCCAGACCAGCACTCCTAGACTGGACGAGGGACTTGGTGAGTGGTCAACCCAAACCTCAGTGTTTGGGGTGGGGGTGTCAGCTGGGGCTGAGTGGAGGGGCTATGCTGGGGGGTGTGCATCACCCCGAGCTCCAGAGGCAGTGAACTGAAGGTGAGGAAGGGTGGGGCCAGGTGTGGCCGCCAACTCATTCCAAATCAGCGTCTCCCTGGCTCTTATCTGGACCCTTGGCTCCAGTGCTGGGTACTCAGCCCTGACTTCTGCTTTTTCCTCCACCAGCAGTTCCTTCTTCGGTGTGATCTTTGCCTTGGCAGGCCCTGTGACCCTGGCATTTACCACTTTCCCTTCATCCTAGTGAGCAAGGAGCAGAGAAGGCAAAGTCCTTGAGAGGGACAGAGACAGGTGGGCAGAGACAGAGATACAGAGACAGAGAGAGGAAGAGAGGGGCAGAGAGAGAGAGAGTAACAGATGAACAGAATAAGACAGAGGAGAGAGAGGCGCAGGAGGAGGAAGAGTCGGCGACAGTGCAAGAGAGAATAAGAGAGAAGGAAGAGAGGAGAGAGAGGGAGAGATAGGGAGAGACAGAGAGAGTCAGAGAGACAGAAAGAGAGAGTAAGAGAGAGAGAGAGAGAGAGAGAGAGAGAGAGAGAGAGAGAGAGAGAGAGAGAGAGAGAGAGAAGAGGTGTTTAGGTGCTCTGCCCTCACACTGTGCCCTGAGGTCCCCAGGACAGAGAGCAGCTTCTGTGCCCCTTACCTGAGCAAAATTGTCCCTCTAAGTTTAGCGGCTCCATGGGCCTCAGCCATCATGAGCTCCAGTGAGTCAATACGCTGGGTGACGAGCTTATGGCCAGGAGCCTGGGAGTTTCTAACTTGGACCTGGACACTCCAGAGAGAAGCTGCAGTTACGCCCGCCCTCAGCCATGGTGTTCCGGCCCTTTTGCCTGCATTCTCTGCCCAGTGGTCAGAGCCAGACACCTCATCTCCTGACAGGCGCCTCATCTCCTGACAGATGCCTCATCTCCTGAGGGGACGCCCCGTCCAGACAGGGAGAGAGAGCTTCAGTGAGAAACAGGCAGACAGAACAGGAGTGTTCTGGGAGACCAGGAATGTCCTGAGAGACCAGGGTCTGTGCTGTAGAATGTTCCAGAGACACTGACCACCCTCCTGCCCTGGGGCCACGGTCCCACAAGGAGCAGCATTTCCAGAGACCCAGGAAGAACATGGTGAGGGAAAGCCAGCCCGGACATTCCCAGAGGAGCTGAAGGCTGGCATGAGCGGGCACGGAGTGTCTCAGCCTCTCTGGGCTCTGGCTGACAGGGAGGTCAGGGCGACTACCCATTTACAGTGACACTGTCCCTCAAGCACCCACAGGAACCTGCACAGGTCCTATCTGGGGGTCTCCTGCCCTCTGGAGTTCCATTCTTAGGGGATCCCAGACAGGGGGTGCACAGCCATGATGCATATTTTCTCAGCACACTGGAAATAACACCATCACGTTTGCTTCGGCAAGCCGTTGTTAGACAGGCACCACCTCTGCCTCCCCAGTATCCCCAGCAGGTTGGAAGGTGGACACCCCTTTCTTCACCAAGAATGGCGCCAGCCCAAGGTGACCTGACCCGTTCCCCTCAACTTGGTAGCCAAGCTGGCTCCATCATGGCACGCACTGTTGAGGGAGGTGTGGGGGGCCTTTGATGGACCTGGAGAAGCACCAGAGTGGCGGGAGCAGTTGCCTGAGAGAGATCACACTCACCAGCCCCTGTTCTGACCACTCTCTCTTCAACTCCCCAACACTGCCCAGCCCCGACAGAGCATCTCAAAGGACAAGTATCACCCACAAACGGCCACCACAGAGCCTGTGAAGGAGGTGCGGCAGCCCTGAACTCCAGACTGTCTACGGTGTTTTGAACATGAACTTTTCATGGTCTCTCTCGCCTAATTGGAGGAGTGAGGTGGGATCCTGCCGACATGGACATGACTCCAGAACGCAGACGAGCTGGGGCTCTCGGCCTGTCCTCTGCCTGCCCGAGGGGCTGCACCTCTCATCTCTGCAGGCAGCTGCAGCCGGAGCAGCTGAGTGGCAGAGATACACAGGCAGACCCTCTCTTCTGCCTTCCAGTGGACACAGAATCTTCTCTCCCAACACTGCAGGCATGGTGGAGAGGATGTGAGTTGGGCACTGGAAAGTGTCCAAGGAGACAGAGACGCAACGGGCAGTAGTGTTTCTTTGGCTGAGCCAGAGATGAGTGTTTTGTGGCGTGTCCATGATCAGTTCAGTGGTGACCACCAAGCCCATTCCCTGCCTGGAGGTCTGGCCCAGCTGGACCGACAGCTGCCCCTTGAGTCTGACTGGATGATGGGCGGCTACGGAGACAAGTGTAGACGACGCCCCGCAGAGACTCCCCAGCTGCGGTGGCACTGGGAGCCGTGTGTTCCCGAGACCACGCTCTCCTCCAGGAGAAAACAATTCCCAGCTCCTCGTGGCTGGAATTATAGGTTCAGCCGCGGCTCCCTGAGCCTTTGTGAGCGGCTCCGCTCCAGGTAGCAATTTTGCAATCCACCGTAGCTGAAGTAAGTATAGAGCGGAGCACGCTTGCCTCCTTCCTCCCTCCGTCCTGTCCCCCTTGGCTGGAAACACTTTGCATATAAACAAACTCCCCTCAAAGACGCCTCAACCTTGACATTTCTCTCTCCCTTTTCCAAACTTGCTTCCTTTTAAAACACCTCGCGCTTGCCTTGCTCCCACCCGAGGCCCAATTATCAGAATAATGATTAACCGGCTTTCATTATTAAGGATCAAACAATGCCCCCTAATGAAGCCAAGAATAGCCAACGTGATCCCTTTCCAAGCGGGCGCGCGAGTCCCCCACCTCAGGGCCGCCAGGGCGCTGGAACCATTAGGTGCCGAGCTGCCCAGAACGGCTATGCTCACATTGAGTCAAGGACAGTTAATGGGTGCTAGAACACGGGCTGGACGGCGCTGTGAGCGTGTCAGCCGAGACTCACCAGAGGCAAAAACATCAAAATGCAGGTTGGAGTTTTGACATTCCTGCAGGCTCTGAACGCCTCACCAGTAAATTTTTAAAGTCAATATCCCCCTTCTGCTTAGGAACACTTTTCTGTCTGATGAGTAAGGCTAATGTGGTATGATTGAACTGTGATTAAAGACACACTTGAAACGCAGCTTTGAATGAGTATAGGGTGGGGGCAGAGTGTGTGTGTGTGTGTGCGCACATGTGTTTGTGTGTATGTGGTGTGTGTTTTCTTTGCGCATTCTCCCCACCCCAAGAAACACGTGTGTTCATAAGGAAGCCGGGAACACGGCTGCTCACGGCTGCATCTTTCGACTTCAAGGTTATGGATCAGACAATCAGAAAAGCCACAAGATGAGAAAAAAAACCCCATACAGAACGTTGGCGGGCATGCGTTTTTATTTTATTTATTTTTACAAATTATCTGGGTGTTGGATTTGCACAGAGTCTGAGCGATGGATGGGCTAATGTTTGGAAATGGATAAAGACAACAGTGCAAACAGGAGCCGGCTTCGGAGCCCACTTGATCCTGGCATGAGCTCAACACCCAGAGTGAGTTTGTCGTGTGCTTGATGCCTGCTCCGTCTGTTTTATGAAACGGCCGGACAGACCCCAGACCCGTGCTGACCTTTCCATAAATATCCCAGTGACAGTGACCTCCTTTCCCCGGGAATGGCTTCCACCCCGGGGGTCTGGCAAGCGTCTCCCCTCCCGGCCCACAGCTGAGAAGGGTCATTGGAAGGTCAGGGAGACAGGGCAGATGTGGGTGCAGGTGGCGGTTCCGGGGTGACGGCCACTGGGGAACTCAGAACTCAGCCTGGGGTGAATAAACGCTGTGAGAAAGCTGCTCCTTCAGCTCGTCCGTGCGTGGGGGCCATGTGAGCTGGTCAAGTGAGTCAAGTGAGACTGGGCAAGCGGCCGGCACCAGGCAGGAGGTCTGAGGAGCTGCTGTGGGGACGTGGGAGGGAGATGCCTGATGTGTGTGTGTGAGTGTGTGCATGCGTGTGTGTGTGTGTGTGTGACCTGGTCTTAAGGTACCTTGGGGGTACCCCCAGGGAGTGTCAAACCTCTGAATCAAACTCTGAGAGCAGATCAAACCCTGCAATTCCCCAGGGCGCCCGTGACTCTGCTGTCATGGCTGGTAGGTGAAGGGTGGGCACTGGGTACCCCTGTGTGAAGGTCAGGCATGACAGGGCTCACAGGTCCTCCCTGAATCCACCAGGTTTGTTCTTTCTAAATAGAAACATTGAATGGTGGTTCTCACCTCTCTTTCTGTGCCCGTATGGGGTCAAAGAGGTCACAGTTTACTGGTATCAAACACTCTCTACGTTTTCAAAATTAGCTTAACATCCAATCCCAGCTTGATCCAAAACCATATTTGGGGCACGAGAGAGAGGACAAAGGTTAAGGGGCTCACCACTCGTGTGCTTTATGGCTCCAATCCTAGCACTGTGGGGAGGTTCCCTGGGGGCACACACATCCAGGTGTGGTTAGCCCCCTAAAACAAAATTATTTTGACACAGACCTAGAAGGAGAGCTCCAGTCATGGAACCTACGGCGTCCATCCACGAGGCTCAGAGTCCAGCAGACTCTCAGCCAGTTTTAAGGGAGCCCCGACAGATGTGGTGATTCTAAGCGCCCACGACAAGAACAGAGCAGACGCCACCTGACTTTCCCGATGGCGGTGGGCCTAGCCACGGTGTTCTGGCGTGGAGGTGTCCGGGACACTTCCTACACCCTCGGCTCCAGCCCATGCTCCCTTCCCGGCACCTAGTTGGGGTATACTCAGGGGTGGACCCTGGGGCAGTGCCTGCCATGTCCTTCGCACCTTCTTGACCACGCTGGTGGCGCCGTGTCACCCGGCTAGGTACCAGGTACAAGATGCTGTTACGGGGTGCCGTAAGCATGTTCTCAGGCAGAACCTCCTCCTCTGTCTGTCCCCCCCCAACAATGTATCTCTGGGCGCACCCAGTGTGCCCCCACCCACCTTCATTGGCCTCCATTTCTTTCTTTGCAGCAAATGAGGTAACTGGGGTTCTTGAGTCCCCCGCTCCCACCCCCCAGGTATTCTGACACTCAGAAATTTCCTCTTTTCCTCTCCACTTCGAGAACACACCAGAAAGTTTGATGGGGCAACAGCCTTTGTTTTCTGTGTCAAATAAAAGTGTCCAATTAAGGCCACATCCATAGAGTCTGGTCTTAGCAATCAAACCTCTTAGGTGGCGGCCACCCATTACCAGTGTGTTAATGGGGGGGCCCTGGCTGGCGGGCTGTAAGTCCACAGCTGAAGTCGGCATTAGCCTCCACTCGGGAAGAAAAAGGCCGCAAAACACCATCCCTAATGATTTAACAGCTTGTTCCCGAAAACACATTAACCAAGGGAGCTTTTAAATATTAAGAAATAATTACAGCAACTCAGTGTTACCCTGCTCAAAATTACATCACATCAGGCGCTGCTAGATAAATAAGTTTAGTCAAAGAAGACGGGTCTTTTGAAAATGAAAAATGGTTCCTGCTGAAGCGGGGCTTCTAACTGAAGGCAGGAGGGAGAGGGAGGGGAAGAGCAGAGTGGAGGAGGAACAGAGAGATGGCACCACGGGCCGGGCACTTGCTGTGCATCCAGCTGACCGGGTTTGATTCCAGAACCCCACAGGGCCCCCAGGAGTCCCTGAGCAGAGAGCCAGGTGTGAGCACCACTGAGTGTGCCCCCAAAACCAGAGTTAATGAGAGTATTCTGGCAACTTTCACACACGAACTCTTAGAGGGTTCTTGCCTGGCCCAATCAATACTCACCAGGGGCATTTATTTCAAACCTAAAAACATTAGTTTTTAAGCATAGCCAAATGGATGCGGGCCTCATGGGAATCGGGGCTCCCTGCGTCCTGGGAGAAGGGTTCACCCAGTGGCTTTGCCTCCTCAGGCGGGCTGGAAAAAGGAACGTCTGGCTCCTCACTGGCAAGAAAGCGGGGTTTGTAGCGTAAAGTAGATGCCCTGTCTTGGGGCTCAAAACAGCATCGCCATAGAGCGGGGTGGGGGGCCATGGGAGTCACTTCTGCCGCCATTTCCAGTGACCCTGGAGGATGTCTGGGTTTGTAGCCTGTGGGAGGGAGTGCGTTTAATGGCTTCTCCTCCCCCGCCCACACCGGACCTGGGCTATTTGGGGGGTCACAGGTCAAGCACATGGGAAGGGCCCCGAGGAAGGAAACTGAGAGACCCACTTCACAACATGGCCTCGGCCAAGGGGAAGGGCAGCCTTAGGGCTCCCCGGAGAGCTGGCCTCGGGAACCCGCATGCAGGCGGCCCCGCGTGACAGTCAGCAGGGAGACAGCCAGACAGTCCAGGAGGGGCACAGCTGACCTCCATGGCCAATGGCCCGGCCCTAGGAGACTGCTGGCCCCTGCCCCCATCTCGCAGTGGGGAAGCAGGCCTAGTGCGAGTGCCTGCCCGCCAGTCACAGACTCACTTTTTCCACGGCTGTTTCCTCAGAGCACAGACTCTCTCTGCCTCCCTGTGGCCTTTGAAGTTCCCGGCCGGGTGTGGCCTGAGCGGACCTTCTAATGACCGGCTTAATTATTTGCTTTCTCTGGGGCCAGACTGGCCACTGATTGTTGAGAGTGGGCACGGATGCTGTCTTGAAAGCCCTGAAGCCCAGATTCCAGGAGCTCCTGCCATCGCTGTGCCTGGTGGTCCCGACGTGGGGCAGCCCAGGGCCAGCTGAGTCTTCGTGGTCTTTCCGGAGTTCTGAGGTTAAGGCAGATTCCAACCAGGAGCACATGGCTGAGCTCAGGCTTCCAGGAGCACCTGGCCCTCACCACGCGTGGCCAACTCCATTGTCGCTTGGTGGGGTGAGGGTTGGTCTACAACAAGAGTCAGGGCTGACTCCTGGCTCTGAGCTCAGGGATCGCTCCTGGCGCGGCTCTGAAGAGCCAGTGCAGAGCTGGGGACTGAGCCTGGGTCAGATCGCGTTCTAGGCCAGCACCTTACCCCCGGCCTATCCCTACTGCTCTCTTTTCATTGTTTCAGCTTTGGAATCTAGACAAGCACAGAATCCGTATGTGTGTGTGTGAGAGAGAACATATATGTGTGTGAAGCGTGGGTGTACGTGTGTATATGTGCATGTATGTGTGTATATGTATGTATGTATGTACGTGTGTATATTTTAATGTGTGTACATGTATCTATATGTGTGTATGCGTATAGATGTGTATACCTATATGTATATGTGTATGTGTGTGTATGCGTATGTGTGTACGCATGTTTTGGAAGCCACACCCAGTGGTGGTCAGGACTATAGTACTGAGGCCTCATTCTTCTGCTTTTCCTTCCCACATCCCCGGACCTCAGGGGACCTAATGGGGTCCCAAGAAGAGAACCCTGACTGGGCCGTATACTAGTCCCTGTTGTCCCTTTTCTCTGGAACAGGCTTTAAAAACTCAGTGTTAAAGGTGCTGCTGCCCCCTTCCCACCCTGCCCCCAAGAGAGACCCTGATGGTGTGGGATTCTCTGGGGCTTTTTAGATTCTTCCCTGTTGACGGCTGGGAAGTGCAGCAAAGCCTTCCTCAGGCTTGCGCTGCAGTTAAGACAAGGCCAGCAGGGCTGGGTATTTCCTACTCCCGAGACCAGAACTGGCGGTGCACCCCCTGGCAGCCAAGACTGGGTTTCTACAACTTTCTTCCACTCCTCCTGTGTTTGCCCCTACGATGCTCAGGGCAGCTTCCTGTGAGTAGCTGCTAGATGCTGAGTAAGCCAAACTAGCAGGTGACTACTCTGGTTGCTTCTTGCTGGTCTTTACTTCTGAGGCCTAAAATCTGAGGATGTATCAACAGACCCCCCACACTGGCAGAGAGCAGAGGGCAGTAAACACACCATTGGCCCTGTTTGGAATCTGTGATACCTGGACGACTCCAGGTGTCCGCCTCTCATGAGGCCTTTGAGAGACGCTAGGAGACTGGGGAGCTGGCTCAGAAGGGCTGAGCTCACACTTGGCTGGGGCTGCTGTGTGCAGCAGCCCCTGGCCCCTGGAATAATCCCCAAAACATAAATGACAGCGGGAGGGGCACAGGAAATATTTGTTCCAGTGGGGGAAGAGTCCATCAATATGATATTTGATATGATAATGGCTCAAGAGTGAAGCCCCCATGTGTTGGGAGGCTCGGGTCTGCCTTCCGGGGCAACTCCATCTTGTAGGAAACAGTCACTGGCTCTGTGCAAGGGTCTGGGGTATTTCCTGGGTCTTGGTGACGTATTTTCCAGATTAATTTGGCCCCTATTAGTCATCACTCTGGACCCCGTAGCATTAGCCCTGCCATTCCTGGGGGTTGTGACTGGAAACACAGATGACACGGCACAGTTTTGAATGTGTCCCTGCTTGAGCGGGTCTCTCTGGGGCTCCCTTCTCGGAAGGTGGGGACCGCTGATGGCAATCACCTCGCCTTTGGATTTGATTAAAGCGGCTTGACTCCACCGTGCGGGCAGATGGAGGAAGCTGATAAGCGGGTGGTGTGAATGGGTTTAATATCAGGAGCAGATATGAGCGTGCGTGGCCCTTTCCGGCCAGGGCTGCGGCACGCATAGGAGTAAGAGCGTTCCGGTGTGTTAGGGGTGGGGTTGTCTATCAGACTCAGGGAGGCCCCCTGCCCCCACTCCTCCCCACCAAGCTCTGCTGGTTTCCCAGGCTGAGGCTCCCTTTCGGACTCGGTGCTGACTGGGGGCTTCTTCAGGAAGAGTCCTCAGTTGACTGGTGAACACAAAGCGCATCCTCGGACAAAAGGCATTCAAGATTCGCCGAAGACAAGACAACCTACTTTGGTTTCCGTGTCTGGTACCGGGGTATCAGCAAAGATAAAGGCCTGAGTGACAAGGGGAGGGGACAGAGAATAACACGGTCTATTGTCCTTGCCGGGACGGGAGGGACAATGGCGAAGTGAGCAAGTCAGTGCAATGTCATGGGCGGCTGTGAACTTCGGGGCCGCAAGGATCAGAAAGTAACATGAAGCACGGAGGCGAGCGAAGATAATATTGGGTTACCGAACACTCTCAAATGCTCCTGAAACGCATCCCGGGCCTGTGGAGGGGGCATGTTTGCGGCCAGGCCCACAATGGCAAGAAGCGGGGCTGTCACCTGATCGCCGCTTCCTTTCACTCGGGGCCGTAATGTGAACTTCTTAGAAGACACCTCCTTTCAGCGCCGCTTTGTTGGCGTGTCCATCCAAGAGCTTCGAGACCAAAGTCTCTGCCTTGTTCGGAGCCCTGGAAAACCAAGGAGCCTGCCCCTTCCCAGCCAACAGCTGCTGGCTCCTGAGTCCTGGGCAGACCAACAAGGGAGCCAGGCGGGAGAGGGGACAAGCAGGGGGGAGTTGGGGGGAGGGAGAAGAGCCTAACAAGCCTTTTTTGGGGGCTGGGAATGGGGTACTGTACCATCTCAGCATCTCACGAAGTTCCCTTCCAGTGCAGTAAAGCCAGGAGCAAACCCCAAGAATACATGTGCATGGTTTTATGTGTGGGGTTTTGGGCCACACCTGGTGATGCTCAGGACTTATTCCTAGCTCTGCATTCAATAATTGCTCCTGGCAGTGCTCAGGGGGGCCATATGGGATGCCAGGGATTGAACCTCGGTCTGTGGTGTGTGAGGCAGATGCTCTGTCTTCTGTGCAATTGCTCCAGCCTGAATGCAAACACTGCTGGGAGTTTGGTGGCAGGACAGAGCCCTGGGTGAACTGTGCTCTGGAAGGAGCTTGGCTATGTTGGCAAAGCCCCTGAAGGTGCCTGTTCTTTCATCTGGGGACCCTCAAAGGGAGAGAGCAATGTGGAAACAGGGGGGTCAGACCACCTTCCCACACAGGCCAATCCCTTCAGAAACCCCAAGGAGTTCTGGAGCCCCGGAACTGCTGTACCAAAGAGACTGGAAAGGGTGCAGGGGAGCAGCTGGGGAGGGTGCAAGGGATCGGCTGGGGAGGGTGCAAGGGATTGGCTGGGGAGGGTGCAAGGGATCAGCTGGGGAGGGTACAGGGGAGCGGCTTCACCAACTCTTCCAGCTTCTAGTGATGGGAATTTGCTGGTCACCCCAATACTCTAGGGGCGGTGTTTGACATTGGAAATTCCCCTAAGAACTGATTTCTGGGTACCAGAGCTGAATCCATGGTTATTAGCACCCAGAATGCACTCACAGCCAGAGTCTGCTCTGTGGGTTTTGATGGAGGGAGAATGTTTCAGGGGCAGGGAGAGACACTCGCTGTTGGGGGCTGGCATGAGGGTCCCCATCACTGCTGGGATGTTTTCACTTTATGAATCCTGAGTCCCCATATTCCTCGCCCTTCTCATTTCTCCCAGTAATGGTAGAATTGGGGTTACCTGGAACGTAGCTGTCATCTGTCTTGCTATAAAAGGCTCAAACCCTGCCAGCCTCTCCCTCGCTGCCTTCCTCCCTCACATTAGGGTGCTCCCCTGCATCCTCCTTCGACCCTCATCATCAGAGAGAGGAGGAGGCTGAGGGGCAGAGCTAATGTCCTGAGAACTGTGAGGCGATGGGAGGGGATGAGCCAATGCAGAGCAAGGGGCACTGCTGTGCGGGCCATGCTCAGCCATGCTCAGCCAAGCCCCCACCATCCTGGCCACGCTCTCAGCCACGCTCCCACCATCCCAGCCATGCTCTCAGCTGCACTCTCAGCCGTGCTCCCACCCATGCTCTCACCATCCTGGAGGCTGCTGCTGGCTATCTGGCCCAGACACACAGAGCTTGACGCTCCAGAGACTCTGGTGACAGGAACTTCCTTTTGCAATGACTGATGGACAAAGGGTTGAATGAGAGTTTGCACGAGCACATGCTGCAGATCCTGGGGCTGGCGCTCACCTCAGTTCAAGCACTGTTAGGAGGAAGTTTGTTCTTTCTGGTGTGGTCAAATGATGACTCTACTTCGCCACCACAGTCATCAACACCACTGCCACCATTACTATCACCTCCACCATCACATCACCTCCATCACCATCACCACCACCATTACTATCACCACCACCATCATCACCATCACCACCATCACCATCACCATCACATCAAAATCACCACCATCACTACCATCACCACCATACTGCCTTCTGGAGGGTTTTCTGCACTTACACTGAAAGTCTTCATGACACCCCAAAGACTACTCTAGGTGGGAGACAGACTCTGTTCTGTATTTGGAGAGTTGGGTCCCAGAGCCATGCGCATTAGGGTGTGGGCAAATGCAGGCCCCTGATGCCCTGTTCCCCAGGCCTTCCCCAGTTTCCCCTCCCAGCACCTCTCATCATTCTGGGTTATGCACCTCGTTGTGGGTTATACACCTCATTGTGGGGTTATTCACCTCCTTCTGGGTTACACACCTCATTCTGGGTTATACACCTCATTCTGGGTTATAAACCTCATTCTGGGTTACACACTTTATTTTGGGTTATATACCTTATTCTCACTTGATCACTTGAATCCCGTTATTCATCAATTTGTTCGAGTGGGCGCCAGTAACATTTCCATTGGTCCCTATCACGTACCAATGTAGCCCAATGGCATCTTGGGCTTATTCTTATACCTTATTCTGGGTTATAAACCTCCTTATGGAGTTACACACCTCATTCTGGGTTATACACCCTCATTCTGGGTTATACACCTCATTGTGTGGTTATATGCCTCATTCTGGGTTATACACTGTGGGGTTATACACTCTTTCTGGGTTATACACCTCATTCTGGGCCATATACCTCATTCTAACAAATAACTACTTCCCAGTAGCCAGCTGCTACTGGCTCTCCCTGTGACCAGCCGCTCACGAGGCGCCCGGGAGGGATGGTGGGTTCTAGCCCTGGCCCACCACCCCAGCAGAGCCTACGCAACAAGCCAGACGACCCCCACTCCATGAGGGCCTCCATTTCCACATCCGGACTTCTCTCTCGTCAGACCTCCACCCAGCAGACCAGCCTATCAGCGCCCGGCTCATCGAGTTCCACCCTGCAGCAGTCTTTCTTAAATCCGGCTCACGTATGCCGGTCCAGAGACTCGCAGACATGGGGCAGAGCTGCTGCTGGCTCTCCCTGTGCCCAGCCGCTCACGAGGTGCCCGGGAGGATGGTGGGTTCTAGCCCTGGCCCACCAACCCAGCAGAGCCTCGCCAACAAGCCAGACGACCCCCACTCCATGAGGGCCTCCATTTTCCACATCCGAACTTCTCTCTTGTCAGACCTCCACCCAGCAGACCAGCCTATCAGCGCCCGGCTCGCTGCGGCCCGCGGTTCACCAATAAATGCTGGACTTAGAGATGCCTACAAGAGTATGCTACCTGCACGGCAGAGCTGGCAAGCTACCCGTGTTGTATTTGATAAATATGCCAAATACCAGTAACAATTATAGACCTCATTCCGGAATGGATTGAGGCTCTTTATGTTCCTGGAGCAAGCAGATGCCTTGGGCTCTAGTAGCATGAGACAGGACATATGGAGATGTTACTGGGGCCCGCTCGAGCAAATCCGATGATGAACGGGAAGACAGTGATACAGTGATACCTCATTCTAGGTTCATATACCTCTACCTGGGGATCTGTGTGTCTCCAGATATCTGTACTTCCCTTTCAGGGACTGTGAGCTCAGTGACAGGATGTGGGAGGTCCCTGGAGCTGGTGAAAAGTTCTGGAAGGTGTGTGCCTCTGGGGCCTGCTGCTGCCATCCCGTGGAGCCCTCAGGGCTTCTGTCCTCCTGATGGATGATGGATGGGAGAGTGGATGGATGGATGGATGGATGGGTGGTGGGTGGATATGAGTGGATGGGTGGGTGGGTGAATGATCAGATGTGTGACTGGCTCAGTGAATGGTCAGCTGGGTGGATGGCTGGGTGGGCGAGTGGTTAAATGCATGGGTGGATGATGATGAACATGGAAAGGGGCAGATACAGGTCTGAGAGATGAGAACACTTTGTCTTGAGGCTCCGCATATTCTTATACCAGAAACCAGAGCCTGCCACTACAGTTACAAGTAAAAGTGATCAAACTACCAAGACTCAGCCGAGGAAGAATCTGATGGCAGGAAGAGTGTCCATGGCAGGTCTGGCCTTGCCTGCAGTGACGTTGATGTCCAGCTCGCAGGTACATTTGGGGTGATAATTCTACATAGGTTCTCCACTGTCCCCATAGGAGTCTTCAAGTCAGGATGAGGGAAGAGAACAGAGAAGGCGGTGCCTGTCTTGGGTCAGCTCCCACCTTCTGAAAATTACTTCTTCAACTTCCGTGACTCTGCCAAGGGCTGTTGAGGCTTGTTCCAGAAAGGCACCCAGCTCTCAGAGCCCCGGTGTCATAAGTGCCCTGAGCTGGGGTGACCTTCCCCCGTAGAGTAGAATGAGCCCCAGTTCATACAGGGGCTGAGCCTTGTGTTCACCCAAGGAGGGGCTGTGGGGTAGCCTCACGTTCAGGTTGGTTGACTTTGGGACTCAGCAGAGCCTAAACTCTCCTTTGGAGCAGTGAGTGAACCACACCCTGGATTTGCCTCCATCACCACCAGCTTCTCTGCCGAAGGATCCCCACATCCCCTGGGCCTCTCTCTACTCACCAGTTCCTTGAAGACCCTTTAGCACAAATGCTCTGAATTCCAAAAAATTCCGTTCTCTCGGGTGAATGAGACTGTGGTATCTGATGTAGGTTTGACCAAGCCCTGGACTGCGTGTCCTGCACACGCAGGAAACCGGGGCTGTCCTGCTGCCCACAGCGACCCAGGGCCCTGCCCGCTCCACAGGAGTGTCCCTGAGCTCCAGGCCACGCTGGCTCACAAGTCCGCACACTGCAGGCCTGTCTAGGCGCTTCTCCTGGACTCCGCATGAAAGAGATGCAGAAAGCGGGGCTTTTTTTCATCTCTGGAAGTGAATGGACACACCAACTCGTAAAAGGACAGCACAGGGCCGGAAAGAATCCACTGTGCGTGTATACATAAAAACCAGATATAAATAAACAGGAGGCCAGAAAGCCGGCAGGACACCAGGCTGAAAGGGGAAGCAGAGGAGAAGGACACAGTTTGTCCTTCCCAGACCGTGGCTGGACCGCTGCGCTGGACGTAGAGACCCTGGAGTTTCCAGACCTAAGATCTGAGGGGTTTGAGCTCTTCCATGGCCCTCCGTGGCTCTCCCTGGGAGAGGGAGCCCAGAGGATGGGAGACTTGAGCCCAAGGAAGCAAGGTGTCTGCACACTGCACGCCCTTTCTGTAGTGTACAGACACCTCCAAGATCACCTAAGGGGGACAGATCCTGGTTTTTAATTAATAGAGTCAGCAGCAGTTTTGGCGTTTCCGCCTTCCGCAAGAGCTCAAATCAATTAGTGGAAGCAGGCTGTCCAGTGCGGGAGGACAGCGGGGACCCCCCGGGGACAGATAATTGCTGGGTGGCCCAGACGGATGCCTCAGTGTGCTCCGAAGGCGCTTCTGCCTCTGGAGCGTCTGGCGCAGTCTCAGACAGGGACTCACTGTTCTAGCACTCGGCCTGTCCTTGGCCTCCTGCACGCAGACTTGCACCGAACGTTACGTTTAATTAATGGCCCAACCCACCTCAGGGCTGTGGACAGAGGATCCCTCTGGGATCTTGTGTGTGTTTTTGGTTTGAGTTTTCTTTTCTAGTGCCCCTCTCCCTCTTACTGGGTAATTCCTTTGCTTTGTAGGTCCCAAGGCAGCACAGGGTGGATGTTATTGAGGCACGAGTGTCGACGGCCCAGTGCCTGCACACAGACGGCCACGCTCAGGAGCCTGTCAAGGGATGCGTGAGAAAGGCTTCTCCCCATCCCTGTTCCTTCTCTGATTCCCAGGTTACTGCATCAAAGCTGGGATCCCTCTTCCCAACATCTGAGCAAGCGTCGCCCCCAGCGTCTGGAACAACGCCCAAACTGCTGACTCCCAGCGCACAGCGCGGGGCTGCTGGAAAGACCAGGACCCCCCGGCTTCCTTGCAGGCGGCTCCAGCTGAGGGCAGAGAGAACTGTCCCCCACTCCAGGAAGGCTGTGTCCTGACAAGGAGGAGGGTGTCTCCAGACCTTCCCCACCAGAACAGGAGGTACCTTCCACCCCCCCAAAAATCAAACAGGCAACAAATAATTTTACCATTATCAGGTAATCCGTGTTAATTGCTCAGTTTATATACTCGAATGACATACCATTAGAGACTCTATGCATTGTAACTAGAGCATTAATAAATTTAAAATGTGCCTATTAGGATGACAGCTTTGGAGGTGCAAAGGAATAACAGTTATCACTTGGCAGAAACTGCTCTCACCCCATCTGCCGAGACTTTGCATACATTTTCAGCTTCCTGAGCAATGATTAGGCCTGTCAGAACCTCTTTAACCTTCTAACTGCTGGTCCCCACTGGCCGTAATTAGAGACTAATGAATTCAGAAGATGCAGGCCGTGAGGAAAACTGCCTTGACAGTTTGTGTACAAATTAAGCCCCAATTACTCCATGCATCTTTCGCATCTCGGATACAAGTCTCTGTTATTATTTTTGAATATGGTCATTTTCGCAGAAACGAAGAACTTGGCTAATGTATTTTGTCATTTTTATGGCTCATCATAAAGGAAAAACATACTGGGAGGGTCATGAGTATGTGAAATAAACTACGGCAGATTATAAAAAAGAAAATTAATTTTCCTCTTGGGACTATCCCACCACCTTTTCCCTCCCGCTCGCCCCACTCCTCTCCGATCGACTTATTAGTCTGCTTCTGTGATTCTCGTCCGCTCTGCCCTTGGATCTGGCTGGGCGCTCAGGGTGGGCTCGCGCCGAGTGGGAGCATTTGCAAAGGGATCTCTCGTCTTTGGAGGGCTTGAGCGTGGGGACATGAATCTCTGCCTTCCCCCGCCCCTCCACCTTCCCCCACTTCTTTTGGTCCCCACGGGTCAGTTCAAACATTATCCACTGCAGGAATCAGGAGGACCCCTCCCTAACTTAGAAGGACAGCAGCAGCCTACTCTGGGCTCCAGAAACCCAGCAGAGGGGCCAGGCACTGTGGCCACCGTGGTCAGCGCAATGGGGCTGTCTCCTGACCTGGGGTTGTGGCTGCCAGGGGTTGGTCCCATTTTCCGTCCGTCCATCTGTCTGTCTGTGGCTCCTGCCACTCTGGGCAACTCAGTGATTCCTCCTCTGCACAGTGCCTCCTTTGTTGAGCTCTCGCATTCAGGGGTGTTGCTCCCTCCCCGCACCGTTGGCAGAGGGAAGCTGGAGTTTCCTTCTCTAGCTTCCCCAGCTCGAAGCTCTTTCCTTGTTCCTGGGGAAATGCTGGCTGTGTGCCTAGAAGTGCAGCCTTGGGCTAGTTTGTCCTGGGAGTCTTGTGGGAGGGGCTTAGCACCTCAGAGTTGAAGAACCCCAACCTTGAAGGAAGGTTGGCTCTATGGATACCGGGGCCACTGGGAGCCCCAATCCAATATGGGGTCTGTTTTTTCTGAGATGTGGCCAGGGGCCTGTCCTTATGCAAGACTTGGCTTTACCTTACCTTAGGGGTCAAAGGGGCAAGGCAAGTTAGGGTATGTCTGGGAGAAGATCAAGACGAGACCCTGATAATCAGCAGTAGAGCTGTGAAGGGGCCTGGGAAGGGCAGCTCCAGAAACCGGAGAGGAGCCAGACTCCCCTTCTTCCTGCCTCCTCCCGTCTCTCCAGTTCCCACCAGATCCCCTCACCTGAGCCTCCTGAGTAGCGTGTAGGACAGATGCAGCTGGAAGGCGCTGAGTTTCCCTGTCACTGTGGCCGTAGGGACGAGTGTCGCTCCCACCATGAGCAGAGGGGGCCACCCCATTCCCCCTCAGTGAGAACCTTCCTTGTCACCAGGGGTCTCTGGTATGTGATTTCACTCCGTCTTCTCAGGGTTAAGATAAGGGGTATGGGAGGATGCAGGTGGGTTGGAGGCCAGGTGCACTGCCCAGCTGAGTCTGAGCGTAACTTGGGTTTCGACCCCTGGCCCCCATTCTCTCTCCTCTCTCACAGCCACCAGCAGCCCTCATGCATGCCGTCATCCCAGCACTTGAACTTGACCTGTTGCTTGAGCTCTCAGCCCAGTGCTCTGATGCCTGCAGGTCCCTGGACTAGTCCTAATGTCTGGGCCACAGAGCTACTGTCGGGGACCCAGAGCTGCCGACAGGGGCCCGTATCTGACAGTAGGAGTTTTAGCTGGACCTGACAGCCGTGTAGGCATCCCTGGCTGGGGCGGGGTGCACTGACTCAGCACCTCAGCTGTGGGAGAGGAACCTCAGTTTTGCCTTCCCTTTCCAGGGTCCCTGGACGCAGCCCTGGGACTCACTCTTGGCCCCACTTTCCTGACTCTATCCTCAGTCCTTCCTCTTCCCAGTCCACTCCCCAGATTCACACCCAGGGCTTAGCGGCAGGGAAGAGTTCTGGTCGGGTGGCTCCCAGGGGTGTGGACCCAGCATTAAAGCTTTGTTCTGCTCCTGCAAGCCACAGATCTTTTTACTTCGGGGCTGGCGTTACTCAGGGGCTCTTGCCTGGGGGGTCTGGGCCATGGAATCAGCCCAGGCTGAGCAGTGGCTCTCTGTCTGTCAACATGTTCCTCCAGGGCCTCCCTCTTTTGCACCTTCAAGGGCGGCATCATCACTGCAGGCTCTAATGATTCCAGGGAGAGCCTGAAAACAATCTTGAGCCTCAGTGTGGGCAGGTTTCAGGGAAAGTCCCAGAGAATGCCGCCAGGTGCTGACTGCTCCAGGGAACCTGGCTGCTCCCTTCACTTCCCTGACCTCAGTTTCCCCCATACGCCTCGGCTTAAGAATCACCATGCACTCACATGAGTCCCTCGAGGCTTTGTGAATGTTCCCAGCGTCTGCGAAGCCTCTGTGCCCCAACTTACTGCAAACCACAGGTGAGTGTAGGCACACGTTTACGTTGAACTATTCAGTGTTTATTTTGATTAACTTTGAGGACACATACAAGGCTCTGGAGTGGGGAATCCTGGGATTGAATGGTACTGACTCCTGCAGAACATTTCCGCCTGGTAGGGTCCAGCTATGGCGTCCATCCAGTTCTGTAACAGCCCCTCACAGCCTTTGCAAGTCTGTACACCCTGAAGAGAGTCCCCATGGTGACCTTGGGGACGTTTATAACCAGGCTGATGAGTGCAAATAATCTGCAATTATTCTGTAGGTCACCAGCATGCAGTGGCCTCACCAAAGGACATGGCTATCATTTCCTAGTGGCACGTGGAACACAAATCCAAAAAGCAGTTTAGTTTTAGCGCAGCAGTGGTCATGAGAGCATTTGTCCTGCACACTGCCCGCTAGGTTTTATTGAACCCAACTTCAACAGTGTGTTGGGTTAGTGAGATCTTGTGGTGGCAAGGAGGGGATTTTTAGGAGAGGCCTCAGAGTTTCAATTTTAAATCTCATTTAGCAACCAGAGGGAGAGACCTCCACACACACGCTAGGGGTGTTGGTTGTGCTAAGAGAGTTTCAGCATGGAGTAATGGTATTTCCTGACAGCTCTTAGGAATAGCTTCATCTTGGCCAAGTTCTTTAAAACACCCGTGTTCAAAGCCCGCTGGGCCAGTATGGAAGCATAAGAAGGTCCTGGAGGGTCTTCCCTGCGCAGAAGAGCAGCCACAGGTGGGCAAAGCTTTAATTTCTCTGAAAGAAGCAGTCTACCAACGAACCCTGGAAAGGGATGGCCATCAGGGTCTTCAGAGAAAACCGGCCCTTTCCCTCCTGAAGTCAAACTGCTTGGTTGAATTATCTAAGTGCATTAATAGAAGGTGTGAGACGTCATGTTTAAGCCCCCAGTGGACTGCGACCTGCATGAGAAAGATTATTTTTTCTTTGCTTTTCAGCCTGTTGCTTATTTTTTGAATATCTGGGCCAACCCGGGCAGTGCTCGGGGCTTACTCCTGACACTGTGCTCAGGGCTTGTTTCTGGCGAGTCTCAGGGGACCATCTGGGGTACCTGGTCTGCCTTGTACAAGGCAAGTACCTTAGCCCTGACTGGTACTATCTCTCCATGCTAAATTTATTTTTATTGAGCAAATGTTGGTTCATCAGGGTGTAAATGTGTCTGTGTTTCAGGGGTGCCATGTTACCAAGACATACCACCAAGGAGCCCTGTTACCACAATACTTACCACCAAGGGGCCTCATTTCCCACCACGATCCACTGCACCATTTCCTCCCCACCCACCTGCTCAGTCACCTCAGCTCTGTGACCACAGCCTAAGGGCTTGTGCCCCCAGACACTGCCTGTTCTCTGGTGTTGCTGCTCAGATGCCATAGTGAGGTCGCCTCCAACTCGCCCTTCTGATGTACTGACTCATGCGATGCCTTCCAGCTTTGTTCTTGGCACAAAAGGCATGATCCCAGCTGTCTTACAGGCAGAGTGGCAGACCACTGGATACCAAGCCACATGGTCATCCACTGGGGGCACCCTACCCTTGGGCTCTTTCTGGTTCTGACCATTGTCCATAGCGCAGCAATGGGTGGGGTAGGCACGCATCTTTTCCTGAGTGGTTTTGTGTTATTCTTCTAAATACCTAGTCTGGCTACATCACATGGTAGTTCTATTTTTAATTTTTTGTCTCTTTTTTTCTCCCTCCCTTACTCTTAAATACTATTTTTTTATGGCTTCTTGACAGGAGAAAAAAGACTCTTTAAAAACTATGACCCAATGTCAGACGGAGAACAAACTAGTCTCTTAAACTAATGGCTGTTGTGGAGGACCCTTTAGCAATATCCAACCAGGGGGAAAAAATAAAAGGGGAAAAAGAACTTTGTAATAAGCGACCTTCATGGAAAAAGACTATTCATGTTAATTAGTGGCTCTTTTCAAATACGATTCGTATATGCATTAGGCCATGCCAGGCAGAACAATGCATGCTTTTCCGTGAACATCAAGATAAGTCTCAAGCATGGTTATCAAAATTTTTTAGAAAACTCTAGCTAGGGTTGTTTTTCTATTTTTTTTCCCCCATAAGATTGTGTCTTGCTGCTCCTAGAGCACTGTGCAATGCTCTCTCTCTTAATGGCTTTTAGCTTTTGCCACTGCCAACTTTTATATTTAAAATCCATACAATTATGGACTATTTATGAGCATTATGAGGCTTTTCTTTTTTTTGCACGGATTCTTCCCTGATTCAAGTCCGCTTTTATCCTTAGCGAATCAAATGCATTTTGCTTACAAGACTGGCTTCATTCTCACACATGCCACTCTATTCTTGTTATTAGTATTCCTTATTATGCATATTTAATTTAAGAATGCATTTTCTCCATTAAAAAATTAGAACGTGCTGAAAGACCGACGAAGGTGATTATTTGCTTTGGTTTGCTGTTAACCATCTCAGGCCTGAGACGGCTCTCCTCAAGTCACTGGCAAGACACACAGATGCTCAAAAGCAAAAACACATTTTTGTTTTTCATGTCAACCTGGTTCAAGGGCTCGGCTTTTCACCGGCTCATGAGTGCGTACATGAAATCGGCCTCAAATTCAAGAAGAGAATGACTTGGAAGAAAGGGGGCCGTGCCTGTGTGGAGCCCCTCTAGCCAGCACCCATCAAACAGGGCCTCTTTTATGGGGTCCAGCAGATGCAGATGGAAGAAAATAAGCAAGTTTAAAGTCAGGCACACATTGTGCCCCTCCACACACATACCCACCCCAAAAACAGGAAAATCAGTGGCTGAGTCTCAGCACTTGTCCTTACATTATAGTCCTCTCTGAGCAGCCGGAGTACAGCGTAGGCAATAAAGGGCCTTATAGGAGCCAGTCTGGGCCTCATGGGAGCTAGTCCGGGCCTCATGGGGAGCCAGTCAGGGCCTTTCTAGGAGCTCCTTCCCTAATGGAGACCTGACTGACACTCCTCACCTCTGTGACTCAGATTGCTCTGGGGATGGCTGACATCAAGGGTTACTGTGAAATATTTGAGGGCAGTTGGGAGGCCGTGCTAGCTTCCATTCTACAGGGACTTGGGGGAACCAGTGTTGGGAGCAGGAGGCCAGGTGAACTCTGTGTGGCCAGTTCCTGCCCCTGACAGGCCTCTCCAGAAGAAGGTGGCGTCTGACTCTGGGGGATGGATGCAGTTTTGGAGAACCCTGACTGGGATTTGTCTCACCTCTAGTCCCACCCCAGCCCTCAGAACCGGTGCCCAGGGAAGAGCCTTTGTACCAGACCAGTGGGAGCAGAGGTGCCCAAAGGGGCCTTTAAGACACAAGACAAAGGGGCCCAGCCAAGGAAGGCAGGCAGGTGACTTGTTGATGGCTTTGTTTCCACGAGCACCTGAGACCAGAAGACCCATCAATGGCCCAGAGCACTCCATGCCCATCCTGAATGTTTGTGAGGGTGATGGGGATCTAGGGGTGCTCAGGGGTGCTCAGTGGCCTGAAGAGAGACGAGGCTGAGAAGCGGTGTGTCGGGAAGTCCTGCTGTGTGTAGGGTGGCCTCCTGCTCCTCTCCCCCACCTCAGTCGCTGCACCCTTGAGCTGTTCTGCTTGGCAGCCACGGTGCACCCCCACACTCCTCCACCAACCGCCCCACCCCCAGGGTCTCACAGAGGCCACTGATGTCTGTGGAACGTCCATGGTCTGTAGAGGAGGCTACCGTGCTCAAGACAAATTTACCCGGTTCTTGTATTCTTAATTTTTTTTCTTAGTCCGTTATTTTTTGCCTGGAGTAAAACTTTATTAGCTGACAACAGATTCTGAATCCAGCCATTTTGTAGTTTCTTCTCATGGGTGTTGTGGGCAAACAGTCCTTGGGCCTGTTGTGAGCACTCCTCCCCCTCGCCCCTGCATCTCAGGTTTCCTGTTTCTATCCCTTTGTTCACACCATCTCCCCTGACCAGCCCCACTGCCCATTGTCTTTGTCGTGCTCCTGCTGAAGAATCCACCTGCTCTTTCGCTTTTCAGCCATTGTCTTGGTTTCAGAGAGACATTAGAATCAGGTGGAGGTAGTATTTTCTATACTATACTGTGGTTGTTTTTAATATTTTTCCATGGGATGAGGTGGTGGTTGGCATTGGGGGAGGCACTTCCTGCCATGCTCAGTAATAACTCCTGGCCCTGCACTCAGGAGTTATTCCTGGATGGCTCCAGGGGTCATATGTGGTGCTGGGGATTAACCCTGGCAGACCGTATGTAAGGTAAGCACCCTCCCTGTTGTACCATCACTCTGGTCCCTGGTACCAGGTTATGAGGCATGATTGCATCTGATCTATTAGTATCTGATCCTCTTGGTTGGCAGGACCAGAATATTATGCTCTTGAAGCCTGCAGAGACCCCAAGTCTTCCGCTGTGTCTCTGACTGGGTGCATATAGGCTTCTGGCCATTGCGTGTCAACTTCTGGCCATTGTGTGTAGACTTCTGGCCATTGTGTGTAGATTTCCATCCCACTACCCTTGACCAAACCCTCTGCTTTGGTTCAGACTGGCCAGCCCCACATGCATGCCTCTGAGGGGCTCCAGCATATAATCTGGGTGATGTCCCTGTCTCAGCAGAGCAGGGTGGCTGACCTGGGTGCAGGCAGGCTGCTCCGAGACAGTGAGTGAGGGCAGTGGGAGGGGCAGTGCAGGGTTACCCATGGCCACGGGCCCTGTTTCTCTGTCCCAGTCCCAACACTTGCTCGGGCCTTGATCATTTTTTGGAGGAAGTTTTGTGACTGCTCATACTGCCTGCAGTGGTGGCCAGCTTGTAGCACCAGTGGCTCACACTGCACTGCAAATGACACAGCTGGATAACCACAAATGGCAGCCCGAGTCACTGTACTCCAAAGGAACACACTTCCCTTTCACCCCAACTGTGGACAAACTTTCCTTTCATCTCTGATCACTAATATACTTTCCCTTTCACCCCTGACCACAAACACACTTTCCTTACACCCCTGACCACAAACACACTTTCCTTTCACCCCTGACCACAACACACTTTCCTTTCACCCCTGACCACAAGCACACATTCCTTTCACCCCTGGCCACAAACACACTTTCCTTTTCGCCACTGAACACTTGGTTCCAGCCAACTCTCTCCACTTGGGAGACCGTGGTCCCATGAAAAGTGTTTCTCTAAGATCATTAGGAGGCGCGTGGGTGCTTGCTGCACCCAAGCCCAGGCCTTGCCCCTTCCTCAGCACCCTGATCCTGCCCTCACTGAGCAAATCAGCTTCTTCTTACCTGACTGTGCAGTGCGGGAATTCTTGTCTGTAGACACCGGCTCTGCGTTCTCACAGCTCTCCAGGTTTCCTCACTCTCCTCTAGCTTCATGGGAAACCATGTGCTTCCCATGTGGATGGGCTCTAAAACACTGCCCACCCCGCCCCTGCCCACACCCTCCATGCAGACACCACCCTAGGTGGCCTTGGAAATTCAGTGGAGGCTTTGAAGCTAATTCATCCCTTCCCTTGGAAATGGAGGAGCAAGCGCTGCTTCTCTGTGACTCTCCCAGCTGCGGGACCCCTTCTCCCTTTGTGGGAAGCCCGTGTCCACGCCCCTCACTGCAGGCTGTGGGGCTCTATACACACCTAGTTCTCTCTGGGTCTCCGTGCTTTCTTCCAAGAGAGACTTTGAGGAAAGTTTCAGCACCTCTGAATCCCCACCCTGCTCCCCATTCACTCCTTCTGACATCTCTTCCATGTCTTAGGGGACCCAAGTGTCCCCCTTGGCCCAGGCCAAGCTGTGTGGCCTGAGTCCTCCCCATGCCAACCTCAGTCTGCCTCTGATGGTTTTCTGTCACGCGCTCCTCTGATGGCTTTTCTCTTGTCCCTGCTGCCATGCCTTCGCCCGAATCCTTGCTCTTTGGGGTTCCTGCAGCTCTGGATGGGGTGTGTTTGCATGCATGCTTATGTGTGCATGCATGTGTGTGCATGGGTGCATATGTGTGTCTGTGGATGTGTGCATGTGTTCGCTGTAGCTTTCCTGGTTTCTCCAGTCTGCCCACTGTGGCGTGCCCCGCAGCAGACCCTAGCCCTGTCTAGCGTTCCTGCCACCTCCCGGGGAACCGAACCAGCAAAGTCATTGTCAACTTAGACAATGACTTGGACTCACCCTGGACTCCCTTGTCCCTGGACCTTTCTTCTTGTGACTGGGGACTCTGTTGCCTGTGTCCTCAGCCACAGGTGCCAGACTGTCCTTCCTGGCCTGCTGGGTCAGCCTCGCCCCACCTCCACCCCTGCTCTCTCTGCTCCAGTTCTCCATCTCTCTCTTTGGTGGGGGAGAAGGTGAGACTTGGGCCACACTCAGCAGTGTTCAGGGGTTACTCCCAACTCTGTCCTCAGGAGGGGCCCCTAGAAGTGCTTGGGGACCAGATGCAGAGCTGGGGGGTCTGAACTGGTGTTGAGGGACACACAGTCAGGTCTGTCTGAACCCCTGGGCTGGCCGATGGCTGTCTTTCAAATGACCTAAAACATTACCTACACTGAATCTTTCTCTCCCCCTTTTTTTGTTTGTTTTGGTGCCACACCTGTTTATGCTCAGGGTTTGGTCCTGGCTCTGCACTCAGGGATCACTCTTGGTGGACCTCTGACCACTGTACTATCTCTTTGGCCCCTGAATCTTTTTCCTACTATCGTTTACCAGTTAGAATCATTCACTTGGTTTTCTGCCCTTGGTTTTGTGTTGATTGACTACTCTCACTTGGTGTAGATAAAATCAGAACATTTGAAAACATACACTAAATGGACAAATCTCAAATTATATCCATTAGGAAAGAACTAATTCAAATACATTTATAAATAAAAGGGGGTGTGATAACACCATAGAAAACAAAGGATCATAGAGACTATAGACAATTTGAACAACCCAGAAGAAACAGGTGACTAGAGATACACAACATTCAGAGACTGATTCATTAAAGAAATATAAAGCCAGCTCATAAGCACACCACTTATGAGTCAGGATGCTGATTTGGTCATCAAAAAACCTCTAACAAGGAACAAGCCAGGGGCAGATTATTTCTCTAGTGAATCCCACCAAACATTTAAAGAAGAATCCATGCTAGTGTTTCTCAAATGCTTCCCACACTAAAGACTAGGAAACACTCCCAAATATACTCTATGTACCAGAACTGCTCAGCAATCAAAGCCACATAAAGGAGCTAGGTGAGAAAAACTTCCAGGTAACATTCCTGATGCATGAAGACTGAACAGTCTCAAGAAGGTGTTAGCAGGCTGTCAAAGGATCACAGACTAGGATTAAGACGGATCTCACCTGGGGCCAGAGTGCCCATACAACAGGGAGGGCGTTTGCCTTGCATGCTGCTGACCCAGGTTCAATCCTCAGCATCCCAGCACCCTGAGCGTACTAGGAGTGATCCCTGAATGCAGAGCTAGAAGGAAGCCCTGAGCACTACCAGGTGTGGTCCTCCCCAAATGAAACAAACGATAAAGGAGGGATTCTTTCCAGTGAGGTAAGGAGAGCCCCCTGGAAGCAAATCAGTAAATATGAAATATTGTATGAATAGAATAAAAATTTCTTAACT
Source organism: Cryptotis parvus (assembly GCA_021461705.1). Taxonomy (NCBI): domain Eukaryota; kingdom Metazoa; phylum Chordata; class Mammalia; order Eulipotyphla; family Soricidae; genus Cryptotis; species Cryptotis parvus. The sequence goes on along the minus strand of JAJIBD010039299.1, from coordinate 383,557 downwards.
AAACAAAATTAATGAACACTCCTGACCACAGCCCTTAAGGAATTGTGTGTGAAAGAGCCAGTGAACAGAAAGACACAGGATGGGGGCAAAGCAAGCAACAGGTTCAAAGTTAGGTGCGACGGACCCCCTCAGGCAAGAGCACAGAGCACCCACACTCACAGCTCCTGTCCAGCACAGACAGCCAGAGAAGTCAGCCAAGAAAAACAAAACCTGCAATTAGAAAAACGATGCAAATATTATGTTTGTGTATGATGCCATGTTTTCTCTATAGAACTCCAAGGCTGTTTCCCTCCAGGTGCGAGCAGAAGTTTAATAAGACCCATTATTACTTTTCCTTAAACCAGACGTATTTCTGCAATGTCTTAGCTTAAGCAAACAAAGCAAGGTAGAGTCCCGACATCCAGGCAACCAGCTTGCAATCAGAACCACTCTCCAGGAAGACAGATTTATCTCCCCTTCCTCAACATGCACTTCTATAGCCCTGAAAAGCTGTTCAGTCTTTCTATTATTAGGGAGATGCGAATCAAAACAGCGGGATTTGCCCCTCATCCCCATGAGAAGATCATAAGATAGGAAAGTGCGAGAAGACTCAGAGCGCTGAGGAGGGGTGGACGAAGCGGCCTCCCCCGGCGGGGCCTGGCGCTGAGGAGGGTGAGGGGTGGAAGCGGCCTCACACCCCTGGACTGGGGCTCTGCCTCTGAAAATTCTGCCTATACAGATGTGACCAGAAGCTCTTGGTAGAAGTGCCCTGTGGCCCAGCTGTGTGACTTCTGGTTCATTCTGCAAAGCTCACCATGATGCTCACTTGGAGATGGGATTGTGCCCTGGCGTGGACGAGTGTGACTGCTGGAGGCCACTGACAGAGGCCCCTCTCAGCGCCGAGGAAAGAGGGAAGCCGGCTCCTTGCCATCGCCTATATGAAATGGGGAGCTTGTGTCAGTGAAATGTCAGAGCAGCAAAGAAACACCCCCAGGATTTCCTCCTGTGGCAAAGAAACAAACTCACAGATGCCCTGAGGATCAACTCTAGCCACCAAGGACAAAATGGTGGGGAGAAGAGGGCCCCAGAGAGGAGGACGCTGGGTCTGGAGGGGCCACTGAGGTGTTGTGGTTGTCCAGCTGTGTGATGTAGTGGAACCTGGTCATCTGAGGGCTGTTACCAACCCACAAGGCTAGGGTTAGTGGGTTAGGGTTAGGTTACACATTTAATGTCCATGCTTGACTATAGGACACCTTGGTCCCACGGTCACTTCAGGTGCCCCAGGCCCCGTGGGGAGTGGGGAGAGATTGACCCACTCTGGGAAGGGGCCTATTGACCTGGGGAGCTCACAGCAGGACGTGGGCATGTGCTTGGGTGGGTGGAAGTGTTGCTGGCAGTGGGGACAGTTGTTGGGGTGCGCTGGGTGCCCTGACAAAATCCGGAAGCAGGGTATAGGGATGCCCTTCTGCCCCAGGGGATCGGCAGCTGGCGGACAGAGAAAGATTCACAAATCCAGCGGAGTTTCAAAGACTTTACTCACACTTGCTCTGGTATACAGTTCAACAATAGGAAAACCCCAGACTTTAGGTTCCTGGCTGGGTCCTGGCCACTTGTAGGTTTAGAATCCTTGGCTAAGATGGCTGGTACCTTGTGCTAAGGCCCAACAGGGAAGAGAATGGAGAGAAGGAGAGCAGAGACAGAGAGTGAAGAGGAAGAAGAAAGAAAAAAAGGCAAAAAAAGGCATGGAAGAAAGCAGTCTACAGCTTTTATAACTTTTCAGCCCAGACCACCCACATAAACGGAAAGCAGTTAGGGTCAATTCCCCTCGGTAACTTCTCACCTCGTCCCATTAAAATGTTAATATTGCCCCCAGCCAAGGCTGCAGACCCTGCCCTTGGTTTTCCACCAGGCCCTATGTAGGTGGGGGAAGGGCATGTATCTGTACCAATGGATATTCTATAGTCAGGTGTATATTTCTCCAAGCCTTCACAAGATTCTTGTCTTTACTTCATAGATGACTATCACTATCACTATCTTCCCGTTAATCATCTATTTGCTAGAGTGGGCACCAGTAATATCTCCATATGTCCTGTCTCATGCTAGTAGAACCCAAAGGCATCCGCTTGCTCCAGGAACATAAAGAGCCTTAAACCATTATATTAGGTCATGGGAATGACCTAATATAAATGTTACTGGTATTTGGCATATCAAATATGACACGAGCTGCTTGCCAGGCTTGCCGCGGGTGGCATACTCTTGTAGTCACCTCTAAATAAAGCAATTATTGATAAACCGTGCTGCCGCTTAGCGGCCGTGTGAGCCGGGCTGTGATAGTCTGGTCTGCTGGGTGGAGTTGTGATGAGAAAAGTCAGATGTGGAAAACAGCGGCCTCCATAGAGTTGGGGGGGTGGTCTGGCTTGTTGTGAGGCTCTGCTGGGGTGGCAGGCCATGGCTAGAACCCGCCATGCCTCCCGGGCGCCTCATGAGCATCTGGGCACAGGGAGAGCAAGTAGCAGCTTGCTACTACTACTTTGTTATATACAAAATAACTTCATAGTTATTTTGTATATTAGCCTTTAGACTTATCAGAGAGCTGTACTTGCTTGTTTGGAGGCAAACAGCATTTCACTCTGGTCTAATTACTTAGAGATCCAACGTGGCCAGGTAAATATACTGTTAAGATCTATCTAGTCCCACGATGATTGTAGTAGCATGAGAGAAAATATTTATTGCAGCTAACTTAGAATACATGGTAAGATATACTGCCACATAAAGTCACATATTCAAACTGTTTTCTTGCCCCTTATCTACAATGTGGCCTGCGGGAGGTAACTCCAGCAAGATGCAGAGGCTCTGGGCAACAGAGTACTAACAACAGACAGTCTGGCTCTGAGGGCTTGCAGCCAACACACGGTGTGACAGGCCAGGCAACAGGGTGTCCTACCTGCTCACCCTTCTGGCCCAGCATCCCCGGGACCACAGGGCCCAATGTGCCATCTCCTGGGGCTGCAACGAACACAGCCTGACCCAGGGCACAGGAATTGGTGCAGTCAGTCACATAGGGGGCCAGCCCCTGGGTGTCTACCAGATGTGCAGGGCCTGACTCTCAGTGGGGCTGCACGGGCCTCTGGACAGTTCGGGTACAACGAACAAGGCCTGTGGGTCACCAAAACAGGGACTCGGTTTCTGAGTATCCATTCCATGGTGAAAGGCTGTTACCACGATATGCAAGATTTCTCTAGAGGCATCCTAAAATACACAGAAAGAGGGTCCCCAGTCTGTCCAGGAGGCAGCAGGCAGCATGGCCCGGAAATGACCACTGAGTTTGGGCCTTCACCTCCTGCATGCCCTCCCAGCTGCCCCTCAGACCTCAAGTGAGTGAACAGCACTCAGTAGAGTCTGTGTGGAGGGTGAGGCCACAACTCAGGCCACATGGGCTGAACCAAGGGCTCTTGCCTTAAAGACAGGACAGTCTCCCTAATGCTAAAGGACACCCAGAGTGTCACATTGCAGCCTGCCTTGCCTCTGACCAGACACTTCTGCCTCCATCTCTCCTCTTCCTCCTCCCCTTCTCCCTCCCTCCCTCCTCCTCCTTTTCCATCTCTCCTCCCCTTGTCCTCTTCCTCATCTCTCATCCATCTCCTCTATCTTTTCCCATTTCCCCTCCTTCTCCGTCTCTCTCTCCTTCTCTGTTTCCCCCCCCTCCTCCTCCTTTCTATACACTGTGTCCATGTCATCCTCAGGTAAGAGAACCCTGGACACCTCTTAGATATAAACACTTTTTTCTTGCTCAAAACAGCCCCATCTTTGCCCGTGGGAAGTGTCCATCCTTCAGGACCCAGTTCAAGTGTCCCTTCTCTGTGACTGTCCCGGAATCCAGGGGCGCCTTGTCCTCTGGCCTTTAGGGTTCCTGCAGCCAGTGTGGCCACGGCAGCTTCCCAGTTCCCTCGGCAGCGTCCCTTGAACATTAACTGTCCCACTTGCTCCCAGCGCAGCTCCCCAACACCTTTCTGACAGGGAGTCAGAATCCGCCTTTAAGGTGCCCTGTGGGTCTCTGTGTCTTCCTGAGCAAGAGCCTGGCAAGGTGCAACACGCGGTCATGCAGGCTCTTCCTTTGAAGCCCCCAATTAGATGAGTTTGAGCTGAGCCCTAAGAATTTCTTCTTCAAGCTGTGGCATTCCTCATCGCAGTCCCTGAGCCAGTGGAAACACCCTAGTGCTGCAGACATTCTCTCCCTAGTCTGCGAGAAATAGCATCATTCCGTTCATTTCTTGGTTCCCCCTTTAGCCCTAGGAAAAGACTCCCCAGAGCATGGTGCCGGGGGGTGGACTGCAGCCGAGGGGGCAGGAGAGAGGAATTCTGTGCCCCCCAAATGCAGCTTTCAAACGCTCCCAATCACCAGCAGAGCCACAGCCTGGTTGCCCCCAGACACACCCTCCTGTTGGTGCTTTCACAGCCCTGGGCCCCCAGAGATGCCCACCCCAATTCCCACCAGCAGTCTCCACTCTGCTGAGCAGAAAGATGGTGGGTCCTGAGACAACCAAGTTCCCTGCACGTTCCCTGATGCCTTGCAGACAGCATCGGCCACTCTTGGCCCAGGCGATGGGCTTTGTTTGTTTCTAAAATCTGGCTCTGGTGCTGGCTCAGCCCTCCATGAGCCCTTACAGGAGCAGTGGGCACAAATCTGGGCATGTGTGCTGTTATCATGGGATTCTGCTTGTAGGCAACTGTGTTTTGGTTTCAGGGCAGGGGTGGGGAGCCGTGCTCGGCTGTGCTCAGGGATGACTCCTGGCTCTGTGCTCAGGGATCACTCCTAGAGGGGGATCAGGGACCCTAGAGGTGCCAGGATTGAACCCAGGTTGGCTGCGTGCAAGGCGAGTGCCTTTGCTGCTGGACTCGCTTCATGTTTATTTTTTGAAAGTGTCGGCCATAAAGGGTGCCGAGCGGTGTGGAGGCTGCCCTCCGCAGACAGCACTGAATTTCACTTCTTCCTCCATCACCCGCTCCCAGCTCCTGGTGTAATTAGATGCTAACAATGCTTCTGCTAAGTGACTGAGCACTGGGCAGGGGGAGCGTCTTGGATTGCAGCTGTAACTCGAACCCACTAAAAAATCACCATAAATGCCAAGCACCCTCTCAGGCCCGGGCCACGTGCCCTGGTACTTTGCAATGAGATTGCTCTCCGTCTTCCAGCTTCCGCCCAACCTAGACAAACACAAATGCGGCTGATTCTCTGTGGATCGGAAATGCTGAAAAAACGTCCAAGAGTGTCCAATGATGCGTGCCTCGTGCGGCACAAACGCGCTCGTCTCTTTGCTTGGGACAGGCTGGGGAGAAAAATTCAACTCATCATGAGAAATGATGCAGATGGCAGCTTTGGCATCTCCGCCCGCGTCCATCAGAGATCGCTCGCTGACATGCCTTTGTTTGCTCTGCAACCGTTTCTCGGGAGGCGTGCCCACGGGCCACCTTTGAGGGGTCGGCGGGGAGCCGTGTCGCCAGCCCTGGGGACTGGAGGAGCACGAGTCCCTTCCAATCCTCTCTCGGTGTGGCGAAGCTGTTTGTGTTTCCTCCCTACCTGCACGGTGCCGTTTCTTGCAGCATCGGAAAACATTTGGTTATGTTATCTCGTGGGTTCAGGAGGGTGTGGAGCCTGCCAGGCTCAAGACGCACTGCCAAATGCCGTGCTTTTGCATTATGTAGACAGCGCTCCGGAAGCTGGAGCTAGCTGGGCACGGGGCTCATGCCTGCTTTTGAAGGAAAAGTCCCGTTGGTCATTTCCAAGAGAGGGAATACCCTTGGCCTTTCAAAATGAGACTCCTATGGGCACATGGGTGAAGGCCAGTGGGTTCAGCTGACTCGTGTCCATGCTGACCTCTGCTGGACTGGGTGATGATGCCCCTCGGGCCTCCAAAGAAGTATCAACATGGCCTTAGACCACTTGGGATACTTGGTTATGTGGAGAAGGATGATGTTGCCTTCCAGGGGCGGGGGCTGGTCCCAGGGGTTGGCTCGGAGAGCTGGTCCCAGAGTTCAGCTTGGGGGCTGGTTCCAGGGGTCAACTTGGGAGGCTGGATGCAGGGGCCAGCTCGGGGCTGGTCCCAGAGGTCAGCTCGGGGAGCTGGTTCCAGATGTTGGCTCAGGGGGCTTGGGGGCTGGTCCCAGAGGTTGATTTGGGAAACTGGTCCCAGAGATCAGCTCGGGGCTGGTCCGAGAGGTTGGCTGGGGAGCAGGCAGCAAGGTGCCTCATCTCAGGGCACTTCTCTTCAGTTTGGGACAGGAACCATCAGTGTGGTCAGAGCCGGCCCCCATCCTGCTGACCCGTCTGGATCAGGTGTCACTGTGACCAGTGGCCCTGTTAATGAAGAATCAAAGATTCTGTCATTGTGCTTCTTGTCCTGGAGATGGACGTGGCGATGCAGAGGGCGGATGAGATTTTCAGCCCAGGTGCCCGGAGGGTGCTTGTTGGTGGGTTGGTGCTGAGGAAGGCTCTGGAAGCAGCACGTTTATACTTTAGGAATGATGCCCCCACCCGCCCCTGCCCCCTGTCGCCCCATTAGCCCACTCACCACCGTCCTTCCTTCGGGAGCCGCTGTTCTGCACTCAGTGCCCTTGGGTCTGTCCTGGTGGGTTCCATCTCCTTGCCAGTCTCACCCTCTTTATCCACCACCCCTGTGGGCACCCTGGTTGCTGCCGTCTCTGAACTGTTGTGAACGGCGGCCGTGGGATGAGTGGTGCCCATATTCCTGGGTCTTGGCATAGCTCCACAGGGGAGGCTGCTCTCTCAATCGGGCCCAGCTGTCCTGAAGCTTCGCAGAGCTTCCCAGAATGCTTGCACCTTCGATCAAGGCTCTTTGGCCAAGAGTCCCTCTCCTTTGGTGACAAGACCTAAAAGCCCAATTTCGAGTCCCATGGTGACCCAGCATGTGTCTTTGGTAGCTGATGGGAGGGAAGCCAGCGAATGAGCAGAAGGCAGTGGGAGGAGCTGGACCTGGATGGGTCAGCTGCATGAGGACCCTCCACCACTCCAGAAGGCAGGGGTGAGAGCTGGCTCCAGAGGCACCTGCCCTGGTTTAGGAACCCCCCAATTGAGGGAGTGAGATCATGGTCAGGTGAGAGAAGAACCCCAAATGTCGGGATCCTGGCTGCATGTTCCTCAGGAGCCCCCCCCCCCCCACCCCTCTCTGGGATGCTGAGAAGAGAAACCTCGGAATCTGGGGCACACAGGCCATCCCTGGGACTTCTCCCCAGAAACACTCAGGCACCAGGAAGTCCCAGGATGGCCCTAGTGTGGTGAGATTTCGGGAGCGTTTCTCTGCTCTGCTTTTATGCGTAGATGGGGGAGCTGTCCTGGTGGGGGAAACTCCATTTTCACGTCATGTGGGGAAGGACATCAGGCTTCCAGAATGACCGCGACATCTCCAGGAGACCCCTGCTGCCCCCATGACCATAACTGTCCAGCTTCACCCGGGGAGGCAGCACTAATCTGGCACAGGGACACCCAGGGAACCAGGGCCTAGAGCCACTGCACCCCCGACCTCCACTCCTCCAGCGCCTTCCACTGGCCTCTCTCCCCCCTCCCGGCTCCTGCGTGGGCTTCAGTCCTGCTCTACCATGCGCTGACCAGGCCCTCAGTCAGGTTAGTTTTTGTGCCTTTTGCTTTTAGACTTGAACCCCACGTCGCTACCTGTATGGAAATGACCCAGAGCGGTTGACATGGAAAGAGCCAGCAAATTCCCGGGGCTGTTGGCGACCAGCGCGGCTGATCTGATTACCCGTGCTAGCCTTTCAGTATTTCAACAACATTTTTGGCTCCTTTTCTCCTAAGAACTGGGCTTGGATCGGCTCTCTGGTGAGGGTAGGGGCACTCTTCAGCCTGAAAGGTTAAGCTCTGAATTGCAGCGTGTCCCTCCTTGGGCTTAATCGGCAAAATCCAGGCTGGTCCACCAGGCAAAAGATCTCCCTCTGTTTTCAAATTGCAAAATCTCTCCAATTGTGGACAAAGGTCAAGGCAAAATTGATCCCAAGAAGCTCAGTTTTAAGTCCCTTGAAAAAAAATCAGGACAAGGGAAGCCGCGTTATTCAACATAAATGTTTACAAATGACAAATATTATGCGCGCCGCACAGCACAGGAGCAGATTTTTATTAATGCAAGTTTTAAATGCTGATTAATCCTCGCGAGAGTCCGTCTCCTAAAGCATTGGCTTGTAGTCAAGTCCTTTTCAAAACAGCACATTACTTCCATTATTCTGCATATTAATTGAACAACATTATAACGAAGGGCACAAAGCAAGATTTTAAGCATGATTACAGCTGACGGAGCTACATCTAAATAAATCGCTGCAAATTCGGGCTTAGAAGGAAAAAATGTTACTAGTTGGTTGAGGAACAGTGAAGCTCTCTCAGTCTTTCCCCAGAAAACAAATGTGATGCGTTGGCCCTGGAGAAAGGTTTGGCTTGTTCTCCTCTCTGTGGCCGCTTCTCCGTCTAAAACCAGGGTTTTCTTTCCGGGGTTGGAATTTGAAGACGTTTTCTTAGAGGGAGAAGGTGGAGAATCAAAGACTATTATTAGTTTGACAGAAGCCTCCCTTTCCTTATTATGTCTTTCTATTTCTGTCTCTTCTGTACACTTTAAAAATCAAAGAATTTGCCACATTTAACCCAACTCATCAAAACAACTCATCAAGCTGACTCAAATCACTGCAAATTCCAAGTGGCCTGGTTTTGCAAGGAACCTGGTGTCTGAATTCAACTTTTTTAAAATCCGTCTCATTCAGTTTGATTCAGCCCCCTCCCTACCTCCGCGCCCCAAGTCCTGGCTTCCCCACCCACCTCGGGGCCTTTTGCTATATTTGTTTTCCTTAAACGGGGGCCTTGTAACTGAGTGATAGCTCTTTGTTGTAAGGGGGCTAGAGCTCCCCTCGCCTCTGATTCTAACGAGATAAATGGCACAACGAGGAGGAATATTAAAAATTTACAGCCCTCGTCACCCTGCGTCTTCGTCAGCCAGGCGTACTGAATATTGCATAGCACAGCTCCACGAAGCGTGCCACCCGGGACGCGCAGGCAGGAGGAGAGTGACATGTTGGTAACAAGTCTATGGAGCTCGCGCCGTGCCCGCACCGTTTGGCTCATCGCTTGGTGCTTCTGCGCCAACCGGCAGAATCACCCAATATGTTTGCGTACAGGGCGCTGGGTTTAAGGGAGCCGGGAAGTGTTAGCGCGACACTGTCTAATTGCTCAGCCTTCCTGTCGTCGGATGCTGTGTCAGGAACCGCTTCTGACATATGGGGGAAGGCTGGAACAGCTGGTCATTAAGGTCTCCTCAAGACTCTTTAGCAGCGCACTTGAACATAATTAACGCGAGGCACTAAATAACTGCGCGTGTGGCACGATGTATTTTTAATTTTTACGGCATGTGGTAAAAGTAAATAGATGTGTGGCGCTCAAGTTTCTGCACTCGGCATCCAAGTTGATAAAGAGGGGCTGGTGGGAGGATGGCAGGCAGAGTCCTGGTGGGGTCTGGAACATTCTGGAGGGAGGGGAAGGCCGTTAGGGGTGAACTGGAAGGGTGGATTGGCCGCTGCTCGGGGCATGTTTGATCAGAACTCTGACAAGCAGGAGAGGGGTAAATATGTTATCTCTGTCCTCAGCACAACTTAAAAAAGTTTATGACAGATACCACCAGCACTTCCAGCACACAGGTTTGATCCCTGCACTGCATATGGTCCTCAGAGTGCCGCCTGGGTGACCCCTGTGCACAGAGCCAGGAATAAGCCTTGAGCACAGAGCCAGGAGTGAGCCCTGAGCACAGAGCCTAGAGTCATCCCGAGCGCGGTGGCCCTGAATACAGGCCAGGGTGAGCCCTGAGCACAGGCTGGGAGTGAGTCCTGAGTGAGTCTAGAGTCATCCCTGAGCACATAGCCAGGAGTGAGCCCTGAATACAGAGCCAGGAGTGAGCCCTGAGCACAGAGCTGGGAGTGAGCCCTGAGCATAGAGCCTAGAGTCATTCCTGAGCACAGAGCCAGGAGTGAGCCCTGAATACAGAGCCAGGAGTGAGCCCTGAGCACAGAGCTGGGAGTGAGTCTTGAGCATAGAGTCTAGAGTCATTCCTGAGCACAGAGCCAGGAGTGAGCCCTGAATACAGAGCCAGGAGTGAGCCCTGAGCACAGAGCTGGGAGTGAGTCCTGAGCATTCCCGGTCGTGTACACAGGGTGAGCCTTGGGCCAGACGAGGTGGCCCGAGACTCCCGTGGGTCAATTTGCTGCCCCAACAAAGTGACCATGAGGCAGATGTTTTACTTGGGTTCCCTGAGAGCAAACCTTATGCTCAGGAGTCAGGAGCCTGGAGTTCACTTGTGCCCAGGGACTCCAGTGCGTGCATGAGTGAAAACAGGTGGAGAGTGAGACAGAGAAGGAAGATCTCCCTCCAATGGGCCTGTAAGGATGGAACCCCCAGCATCCACGTCCACAGAGGCCCCTCCTCCATGTCCCCTGGGACTGTGTGTTGGCATCCCGCTCTGCAGGTTCGGCAGCCACTGATGTGGGAGTAGCATCTCTGCTTCCCAAGGAAGAAGACGGAGAAGAGGAGACATGGCCTGGGAGGGCAGTGAGAGGGGCTGGATCCACAGCAGCTGCCAGTGAGCTGAGGCATTAGCAGCTGGAGGCGAAGAACAGTGAGCAATGTGTGTGCCCATGCTTGGTTTCGCAGTCCAGTGGGCAGATCGCTAATGCGAATCCATATGTCATGTGGACAATGATGACTCTCATCACTGGACCTACCTGTATGCTCCAGGTGTCATGGGGACTTGTCAGGCATCTTCTTTGCTCTCAACGCCTCTTCCTTCAGCCCTAGAGAGGACATTGATGCCCTGTTTCCTGAGTAGGCTGGGGTCCGGCAGGAGGTCTCCCTCTGGCTACAGGGCTGACTAGGGGTGGGGATCTCAGCAGGTGGTGTCCAGGGGCTTCCAGGAAGTGAAAACTCTCCTTCTCTGTCTTCTGCTCCCAGCAGCTCCCTGCATGCCCCCCAGCCCTCAGGGTTTCACCATTCCACCCCTTGGGTCTCCTCCTTTGGGATGCCTCTTTCCCAGCCTGGTGACGGGGTGACCACCTCTGGGAACAGTCTCTGCCTTCCCAGGAAATCTTCTCCTGGGTGTCCTCTGGCCAGGGCCTGCCCTCCGTGAGCCTCCTCTCATGCTTGCGATTAGAGCTGGTTTGGGGAAAGCAGGTTTCCGGCCGAGCCAGGAGCAGTGGTGCAGAGCAGGGAGAGATTCCTCCCGCATTTGGGTCAAAATCAATTACGGCTCCACGGTGCTTGGATGCCTAGTGCCTAGCCCCGAGAACCAAGCTGGGACTGTCCCAGGATCCAGGAAGCCCATTGTCAGGGCAAGTGTGCGCTGCATCACGAGGAAGGGGGCTCCGGCCTCTGCTATGGCGCAGTTCGGGTGAACCAGGCGAGCAGACGCTGCCCACTGGGCTCCTACGCGATTCTCCGGAAATGAAGACTGTTTGCTCCTCACCCTGCTGACTCCCGCTGCGGGCCATCACCTCCTCAGTGCCGCTATTAGTCTGCGATTATTCCAGTCCACTGACTGCCACCGAGATGGCATGACTCGGCGAAGCAGCATAAATCATGAATATGGGACCCTTCATCGTCCTCAATAAACTCAGAGCATCCAAGTCCCTGGACAAGGTGGGGTCCCCAGTGTGGGGCCACAACACAGGGAATGAGTGTGAGGCTGTGGGCCAGGACCGTGCCCGTAAGTTCCAAATGGTAGTCACATGCCTCTGTGGTGGCAGATTTGACTTTTTGTCTTGTTGGAGCAGGGACAGTATGACACAGTGTGACTGAATGAGGAGGTGGTGTTGGAAACCGTCCAAAGGCCACCACAATCCAGGGGGGGTTTATGTACGGGTGAGTCTGGTTTGCTCCCCAGAACCTCCTATGGTCCCCTTCTTTGGAACCATATCACACCACCAGGAGGTATCCCCAAGTATAGAGGCAGGAGTGATGCCTGAGCATAAAGGCAGGAGTCAGCCCTGAGCACAGAGCCAGGAGTCAGCCCTGAGCACAAAGCCAGGAGTCAGTCCTGAGCACAGAGCCAGGAGTCAGCCCTGAGCACAGAGCCAGGAGTCAGCCCTGAGCACAGAGCCAGGAGTCAGCCCTGAGTACAGAGCTAAGAGTCAGCCCTGAGCACAGAGCCAGGAGTCAGCCCTGAGCACAGAGCCAGGAGTCAGCCCTGAGTACAGAGCTAGGGAGTCAGCCCTGAGCACAGAGCCAGGAGTCAGCCCTGAGCACAGAGCCAGGAGTCAGCCCTGAGCACAGAGCCAGGAGTCAGCCCTGAGCACAGAGCCAGGAGTCAGCCCTGAGCACAGAGCCAGGAGTCAGCCCTGGGCATAGAGCCAGGAGTGGACCAATGGCAAAGGGGACCCGCACACCTATTTATAGCTCCATGCTATGGGAAGCAGGATCAGCTCCTGTGAGTATCCAGGCTGCTGTGGGAGCAGCTTTGGGGCGGGAGGGGACACACAGGGCAAGTGGCCACACCCAAACCAAGCTGGGCCTCTCGGTGGGGGACACGGGCCCCCACAGATGCAGCTGGTTGGTAGAGATGAATCTCAGTGTGTGAGGGAATGGACGAAGGAGGATGGGTCTGGTCATTCATAGTACAAGAACATCTTTTCTTTTCAAGTTCCTCATCTCACCAATGAGAGCATTGGTGCTGGGAGAGCCACATTTTTCTCTTGAGAAAACCTGGTTAAAAAATAATGGTAAGGGAATAGAGAGGCCTTCAGTTCCTGGGCAGACCCCCGTGAACCGCGCTGGGGGGACAGCTTGTGCCTCATCCACAAACATCTTGAAAACTCTTCTCTGCCTTCTAAGACGCAGCCCCTTGGCACGGAGTGCCCGGTTAGAGCGGTCCTCCTCATGCACGCTCCCCCAGATGGCGGGTTTGACAAGTGCGCCCTGGGGTGCTGTTGAAATTAATAATTTCATTTCTGTCCTCCGACGCGTGCAGCCCTGGCTCCTTGTTCAGACGATCCAGTGCACGGACCCTCGGCTGGCATTGGGGCTGGTGGTCAGACTATTCCTGTCCTCCCGTTTCCCAGGTGGAAATTGTCCCAGCGTCCGGGTGGAGCCGAGCGCTCTTGAAGGGGCTGGAAGGTGGTGTTGTCCTCCCAAGGGATGGCAGAGTTCAAAGTCTGGAAGGAGGCGGCGATTTCCCCAGGAGAGTTCGGGCAGGGCACACGCCAGTGTGGGTGATGGAGGACTTGCGTGCAAGTAACGGAATTAATCGCACCCCGTTCCCGTTCCCACCGGCCTCCTGGCAGTGAGCTAAACAGCGTGTGAAGCCTCTTCCAGAGCTTCTCTGTCCATGGCAGGGAGAGGGGGGAATTGTGGCATGTGACTGGTTACCCAAAAGGGCTCACTGACTTCTCAAAAATCTAACCATCTGGAAGCCTCGATGGACCACCGGGGAGCAGCCAGGGCCGAGGGCACAGGGGGCAAAGCTGGAGGTGGGCACACGCTGCGGTCTCACCCTGGAGGGCGATGTGCTGATTAGTCTGGGTGTGCGAGTGCTTTCTCCCCTCCAGGCGCCCCCAAGTCTCTGCCAAACTCATCCTCCATGGCACAGTGGTGGGCTCACAGCCCACGGGCCTAGTCAGTGTGTGGTGAGATAACAGGGAGACAAGAACACAACCTGGTACCCCGACCCCAGCCCCCAGGCCCACCCCAGGGTCAGAGCAGAGCAGCCCTGTCTGCTCCACCCAGGAGTATGCAGCTCAAGGGGTCTTGGGTGCAGGCAGATGAGATGGGGGTGCGAGAGGGTGTGTGAGTCATTGGAACTTTTTAGAGTCGCTTTGGAGGGTTCAATGGCTGCCCCTGGGAGCCTCATGCTCTGAGCGGCCTCTGGAGGGGTTCAGTGTCTGCCCCTCGGAGCCTCTGTCCGTCCTGGCAGGGTCCAGGGTGGCTTAGCAGAGCAGCAGCACCACACCCCGAGTCTGGGTCCTGCAGGTCCTGAGTCACAGCCTCAGCCCTGAGTACAAAGAGGCCCCCCGCAGCCCCCCAAAGCCCGACTGCTGGAAACACACAGAGGGAGACCCTTACAGACCCCCTTGCCCGGGACCTCCCAGACGGATGCCAGATGCATTTCCACGTGCTGTTTTTGGCCCCTCCTTCACCTCTGGGCATGTGGCGGGGTGCTACAGTATGGGAGTCACTCCTGAGACCTCCTCGGCCTGCACAGACCCTGAGTCCCCTTCTGCACGACCCACCCAGCAGCTCCAGCCTGCACACGTCCAGACCAGCCATGGCAGCTTTAGCACTGTACCAGCTCAGCCTGTGCGTGGGCCCGAGGGCCTGGCCCTCCCCAGCATGAGGGGGTCGCCCCCAGGTGGGCGGAGAGCTCAGGTTCACCCCCTGCAGGGGGCCAGGGAGAACACAGAGGAACTTCAGGGAGCACAGACACCCCAGCAAACCCCACCCGTGCTCCCACTCCATGCTCCCCTCTCTGAGCTTCTCCCCTACATGCACCCCAGCGAGCCCCAATTGTGCTCCCCACTTTGTGCTCCCTTCCCGGCTCCAGGCAGCAGCCTAGCACCGGGTGGTACCTGTGGCCTCTGAGCAGGGCTCGAGCTGTTTGGGAAAAGCCACTTGGGGTGCTGGGAGACTCGCTCCCCTCCTGCTCCTCGCGGGTCCCATACATGCACACCCACTCCCCGGCGCAGAGCACACATGCACACATACTCCCTCCCCACGCACAGCGCAGCACACGCACGCACACACACGCACAAATACACACCTACTCACACAGCACATAAGCACATGCTCCCCCATGAACACAGCACACACACTCCCCATGCATGCAGCACACACAGACACACACTCCCCCCACTCACACAGCACACATGCACACACTCCCCATGCATGCAGCACACACACAGACACACCCCCCCCCACACAGCACACATGCACACACCCCATGCATGCAGCACACACACAGACACACACCTCCCCCACTCACACAGCACACACGCACACACTCCCCATGCATGCAGCACACACACAGACACACACCTCCCCACTCACACAGCACACACGCACACACCCCCCATGCATGCAGCACACACACAGACACACACTCCCCCACTCACACAGCACACATGCACACACCCCCCATGCATGCAGCACACACACAGACACACACACTCCCCACTCACACAGCACACATGCACACACTCCCCCATGCATGCAGCACACACACAGACACACACTCCCCACTCACACAGCACACATGCACACCCCCCATGCATGCAACACACACTACAGCACACACTCCCCACTCACACAGCACACACACACTCCCCATGCATGCAGCACACACACAGACACACCACCACACACAGCACGCACACACTCCCCACACACACTCCCTCCACACGCAGCACACACGCACACCCACTTCCCAGCGCCAAGCAGCACAGATGTACACACACTCCTCCATGCACGCAGCACATACACACCCTCCCCCACTCACACAGCACACACACTCCCCCGCACACTCCCCACACGCAGCATACACACACATTCCCCCACACATGCCCACCCACCTCCCTGCACAAGCAGCACACATGCACACACACTCCCCATGGATGCAGTACACACGCACCCTCCCCCCACTCACACAGCACACATGCACACACTCCCCCACACACGCAGCACACACACAAACTCCCCACATACGCAGGACCACGCACACCCACTCCCCATGCACGCAGCACACACACATACTCCCCCACACGCAGCACACACACGCACACTTCCACACATGCAGCACGGCACACACCACTTCCTCACACATGAAGCACACACACCCCCCCCCTCCCCACAGAAGCAGCACACATGCACACGCACTCCCCCATGCACACAGTACACACATGAACACACAGATTCCTGGGCGCGGCTGCACTCCCCAGATGCCTTGGCTCAGGCCTCTCCCCACAGCCGTCACCGCCCATTGTCTTCTTCCACACGATTCAATTCAAGACAATCGTTTCTTATCCTCGGGTGCCAGGCACCGAGCTGAGAGTCACCCAGGCTCTTGGTTCCGGCCCCGCCGTGTACTGTGAGGAGGACTGGCCACACCCGACCCATGTCCCTTGGCTGGGGCACCCCCAGGCCCCCGCCTTGCTGCCTGACCTCCCCACCCCCACCTGCCTCCAGTGTCCAGGGACCAGCCAGAACCAAGACCCACGTGGGATGCAAAGCCCCGACTGCCTTCATCACTTTCTTGTTGCTCTCTGAAATCTGTCTGTAACCCTGCCCTGGGCAGGGCTCCACGACTCGATACACAGTGACCAGTGGCCAAGACAAATGAGCAGCAGGACGCAAGAGTCGCGACAGCTGCTCATCACTCTAACCCTGATTGCCGCATGCAGATTCATACCAAATGTCCCAGGTTCAGGGAACGCCCGACATGAGCGAGGGCTGGAGCCTGCGTGCAGAGGGCCCCGGAGAAGGACCGGCTTCTTGGCCTGCAACTGGAACCCCTTCCTCGTCCAGGCCCATCCGCGAGCCCCCTCATGGCGAGACGGGCCAGGGGACAGGCTTAGCCGCCCCTTCAGCCAACTTTGACCCCAGTGATTCCCCTCCATCCTGAACACTTGCATACATGTGTGCACACGTTCATCTTCTTCCATGCTGATGCCTCTTTCCTTTCTTCCTGCCTTTAGGCTAAAATTTCCACCTCGAGTTAAAGCAATTGCGTCTCTAGTTAGAGCAGAGATGAGGCTTTTCAATTTTCGGTACAAGGCTGTCTGTGTTAACAAGCATGAAACCCCATGGCTGTGAAATAGTCACCTTTGCTTACAGGATATAACACATACTTATGCACACACACATGGACACACACTCGTGTGAGCACACTCATATACACTCATGTACACACATACACTCACATGTACGTGCACACACATGGTCACACATACACTCGCACTCACATACTCATGTACACACGCACATACTCATGTAAAACACATGCACTCACATACACATGCACACACATGTCCACACACATACCCACACATGCACACTCATGTACACACATGCATACACACTCATGCACCTTCACAGATTCTCTTACAGAGCGTCGACACTGAGGTTTTGAGTTGCCTGGAGTCCTTCCCTCTTCACGAGTTTGCTGGCACTCCCAGGATCTAGAGATGGGGGTGACCCACCTCACCCCTCTCTGCCGGGGGTGCCTCAGATCTCGGCTGCTCTTTAGGGGGAATTCTCCAGAGACAGACATGTTACAGGGCGCTGAGAACCAATTCCTACCTGCTTCTGAGTGCTGGAAAGAGGGAGCTAACAGCTCAGCCTCCCAAAATCAGCTAGTGGCTGCGAAGGGCCTTGAGGTGAAACCCAACCAACAGCTTGGGTTTAAACCCAAGTCATTAAACATGGTGTCCTACGTGCCTTGAGCCCCTTGGATGGGTCCTAGACCTGGACCCTGGGCCCAGCTTAGCCCCTTTCTTCAGGCTCTGTGTCTCACCCACTTCTGCCCCTTCCTGTGGGCCAGCACGTGTGCCGAGCCCCTTGTTGCTGCCATTGTGCAGCGTATTTTCTCATTCCCTGGCTCTGTTCAGCAGTTGACCCCACGATGGGGGATTACGGCATTAACTCTCCCCGCACATTCTTTGCACACTCTCACGGTAAGCTGCGGGGCTGGGGAGGGGGTGGCGAAAGGGAAAGTGGGCCCGTCTGGCTGCGCGCTGAGCACACAGGGTCGTGATCCAATTGGAAAGGAAGCCGAATTTTTAAAAAGGAAGAGGTTTGACCAAATTTTAATCCTTGTCATTTTCATTTCTCTTACCCTGTGGATTTGGGTGATTTTATTTACACTGTCAGCTTGAGCCCAGGGATTGGAAATCAGGCTTTTATGGAGATTATTAAAAGTACATACAGTACGGAACGGTTGGGCTCCCTGATGGAAGCTTCTAAAAATACCGCCCAGTGTGCCCAAGTGCCGGGTGCCCTGTGGGCCCTCAGGATCCTTGGAAGGTCAACGGCTTGGGGGCTGACCGGTCCACTATGGCCCCAAGGGGCAGGCTGGGGTTGGGGAATTTTGAGTGCAGCATGTGAGTGTCCAGGAAGTGACCACTGCCTTCTGTGAGCCTGAGCGGAGGGTCCCGTCCTTCTGTTGTAAGCGGGGCAGTGCAGACAGGACCGGGGTGGGGAGGCAGCAGATTTGCCGCTGGGTGGTGGGTAAAGGGGCTCCAAGGTCCCCTTCATCTGCAGTTGGCTCCCGGTGGCCCGAAAGTGTCTATAGGGAACCCACATCCAGGCCTGCTGCAGACTGAGACCCCCACGGCTGACTCCCCGCCCCTGGCACTCTGTCCCCGCCCAAAGGTCTTGTTGGCCAACAAAAAGGTGTGGGATCCCTCACATCCCCGACTGTGACAGGACTGCCTCTCTGACCGCCTCCTTAGCCCTGGGCTTGTGTCCATGCCAGACTGGGGTCCAGGCACAGAGATTGCAGAGATTGTGGTAACCCCAGGGCCAATGGTGTGGTTTTCTCATGAGGCCGCTATCCCCCAGTGTCCCCCCCCACGAGTGCCATGTGCCATCACCTATAAGCGGGGTGATGAGAGAAGGTGGCACCTAGCTGCAATGTCCAGTCCTGGCCCAGACAAGGACGTCCAGCACCAGGATAAAGGCTTCCACACCCTCAGATTCAAAAGTTGCGCCCCATTATAGAAAAAGACCACTGTGCGGCCACTTTGGAATCTTCCTTCTTGAGTCCCACCACCTGGCTGTGACCCTCTGTTTCCAGACTCCAAGTCTGGTAACTCAGGACCAGAGTAGTAATACAGTGGTAAGGCTCTGGTCTTGCACACAGCTGATGTGGGTTCTCTCCCTGGCCCCATGTGGTGCCCAAGTCCCACCAGGAGTGATCCCTGAGTGCAGAGCTGTGTGTGGCCCAACCCAACATCATCCAAACAAGTAAACAAAGAACCTCCCAGTGACACCTCCCGCATAACTTCACCACTCACGCCTTTTCCTTTGAAGACCTTCAACCCCCACTCCTGCACCCACCAGACACATAGCCCCAAAGGAATATCTGAGGGCACTTGCCACCTGAAAGCACTCAAAGGTATCCCAAGGCTGTGGTCTGGCCAGCACGTTCATTCATTCATTCATTCATTCATTCATTCATTCATTCATTCATTCATTCATTCGTTCGTTCGTTTGTCGTCCGTCCATCCATCCGTCTGTCTGTCTATCAGTCCGTCCGTCCATCCGTCCATCCGTCCATCCGTCCATCCGTCCGTCCATCCATCCATCCATCCATCCATCCATCCATCCATCCATCCATCCATCATCCATCCATCCATCCATCCATCCATCCATCCATCCATCTATCTATCTATCTATCTATCTATCTATCTATCTATCTATCTATCTATCTATCTATCTATCT
Organism: Cryptotis parvus; assembly: GCA_021461705.1. Taxonomy (NCBI): domain Eukaryota; kingdom Metazoa; phylum Chordata; class Mammalia; order Eulipotyphla; family Soricidae; genus Cryptotis; species Cryptotis parvus. Next base: position 364,097 of record JAJIBD010039299.1, on the reverse strand, counting down.
ATCTATCTATCTATCTATCTATCTACCTATCTATCTATCTATCCACCCGTCCGTCTGTCTGTCCGTTCATTTGTTCATTCATTCATTCATTCATTTGTTCGTTCATTCATTCATTCATTCATTCATTCATTTATTTTTTGGGTCACACCTGGCATGCTCAGAGGTTACTCCTGGCTCTGCACTCAGGAATTACTCCTGGCGGTGCTTAGGGGACCATATGGGATGCGGGGATCGAACCTGGGTCGGTGGCGTGCAAGGTAAATGCCCTACCCACTGGACTATCACTCCGCCCCAGGCCAGCATGTTTTTAAACAGACATGTGGGGTGAGGTATATTGCTCCCCCGCCCCCAGCTGATCTGGCTTCATGTCCTGGGTTTTCACAGCAGGCCTATGTGTCAGTGAGGATCCATGTGTGCTCATGTCCTTGGTCTCTGACTTGGTGGCCAGAGGAAAACAGGGCTGAGCCTGCCCCCGTCACCACTCAGTCTAATGAGACCCTCTGAGGATGAGAGACCAAATCCAGGGTTGGGCTACTCAATCTGGAAGTGAATAAGTGACTTAGATGGGGCAGAGCTGGAGTGGATTGTAATGATGGCCAAGAGGCTCCAAGGGGTCTGTCCCTATTCACGTATGCTCAGTCCTTGCCTCACATCTTCCCCTCTGAAGCCTCTGCCTGCTCACGTGCCTGGACAGTGTCCCTCTGATATTAGCGAGATTAGTAAAGGTACATAGAGCACAGAATGGTTGGGTTCTCTAATGAACACTTCTAAAATACTACCCAGTATGGCAGACTCACAGCTTGGCTGCATGCGTGGATGGACGGAAGGATGGAGTCATGGACAGATGAATGAATGGACAGAAGGGAGGATGGATGCGTGGATGCATGGGTGCGTTCCTTCATGCGTGGGTGAAGAGATACAGGAATGTGTGGCTCAGTGGTGCCTTGACCTAGGCCGCCATGGGCCTATAAGTCTTCTAAGCACCATTGAAATATAACTTTAGAGCAGGCTGTCCTCAGTCTTGTTTTGAGACTATCTAGAGCCGAGATAGGGGCTTCAGTGAGAGAATTTACAGCAGTTTGGGCCCGGGGCTCAGTGAAGCAGGGGAAGTCAGGTGATGTTCTGGGCAGGTTCTCTGGGGAGTCTGGCGGGCTGTGGAGACCAATCACTGGGGTTGGAGGTTTCTCCTCTCACAAGAGCTGTAGTTCATAGCAGGCTGGTCCTTCACGCCACACTATTTCCAACCCCCAGTGGCCGTTCTGTGTAGCTGTGGTCCTACCAGCACCCCCTATCTCAACCCTATTCTTTAAAAGGGAAAGAAAGACTATGATGTTTCTTTAGGAGCGCTTCCGTGAGGACATTGTGGAATTGCTCAGTGGTGAGGGTGCTTTCGGTGCTTGTCAATGCTCTCATTCCTGTCTCTTTTGCCTGCTGGATTTTCTACTTTTCTGCTCCCCTGTGTCTGGTATCACAGCGGAGAAGATTCCCTCAGAGTTCAGACTCTTGCCAAATGTCTGAAGATGTTCTGTTTGGGTAGAGCTTCTTGCAGTCTGCGGATTCAGCAAGATGGGTAGGAAAGCGGCCGGAGACGCTCTCTCCTCCCCAGACAGGGTGCGGCATGACTCTTGGTGTTTATCTGAAGCCAGAAGGGACAGCGGTGGAGGCTTCTGAGCAGTGAAACTGATGTTGCTGAGCTTGGTCCAGGGTGGCCCGGCTTTGAGGGTGGCCGTGGAAATGCGCACTCACGCTGCCCCCCACTCAGCACGTTGTGGTAATGTGGCGTTGGCTACTTGAAATGAGAACAGGGAATTTTCCAAGCATTCGAAATTCAGAAACTTAAAACATGGACCAAGAGGCCTGTGTCCCGCTGGGGGGGCTGGGTGGGGTGTGGAAAGTCTCCTTCCCGGCCAGATGCATTGGGGATAAACGGATGGAGAGAAGAGAAGGGCAGGCATCCATCCGGCCACCGTGCACAGGAGCAGGGCAGCGTACAGCTGCCGAGTTCAAGCCCCATCTGGTTCCCCTCCACTTTCCCACCCAAGAAGGTCAAGGGATCAAGCCAGGCGAGACACTGTATGAAAAACAGAGAATGCGGCAGAGAAGTAGGACTGGGGTTAGGGAGCGTGCCTTGCACACAGCCCAGGCAGGTTTGAGCCCCGGCACCCCATATGGTCCCAGGAGCACTGCCAAAAGTTGATCCCGGAATGCAGAGCCAGGAGTAAGTGCTGAGCACTGCTCAGTGGGGTCCAAAACAAACAAAGAAATGAAAGAAAGAATAAAGAACCAGGAATGTTCTTTCTTTCAACTGAGTGCAGCCATGGTTTCTGACCAGGCGCTGTGCTGAGAGTAGCGAAGCCTGGGCGAGGCCAAGTGCCCAGAGAGGCCTGGAGCTCCCAGCTGGCGTCTCCCAGAGCTGAGCTCGCAGCCTCACTCTTGCAGGGCAAAGCCACCAGGCAGTCTCCAGGCCCACGGCACTGAAGCATGGTCTCTGCCCCCAGGTCCAGGTTGCGCTGTTGCTGGAAATGAAGCTGAGTGGGTAGAAGTTTTTCTTCGCCGTCAGCCTTCTTGCTCGTGAGGCTTCTGTCTGCCAGAAGCCCCCTGCGAGGACAGAGCCTCCGTTTCATCTAAGCCATGCTTCCCCCTATGTCAACTCCTCTCCTTGCTCGCCTGTTTCTCTCTTTCCCCACAGGCCCAAGTTTTGTTCGTATTTGGTACTTTCCAAGCCCAGTTTTAAACTCTGTGGTGTTTCTTGGTCAGGCCAGGCCTACTGAGCCAGAGGCAACATCCCACTGACTAGAATAACAGCCAGGAGGCGTTGGTGAGGTGCTGGGCAGCCCCTGATTACAGGCTGGGATATGCAGTGTTTCTTAGCCCATCTCACACTGCAAGCCTGCCCATAGTCCCCTCCTGTATATATGAGGATGGTGGCCGAGGTGGTCTGAGAAGGCACAGAACATGACTGGAACAGGCCTGGGCAGGGGACATCCAGCACATACGTGTGATAGATCATGTCTGGTACATGCCCACACAGATGGACATGCAGTACACACGTGCTGGGACACACCTGGCATGCACACAGAGGGTCTCTGGAACACACATGTGCTGGAACACACCTGGTGTATGTAGACACAGAGGGCCCCTGGAACACGCATGTGCTGAGACACACCTAGTGTATGTAGACACAGGGACCCCAGAATGTGCAGGGACATGCCTGGTGCCAGCAGCACAGAGACCCCAGCCCAGTCCCTGCTAACCTGGTCCTGCCTCTGTCCGGGGCACTGCTCCGTCTGTCCCCCGCGTCCCGCCTTCTGACCGTCTCAGCCATGTTCAGAAGCAGCTGCCCAGCACTGACGTGACTGTTGAGAAGAGGAGCCTCAAGCAGCCATTGGCCTGGCCTGCCTCTGCCCCCTTCCCCCAGACTGGATCAACGCCGCGTCCTTCCCCAGACTCTAAGGGATCTGAGTCCTGCACACTTGAAAGCCTCCAGGCTTGTCATTTCCACCTTGAACGAGAGGCTGGGATGGATGAGACACTCTGGCTCTGGCCCACCGGGAGCCTGGGGTGTCCGTCAGGCTCCTGCTGGTTCACGGTCCTTTCCCGACCCCTTTAATTATCTTGAAAACTCTGTCACATTGTTTTTGGGAAAGTTAATGAAATAGTAGGTAAAGGTGACTTTTCCTTGGCCTCCTTGCAGGCTTTGAGAAGGTCCCTCCTAAAAGGCTTTTAAGGAAAGCAGATGACCGCAGGGCGCGGGCGCCCGTCTTCTGGAGGATTAAAAGCTGGTGAAGCTCTTCCCGCCTTCTCCTTCTGAGAGCAAAGGGGCCAGCTCAGCCTCCAGTGCTCCCACCCCGTCTCTGGGCGGGCACTGAGTGAGGGAGGTGAGCAGCTGTGAGCAGCCTCCGGGGTGGCCCCACCCAGAGACAGACTCAGCCCAGGCCTCCTTCACGCTGTGGGCCTGAGGCTGTGTGTGCCCTAGGCCAGGTGGCCTTGAGGGAGCAGGAGGCGGCGTGGGGGGCAGGGAGGTGCCAGCCCTGACCTCTGCCTCTGCTGCCCCAACCGAGAGAGAACTGTGGGTGTGAGGAGTGCTGTCATGGTGTCTATGGCTTCTGCTTGTCCCCGATTTGTCCAGGACCCCCACCCCAGATGTCCTGGACAGCCACCAAGGGGCTGCTTTGAGAGAGAGAGAGAGAGAGAGAGAGAGAGAGAGAGAGAGAGAGGAGAGGGAGGGGAAAAGAGATGGACAGAGGGAGGAGAGAAAGATGGAGAGAGAGAGAGACAGAGAGAGAGAGAGAGAGAGAGAGAGAGAGAGACACTGTTTTGAGAGAGCTGTGTCTCTCAGGATCCCTGGTGCCATAGGAGCAAGAACCATCGGAACAGCCCCTCCGATGGGGATCTTGTGCCGCTTCAGGATGAGCCTCTGTGTGTCCTCTCTCCACCTTGGGGGCCCGCACTGTCCCCCTGGGCAGAGCCTGCTCTCTCTGATGGGAAAGTTTCCTCTGAGACCCCGCCTGGGTGTGTGTGACTTGAGACAGGTGCCCTCCAATAGAGACCTGGCCTTCGAGGGAGCCCTGGGGGAGATGCTCCCAACTCCAGACCCTCCCAACTCAGGCCGTGTGGACCACAGGCCGAAGCCCTGCATAAGGAGTAATGGGCGTTTCCTAGGGAGAACACCGAATTGCCCACCGAGTGTGGGCTTTGGGGCTCAGCCCAGGGTCCGGTGGCTGGGCCCTCTCGGGGGGTCTCCCAGCACCTGCCCCTCTGGTCACGGCCCTGTAGATGCCTCAGGGCAGGTTGGAGCAGCCAAGGGTCCCTGTCTGACCCGACTGTGGCCCCACAGCAGGGCAGGGCGTGGGGCTGATGGCAGGCTGAGCTCGCCTCCTCTCCGGCCAGGAGCCCTGGGTGGAGGCAGGCAGGCCTCGTGCCTGTGCCAAGGCGCCTGCTCCTGCCATCTGGGTGGGGCTGCTGCCAGCTCAGCTCTGCTTCCCTCCCCAGGCAAGACAGACCTCGTTCATCCAGGGCTCCCCCACAAGGATCCCCCAGGCTGCTGTGTCCCAGCTCCCCACACAGGAGGCACCGCCTGAGCCCTCCAGCCTGCTCCTTCCCTGGGGAACAAGAGAGGCGGCATTTTCTCAGAGCACATACATACACGGGGGCTCCTGCCGACCACCAGGGCTGGGACAGGTGATGTCACGGCTGGCGCCCACTGACTGCCCGGACTGGCGTGTAGGGGTGGGAGGAGTCCGGGAGTGCTGGGGTGAGCTTGTGGTGGACATCGGGGCTGCTTCAGACTGTTTCTCAGGTGCTCAGGGCGCTGACCGTGAGAGGCAGGGCAAGTAGCTAGCACCCCAGGGAGCCAAGGCCAGGCCCCACTGGGTGCCCCCAGCACCACGAATACCTGAGAAGGGAAGCCACAGAAGTGGCACACACAGAAGCTGCCACAGAGCAGCCAGTTGGGTCCAGAAACGTGGACTCTTGATCCTAACACAGCCACGCCTCTTGCTGACATGCAGAAGGCGCCTACAGCCACTCAAGTTCAGGTGGGGCAGCGCCTATGGGCCAGAGGAACCCTGGGAGTCGAGAACATGCTCAGGGTCATACGGGATCATGCTAAGGACCAAGCTAAGGGTTCGCACTCAGGGCCAAGCTCAGGGTAGAGCTCAGGAACACAGAAATACTCAGCCTCCCTCTCTCCCTCTCTCCCTCTCTCCTTTTCTGTCTCCTTTCCTCTCTCCTCTTCTCTCTCGCCCCTCTCTCCCTCTCTTCCTCTCTGTCTCCTTCCCTCTCTCCTCTCCTCTCTACCTCTCTCCCTCTCTTCCTCTCTGTCTCCTTCCCTCTCTCCTCTCCTCTCACCTCTCTCCTCTCTCTCCTCTTCTCTCTCACATCTCTCCCTCTCTTCCTCTCTGCTCCTTCCCTCTCTCCTCTTCTCTCTTGCCTCTCTCTCTCTCCCTCTCTTCCTCTCTGTCTCCTTCCCTCTCTCCTCTCCTCTCTCACCTCTCTCCCTCTCTTCCTCTCTGTCTCCTTCCCTCTCTCCTCTCCTCTCATCTCTCTCCCTCTCTCCTCTTCTCTCTCATCTCTCTCCCTCTCTTCCTCTCTGTCTCCTTCCCTCTCTCCTCTTCTCTCTTGCCTCTCTCTCTCCCTCTCTTCCTCTCTGTCTCCTTTCCTCTCTCCTCTCCTCTCATCTCTCTCTCCTCTTCTCTCTCACATCTCTCTCCCTCTCTTCCTCTGTCTCTTTCCCTCTCTCATCTTCTCTCTTGCCTCTCTCTCTCCCTCTCTTTTTCTCTGTCTCCTTCCCACTCTCCTCTTCTCTCTCACCTCTCTCTTCCTCTCTTCCTCTCTGTCTCCTTCCCTTTCTCCTCCTCTCTCACCTCTCTATCTCCTCTCTTTCTTCTCTACCTTTCTCTCCTTTTTGTCTCCCCCTCCTCTCCTTCCCTCTCTCTCTCCTCTATATTCTCCTCTCCCCCTTTCCCTCTCTCTCTCTCTGTCTGTGTCTCTGTCTCTGTGTCTATCTCTCTATCTCTCTCCCTCTCCCTCTCCCCCTCCCCACCAGGTAGGCTCATACCTAGAAATCCAGAAATCCAGGCTCTGGGGCCAAGAACATGCTGAGCACATAATCTTTTTTTTTTTCTTTTTGGGTCACATCCAGGTGCTGCTCAGGGTTTACTCCTGGCTCTGCACTCAGGAATTACTCCTGGCAGTGGTCGGGGAACCATATGGGATGCTGGGGATCGAACCTGGCTGGCACAGGCCGGCCGTGTGCAAGGCAAAAGCCCTACCCACTTGGCTATCACTCCGGCCCCAGAGCACATAATCTTGATGTTGTTATTTTTCTTTTACATCTTCCATTTTTGGTGTTTGGGTCCATACCCAGTGGTGTTAAGAGCTTACTCCTGGCTCTGTGTCCAGGGATCACTACTGGCGGGGCTCCGGGGACCATTTGTGGTGCAAGAGACGGAACTCTGGGCTCTGGCTCTGGGTGCTCTGGGTGCTTCTCCCCAACAAGCACCAGAGGCCCTGGACTGTTCTCCACCCTAGACCCAGGCAAGTGGAGCTCTGGATTGGAGTGAGATGTCTGGGACTGCACGAGCTGGCAGTCTCCACTGCTTCCAGCCACCAGCCTCCAGATGACCGAATAGGAGCGTCCCCGGCAGAGTTGGTGGAGGGGGTGTGTATGGCTCTGAAGCTTTGGGGCTCCTGGTAGGGGGGACCCAGGCTCATGGGAAGGCATCACTGGGGACTGCGTTGTTGAGTTTCTACAGAAATAACGGACGTATGAGCCTTATCACCATCTCTCCTTCATCCAAAGTGGGGGGACTCAGCGCCTCTCCCAGTGGGGCGGCTGCCTGATTAGACACCATCGTCCGCGTGGGCCTCTCGCTCATCACGACCCACGGTGGCGGGAGTGAGATCAACTGCAGACGAACTCCCGGGGTTCCGGCCCAGTGCGCGGGAGCCGTATGTGAAGGAAACCTGGCCCCGAGAGAGTTTGAATACAAAATAAAGATAGTTCGCGCGCTTTGAAGCTGCAGCCGTGGAAGCACCAGGACCGTATTTTTTGGAGGGTCATTATATCCCCTGCTCTAGGCTTTATTTGGTCCCACTGTTCCTTTCTGCGGTGCCTATTTTCACTGTTCCTTTGCTGGGCATCTATTTTTAGGCTTCACAGGCACCAGGTGCTGCCAGACAGGGGCCTCAGTGGGCAGCTCTGGGCAGGAGAGGTGAGGGCTGGACACCCGGGGGCTAGGAGCAGGGCAGGAGGCAGGTGGTGCTCCAGGGTCAGGCAGGCTGGAGGGAGGATGGGGTGCGGACAGGGCAGCTGGAGGGCTACTCTCCCTTGGCGAGGGGTCCTGCTGTGCAGTGCAGCCTTTCCAGGTCAGCACCATGGCCTGAGGCTCTCAGACCCGCACTCACACAGTGTCCACAGGCTGGGTGCCATGTCTGTCCCCCAAATCATGGGCCACAGCCGTCCGAGAGCTGCCTGGCTGTGTGCACACAGGTGTCTGCTCCTGCCAGGAAGAGCCCAGAAAGCGCTTATTGGTAATAAAAGCCCTGTGCCCGCCTCCATGAGGGAAAGTCAAATTTATAACAGGTTGGACATTTTTAGTGCTGAATGCAATGCCCACGAGGGAGGTGGACAAGTGTCCCAAAGTTGTTACCTCACCGAGGGGCTTCTGGGGACCTCGGCCTACCCAGAGGAAGATAATGGCACCGGTGGACAGAGGCATGAAGGGTCCAAAGGAATCGCAGCATTTAGACGCTGTGGAAGGCGGTGAGGGTGCTCGGGGTCCAGCGGTCACTCCTGGCAGGTCTTGGGGACTACATAGGATGCCGGGATTGAACCCGGTCGATGACGTGTGGGGCCTTATGTCCTGTGCTCTCGCTCAGGTCCGAGAGATTATCTGATTCTGCCGAGCACCATGAGTCAGAAGGAGGCGCTCAGGGCCTGCTGCTTTCTCGGCCAGCGGGTGAAGGAGGCACAGTTGGGCCTCACCTGAGTGGGTGGGGGGGTGCTTCGGCTCCTCTACATCAGAAGCAGAGCCACTGCAATCGGTGACAACACCCAGAATTGAAATATTAAGCTCCAAAGAGATGCATTGACATTTCGGTCGGTTTCTGCTAACACCTCGTGGATATCCATGAGAACATCTGGTAAAACTGAGCTTGTATGTGGTCTCTGTTTGTTCTTCATGGTGCATGTGAATAAACATGACACCATGGCGTTGTCCTGATTTCCCAATGTTAGAAATTGTTCAGAGGAGGAGGGGGAGATGTGAGTGATGAGCTCGTTAACTGTGCACCAGTTTCTCACAGGAAGGCAAGAAGCCCCTCACGGGCACCGGCTTCCCTGCTCAGCTCTAAGGTCGTGCCTTTGTTCTTTAATAAAGCTTTATTGGCCCACTGTGAGTTTACAGTGCTGCATATCCTTGTTCTTTAAATAAAGCTTTCTTGACCCACTGTGGGTTTACAGTGGGGTATATCCTTGTTCTTTAAATAAAACTTTATTGATTCCCCCAGTGGATTTACAGTGTGGTATATCCTTATTCTTTAAATAAAGCTTTAAAGCTTTATTGACCCCTTCCGGGTTTACAGTGCCATATAAGTGTCATTCTGCTGGGAGAAGTGGACCGAGTTCAAGGCTGTGTCACTGTGCCTCAGTTTGTGTAAGGATTTTTTACTCCATGGGTCTTTGACATTGTGAAAAGTCAGAACTACCTAAATACCAAACAAATGACGATGGTTCAGTCCTGCCCAGCGCCCCGCTTGGGGTCTGTGTCCCAGGAAATGCTATCCCAGAAGCAGGGATAGCAGATTGAGTCCCTGTCTATGGCACAGTGGGTCATGGGGTTAGGCCATCACACTAGTCACACAACCTGCAGACACTTTGGCCAGGGATGCCGCAAACAGGCCAGGGGGTCCCAATACACAGCTTGTGAGGGAGCAGCCCCAGCCAACCACAGGCGTGTCTGTGCCTCTCAAACTATCACCTCGAGGGACAAGGGGCATGGACCAGCCTCTGCCATGGCTGGTGGGCACTTGTTGGAACCATGACTAATCTAGAGTGCACATACATGCATGCGCACACAGGCACACACACATGCACACAGGCTCACACACATGCACATAGATGCATGCATGCACACAGGCACATAAGCACACACGAACACAGGTACACACAAGTACACACACACATGTGCACACACAAGGCGCACACACATGTGCACACACACAGGTGCACACATGCACACAGGTGCACACCCACAGGCACACACGCACTATGTGCACACACATGCACACACACACCTGCTCACAGGTACGCACACACCTGTGCATACCTCAACCCTCCCCACCCGCAGCATCACTGGGCAGGTTTGCGCCAGCTGACTCGGTCATGTTTCTGCCTCTGGCTGGCCATTTGCTCGTTCCTCTGCTGGTGGAGTGTGATTCTCGTCTATTTTCAGTGGCTCCGCATGTTCCTTTAACCCTGTGGCTCCCTCCAAGTGTCGCATCCCCTGGCCAGAAGCAGCAGCCGAATAGGCAGCTCTTCAGGGGTGGGAAGGTATAAGCAGAGACCCCTGTTCTTCAACCCGGGGCCAAGGATCCCACTGCAGGACCAATTTTCATTTTCCCCACCAGGCAGATCTCATGAGCCCCCCTCAATTCTCAGATTCTCCTTGCTTGTGTCCTTCTCTCACACCTATGGGCCACCTGGGGGCTGTGTCTGAGTGGACACTCAGACACCCTTGTCTGAGTCCTTAAGTTCATATTTTGGGGGCGGCACACCTCCTGACTTTGGTTCTGTGCTCAGGGATCATTCCTGGCTGGCTCAGGAACCCTGTGGGGTGTTGGGGATTGAACATAGTCGAATGTAAGCAAGGCAAACGCCCTCCCTCTGTGCTAGCGTTTCAGCCCCAGTCTTTATATTTCTATTTTTTTCTTGCTTTTTTTTTTTGGGGGTGGAGAGGGTTGGGGAAGGATTCAAGGAACTTCCTGGTGGATTTTAGTGCCAGTGTCTGAGGAGGTTCTGTTGCTCAGTCCTTGGGTGTGGGGGGACCCTCATGGTCACCCCCACATGCTCGGGCTGGTGTGGTTGGGGGAGCAGTGGGACTGTCAGAGGTCTGCTCCCTAGATCCATGCCTGGCATTGGGCAGCCCCAGGTGCCAACCCCAATGAGTGTGTCTGTCTTCAGGAAACTCAGGACCTTCATGAGATGGGCGAGCTCAAAGGCCCATGGACAGCTGTTGGAAAGCCCGCGGAGGCACTGGGCAAAGACGCGGGGTCGAGGGAGGCTCATTCCTGCCTCATCCTGGTCTCCTTTGTCCCCGGCCTTACTGGGGCTTTACCCCACTCTGTCTCAGCCCTGGGAGTCTCCAGGGACAGGCCACCTCCGTGTCCCGCTGTGCTGGGCCTCAGGCACCTGCTTCCCTAGCTGTGTGTCTGGGGCAGCTACTCATGTGGCCCCTAATGCTACCCTCTGGCCATGGGGGATCAGGTCAAGACCCACAGAGAGGGGCCCTGAGAGGCTCCCTAGTTTGGAGGGACTGACCCAGAAGAGACCAGCTGGCAGACTGGGCCGGGCCAACACAGGGACCAGCCGAGCAGGAAAGGGCTGATTTGTTCTGGCTGCAGCTGAGATGACTCAGGAGCCCCCGTCATGCTGATTTTCAGTCGTTCCCGCAGCTCTGAGGACAAGGCCCAGGACAGGACACACAAGACCGCATCTGGTTGTTGGAAAGGCCCCCGAACGGCTCCTGAAAGGAGGGGGTGAGGGCCCCACAGTGCCCCCCAAAAAAGCCTCTGGGGGAAGGGTCATGGAGGTGTGGTCCAGCCCAGGTCAGGGGAAGAGCGTGGGGCAGCGACACCCCTCCTCAGGTAGGAAAAAAAGGCAAAGACAGTCTTAAGGCGCCACGCGGAGTGCTCAGCCGTGCCAATCCCCACGGCTTCACACTCCGCCAGCAGCCACGGGCACCCCCTCCCGCCAGGCAGCCAGAGCGCGGCAGCGGCGGGGGCTGCATCTCAGAGCCAGCATCTGTGCCCAGCAGCTGCCAACCTCCTCCATGTGTCCCTCACAGCTGTCGGCGTGTGGCGGGGGACCAAGCAGAAGGGCGAAAGAACGTTCCGGCAACAGGGGCGGGCACCAGGCAGGTAGGGGGCGCTCTGTGGGGTGCTCCCGAGCGCTGCAGCCTCCCCGCAGTGGGTGGGCACCAAGCCGGGGAACCAGGCACATGCTGGCCAGCCCCGGGCCCCATTCTCAGCCTTCTGGGTTTGATTTCTAGCTCCAAGCCTCATTTCTGCGGGAGCACCGGCCTCTCCCTTTGCCCTGGAATCTGAGCTTCTGAGTCAAGTGTGAGCAGGGAGTATGAGAAGTGGTGCCCCTTGGCCACTTTCTGGGAAAGTAGAGCCGACTCCACCCAACCCCCAGCCCCCACCATCCTTAACCACCATCCTCCAGGCACTGAGGCTCCAGAGCCTTGACACCTGTCCTGCGAGACCTTCAGAACCCTTCCAGCATCTGACCTGTGACCATAGTCTGTCCGCCCCTAGCTCCAGAGGGCTCTCCCCAAGTTCTGACCCTCAAGACTGAGAGTGTGGCCACCTGCTTCCAGCAACCCTAGGCCTCTGACCGCCAGGCTTCAGCCCAACAAAGTGTTGGAAGGGTTCCAGCGAGAGGCGCCCCAGTGCAGTGTAATGCACGGCCCCTGAGGTCAGACCGGATGGAGCCCCAGAAGGCTCCTGTGTGAGCAGGTGCCTGTTGCAGGAGGCTGGAACTGGGGGTGTTGCCTTCCCCATCATGCTGACCCAGGAGCCCTGGATGGGACCCCAGTTTCCTGCAGGTGGGCAGTGGGCGGTGCCCCAGAAGGGGAAGGGGTGCGGTGGCCAGTTTATTTTTCCTATCTGCACCCGTCAGATAAGCTTGCCCTGAGCACATGCATGGAGGTGGTCAGGGCCAGGGCACCCCACCTTTCCCTGGGGAGCACATGTAGCCAGCATGGAGGGTGGGAGGGCCATTTGGAAAGGGGATCCCATGGCCTCCTGGAGGAGCATGTTCCCTCTGGTCCTCAGACGGGCCAGCACCTCGCTTTTCAGGTTCAGCCCCTCATTGAGAGTACCCCACACCGTCCCTATGCCGCACCCAGGTGCCCCAGTACTCCTGGCACCACTGCCCTGCCAGTGCCGGGCCTCCGCCCACCCATTCCACCCCACCCTATGTCAGGTTTCTGACCCTGGGGTCCCCAGCCAGCACAAACCCCTTCAGGCCCATACCCAGGAAGAAGCTGGAAATGGCCAACATGCCTTCCACACATGGAGACTGTGGGGTGCATGTCCAGGTGTCAGCCGGTACACACGTACACACATACACACACGCACACACAGTCACACACACTCACATGTGTGCACACACACAGTCACACACATACTCACATGAGCACACCTACTCACACTCACACATGTGCACACACTCATACTCACACACACTCACACACTCTCACATATACCCATATATGCACACACACTCACACATGTACACACATTCACAGTCATATACACACTTAGTACACACCCGCAGTCACACATAAGAGTTTATTTATTTTTTTAATCTGCCATCCAATGTGTACAGTGGGATGGAATTTTTTGGGGGTGGGTGTCGCCCAAGCAGTGCTTAGGACACCCAGGGACCCTCCCTGTGATGCTTGACCAACCAGACAGCTCAGTGCTGAGGCCTAGAGATGGGGAGGGGGCTGCTGGAACCTGCAGAGCTGAGATACCAGGCCACCCTGAGGTGCTCCGGCTTCTCCAAGGCCACCCAGAGGTGTACTGGTGTCTCCCCGTTCACCAGTTCAGACCAGAGGCCGCCCCCCGGTGAGGTCTCCAAGACTACCCTGAGGTGTTCCTGTGTCTCCAAGACCACCCTGAGGTGTTTTGGCATCTCCAAGACCACCCCAGCAATGCTTGGGGGACCAGGGTGGCAAGATAGAACCAGACTGACACAGTCCAGGCAAGCGCCTTAAACCCTGAAACACTCTCCAACCTGGGCCAGTTTATTTTTCTTAAGGGCCAACCTGGTTATGTTCAGGGCTTACTTCTGCACTCAGGGGTCACTGCTGGCAAGGCTGGGGTCTGTATGGGATGCCAGGGATAGAACCTGGGTTGACCACGTGCAAATCAAGTGCCCGACCTGCTGTGCTGTCAGTTGGGCCTCTGCATAGCTTCTTTTAAGCAAGCATGGCAGACTCAAACCTCAGAGATTTCTTTCTATGTTTCAAAAGTGGTTTCTTGAATCCTGGCCTCTTTTCTCACTAAAGGAATTCAGTGACGAGAAATGTTCAAAGAAAGGAGAGTTTGACCCAGGTTAATTCTGATTTATTTCTAGAAGCATAGTGTAGATTTAAAACCATGAGGTGCTTTATTAGGCCACTTTTTATACCTTGTGAGGTAGACAGTTGTGGATTTGGGCAAATACTCCTGCTGGCCACATTTCCCCCTGGCCCATTTATCAGCCTCCACAGCTGAATTCTCTCTTGGTATCCTCTGCCTGTCTCAGCTGGGAGGAGCTTTTTCTGGGTTCTTGTTTTGGTCAGTGTTTTTCCCTGGGAATATCAACTGTTGCTGTCATTCTTAGGGAAGTAGGTTAGCTCATTGTTGGTCCGTATAAGCCAAGTGTCTCTGTTGCAAAAAAATATATTTTTTTAAATCCAGAATCCAGTTGTCATCAGTTTGGCTTCTAAATGCAGAATTAACAGGCCCAGAAAATGAGCTGTTTCATCCTGCGACTCTCTCCAGCCCTGCTAACCGTGGCCTGGAGGTGGAGAAGTGTTTGCAGCTCCCCGTGTCCAGAGTCAGCTGCATGGCTCCATTTATTTCAGATGAGAAGCCAGCCAGTGAGTGCTTACACACACATGGGTTAAGTCACACACTTAATCTTTTCTGGCTGCTTCTTTACTTGGTTCTTCAGCTGTACAGATGCCATCCTGGGAGATCAAGAGAAAACTCAGTCCCAAGTTAGGGGAAGCCAGGGCCCACACAGCCACCGGCCTGTTCATGGCACTCCCTAAAAAGACTTCAGATCTTAAATTCGCCCCAGATCACCCGGTGTCTGTCTGCAGGACTCAGCCTGCCCGAGTAGCCTGTCCCAGTCCCTGAGCCAGACCCTCGTCCCTGGTGGGTCCAGCTCTTTGTTCCATTTCCATCCTTTTTCCACAGAGTCACTTCCTGTCTCCCACCCCCAATGCGGGAAGGACTTAGAAAATGTAGGCTGTGCGGCTGGGAGCGTCTTTCTCTCTTCCACCTGCACTTAGACACGGATGTTGAGGGTTCATGGCTGCATTGTGGTTGTATATGAAACTCTATTTCATTATTCTGATTTCATTTTATAAGGACGTGTTTTTATTTATTTATTTATTTATTTATTTATTTATTTATTTGCTTTTTGGGGTTACACCAGCGATGCTCAGGAATTACTACTGGCAGTGCTCAAGTGCTCAGGGGAACCATATGGGACGCTGGGGATTAAACTTGGGTGGGCTGCTTGCAAGGCAAACGCCCTCCTTGTTGTTCTATCACTCCGGCCCCAGCTGTGTTTTTAGTTTAGAATCACTTTTGGAACACCTTGATCTTCAAGATGATATCTGCATACTTTTTTCAAGCATGTCATATTTATCAGCACTGGTTTTGATTACAGAACTTTGGTCTCTTTAAGCTTCCCTGAAACAACATGGGCATATTGGAAAGGACATGGAAAATAATCATGGCCCCTTCTCAAGCAGCTGAAGAGTTGACCTTCCCAATGATCCAGCATTTCCACTTCTTGGCATCCACCTAAGGGGCTCAGAAAGGCTTTGGAAAGACATTTGTGATCTCCTATTTATTGCAGCACTACCTGTAAAAAGCCAAGAACTGGGGACAACCCAAGGGCCTACGAGGTGAATGATGGTAATAAATTGTGATATGCATGCACAATGGAATACTACTCTATTAAAAAAGAAAAAAATTTGTGCAATTTGTCACTATGGGCTGCAGAGGGAGGGTGTCGTGCTGAGTGAAGTCAGTCAGAGAGGGCCAAATATGAGTAGAGAGAAACCGTTCAGGAGCAACAACGGTCCAAAGGCCTCAGAAACCGAGAGTGGGTCTCCAGCACTGAATTACCACTGGAAGTGGGGAGCTAGTGAGCAGCAGCAGTAAGGTTGGTGTTGAAATAGTGTGTGTGCAGAAAAGTGTTATAAATCATAGCACCTGAATCAAAAGAGAGAGCAAGTGAAAAGCTTCTGTTGTAGCTCTTTAAAATAAGATGCCACCTCCCTTTTCCAGAGGCCTCTTGCTGGGAATGCCCTTCCTGAGCAACACTATGGTAGATGGCGTTTGTCTGCCCTGGAACTTCATATGCAGTTGAAGCCAGCACACGCACGCACGCACACACACATGCACACACACACACACACACACACACGCACGCACATCCTACTTCTTCCACACAAACCATGTTCAGGAAGTGTCTCTGCTTCTCTCAATGGTCCCTTCTTTGGTAGATGGGATGGATCACCGATGATGCCTATTTATGCTGACTTGGATGACAAGAGCCCAAGGGCCATTGCAGGTAACTTTAGATCCCCCCATGGGCACTTGTGCTGGCCACCATGAGACCATGCTGTGTTTGACTCTGTGGCATTTCTCAGATGGCGATCCTCAGCGGTCATTGTCATTGTCATATGATTTCTGGGGCATGTCTCTGCAATGGCCACCCATGTTTTATGTTCTTATTGTTGGTTTGCAGGCATTCTTTGTATGTAATGGTAGGGGTTATTTCCATATATCTGTGGAAATATTTACCATTTGTTTAACAACATATGTTATATAACTATTTGTAGTAACGCTGTGTCTTAAACAGTCTGCGTCTTAAACACTTATCTCCTGTAGGACGGAGCAGAGCTCACCAGGGTCCCTTTGTCTCAGTACCTTCTCTGGGGAAGAATCTAGTTCTTCAATATCATCAACCTTTTCATCACAGAGTGAATTGCCTTTCTCGGATGGGGAGATAGATCAGGGATCACAGGGGGGTGCTGTGTGTCATGGTGTCCTTCCTGGGGCCGAGTGGGGTCCAGAGCACCCTGGGAGCCGCCCTCGTGGTCACAGCATGCTGGCCTGAGCTGCACTGCACAGCCGGCCAAAGCACAACTGTCTGGTTCAGTTGAGTATCGCTTGGAGAGGCCCAGACCCCTGGGGCCATGTCTGCAATGGCCTCACAGTCCCACCAATAAAGCTTTTGCTCTTCTTCTCCATCCACTCTGCTCCATGGCCAAGGCCTTAGCTAGGCTACCGCTGAGGATTTCGGTGCCTTGTTTGCATGAGTCACTTTATTCTCTAGAACCAGCAAAGCTCCTTTACTGCCTCTCATTGACTAGGGGTTTCTGGGTCAGAGGCCAGAGCGGTAGTGCAGTGGGGAGGGCTCTTGCCTCACATGCCACTGACCCGGGTTCCCATATGGTCCCCTGGAGCCCCCTGCCAGAAGTGATCCTAGAACACAGAGCCCTGGAGTGATCCCAAACTTCACCTCCCCACCTCCTAAAAAAAAGAATGCCTGTCTTCACCCCAGATGTCTTCCTGAGCTTCACTTCGAAGCAAAACCTGCTCAGTTCATAAATTACAGGCAGTCCGGAAGGGGCCGAACTGGCCCTTTGAGACCCTCAGGCTGGACCAGCTGTGTTTGCCTCCCCTCCCCTCCCCGCCTGCTCCCCTGATCTGATGCATCATCTCCAACCACTGCCCCTCTGACCGCTTCTTCTCCCCCAGATTACTGACTGGGGACTCGTTCTCTCTGTCTCCAATGTGTGGTTGTCGCGGTGACTTCCCAGCACGAGCCGACATCTCTCTGCCAACGTGTTTGCTCTGAGCCCCAGATCTGGTGTGGTACCCTTGCTGTGTCTCCCACCCCATGATGGCGCTACAAGGGACCCCCACTTCCATTGCACCCTGTATTATCCGGCTCCATGGGGGGCCTTCCTGGAGTCTTTTCCTTGCCCACTTTGCACAAGGACTTGTCCTTTCTGCAGCCTCCCCAGAGCCTTCTATTCCATGTCTCTGGCAAATGGATCCCCCTTGCTCAGCTTTTCTGACCTGCCCTGATCAACCTGCCCTGCAGCCCACCCTTCACTCGACTGGTTCTCCTGTAGCTGTAGGCTCTGTGGAGATAGAGCTCTAGGGACCGCACCCCAAAGAGCAGGTGAGAGCACATTAGGGAAACTTGGGTGGGGAAATCCAGCTGCTGAGCTGAGCCAAGGTGTCAATGGTGCCAGGCAGACTTGGGGTGTGGGCATGGCCCTGCGGGTGCGGGTCTTCCTTGCTTGACTACAATACTCCCCTCTCGAGAGGCTGTTTGAGGGCGAACCTCTCAGCCAAGTGGCAGATGGAGAAATTGTTTGCCATTGAGACAAGAATATTTTATCAGACTTCCTGCAAATGGGGTCGACTGAGTTTGAGTCTGCCAACAAAGCACAGACCCAAAAAAAAAAAAAAAAAAAAGCAAAACGGGAGGGACGTGTCTCTGCAAGATGCCCAGGAGTGCTCCTGGGACCCAGAGGGGAGATGATAACACCCCTGGGTGCGGACGCAGCCCCAAAGTCTCTCCCAGCCTAGCCATAGGGCGTGAGGAGACCTAGGTGAGACAGCAGGAAATCTGGATTCTGACCCTGTGCCCAGGGTGCCCTCAGGAGTCTCTCGGGGCCTCCATCTGTGTGCTGAGAACAGCCGTCCCCTGCCCTGCACGCCGAGGGCTGTGGAGGGAGGCTTGAGACACAAATGAGCCACCTAGGAGGACCCTCAGGTGCATCTTCAGACCTGCTGCTCTCCAAGACCTGTCTCAGGCGTGGCCCGTTTATCCAGAAGCTTCTATGCTTCCATGATGGGCGGGTGCCGGCAGAGCCCCCGCAGTTTCTCTGCTCAACAGACACACTTGTCCCATGTCCAGGATGACTAAGCAGGACCCGAAGAACGAAGACAGCAGGTTTCCCAGGTAGACAGAGTTTTTCTCATCAGTGCACCCTGAGAGAACTAGTGTGATGCCTTCAGCTTTTCTCTACTCACGATCCGCTTTCACTGGAGAAATTTCACACCAGCCCAGGGCCTATGGACAGGCAGAAGTCCACAGATGAAGCATTGACTGACTATAGATTTGTTTTAATGCTAAGATTTGGGAGGCTGGAGAGCCCGACACTTGCACACAGCCGACCTTGGTTCTGTGCCCAGCATGGCACAGGGTCCTCCCAGCACTGCCAGGAGCCGGGAGCAAGACCTGAGCATCATAAAAAGTAACCCCCACCTCCCCATAAGGAAAATTAAGATTTTTTTTTGTGACACCTCCCTTCCACATCTATCCCATAGATGGTCATATAAGAATCCTGATTAAGAAGCGAGGGCCTAGGGCCTGGCCCATGGAAATTTCTGGAATCTGGGCAAGAATCCATTCCAGGTCTCAGAAAACTGCTTCAAGCATTGGAGAAATGCTTTGTGAACTGAAGCAAGGGCTGTGTGTGCAGGAAACTCAGGTTCCTCTCAGGACCATGTGGGACTGTGCTTGCCCAGACACAGTCAGGACAGCTGAGCAATCCCAATCCCAGGCCTGAAGGCAGCGGCGCCCAGCTCTGGCCCACAGGCTGTACTCGCGGCCCAGGCCGGCTGCCGCCCCTGCACTCTCGGCCACCATCCAGCAGCCCCTTCTGTCGCCCCACTGCCGGGATGGTGTCACTTTTGTCTGTGCCATCATTCACAGTCGCACCAAATGGCCTGTGCAAGAAGAGATGGTTACAGTGGCGGAGCAGATGACAAGTGACAGGCACGGCTCCTGATTGTCACAATCACAGCAGAGCCGGCAACTGTGGCCGTGGCCCAGCCCTGCTCCTCCTCCCCAGCCTTAGAGACCCCTGAGCCTGCAGGCAGGGGGGAGGGGAACCCCCATCTCTCTGTGGTCCTCTGTGCTCCCCAGCCCCCCACCCCACCCCCCCGTGTCTCAGTGCTGGTGCAAAACTCTCGAGATTTGGGGCAGAGAAAGGAACCATGGCACAGGGCAGGGAGGGGCACCAGTCCCCGTCACCCCCAGATAGACCCTGAGTACTGCGAGGGCCACACCCTTCTAAAAAAAGAGCCACTTTTCCGTGGACCTATTGCAACCAAGGCCACAGCACTGCAACAGTGAGCGTGACCCTGATCAAAAGTGTGGGGTGTAGAAGTCGGGGAAAGGGAATTCCAACTTCTTCATCCAAGAAGAGATGGGACCCCATTCTCTAGGCTTGGGAAGGCCAGGTGAGGCCCCCAGGAAGACCAGGAGCTAGCTGGCTCTGGCCAGTGGTGAGCTCAGAGGCCCTCCCTGCCTTGTGGGGGTCTGAGGACTGAAGCTGGTGTCCCCTGAGGCCAGACCGTCACAGCCTGTCCTTCGCAGAGCTGAGTCATCTGCACTGGTCCTGTTGGACCTTCAACTGTGGAGGGGCCAGCCAAGACTGGAGGTCAGTGGCCGGACATTCTGAAAACATGTGTAGGGGCTGTAGACAGAGATGCCCAAAGGGAGGGTGGTGCAGGTGGGTCCTAGAAAGTCCCTTCTAGGAATGTGGAAGCAGCATTATTTGGCTCCTGTCCCCTGGAGGGGTCCCCCCACTCTCTGAGCTGGAGAAAGAGAAGCTGGGGTCCCACTCCCTCTGCTGTCCCCAGACACTCTCACATTTGTTATTTTTATGGGTCCCCAAATGCTCCCTTTGAATGTTAATTTTCCTCGATTCTTTAAGTATATATTAGTTATTACATATTTTTGATTAATATTTGATGGCCACTCAAGCTGCCAAGAGTGCCCATAAATTTCCCAGGTGGGTTTGTGGCTCGGGAAAGTGGGGGACACCCAGTGCAGAGGGAAGGCATCAATCACCCTGAGCCCCTGTCTCCTCACCTTAGTACCCGAGATATACGGCCAAGACACCTGTGACAAGGCATTAAAAATGAGTGTGGGCGGCCGCACACTTGGCACCCAGGGAGGGACACCCCCACCCACCCCTGCTGAGAGCTCGCAGCTCCAGGTGCCAGGAGCAGCTCCAGCCTTTGGGAGGCGCAGGGCAGAACCAGCACTCGGGCATTTGGAGGCTGCAGGAAGGTTATGGATGGAGCCTGGGGTCCTGCTAAGCCCCGAGGCAGCCCCCACGCCCTCTCTGGAGCCAGGTCTCCATCCCTAAGTGCTTTCGATAAAGACAACCCCAATCAGAGCCTCTATTGAGATGTACAAGGGCACTCTGCTTTCATTAACTTTTATTTGCCCGAGACCCAGGAAGGCTGCTCTCAGCCTGGAGTGCTGTGATTATTCCCCCTGTCGGCAAATGAGGAGCCTTGAGCCAGCCATGAGTGCTCTCTGCGTCCGGTCTCCCTGGGCTGTGGGGTGCCCGAGGCCCGGGGTCTAACGCAATTTCGGGGTATCTGCCAGGGTGTCCCAGAGGAAACTAGCATTTGAACAGGCAGCCTGAGTCAACAAACAGTTGCCCTCCCGCTGTGCAGTGGGCCTCCTCCCTCAGTTGAGTAGCTAACTAGAGCTGAAATGTGGGACCTCCCTCCGCTAAGGGGGTCCCTGATGACCAGCACAGCTAGTAGGTTTATTTTCGTTTTCTGTCTTCAAGCTGAAATTGAAATGCCGGTTCCTCCTGGGTCTCGGCGTGTGCCAGCTGAAGGTCTCGGAATGTGTGATTGTGGCTCAGATAGATGAATAGATGACAGGAGGCAATCGCAAGACTGATGAGGAGAAGGTGGAGGAAGAAATGGAAGGAGGGAAGGAGGGAGAGAAGGATGGAAGGAGGGCTGGAGAGAAGAAGGGAGGGAGGGAGGAAAGGAGGACGGACAGTGGTGGAGAAAGGAAAGGAGGGATAGACAGGAATGGGGAGAGAGGAAGGGAGAGAGGGAAGGATGGAGGGACGAAGAGTTGGGTAGGAAAATAGCAGGATGAAGAGGTTCATAGATGGATGAGAGACAAACAAACAGATGAAGGATGGCCAGGTAGAGACTGAGAGTAATGGACAGACAGACTGATGATAGTTGTAACGGATGAATAGGAGAATGGGAAAGTGGGTGGACCGATACAGAAACAGAGGGACAGTTGGAACAGCCTCTGGGGTGCTGAAAGCCACAAAAAGGGTAAGTCTACAACTCCATGGGGGCCATTGGGCAAAGACTAGAGACATGTCCTAGTCCCAGGCAGAGCTGCGGGGATGGGGACAGTGTGGCTGGTGTCCTTTGAGAAGACGCCGGGACGGTCTCCCCATCTCCAGAACTATGCCCTGCCCAGGATGCCCACACTGCCAGCAGTGACCAAGTCCCAGAGCCTGCTCAGTGACAAACACCACGTCCCACCCGAACGGCAAGTTCCCGCCTGCACCTCCCCCACTCCATGTCCCCTGTGTCCTTTGCTGTCACTTCTGGTCCATCCCAACCATCCATCCCTCTGAGCCCACTTCTGAGTTGCCACCCTATGGGCACAGGGCTCTGGGCAGGGGGGGAAGTGAGTGGGGCCCAAGTGCACAGCAAGCCTGACAGGCAGCTCCTGCATGCGCCCTATCAGCGCTGATGTCTCCACACGCCAGGTTGGGGCAACTGCTGGAGGCCAGACAGACGCCAAAGTCCCTTGGGGGTCCAAGGAAGGAAGGACAAGACAAAGTGGGGCGGAGCAAAGGGCAGGGCCACAGGAACAAGACTTCAGGGAGCCAGTGTTCCAGAGAATGGAGAAGAGAAAAGAAACACAGGCAGGGAAATGAAAAAGGAAGAAACGAAGGGCCCAGTCTCAGCCCTGCAAGTTCCCCAGAGCCCCCTACTCTGCTGGGCTCAGCAGGGCTCTTGGGGGCTCTTGTTGTGACACTGTGGAGGCACTGTGCCAAGGGCAGGGCTGCCCGGGGCTCCCTCCTGCCCAGACTGCGTCCTGTGGCCTGGGCTCCTAGGGGACCCCTGGTTCCTCCAGCCCTCCCTCATAAGACCACAGCCACCTAGCAGAGGGGCCAGGAATCCCCGAAGGAGGCCCAGGACGCTGGTCTAGGCCCTTCCAGGTAGCTGCTGTAGACTTGGAGTGCCAGGTAGAGGGGGTGGGAGGGCCAGTGACAGAGGCAGTGACCAGAGTCCTCCAGAGGGGCGCCAGGGCCTCCAGGTGTCATCCTGGCAACTCTGCTATTTAGGCCAAGGGTCAAAGACAGGAGCCAGGAATGTCACACAGTGGTGGTGCCTGGGGGTGAGCAGGACCCAGAGGTGCTCTGGGACTCCCAGGGACACCCCACAGTGCTTGGGAAACCCTGTGAGCCAGGCTCAGACCCAAGGAAGGCAAGTGCCATGACCCTGTGGGAGCTCTGGGCCCTGCTGAGTCTCGCTTGACAGTCATGGGGACTGTCCACAGCTCTGAGCTGCCCCCAGTCAGTGACCAGCAGTCAGGGGACACATCTGGAGGACATATGAGATTCTAGGCCATCTTGGGGAGTTGGCCCCCTAGACGGGACAACTGAGGGCTGAGCACAGGCAGCTCCAGCACCTGTGCGCTGCCCAGGTAGACGGGGAGCACAGTGGCCCTGTCATGGTTCCTCCAAACTCTCTCCTAGATGAATGGATTCTGAGTGTCCAGCTGTGTGGCTTGTCCCATGCTGCAAGGCACAGCAGACCCATCTCTGAACATGGCCAGATGAGACGGTCTCTGCTCTCTGCATGGTCATACCACTGGGCCGGTTCCAGTCCCCAGGGGCAGAGAAGGCTGGGGATGTTCGGGGTCCCATTTCCTCCCACCTCTGCTGCAGAGCTGAGCAGGGGGACCAGTGGGTATTCACCCTCCCGGGTTGCTGACAGCAGCCTGCGACGCCTCCGCAGAGCTGGGAAGGGGCTTGCTGAGCTGACACAGGGACAGGCAGCGTGTAGCACTCCATGACCTTTCAGAGAGAATATTCCAGAAGTGTCCTGGGCCCACCCTGCCCTCTGCCTCTCCGTACTGGGGTCTGGGAGCTGCTGGCTTTGTGGCCCCCTGGACCTGGGTGATCTCTCTGGGCTCCCACGGCCCTTCCTCTGGAGAAATGTGGGTTCTCTCATTCCCCCATGCGTGGATCGGGCTCTGCTAATCTCGTGAACACTTCAGTCCTGAGATGGTGTCTCAACGAGTCATTCAAACAGAGCCGTTTATACACGGAAAAAAAATTCTGTCTGCTTTGTAAAAGATTATCCTTTTCTAAACACTCTGTAGAGGGCAGAAAGGCAAATAAAGGGCCCGCATAGAACAGGAAAGATGCTAGCAGGGAGATTAGTGCTGAATGGCGGGAATGAATGGTGCCCACAAACGAGGCCCAGAAATCCGGCTGCAGTGAACATAAATAATGGGGGTGACACATCGTTTATTTGGGATAATGAGTTGATCCGCGCTGGAGACCTGGGGACATGAGATTGTAGATTAAAGACCCATCTCCGGAGGGTGATTGGCCGCCGGCTTTAACCTTTTCCTCCCAAAAGCAAGATGTTCCTGCACCGCAGTGCCGTTCGGTAACAGGACACAAACCAGAACCTCTCAAACCTGCCAAGACCCCTTGAACCATCTTCTTATCTTGGGGGAAAGCAGAACCCCCCCACCCCCAGTACCCAGACAGGAAGAGCTGTTCCAGTTCTAAGGAGGACCCTGGATGGATGCTGGTTTAAGGGATGATTCCTCCACCCCCACCCGTGTTCTGTATGGGGCACAGACTGAGGGAGTCTGCGAACAGCCCCACATTCATTCACGGAACAATAAAAAAGGGTTTCAAAAGGCCCAGCAGCGTGAGATTGGCACCAGCCAATATGGAGCTCCCCGGCCAGGGAGCTCGGCAGGAGGACGGAAAGAGACAAGCCTTGGAAATTCTCCTCTGGGCTCTGGGCGCCGGTGAGGAAGGGGAGTGTCCTGGTAGATTGGGGTCCCCAGCGAGTGAGTCGCCGAGCCGGGCCTGGTTGCAGGGGCCTGGCTGGGAGCCTTCTCTCTCCACACTTGCACCCCACTGATTTTTTTTTCTTCCCTCAAGTTGGAAATAATGACCAAGGCAGATTGCTGGAAGCGCCAGCACCCCACATGCTCAATTAAAGCCCTGAATGCATGAAAAACTTAGAATATTGGACGCTCTGAATAAATAAGACTTGGAAAGAAGAAAGGCCCAGGGGAGGAGTTGGAGCGGAGAAGGCGAAGCACGGCCAGGAGAATCACAGGAAGGACAGACAAGCGTCCCAGACGTCCCGC
This sequence comes from Cryptotis parvus, assembly GCA_021461705.1. Classification (NCBI taxonomy): domain Eukaryota; kingdom Metazoa; phylum Chordata; class Mammalia; order Eulipotyphla; family Soricidae; genus Cryptotis; species Cryptotis parvus. The sequence continues at coordinate 339,367 of JAJIBD010039299.1, read as the reverse complement.
CCGCCCACCCACAGGCCCCACCACCTGGGCGCCATTCTGGAACAATCCATTCACGGTGGCCCTTCCCTCGAGAGGCTTGAGAAGAAAATTGTGAGCCTGGCGTCTTGCTTGGGGCCAGGAAGTTGCCCTCCACCACCAGCCAAGATGGAGAGCGTCCTGGAGGGCTGAGGAGCATCTTGAAATTTCAGTGTGGCCTTCAAGAGATAAAAGCCCAGGGCCACCAGCCGGGTGGGAGGCCACAGAGCTGAAGCCCAAAGCCCTCACCTCGGAGACAGGAGGGTCAGGATTTGGCGAGCAGCCCGTGTGCTGTTGGCGTGTCAGTGTCTATTCCAGAGAGCGGCTGTTCCCGCGCCAGACCCTCCTGTGCACCCTGTTGGCGACGGTCCTGGGAGGCGGGGTGCAGACACAGCATGAAGGGCTGTACAGGAGGGGGTGATACGGTCTGCAGACGCAGCCGTCCACTCTGAATGTCCCCTCCTCCTGGCCCCAAGGGGCCCAGCTGGTCCTGCCCAGCCTCCGTCTCTCCTCAGGTGTCATTTGGTCAGGAGCGAGCATGACTGACCCTTGATCCAGTCAAGCTTTGACTCACAACCCCAGCCTGTCGGCTTGTCAGTAGAGTTGGGGGCCTCTCGTGCAACCCACAGGAAAACAAAGCCAAGCTCCTCACCAGGCAGCCACTGGGAAAGGATGGGTGAGCGGAGGTTCCCAGAAGCTTCTGCCAGGGGACCATCCTTGTGGGCACCGAGCATCCACATGAGGCACCCCCCCTCCCTCTGCCTCCTCCAAGTTCATCATTAAGGGAGGGCTGGACACCCAGCAGAGCTCAGGACTTACTCCTGGCTCTGTGCTCACGGATTGCTCCTGGTAGGGCTCTGGAGACCCTCTCCAGTGCCAGGGATCAAAGCAGAGTCGACTTCAAGCAAAGTGAGTGCCTGGCCCAGTATCCCAGCTCTGCTGTTCCTGTCTCATTGTGCTGCATGGATAGGCCAAAGCTCCCCACAGTGCTCAGCAGATGAAGGCTCCAGACTGAGGCGGGTCCACTGTCAGCCCTGCACAGCAGGATGGGGACAAGAGGCAAGTGGGTCAAGAGCCCCAGGGAAGGTAAGTGCCACAGGCTGACCGTAGGGACCCCTACGACCGACCTCCATTCCCACAGACCAAGGGTCACTGGCATAGCCTGAGTGACCCCTTCTGCCACTGACCATGGGACCCTGGGTCTGAGACTCACTCTCCCTATGGACATGGTAAGAGGCTTCATAAACATCCCCCACCTCACCCAGAGAGTTTGGTGGAATTGATCTGGGCAGTCCTGACCACGTCCAGACACCAGGCCCATGTACCTCTTAAGGGGGCACACCTGGTGGTTCTCAGGGCTTACTCCTGGTTTCTATGCTCAGGATTTACTCCTGGGGAACCATATGGGGTGTTGGGGATTGAACCCAGGTCTGCGGCGTGCAAGGCATGTGCTTTCTCGCGGTGCGATCCTCAGGCCTGTTGATGAGAGCTTTTACCCTCACTTCAGGCTACATTTGCTCCTTGTCCTGAAAGTCTTGGTAGGGTCTGGCTCTGAAACAAATCAAGGGGAAAAAAAAACCAAGGTTGTGTCTCCCCAGATAGGCAGGCAAGGGATGGCAGAGGTATGGAAAAGCTTCCAGAGAGGAGCCTCCAACTCTGGGCCAGGATAGATCTAGATGCACCAACTGTTCCCAGCTCCATTGAGACCCACCTGTGACTCAGCCAAGGACAGCTTCTTGGTCAGTGTTTGGTTAGTGGCTGTTATTAAAACGTGACCTGAACCAGTGCTGACAGGCAGGGCTGGGCAGGGGTTCTGTGTCTTCCTGACAATCTGCCCACCCCACTACAGCAAATCAGCCCCCAAAGGGCAAAGGGTTAAGGCACTGGACGCTGCTCTTCAGGGTCAGGAACCAGGCTGGTTCCCTTGCCATGACCTCCAGGCTGCTCTCTCGTGGCTGGGGCCAGAGAAAGACAACTGTGCAAACGTAGGAATGTCAGGATTGCAGAAAGAAATGGAGTAAATGACCAGAACTAAGCCCCTCACCGGGGAGCCAAAAGGCTGCCGGAATCCTGCTGGGAAGAGGCTCAGTGCAGAGGGAGTCCCGGAGTGGGTCAAGAGCCCCAGGGAAGGCAACCAAGCCTCTCCAGTGAGACGCTTTGGTTGCAAAGCACCAGCGCAGACTCCTGGGCTAGGACAAAGGCCCATGTTCAACCCTGTTTCTTGTGGTTCTGTGCATCCAATCTGACCCTGGAACACGCTGATCACTGAATACCTTCATCTGTGCTGGGAACACCTGCACGTTGTCGCTGAGGGCTGCCGTCCAGAGCTGACAGTGGGTGCCATGTCCGATGGCCTCCCCTTGGCACACTCAGAGCAGACTGGCAGCCCCTGTTGGGCGTTGTTTGGGCTTCTGAAATCTCCACCTCTGTGTCTTTCACCAGGTCTTGGAAAGTGCTTGAACAAAGTCTCGGCCACAATCCATCCTTGCCTTGCCATCTGCTGCCTTTCTGGAACTCCGGTTCTACAACGGTATCAATGTCCACAGTGTCCTGAGAGCCCTTCAGTGTCCCACAGGTCCTTTAAGTTTCTTTTCCTGTCTGTGATTTGGTTTAGCTGTTTTCCGTGAGTCTGACCGGGTGTTCTCCTATTCTCTTCCTGTCCTCAGAGGCCTTTGGGCATCCTGCTACCCCTCCCAGCGGTTCTTGCTATCAAATCTGATAATTTGAGACCAGATGAGCTTCTGGCCCTCTTTGTAGGGACTTGGGTTCTCGCTCCTCACTCCAGCCCTTTCTGTCTTTCCCTCCATTCTCTTCTGCAGAGTTACAACAGCTGCACTGAGTGGCTGAGTCAGTCCAACGCCTGATGCAGTCTCTGGAGTTGCTTCTGTTGCCTTTGCTTCTTGCCCATTTCTCAGCATTGGCAACTAACTGCCCACGTCCCAACACCCGTGAACAGTGGTATAGTACCTTGGAAACTGGTCTGTTCTGTACCCCGGAAGTGTGCTTTCTGCTGAATTACAGATAACCACCTCCTGCAGAGGGACCTGAGCTGCCCTGAGCTGGGCACGGGCTGGCCTCTGCTCTCCAGGGTTTCGGAGGACGGTGTGTTGGCTTCTCCCTTCCAGATACTCAAGGAGTTCAAGGCAGGGGCGGCCCACTGCCTGCCCAAGCCAGGGCCCAGCCCTCTTGTGGCTGCTGGTCACCCAGCAGCTGTCCTGAGGAGAAACTAAGGTCCTGTGTTCTTCAGCTCCCCCAGTAGAGTCCTCTGTCCTGACCAGGGTGGACCAAGCCTCAGTTGGAGACCACGTCTGCAACTATCCCCAAGGCGCTGATCTTCTTGGACAGCATAAGGGGGACTTTCAACTCAACTTTCATTTCTCTAATACATTTTTGGTTTCTGGGGAGCTACACCCTGAGGTGCTTGGGGCTATTCCATGCTTAGTTGTCAGGGGTCACTTTTGGAGGTGCCCAGAAGACTATGGGGTGCCAGAAATGGACCCTGGACACCTGCCTGTGAAGTGTACTCTAGGCCTTTGAGTTGCTCCAGCCCCTCATTCACCCAATACTTTTCTGCTTTCTTCTTCGCCAAGACTTTAAATACATTAAATTTTGGTTTGGGGGTTACACCTGGTGGTGTTCAGGGGTTATTTCTGGACTCTATGTTCAGGAATCACTTGTGCTCAGAGGACTTTATGTGGTGTCAGGGTTGAAACAGGGGGTCTCCTCCGTGGCCAGCTCTGGAGCTCCTGTGCCATGTCTCTGAAGACATATTTTTAAAAATATTTTATTGTATGACTGTGAGACATACAATTACAAAGATGTTCAAGTCTGGGTTTTGGCCATACAGTGTTCCATATTTTTCTGTAAAGCAACTTGAGATTTTTCCTAATTATTATAGCAGGAGTCACAGTCTGCCTAGGCCCTGTTCCGCAAAGCAGAACACTTCCGTTCATCCCATTGATTCCACCAATAATTTTTTATATCAAAAAGCAAGACTCTCACAGTACTTTTCCATGTCCTCTTTGTTGTACTGACATGGTTTTTATCTAGTCCAATTTTGTCCTCATAAATTTACAAGCCGGATTGGATTTATTGATCAGTGTTTGGACCATATGGAGTGGCACCATCCTTAGCGTCTGTCGCTGGGCGCCTTCATCTGTGGCAGTGCCTTCCCGAGTCTCCCTGACCCCGTCCAGTCCCACCATCTAAATTTAGTCAAGAAGACTCTCTTCGGCAGTCAGCTTTAGGTCCAAACTATTTCCCGAGAACAGTTTTAGAATCTGTCTGGGGGCTGGAGCGATAGTACATCAGGGAGAGTGTTTGCCTTATACGTTTGCCTTGCATTTGCTGAGCTGGGTTTGATCCCCAGCATCCCATATGGTACCCCAAGCACCACCAGGCATAATTCCTGAGTGCTCAGCCAGGAGTAAGCCCTGAGCATTGCTGGGTGTGACCCCCCCCCAAAAAAGCCAAAAGAAACCCAAAAAACAAAACAACCCAAAAGCCAGTTTTAGAATCTGTCACTTGGACTTTCTATTAATTATTTTTATCAGGAAGGACCTTCCTGTGTCCCTTCTCGGTTCTCCCATAAAGGCCCAGCAAAGGCCTTGATCTAGGTGGTGACAGCACCAAGGTGACAGGTCCCGAGCAGAATGAAATGGTCTTCCTGTCCTGAGATCACTGAGACCCTGGAGCAGGTACCCCCAGTTGAGGACTGGCGAAGCCCCCTGAGCCCCTCCGTGAGTGCAGGTTCATGATGTGTAGCGGAAAGGTCTGGCCTTGATGTGTAGCGGAAAGGTCTGGCCTTCCTCTCCCTCTCCCGCCACCTGGCTCCAAAGCTTCCTCGGGTCCCTCCCCAGGGATCCCTCAAGACGTGGGACTTGGGTTCCAATCCCAAGAGAGGGATCCAGACTGGCACCAGCAGTCTGGTGCCATCTGGATCTGTGCTTCCAAGCTGTGCTCTGGTAACCTTCTTTCTGAGCACCCACTGGTGGCTCCGGCTTTCCCTGAACTCTGCAGCACTCAGCCATAAAGGAAATCAGCCTCCCCATGCTCCATACCCCAGTAACCACCCTAACATTGCTGACCCACACAGTGAAGGGTACCACCCCAGGATCATGGCAGGTGGGGGTCCCAGAGTGTTGCTTCTTCTCTTCTTCTTGTTCTTTTTCTTCTTCTTCTTCTTTTCTTCTTCTTGTTCTTTCTCTTGCTCTTCTTCTTGCTCTTGCTCTTGTTCTTCTTGTTCTTGTTCTTCTTCTTTTTCTTCTTCTTCTTCTTCTTCTTCTTCTTCTTGTTCTCGTTCTTCTTCTTCTTTCCTTCTCCTTCTCCTTCTCCTTCTCCTTCTTCTTCTTCTTCTTCTTCTTCCTTTTCTTCCTTCTCCTTCTTCTTCTCCTTCTTCTTCTTCTTCTTCTTCTTCTTCTTCTCCTCCTCCTCCTCCTCCTCCTCCTGCTCCTCCTCCTCCTCCTCCTCCTCCTCCTCCTCCTGCTCCTCCTCCTCCTCCTCCTCCGCCTCCTCCTGTTCCTCCTCCTCCTCCACCTCCGCCTCCCTCTGCTCCTCCTCCTCCTCTGCCTCCACCTCCTCCCTGCTCCTCCTCCTCCTCCTCTGCCGCCTTCTGCTCCTCCTCCTCCTCGCGCCTCCACCTCCTCCTCTCTCCTCTCCTCCTCCTTCATCCTCTTCCCCTCCTCCTCCTTCCTCCCTCCTCCTCTTCCTTCTCTACCTCTTTCTCCTTCCTCTTCCTCTTCCTCTTCTTCTGCTTCCTCTTCTCTTCTTCTACTTCCTCTTTTTATTCCTCCTCCTTCCTTCTTCCTCCTCTTCCTCTACCTCTTCTTCCTCCTCTTCTTCTTTTTTCTCCTCTTCCTTCCTCCCTCCTTCTCCTCCTTATTTTACTTCCATCTTCATCTTCTTCCTTCTACTCCTCTTCCTGCCCCCTCCCTCTTCCTTTTCTTTTTCTGATCTTTTATTTTTAGCGTGATTTGGGGCCACACCCAGGCAACTCTGGGCGAGGCTCACTCTGGGTGTCTTTGGACCCTGTGTCCTGCAGGCAGGGCTCACCTAACCTGCTCACCTGCTCCTCTAGCCCCTGGTTCTTTCCTTCTGCGGTGAGAGTGGGGTGTCCCCTCCACCCACCTTGCAGCCATACCTCGTGGCTGGGGCCCAGGAAGCCCTGTGCTGATGCCAACGGCACCCAGAGCTCTCCCCGAGTGCCAAGCCTCTTTCCCGGAGACACTCTGGTTTCCTTGGATAAGTCGGCGAGCACTCCGTCCAGATCTGCGCTCTCAGGCAGGCGGCGTGTTTACACTCCAAATGCTCGCTTCCACTTCAAGTTTCCAGTCCCCTGCTGCTACTTTCTGCGAACTTAATTAATTAGTTGCAGCTAACATTTGTTCAACCTCATGCAGCAACGGGAGGCGGAAGGAATTGGGCGCTCTGCGATTAAAAACATTTCAAAATATTGTCTTCTCCCAAGAAAACATTTCAACGTCTCTCCCTCTCTCTTTTTTAAATTAACACTCCATTTGGATAACTTTAAGGTTTCAAAGGAAAACAAACAAGGGTGTTCCAATTAATGTTCTTGTCTTTAACTGTTTCCCAGCCAACCGCCCACACTGCAACTTCCGCCAGCTCGGCTCAGTCACCCCCCTAATGCACCCCCTGTCCCTTTTCCTTTGGGGTGCCTCTCCTTTTGTCCTTTGGGGTGCTGAGGTAATGACGACCACAGATGCCACAGATGGTCCACGCCATCCATCAGCAGATGAGACAGTCCCAAACTCTCATGATAATGTTCTTGGAAATGCAAAGCTCAGGAGACCTCTGACTATGATGAGACGCAGTGAGGGAGAATGAGGTGCTGTGAGGGGGATGAGACGGTGAGGAGGGATGGGGTTCTGTGAGGGGGATGAGATGCAGTGAGGGGGGATGAGGTGCAGTGAGGGGGGATGAGGTGCTGTGAGGAGGGATGGGGTTCTGTGAGGGGAATGAGGTGCAGTGAGGGGATGGGACATAGTGAGAGGGGAGAGGCACAGTGAGGGGGATGAGTTACTGTGAGGGAGGATGAGGTGCTGTGAGGGGGATGAGACCGTGAGGAGGGATGGGGCTCTGTGAGGGGGAGGATGAGGTGCTAGGGGGATGAGGCACAGGGGACAGTGAGGGGGATGAGATGCAGTGAGGGGGGATGGGACACAGTGAGAGGGGAAGAGACAGTGAGGGGGATGAGGTGCTGTGAGGGGGATGAGGTGCTGTGAGGGGTGAGGCACTATGAGGAGGATGAGGTACTGTGAGGGGGATGAGTGGCAGTAAGGGATGATGGGACACAGTGAGGGGATGAGACAGTGAGGGGGATGAGGTACTGTGAGAGAGGATGAGGTGCTGGGGGTGCTGGGGGTGCGTGAGGGGGATGAGATGCATTGAGGAGGGATGGGGCACAGTGAGGGGGATGAGGTACTGTGAGAGAGGATGAGGTGCTGGGAGGGGTGGTTGAGGTGCTGTGAGGGGGATGAGGCGCGGGGGGGGGACAGTGATGGGGGTGAGGTGCTGTGAGGGGGGATGGGACACAGTGAGAGGGGAGAGACAGTGAGGGGGTGAGGTGCTGTGAGGAGGGATGAGGCACAGTGAGGGGGGGCACAGTGAGGGGAGTTGAGGCAGTGAGGGGGTGAGACAGTGAGGGGAGATGAAGTGTGGTGAGGTAGGATGAGGCACCATGAGAGGGTCCCACGGACCTTTGCTCGGCTGTTTGCTTTAATGCTTCCACAGCCAAGGCCGAATGCTGTCAGCACAGAGTCGGTGACAGGCTGTGCGCTTGGAAAGGGAGGGCCTTGGCGTCATGGGCTCTTCCCAGTGGGTTCATGGACCTCAGGCTGCTGCATCCTTGGCGCCTGGTTTCTCCAGGGTGAGTCTAGTGTGAGCTGCAGCAGTCAGGTGAGAGAGGGAGCGGGGCTGTACTCGAGCACCCACCAGGATCTTTGTGGAGTGCTTCCTGACTGGAGTGTCTCAGGAGATGTCCCCTATGTGGAGAAGGAAGGTGGCAGTTTCAAGTCCTCAGGGATGCTGGCGGCTGTTTAATGAGACTCTAACAGAACTGTGGCGGGCAGGGACCTGTGCCTTACGCAGATGCCTGTGTAGGTGCCGAGGGGCAGGCACAGGAACATGGGCCCGGCACCCGAAGCTCCCTCAAAGCAGCTGGAACCCCGGGCACCGGGCATGAGGCTTTCGCTGGACTGAGAATGGCCCCTTAGAGGCTTCCTGCTCATGCTGGCTTCTGCATAACTCTCTTGAGCTGCTTTCTGCTCTTTGGGAATAATTCTAAAATGTGAAAATGGGTCCCTGACACAAGTCCCCTGATTAACTCCTGCAAGGCCAAAGGAGCCAGAATCACCAAAAGGACATCAACAGAGCAGCTCCCTTCACCCCTCAGGCTTCTGGTGCAGTGCCCACTGGCTGCCTGTGGCGCGTGGATGTTCCCAGCTTCCATGTTCTGTGTTCCCTCAATCGCAGTGAGATTAACTATTTGTATTTGCTGTCTCCCGGGTGCAACTCCGCCAGGGCACCTGAACATACACTAAGTTAAAGAAAGGGCCAGAGGGTGAAGGAGCGTGTCAGGCAGGTGGTTGATCAATGTAGGGTCCCCTATGTCCCACCAGAAGTGATCCTGGTGCACAGACCAGCGCAAGCCCTGAACACTACTGGGCGTGACCCCCCAAAACAATTAAAAAAACAAAATGAAATACATTTTGCTGTTGTGTGAAATGTACTCTATGCTGAATAGAACCTGCTATGGTTTGGTAAATCCGCATTTGTTGTGGACTTTGTATCTCCAGCTGCTGTTCATTAGATGCTTGTTTTCAAGAGCTGCCGTTATTTCTAGCGGAAGACGAACTGTTGAGAGGTATAGGACAGAACCCGCTGTCCCGGCAAAATCGCCAATGATTGAGAATTTGCCTCTGAACCCAGGAACATCATTTCACTCACCGCAGTGAGGAAGGTAATCTTGGGCCAAATAGGAGCTGGAGGAGGGAGAATGAAGCCCTTGAAGAAACTGTTCAGAATCTTCTTACAGAGACTCGACCCCTTAGCCAGCTGTATCTCAAAAACAAGCCAACAGAACGTTGAATCAAGAACCCGACCCTAGAATACCCACGATTATCAAACTAACTGCACTGCTTTGTTTTAACAGGTCCTATGACACACGGGAGGGGAAAAAACCAGATAATGTGTTTTGAAAATTTTCCTTTTATCTTGCCATCGCTAAGCGATGGGGAGTATTGCCACGGAGGTCTTTAACGGCAATATCCTTTCTCCACACTTGCCTTTGAAGTCTTCCACCGCGATTACAGGCGTTTGGATCTCTCCCCGGCGAAGGTGGGCAGGAAGCCAACACAAGCCACCAGGTGCCAACATCACACCTGACAAATTAGCCACACGACTGGAAAAGGGCGCGCCGGTCCTCCTGCGAGCGGGTCATTTCCTCTCATTTTCCCACGAACAGGAAGTCATCGGAGTGGGGAGAAACTTTTCTTAAAGGCCTGTGTGCCCAGGGCAGCGTTTGATCACTTGACAACAGTCACGAGACCCGATTGGCACGGACTTGTGAGGCCCCGCTGATGGGCTGAGCCAACACAGGGCTCTCCTGGCACGGGGCACGGGGGCAGCTCTGTGGCGTGACAGGTAGCAGCGACAGCTGAAGCCAGAGGCCGATGAGGGGCCACACACAGTCCCGCGTGTAACTGATTCCTCTCAGCCAGAGTGATTAGAGAGACTTAATCGAGTGCCTACGTATCCTTCAGACACTGCCTTGTTTCCGGCCACAGCTGCCTTTAGCTCCGTCCCATGCGTGTGAAATGCTTCCTGGAGGTCAGAGTTGAAAGCAGACTCTAGGGAAGGTGCTCGCCCAAAGGGGTCCCCACACATGTATATATATATATATATATATATATATATATATATATATATATAAACATGTATATATACATATATATATTTTATATATATGCATACATATAGGTTATATATATGTTTGCTCCTGTCCTTGGCATCTAGAGGGATAACAGCTCTATAAGGCGCTCTGTGTCTGCATAAGTAATTATCATATTATGTCAGACCAACAACTTTCTGCAAAATGGAACTGACCAGGGCAGAAACATGTAACAGCCGTGGTTTCTCTCACCAGGCAGCATCTTACCCACGTGGGGCCAGAGTCTCTGCTGCGTGTCGTGCTGCTAAACTCATGGGTGTTTTCTAAGCAGATGGGCAGAAAATGGTAACTTCGCATTCTTCTCTTGCCCATTTCTTTTTCCACTAATGAGGTTGAGCTTCATTTTCAAATGTTCGATAGCCACTTGCAAACTTGCCTCCCCAGAAGCTCTTGCTACGGCTTCTGCCCATTTTTTCTGCGAGCTATTTATGTTTCTCTCATTAGCTTGTGGGTGCACTTTGAATAATGGATAGTAACCCTGTTTTCTGTAATGTATAATTCAAATATTTTGTTGCAATCTGTCATTTCTCTTTTAACTTTTTGAAATATATATATGAATATGTATAGATAAAATATATATATTTAAGCTTCCTTAATGAATTCTGGGTTTTCCATCTTGTTTACAAAGACCTTCTAGCCCAAAATTATTTCTTTTAAAATAAGGTCCATTCATATTTCTTTCTAATACATGCATTGCTTTGGTTTTTATGTTCAGAGCTTTCTTCCATCTGGGATTTGCTTTTGCATGCCGTTGGGGTCCAGATGGGGAGACAGTTGTCTAGATCACATTTACAGAATCGTCTATGCTTTAGCCACTGATGGAAAATGCTTCCTTTTATCTGTCAAATTCTTAGGGGTGCTTGGGGACTCGGGTCCTGCTGGGTAGATGCTTTCTCCACTGTTGTGGTGTGTCTGTATTGTGGTGATTCCTATGGCTGGTTTAGCCACTTGGGCTATGTTTCACTATCTTTTCCCTTGGTGCTTTATTTCCCCCCCAATCACTATAGTTTTTCCTAATCAACTCCAATAAAGGGTCCCCATTGCCACTCCAATCCCACAGGGAAGTGAGGGTATATTCCGTGTTGTGGATTCACCATATGAAATTATGCCTCTCAAGGAATCTCATTTGAGGTGGAGTTCAAGTTTCCTGAGGGGGCAAGAGAAAGCTCAGGAGGTGAAGCACTTGCTTTGCATGCTGCTAAGCCCAGCTGGATCTGTGGCACCCATGGGGTCCTCAGAGCCCGCCTGGACTGACTCCTGCTGGGTGAGTCCCAAACTCCACTGCCCAGTAACAGTTTCACAGGGAAATGATGATGAAAATTTTATAATATGTTATAATGGGGCAGAGCTGCTACCAGCTCTCCCTGTGCTCAGCTGATTATGAGGCACCCAAGAGGGAAGGCGAGTTCTAGCCCTGACCCGCCAACCCAATAGAGCCTCGCAAGAAGCCAGAGAAACCCCCACACCATGAGGGCCACCATTTTCAACATCTGAACTACACAGCTCATCAGAGCTACGCCCAAGAAATAAGCTGATCTCTCCTAGTCTGGGTTCATCAGTAAATGCTTATAAGAGCCTACTACTGAGGGTATACCACCCGCATGGCAGAGCCTGGCAAGCTACTCGTGTCGTATTTGATATGCCAAATACCAGTAACAATTATAGACCTCATTCCCATGGCCTGAAGGAATGGTCTGAGGCTCTTTGTGTTCCTGGAGGGAGCGAATGCCTGTGGGCTATACTAGCACTCGACAGGATGCGTGAAGATATTACTGGTGCCCTCTAGAGCAAATGAACCACAGGAAGACAAGTGATACAAGTCATAATGTTTTTTGGTATTTGGGCTACACCAGGCTGTGCTAGGGACTTACTCCTGGCTCTGTCCTCAGGATCACTTCTGGTGGGCTCAGGGGACTACATGGGGTGCTGGAATTGAACATGATTTGAACTTGTGTAAGGCCAGTGTCCTCCTTGCTGTGCTTGGCCCTGGTTCACAATGATTTTGAGAGCTATGCTGCACCTGTATGGTTTTTGTTGGAGCATATCAAGACTTTCAGAAGAAAATGGGAAGCCTCTTGGCTGCTCAATCTTCCGAACCAGCAATTCTGTGCTAGGGAGGCGACTGTAGGGGCTTGAACTGTACAGAGAGACTCAGACGTGGTCCCTGTGCTTGGAGATGTGGACTGACTACACCAGACAGGTGATACCTGCAGAGAAGGTGTGTCAGAAGCATGATGGGAGCATGCTGGGAGTATGTTGGAAGCATGTTGAGAGCATGTTGAGAGCATGTTGGGAGCATGTTGGAAGCGTGGGAAGCACGCCGCACAGTCACTGCCAACAAGCAGTGTGGGTAGGACTTGGGTGAGGAGCTGCAGGCAAGGTGTCTGCCACAAGCTCACAGGCGGGAGGGGGAGTCCGAGAAGAGCTTTTAAGCACTTCCCTCTATTTGTCTGTCTCTCTGTCCCTCTGTCCCCCATCCCATTGTCTGTCTGTCCCTCTCTCCCTCTGTCCCTCTGTTACTCTGTCCTTCTGTCTTTCTGTATCTCTGCCTTTCTCTCTGCCTTTCTCTTTCTCCCCCCCCCACCCCCTCATTTTACAAAAGAGGACATTAAGGCCTTGGACAGGTCAAAAATCTCCCAACTAAGTAGGAATAGAAAACACCATGTCTGCCAATTCTCAGCACGTGACAGGCCACTGCCCCACACGGCAATTTCCTTTGCACATGTATTTGTAGACCATTTTAGAATGATCTAGAAACCGTATCTCTGTAGCCCAAGCGGCCCTTAAAAAGCCACAGTGTCAGTCACCAACCAGCTCCCCCAAATCAGCCACAAATGAAAGGCAGCATTCAAACATCCCTATTACCGGGCTTTCTTTTGATCTAAATGACATCAAATAACAGATATTAATGATGTTTTACTTTTCAACCAGCGGTTTGACATTCGAACACAACCTGTGTCTCGGTAATAAAATGGGAAAAATAAGTTTGCCCCTTTTGGCAATCCATCCCCTTGTTGTATTTTAAAGGCCTCAGGTAACAAACCCTAAGACCCACAGGAATCTTTGCTCCCGGGAGAAGAGATTCTAAAACGCCACATCAAATCCACTTTTGATTTTCCCCTGAGTTTGTTTCTGTCAATGATGCGGCAGGTAACACATTTCAGCTTTTAAGCCATGAAGTGATCTTTTTTTAGAAAAAAAAATCGCATTCACTGCTTTAATCTTATATTTCCATGCGTATTGAGTTAAATGTTGTAGAACTATCAATTCTGTCAAAACCTAGCAGAGAGAAAGCAGGACAGCCTACAATCTCGGTGTCCAAACTGACTAGTGATTATCAGAAATTCAATGTGCAGGAATCCCAAATCTTTTTTGATCTGAGATGTCTAGATAACTTTTGTTTTTCTATAATTGTATGAGGTTTCTACATAGTATTTAAGAATCAATTATATTGCAATTGATGTAATTAACTCTAATAATCCATTAAAAGTCAGTAGGAGGGCTATTCAAGTCAATGGAAGAGAAGCAGTATATTATGAAGGTGTTATTAACCTATGCAGGATTTGATCAGACATTTTCTTTTCTTACATAATAAATACACAGCAGTTGGAGAGGCTGTCATTATAATTTAGGAGGAACAATAGCGAGGCGCCTCTTCCCCCGTGCACCCTTAACTAATTCCATACACCGTGCACAAGTCAAATGAGCCCCTTTCTAATCAGGGACAGTCATATCAATCATCCCTCACCGAGGATTACAGGCGAGGTCCTTTGCCTGCTGAGCGCCAGAGAACCAGGTTCTAGCAGAAGTTCCGGGGCCCGCCTCCCCCTTTCAGGTCCGGCGTCTGATGGCTGGCGGTGCGTTGCAACGAGTCAAAGAGCAAACAGCCTTCCAGAAAGTTCTGTGGAGCTCAACTCTTGCAACCACCTGGTTGCCATTGACCGTGGGCCACCCTAAGCTCTTGAACAGGGACTGAACTTGGCCGCCTTCTGAACCTTGTTAAGTGACATGAGAAGGATCCATCCCTGGCGTGCCGGCGCCCGGGCAGTTTGGGGCTTTCCTGGTTCGGTCCCTGGCCCTGAACCCCACAGACATCTGAAGGGGCCAAGCTCAACCGAGGCCCCCTGGTCGTTGCTGGAATGGCTGTGCCTGAGGTCCTGCAAACTGAATTCGATACTTGTGAAACCAATTCCTTCCAAGCCCATCAAAGGAAACAGTGGGAGGCCAGTGTGCTGACTGGACGGGGCGGTCAGAAGTTCAGTTAGGGACCCTCATGTCAGTACTTCCAGGGCTTGGCCCCTTCCTCTGCCTTCCCAAAGGACTCTGGGGCCACGCCTGCTGCCTTTTAACTTAACTGGGCACAATCACTGTCCTCTCTGGTGCCCGAAGGCCCTTCCTGCATTGTTCCTAGCTTGCCTGCCTACAGGGGACCCACAGGGGACGCCCTCTTGACCCTCAACAGCCTTGCGCAGCCTTATGGACGGCAGGTTCCAGGCCACAAGGAACCAAGGCGTCTAGTGAGGGTGCAGAGATACAGACTGGTGGGAGGTCGGGCGGACTGGGTGCCCCCTCACCTTCCTCTGATCAAGAGCCCCCATGGCAAGGGAGCTGAGTATATGGGAAGCAAAGCCTGAGGCCCAGTGGGGGTGGAAAATTCCTTTAAAAGCACCAACAAGGGTTGCTCTGGAAGCCACCAGAGACACCTCGGGACCTTGGCCAAAGCCTGTGTGTGATGAAGTTGGTCTGTGGCTGAGGAACCGAGTGGGGCTTGCCGGGAGTCAGGGAGCTGGTCTCCGGCTCATCCACCAGACACTTGGCAGCTGTGCGGCGCCAAGGATCAGATCATTCAAGGCAGGGGGTACTGGGGCTCTGGGCACAGGAACTAGCACCCAGAAACCACTGCAGACGGGTGCGCCTGCCGTGCAGAGCCAGCAACCTCCAGCAGGAATTCCAGCTCACAGCTGCTCCCCAGAAGCCCCTGTTCCCTCCGTACCAACCTCACCCCAGGCAGTCCCAGGGTGGAAGAGTCAGGACAAAACCCAGAGGAAAGCTGGGGGGTTCCGCAGATTGCACCTTCAGCCTCCCCAAAACGGGCTAGGAGACAGGTGGGGAGATACTGCCCCAGCCCCTGCCAAGGGTTCCCCTGAACCTCCTCTGGTTCCCAGGGGACTTGCGCTGGTCCCCAGGGGAAGGTAAGGACAGAGCCAATTCCAGGCTTCAATGTCACACTTGGAGGCTCTGGCTGAGTGGGCAGCCAGGTGAGGGACCACTGAGTACAGGGCTAGTACGGGAGTTGGGGGGGTCGGACCCCACAGCCTGGGGGCACCCCTATCACTGTGCACAGCACCCCTATCACTGTGCACACTCTGCTTAATCAGAAAGAGTGTCCAGGAAGCCTCTGGCTTTGATGGTACCAGGGTCGACTCCCAATGGGGCGCCTCTTTCCAATGAACCCTGTACCCCACAGGTCTTGTCTCAGAGCCTTCAGCTTCCCGATGAGGAACCCTCTGTAGCTTGCAGAATCTGGGTACTGGTGCCTGCTCCCTGGGGTCGCGGAAGTGTGGACGGGCCCTGCCCTGCCTGGTGGCACTCCCCAGTCCTGTTCCATGTGACCAAGAGCAGTCAAGCAGGAGGGTTCACGGACACCTTTGTTCTACGCTCCCTGAGTGTAGGGGGGAAAAATGGAAAAAGCGACCTCAGCCAGGAAGTGATGGGGGTGCCTCTGGCTCGCTGGGAAGAATTCTTGGGCCTGTCCAGTGCTTTTCCTCTGGGCCTGCAGGCGGGAGGAGCCTCCGGGGAAGCTGCCCCCAGCAGCCGTGCTTCAAAGGGGACTTCGCTGGGCAGGAAAAGAGATCGTCTGCGGGGCTGAGTCAACAGACGACCAAGGCCCAGCCAGAGTGGAAAAGCAGAAGCTCTCTCTCTCTCTCTCTCTCTCTCTGTATGTGTGTATGTGTGTATGTCTCTCTCTGTGTCTCTCTGTCTCTGTCTCACTTGCTCTGTCTCTCTCTGTGTCTCTGTCTCTCTGCATTACTCTGTCTCCCTATCTCTGTCTCTCTCTGTCTCTCTGTCTCTCTTTCTGTGTCTCTCTGTGTCTTTCTGTCTCGTCCGTCTCTCTGTGTATCTCTGTGTCTCTCTCTGCATCGCTCTGTCTCTGTCTCCCTATCTCTAACTGTCTCTCTGTCTCTGTCCCTCTGCATCTCTCTATATCTCTGTCTCTCTATCCTCTGTCTCTGTCTCTCTGTGTCTCTCTCCTTCTTTGTCTCTTCCTCTCTGTCTGTCTCTGTTTTTCTCTGTGTTTCTCTCTCCCTCTCCC
Organism: Cryptotis parvus; assembly: GCA_021461705.1. Classification (NCBI taxonomy): domain Eukaryota; kingdom Metazoa; phylum Chordata; class Mammalia; order Eulipotyphla; family Soricidae; genus Cryptotis; species Cryptotis parvus. The sequence goes on along the minus strand of JAJIBD010039299.1, from coordinate 323,072 downwards.
TCTCTCTGTCTCTCTCATGCTCTAATTTGCCCTCTCCCTTCATCTCTCTCTCTCTCTCTTTCTTTTGTCTCTCTGCCTCTCCCTCTTTTTCTATCTCCCTGCCTCAGTCTCCCTTCTCTCTCTCTCTCTCTCTCTCTCTCTCTCTCTCTCTCTCTCTCTCTCTCCCCTCTGTCCTCCTCGCCTGATGCTTCCCTATCCTGGGACTGCACTTTCCTGTTTGTGGGCTCAGCTTCTGGTGCTCCCCCTGGCTGGAACCCCAGCCTCTCCCCCAGGCCTTCTCACTGTCTCCAGCGGCCCTGCCACCCGTGTCTACAGACAGCACCCCTCCTCAGAAGCAGCTCTCAGGACCTGGAGGTGGGCCAGAGGACCCCAGAACTCACTTAAAGGTCCCCACTGCAGGTCATCATTTTCAGGGGCCGGAGAGAAAGTGCAGTGGGTAGAGCTCTTGCCTTGTATTTTGTTAACCTTGATTCAATCCCTGGCACTGAAGAGGGTTCCCTGAATCTTGCTAGGAGTAATCAATGAAGCCCACCAGGAGTGATCCACATATCAGAAGAAAAAAAAGACAGAACTCTGGGCTCAGAAACAACGTCATTAACTCTAGTCACAGTGGGAGCCCAAAAGGTCTCACACTCCCTGACTGATTTGGGGTCCGCAGTAGAAGGGCCCCAATATCGGTGCTGTCAGCATGTGCTATCCTTACACCCGCTCCATCAGTTGCTCAGAGACCAACCCTGGCAGGTAGACCAGCTTTGCCACAGGGTGTCCCATGGGCAGGGACAGTACCGGGGGCAGCTGGAGGTTTGCGGGCATTCAGGCGCAGGCTGGGCTCTGTCTGGGCACTTTGCCTCTAGTCACCCCTCAGAAAGTTTCTGGAACTGTGGCCTCAACGCTTTCCACAGGGGTTGCTCCCAGGGGTTCTGAGGTTTGGTGCTGCTTGAGCACCCCTTGAGCTCCCCAAGGCTGCTTCAGGAGGCATTCGGTGTCAGGCTTTGCCTGCGATGGACATGAGGCTCTACCTCCAAGCCCCCCCCCCCCCCAGCACTTGCAGCCCCTAAACCAAGAGACATGAGCTTCCACATACCTCCGTGTACCCCACCAAGTGTCACCTCAGCGGCCTCTCTGGTCTCAGTCAACCATTGCCAAGAGCAGAAACACTATCGGCTCTTCGGTACCTTGAGAAAATACCAAAAAGTGGTATTTTCAAATAGAATGAATATTAGATATATTTTGGTATATTTTAAATACTTAAATAGAGTCTCTTTTACATCACAGCATATTTGCCATTACAGATATCACAGTAAATTCATTTTTATTGAGTTGCTAAGTCCGTGTCTGGTCCATAAGAATCTCTGACACCTAAAACAACGTTCACTTTTGTTTCCAATAAGGAGATCTTGGCCTATGCCTCCCCCTCAACCACCTCTCTTAGCTTCCTACATTCATGCTTCAGGAGTGATTTCTACATGTGTGTGCATTCTGGAGGTGTCTATCACAGCAAGCATCCTAAAGTGGAGCTCTGCGTGTCATGAATCAGCTCTGCCATCCGCAAAAGTCCACTGAACCCGAAGACTCAGCCTTCTCTTCCTTGCCCAGTGCTATGTCGTGCCTGGGCAGGGCCGGGGAATGTCCTGCCCAGATGCATGTCTGGGAGTTTAGGAGTCCAGCAACAGAGAGTGGCCTGGGCGTTGGCCTCTACCCACTGCTCTGATGGGGAGAAACCCTTACAGGGGTCTGTAGTGTGCCCCTTCCATCTGACTCAGTTAGAGAAGCTTATCCCTGACGCAACCTGGGCCAACTTCCCCTAGACAAGCTGCCGGGATGAGGCGGGAGACGTGGGCCGCCACCTTTGCCCGGGCTTGTTTGTACAGCAGAGGGGCAGAGGACACAGTTTGGGATTCTTTGGCCAACCAGTCACCTCGCTCCAATCGTAAACTCCCTCAAAACTTTCTGTTCCTAGGGGACCCTTGAGACAACAACATTTTTTAACAAAAGTGATGAAAATCTACTTTCTTTGGTCAACATCCTAAAGTTGAGCAATTTCTTGACATCTTAAAAGGGACAGTGCCGGCGCCAGGCGGGATTTTGTGAACTCTCCTATTGATCGGTCACAGAAGCCAGTAGCCTCTGGGTCACAGACATGTATCCCTGCCTGTCACTCCTCCTCCGAGGCGCATCCCCCGTGACTTTTGGTAAGCAATGGCCGCTTACCTCCCACTTGGAAGGTGCGTCTGCCTTCCAGCATGGTTTCCACTGAGACATTTTCCAAGGAAACGAAAAGGTTCAATCGGCTGGTCAAGCATCTTTGTTTTCCTGCCCATGACTGGCTGGCTCAGGATCCTCCAAGTCACTACACACTCAGCTTTCACAACTGGGTATCCTGCCAGTCTTGGGAGCTCCGTCGCCACCTCCTCCCCTGTCAGACCCTTCTCCAGGTAGACACAGGTTCTTCGCTGTTGGATATTGCAGCCGGACTTCTTCCAGGGTCCCCCTCATAAGCACGTGTGTGCCCAGTGTTGGGAAGAAAGCCGGACCCCATGCAAGGGCCGGGCCAGGTCGGCAATGGGCAAATCATCCATGTGGTTCGCAGGGAGGGAAATAGATTCTTGGTGACCGAGGATGAGACCAATTAGGATGCTTCTAATCTAAAGATGAGGCCATGGCAGTTCTGAGCTTGGGATCGCAGAAGCTTTTAGGGACTCGTGGTAGGGTGAAGGGGGGAGAGGTAGAGAGGGTTTGAGGGCTCGCTCATTCTGGAAGCCAACCCCAAAAGGCTACTGAAAATGTGTGTTTGTTGAGGAGCCAGAGCAGGCACTGACTTAGAACATTCTAGAAGAAGAACTTGAGTTCCACTGTGGCCACTTCCCCCACAGGGTGGTTAGACCAGCTTCTGCCAGCTCTAGGTGGGAACCCCATGTCGAGGGGTTTGTATTCAATAATTCAAAGGAAAGACATTATGGCAAAACTTCCAGGAAATCACTCACCAGTCCCACATAGGTCAAGGGCTCAGGGGAAAAAGATGGGGACGGTCACCGGGTACTTTTATCTCTGCAAATGTGGAGCCGTTGTTCTTTAGAAATCTGAAGAATCCATTAGACTCATGTGTTGATATGATTTGTCAGGAAAAGGGATTTTCTGGGTTTCACCCAACAAAAAAGCAGAAGGGATGGATAGCAGGAAACACACAAGCCTGTGGGGGAAAGTTCCGGAAACTCATGTGCACATAGGACACATGGACACATGTGGAAATCCAGACATGGGTGCACAGAGAGGATCCCTCTGCTGGGGGGTCGTCATTTGGTCAAGCGGTCAGGCACCCCTCAAAGGCCATCGGGAGGGGCACAAATAGTGCCCCAAGAGACGCTCGCAGCAAGCAGGAATCTGATCACAACTGGCTTTGGATTGTGCAGAAAGTGTGGACAGACATCACAGAGTGGGGACACATCAGCAGGTGGGGTCAGAGCCCCTTGCCCCGGGCAGGTGGGTCAGGAGGAAGAGGACAGCAGTGGCCCCTGGAAGTCCAAGCTCAAGCAGAAGACAACTGTGTGACCATGAGGCCCCAGTGTCCAGGGTCCCTGTGGCTGCTACTCTAATCCTTTGTCCCCGATGGTCCTTTCTTGTCCCAAAGAGAACCACAGGCGGGCGGAGCGATAGCCCAGTGGGTAGGGCATTTGCCTTGCACGCGGCCGGCCTGTGCCGGCCTGGATTCGATCCCTGGCATCCCATATGGTCCCCCCGAGCACCGCCAGGAATAATTCCTGGAGTGCAGAGCCAGGAGTAACCCCTGAGCATCGCCGGGTGTGACCCAAAAAAAAAAAAAAAAAAAAGAGAAAAGAGAGAGAGAGAGAGAGAGAGAGAGAACCACAGGGTTCCAGTCATGGCTAGGGCACTTTGGGACTCATTTTGGGGCAGGGATTTCAGACCTCTCCAGGCTTTGACCTTTGCTCCTGAAATGCCAAGGGACCTGGTGTGTGTCCTTGGGGCCCCTCCCCCAGCCCCCTCGGAGCTGTCACACGGAAAGGCCACAGGCCATGCCAAACCGATAAGAGCCCAGAACTGCTGATGACCTCCAGCCCTTCTGCCAGCAGTCCTGTCCTAAGCCGGCCACGAACTGGACACACCTGTCTCACCTTCTCCCAAGGGCAGGCAGCCACCAGAGCCTGGCCAGGGGCAGCTCCCCCCCTGTCCCCGAGACACCCCCTGTGTCTCCCCTGCCTGGGGTTCCCACCTTACTCTGCCCTGTCACATGCTGACCCCCTGCGCACCATCAAAACTGGAAGATACAGACACACGTGTTGAGAGGCTCATTACAGACACACACGTTGAGGGGAGCTCATTAACAGCAAGCAGCTTTCTGCTTCCCCTTCAGCTTAAAAAGCGGGTTTCAGCCTTTCTACGTGGCAGGAATTCAGCGTGTGAGGGCTCAGAGAAGCCTCCAGTGGAGCTGAGATAACCTGCTTTAAAGAATGCATGGGTGCAGGGACTCCTGAGGGGGCTATGGGGTGACAGATCAGAGAGTCCCCGAGTTCGTTCAGTGTGTGGCTCCGGAGGTGAACCCCACTCCGAGTGATGCACATGGCTGCCGTGTCCCTGCCCTAAGGCCCATCGTTGCATCTTGAGCGAAGCTCTGGGCCTTGAGTAGAACATCCACAAAGCTATTAAGGAGAGACGGCAGCTCGCCTCGTGGTTCTAGCTGCCCCCATCCTGTGCCGTCCATCTGCAAGAGGACCGACCACTTTTGACTCTTCTTCTGCCATCCCTCAGGCCCTCAGGTGTGGCTGTCCAATGGGATAGATTCACCCTCTCCAGCACAGGGGAGGACCAGGGGCTGCTTTGGTCTCTGCCTGGGTCTTTCTGGGCACAGTATTGGCAGAAGTTACTCAGGAGAGAAAACTAACGACCAAGAAACCAACCAGCTCTGGGAGAGAGAGAGCTTCCAGACTCAGCCCATTCTAGATGTGGTGAAGAAACCTTTAGTTTGGTTCTAGTGCTACCACCAACTAGGGGTTCCCATAAGGATAACCCAGCAGACAGCATTGGCCATGAGAACCAGGGGGCTGATGGCGAATGTTCGGGGTCGCTAGATGCTGGGCAATTGTGAAGCAGCCCTTAATCAGGGAATAGCGTTTATGAGTTAGCACAGTAGCCAGAAAAGGTTAGATGATTCCCTAATGTGTGGTCTGAAGTTCACGCGCTGGCCCCAGTGTGTACCACAGGTGGCTCATGCCTGAATGTGGCTGCAGCAGCACTGATGGCAGCTCCAGTATCAATGTGCTCAACAAACAATGAGGTGATGTCACCCACAGCAGGGACCATCTGAGAACTGGACAGTCCTGTGGGTCCTCCTGAAGGCCAAGAGGAAATGTGCTGTAGAGCTGAGAAAGTCATTTTTCTGGGAGTGGAATTTTCCAGACTCCTGGCCATGTTGACTGTGTCCATGAGACGGTGGCTCCAAGCCCCACTTTCCGTCTCACAGAGGAAAAAAGCACAACAACACGTGAGTGGTCACCCCGTGCCAGAAAGCATGAGGGTGTCCGGGGACGGAGAGGCTGTACCGTCTGCATGGGATGCCGGAGGTACTCCTGAGCTCCTCTTTGGCTGAGACTCTGGTCCATCCAGTCCATGATGTAGAGGAGCTAAGCAGAGCCCCAGCCCAGGGTGGGCACCAGCAGCTGTTACGTCACCTCGCCTCCAGACTGCCATTGTGCACCCTTGCTGGCCGCAACAGCCCTGGCTAATGATGCTGCAACAGCTTTGAGGCTGGGGACTTTCAGGGCATCATCCAGTGATGCGCAGGGAACAGTGTGACTCTACAGAGCCAGTTTGAGGACTCCCATGTCCCACCCCACCCAGGAGAAACACTCCACAGAGTTCCTCCAGGGACACAGGTTGAATCAAAAGGAATTCAGGGTCACCACGTGGGGCTCCAGCCCGACATTCCCTGCCACTCCCTCAGCCATCACTTGATCACTTGAATCCCGTTATTCATCGATTTGCTTCGAGCGGGCGCCAGTAACATTTCCATTGGACCCTATCACGTGCCAATGTAGCCCAATGGCATCTGGTTGATTCAGGATTCTGTTACTGGATTTGGCATATCGAACACACATCGGACAGCTTACCAGGCTCTGCCATGTGGGTGCTATATTCTCATTACTTTGTGGGGCTCTCTCAGAGGGGTGGGTAGAATATTTACAGTAATATTCCCTCAGCCATGGCCCTCACATATGGGAGCTGAGAGCAAATTTGAGAGTTTGACTCTGACTCGGAGAGAGCAGCTGGGCTCCGACACCCTGTGCTGCCTGGGCAGGCCATGGTGTGGGCTGGGTCACTCCCCGCCCCCATCTGGGGTGTGACCGGCTCCCCAGCAGGGACCTTGACCTGGAAAGCAAAGCAAGGGATGGCTCCCCACTATTGATTCTCTTGTCGTCCCCTTCATGTCAGCCAGGGACCACTGACCGCCGAGATGTCTGGCCTCGGGCTGTGCATTGATTCACACCCACTGCCCTCCGGAAGCCTGGCTGAGAATGTGGGTTACGGAGGGAGGAGGGGACGTGGGGTGCCCCCTGGGAAGAGCAAAGTCTCCGAGAGCCCCATCTGTGTCCTTCTCAGCAGGAAAGGCGCCACCCACTGACCTTGCTAAGAGGGTCCTACCCCTCCCGCTCAGGGACGCTCTCACAGCCATGGCTCCTGTGGACCTACTGGGCTTCCTCCCACCCATGGCCTTAGTTCTCAGGGGCGGGGGTCTCCCAGAACAGCCAGCAGGACCCCGTCTGCTTCCTGCTCTGGGTTCCACAGCCTGAGCACCCGAGCTCTGTGCTGTCTGGAACTGTTATCAGGCTGCTCTTGGGTATTTGCTCTTTGAGGTCTGGCAGGAAAGCTGGGGATGGGTCAGGTGCGACCCCACACCAGAGAGCCTGGACAGAGCAATCCCTCTTCCTTGGCACACAGGCTGCCTGCAGGGAGAGGGGCACCCTAACACCTGGAAGGGACAAGTCTCCTTCCCCTGACAAATTAGGATTCAAAAGTTCCAAATCCCCATACCCTGCACCCTGTACCCCCTGAGTTGGAGCAATGAGGACCCTTCAGGGACCAGGGAACAGGAGCTCAGGGTCGCTCCAACACCAGCTCCCACTTCCGGCGGGCTTCATTGCTCAGGGAGACACGGGGTGGGGGGGCAGGAGATGGAGCCACAGTGGGGCCCCTGCACGGAGGGAGCCTGCGGGGACTGGGGCCTTCAGAGCTGGGCCCAGCAGGTGTGAAACAGAATCAGCTGTTTCATCCTTGCCCTGTGTATTATGAACCATAGGGGCAGCACCAAGAGGTCCTTAGAGGTACAAAAAGAGGTCCTGAGAGATGGAGAAATAGGGAGGGAGGGAGAGAGGGGGCAAGGAAGGGAGGGACAGAGGGAGGGGTCCATCTCTCCAGACTCTCCCTCTCTTCCCTTCCATCTCTCTCCCTCTGTCCTTCTATCTCTTTCCCTCTCTTTCTTCCCTCCTTTCTCCCTCCCCTCATGGCGGCATGAGGGCCACCCTGGGCGTCCTGGCCGAGTCCCCAGGAACCACAGTGCCCTATAGCTCTGTCCTCTGTGTCCTCATCTGCTGGGGCTTTCACAGCTTCTAGAGGCTCTCTGGAATCAAACAGCAAAACTGGGCCAGCAAATAAAATAGAAATGTTTCCTCTGGGTTGGGTGCACCTGCCAAGTCCAGAGAAAACATTGATGTTACCCTCCCTCAAAGGTGGGGAGACTGAGGCCTGGGCGAGGAGGATCCTCAGGGAGGAGGAGGAGGAGGGAGGAGGAGGAGGAGGGAGAAGAAGGAGGAGGAGGAGGAGGAGGAGGAGGAGGGAGGAGGAGGAGGGAGCCTGTGATGTGTTTCTGGGACACGACTCTGTCTGATTACAGAAGCTGGAGCCGAAACACTCTGACAATTGATGCTGGTAAAAATGACCCAGAGGCTGAGTGCTAGCACCGTGGGGAGGGCACTGGCTTCTCATACTGCTATGTCCACTTCCCCTTCGCTGTCCTTCAAGCCTCAAAGGAGTGATCTGTGAGCAGAGCCGGAAGAAAGCTCTGATTACAGCCAAGAGACAGGTGAGAATGGTGGGTGGCCTGGCCCCGGGTTAGCCTGAGCCAAAAGGGGCTCAACAGTGATGCATCCAATAGCCCCAACATATGCGGAACACTAGGGCAGAGCTAAGGTCCCCAGAGGGAAACTGAGGCAATCGGTGAAATGAAGCCTATCTCATAGAATCAACTGTGATTCCTGGGGACCCCATACAAAAAATACACAAATATAGCATTTAATAGATGGTATTTTATAAATATATTTTTATAAGTATATGCCTAACTACATATATATATGTATACATATATATATATAGTAGGCATACATATTTTATTTTACAGGTCTATATGCTTATACCAATAACTTAGGGACCAGAGTTATAGCACACAGCACGTGACCCACCTGGCTTAGATTCCCAGCACCCCATATGGTCCCCTGAGCCATCCCGGAGTGACCCTTGGAGTGAAGAGCCAGGAATCATATGTATTGTGTAAAGTTCATGAATGTCCTAGATGCTGTTCCCTGCCTGTGGTCCAGAACTCTCTAGAAGCTTGGCATGATGCCTGCAGTGCATGAAGATGATCCTAAGGTGCTTCCTCAATGTTGCTCTTGCTTATGTGGAAAAAAAATTTCTGCTTCTCCACATCGGCTCGCTTTCAGGAACATCGCAGAGTGTGGGTTGAGTGGAGACTCATGCACGCACTCGCTCATGGTTCCTGTCTCTTCCTGTGTTTGAGACAGGGGAGAACGGTGGGTGGCCTGGCCCTGGGGTTAGCCTGAGCCAAAGGGGCTCAACAGTGACACATTCAACAGCCCCAACATATGCCTAACACTGGGGCAGAGCTGAGGTCTCCAGGGGGAAACTGAGGCAATCAGTGGATGAAACCGATCTCATAGAATCAGCAAGTGGGCATTGGTGGGGACAGCTTGGGGACCTGAAGGGAGCCAGGCAAGGGGACCCAGGGATCAACGTTTCTAACTGTGAAAGAAATAAATCAGAGATTCTGGGGCCAGTCTGGTGCCCACTCACCACCGATTAGTTATGTCTGCTGGAGAAATGGCCGAGAGCAGGCAGGAAAGGGGCTGAGGTGGGGGGTCACTCACCAGCATCCAGGGGCGGCCCTTGGGGCAGTGCCACAAACCCTGTTCACCAGCCGTCAAGTTCACATCCATGACAAGAATGAGGCTGGGCATCGCTGAGGAATAGCAGGGAGGTGACCACATCCAAAAGAACCAAGGAAAGGACAGAACCACGGCCAAGAACACATCCAGAGCTGAGCTTCATGGCCACAGAGCAGCTGGGCCAATAGAGACCAGAGGAGAAAGCCAGGTCTGCTTCCTGGCTGCAGTGTCCAGAGTGAAAGATGGAGGGAAGGTCCTATTTGAGCACACCCTGAGAACACTGCCTCTAACTGGCTGTCTGTGTCCAAGGAGCCTCACCTAGAAAAAGGAGTGGGGCAGTTGGGATGTCAGCGTTGGCCCCAACATAAAGGCAGCCCCTGGGCCTATATGCATCACTCTGGCTACCTTCTCTGCCCCAGAGTCAAGGCTGAAACAGCTTCTGGAAACTTCTCTGTCTGATGCAGGAGGCGGCGGGAGGGTCAGGGAGGCAGCAGCTGGGGTCCTGGGTGTGAGCGAAGGCAGGAATGGACCCTGCAATCTGCAGATCCCAGACGGTCTGTGGCAGATGTGGGCTCTGTCTCATCAACACTCCTGGATGGCCCGCCCAGGCCAGAGGCTCAGGAGGACGGCAGGGAAGGTCAGTGGGTGGTTCATACCTCTGGGACTGACGGTGTGCAGTACGGGCCCCCTCCTCTTCTTCACTGTGGTTCAATCTGGGGGCTGACTCATTCTGGGAAGCCCCCACCCAACTGCTTCCAAGTGCCAGGGGCAGGTGGTGTTTGAGGGGGCGTTTAAACACCCACAATTGTCCACTGCTCACTTCATTGCTCTTAAGGTTTCAGAAGAGACCAGGAAACTGGAGTTTCCTGTTGGATACCTGTGTGGCCTATGCACACCCTCCAGCTTGGAGACTACCAGACATCAAGAAAGGTCCCACTGTGCCACTGTCCACCGTGCTCTCAGTGACATGTGTCCCTCCTTCTGGGGTTCCTTTAGGAAAACTCGAATACTCCATAGATGCTTTGAACTGGCACAGAAGGTGGTGGTGGAGAGCAAATTGGGGATGATGGTGACTCTATGATAAAGATGGTACAGGATGACCAGGATGTGGTGACAGGTGCCAAGGAGGTGATGAAATGGGAGGAGGGTGACAGTGATGATGTGGTTTTGCTGATGGTGATGACAAGAATAAGTTGTTGGTGGTGGAGGTGATGGCGGTGGGGACAGCAGTGATAACGTTGGTGGTGATGTGGTGATAACAATGATGCTAAAGTTGATGATGAGGGTGACAATGATGAAGCTGTAATGATGATGGTGGTTGAGGTGAGGATGAGGAAGACAAGGGGATGATCTAATTCTCTTCAGCTGCAGGCTAATAGCGTCACACCCATGTCCCACCTGGCCGCCCATTCTGGCTGCCTCTGGGAGGTTACCAAGTTGCTACAAAAACAATGTGACAATGGCCTCCAATATGTGGTTGCAATGACATTCTACGGCTGCAGGGCCAGCGAGCTTGTCACTCTCAGAGAGCTCCTCCAGGCCCTGCTTTCCAGAGTCACTTACTTACTTTCCAGTTTGGACGGAAGCTGCTGGCTCGCCCTCCCGGCAAGGATGTCTCCATCAGCTAATAGCAAGTGATGGGAAGGGACATAATGAAGTGGGGGTGTAGGTTTGGGGTGGGAAAAGAGCCTTCTTTGCAGGAGCAGGCGCTCAGGGGGCTGTGCTTAATCGTGCATATCAAACGAGGGGCTAATTAAGCTTCTTCCGTGTTTTCCATGTTTTCAGTGAGACTGCCCTTCCCAAAGTCGTATTTTCAAATCAGACCCTTTACACAAGTTCTAAAGGGGAAAGAAAGATTTTTAAAAGGAAAAAGATATGGTTTCAATCAGAGAGGCTAAAAAGGAAAACACCAAACAGATAAATATGAAAGATAAAAATGGGCCTCAGACAGGGGCTTTGGGAGAGCTTGTGTCTTCCGTGGCATAGTAACAACTTCTTGAATAATGGAACTTAATAACATGTAATAAACTATGATGCAGGGGAAATCTGATTCAATCCCACTCATTGTCTGAGCCTGTGAAATGAAGGCAAAGTTGATCTTGCCAGCGTGGTGAATGCCGCTAATTCTGCAGAGGACAGACAAGAGCTGCCCCCCCCACCCACACCCCCACTGCCTACAAGCCCATCCCTCAGGGGCCCTGGCACTGCCCTCCAAACACCAGCCCGATTCCCACTTCCAATGACGATCCTCAGCCGAGGACTTTAAAGTCACAGAAATGTAATTTTTGCAATCAACAAACTATTGTATTAAGTGGGGAACAGAGAGATAACTGGATAGAAAGCCCCCAATTAGGTTATAAAGAATAATAACCAATATGCTTTCATGCTAATGCCAAAAAGTACAAAAACCTATAATAAATCTAATTGAGCACATGTTCATAAGCACCGTTTTCTACCTGCCGAGTTCTACTATACCCGGGTGGGGGCCAAACAGAATTGGGAATTTTTTTTATTGTTATTTAAAAGTGTGATTTCTTTTCTTTTTCATTCTGATTATTTTATCAGTGTCAAAAATGGGAAGGCATAATTAAAATTTTTTTTTTCTGTGGTGCCTCACGGATTATCTCTAAGTACTATCATGGCGGAATGGGGACATTGATGCCCGTGCTGACAGTCTAGTTTCAAACAGTAGAGGGTTGAGCACAAACATATCGTTTTTGCCTGAATTATTAAGATAATAACCTCAGTTTCACTTTATCCTAAGGGGGTGCAGCTGGCTAGTGATGAAAACCCTTTTGCAATCACTTCAAAATAAGGGTTAGTTAGGCTTTCCTGCCCGTTGCGCAGATAGTTTCTTTTGAACCTAAATTTCAATGTGCTTCAGGAACTCACAACCAAAACCCTACCCACTGAATAGTTTTGCAAAGCAGCTAATTAAACTTACTAGCCTGCAAAAGTGATGTTTTGAGAACTAATTCCCTGTCCTTTCCCTAAAAGAACCATGAAATGTTGGTTATATTGGGGGCGGTGGGGGAGGGGCTGGAGGTAGGGGCAGGAACCCCCTCAGTGAACCAATCCCCAGAAAACAGGAGAATCAGGAGCAGCTCATAAAAAGAACATGGTTCCAAGAGATTAAGGTTCAAATAGAGGTCAGAAAGGAGCGGATGGGGGGGTGAGCCGGCGTGTCCCGGGGCCTGGGGATGGCAGGGGGACGGGCAGACAGCCCCCTGCGTCCATCTTCGCGTGAAAAATGGCGCTGCTGGGGTTAATAAAGAGACCAGGCATTTGTTTGGGCTGAGGCTTCAATTAAAATGTTATTTGGGACAGGCAGCACTAATGTCTGGCTTGGAGGTAAACTGAACAGCCGTTTAAGGGGATGAAAGGAAGAACGATTTTTTTTTCCAAAACGCGAGCACGTGACCTGTCAGAGGGCCTGAATCAGGAGTCTGGAGAATTGTGTTGGCTGGGCCCGTGCCCACCCGACCGGGGGGCCTCACAAGCTGAGGCCGAGGCCTCCCCCATGGGATCCCATGTTCCATTCCCGGAGGCCTCTGTGAGACAAAGAAGAATCGGGCCCGGGTAGCTGACCTGAGCGGGCGCTTGTCTGCCTGCTTCTCCACTGCTTGGCTGGGTCTCGAGAACAGAAATCACAGCCTTGGTTCACTGAGTTTCTAGCTTCACACCATGGCCCATCGGTGCAGTGAAGCCGCCTGTGTGGGGTCCTCCCTGAGAGCGAGACCCCACCTGCTCCCCGGCACCCTGGACTCTCTGCAGGCTGTGGTCAGCAGACACGGTGGAGGTAAGTACGGGCACCCTGGAACTGGTCATGTGACGGGGATTTAGGCACCTCTGTTTCTCAGCCAGGCTGTGGGGTGCCAGGGTACACCCCCCTGAGAATTTCTCATGGGCTAGAAAGCATCAGTGGGGGGCAGAAGAGAAATGGAATGAAACTCAGGGTAGGGGCGCAAGACACTGGGGCTTGACTCACATCTTCGAGCTGGGGCTTGTCGGAACCATGCGCCATGGGCCAGGGCAGGAACAGAGCCATGTGGCGGGAGACGAGGCCGGGTAGAGGAGAGGCAAACTGCTGCCCCTGCCTCTCAGCCACGCCCGAGGACGCACACAACAGACTTGGCTTCAAGTCCTGAGCGTGCACAGGACAAGACGTCAGCCACAGTGTCGAAGCTCAGGATAGTCTTGGGGGAGGGAGGGGCCATGCCTGGTGGTGCTCAGGGCTGACTCCTGACTCTGTGCTCATGGTCACTTGCGGCAGGGCGCAGAGACCCTGTTCAGTGCCAGGGGTTGCCCTGGGGCCAGATAGAGGTAGGCACCTCTCTCCATCCTACAACAGCTAACATTTTGTTTCATTGGAGAGAAGTTTTGTTTTACGATGGAAAGAGGAATTGGGTCTGATTTTTTTTTATTGATGAATCAATTTAACTTTGGTAAACATTTGCCAGACGTACTGGAGGGGAGGGTGGTTGGGTCACACCCAGAAGTGCTCAGAGAATGCTCCTGGCTCTGTGTTCCTGGTGGATCACAGGGGAACTGGGGCAGTGTTGTGCATGGAACCACTGCCAACCACATGCAAGGTGTGTGCCTGAACCCCTGTACTATCGCTCCGGCCCTCAAAATTGTCTTGAAGAAGAAAGCTGGGAAAAGCAAAGAGGCCCACTAGGGCTGTGAGTTCCAGTCCTGGTGAAGCACCAAGCAGGAGCTCAGGGTAGTGCTCTCAGCCAGCTAGATGCCTGGTGTGAGGGAATCGCTTGAGAACCAAGCGTGGCATTGTAAAGTGCGGTGGATCTGTCACCCACATCGACTCCATTAGTCACTTAGCACATAGTTCGCCCCCAAACCAACCATCCTCCCCATCACGGAACCGTGGATCTCAGTCTAAGTAGACCCTGACTAAACACCAGCCCCGCCTCGGGCATTACTCATTCACCAGCCCACAGCACCTGGCACCCTGGGTGCTGACAGCCCCTCTCGGTCCCTCCATCCAACGTGGCGCTCCCACACCATGGGTGAACTCTGAGACTTGGGGAGCTCATCAAGACCCCAACAGCAGCATTTCTTTCCCTTCAGGACTCATTTGTCTGGAGACGGGGACACAATCAGACTTGGCGCTTGTATGGACGCTCCCTAAAGGGAGGAAGGGAACAAGGAAGATGTGGATGCGTAGCCGTGAGCTCCAGCCCGCACAGAGAGAATGGCAGGAGCAAGCAGGAAGGGAGCCCCCTGTGTCACCCAAGCTCGGGGACCCCCCGTGTGCTCCCTGAGTCTCACTGCAGGAACCACCAGAGGAGAATCATGCTTCTGACATGGGCGAACGAGAGCTGAAATATTCCCAACAAGCCACATTGGGAATCTGGAATCTCCTCAAGGCAACTCGTACACTGAGAACAACATGTTTATTGGCTCATAAGGGTGTGTCACGCTGCCCTCAGCTGTGCTTGTAGTAAAGAACTCGGTGCCGTTTGGTGGCTGTTGTGATCAATAATACCCTTCGGGAGGCGCATATTGCTCATCAATGGCCACTGATCTCTCTTCTCCTGAAGACGTTCTCAAGGGAGGGTCAACAATAATCTTCTCATTGTGAATTCAGTTAACTGTGCCAGGGTCAGCCACCATGTCCTTCCGGGCTCATTAGCAGAGGCCTCATCACTAGCATCCTCACAAATGCTGGGAGAGCGCTGAAACCAGAGGCCAGCCCATGGGCTTCGTCAGCATCCGAGAGTCGGGAACAGACCAACGGTTCATTTGCTTCTGCTGTACAGAGCAGCACTGGTTAAAATGATGTTTAGAAATTGGCTTACAACAGGGAGAAACGGGACCTCGATGCATGTGCCATACATTGGGGACAACTTGTTCTTTCAAGCTCTCCTGCCTTCCCCATTCTGCACCCCAGACAGTGTCGCAGCCCTGTCCGGTCCTGCCCGGCAAAGAGAAAGGAAGGCTGAGTCCACTGCTCTGGGCCTTA
Organism: Cryptotis parvus; assembly: GCA_021461705.1. NCBI lineage: Eukaryota > Metazoa > Chordata > Mammalia > Eulipotyphla > Soricidae > Cryptotis > Cryptotis parvus. Next base: position 307,904 of record JAJIBD010039299.1, on the reverse strand, counting down.
GCACTGTGGGCTTCAACTTGGAAGCTATATTCCATAGCTGCACCCACAGAAGGTCTTCAGGCACTTTGCCTTCTCCCCTTTTGGAGCTCCAAAGACACCTGAGAATAGGCAGGTGGGTGATGGTGAGGTGGAGAGTCACATGTCACTCAAGCCGATGTTTGTGGAAAAGAGTGTCAGAGCTCATTAGCAGGAGACCTCAAAGCAGCAAAGGTGAACTGAGTATCAGGTGAGAGCTAGGAGGGGAGGGGGGGACAGGAGGAAGGGGAGGGCAGGGGAGGGAAGCACGTGTTGGTAATCACAGGGCAGCAGGAAGGACAAATGGATGAGGTGGAAGCACACTGCTGACCCCTGCCTGCCGCATGTAGCCCTGGTGGCCGTCCTGGAGGAGGGGATTTGTGGGCAGCTGCACCTTGGGCCCGCCTCCCTCATACACACACACACACACACACACACACACACACACACACACGACTCCAACAGCGACCACTGGGCCACAAATCCCGAGGTCTAGCATCTTTGGAAAGAATTCACATCACACTGAATATACTGGTTTTTCTCACCAAACCATAGTGCTTCAGGCCTCTAGCAACACATGCAAAGTCATACAGGTCAGACTCAAACAAAGGAAAACAAAAGAAACAAACCAAAGGCTGAAAATGAAAATGAAGCTTGAAGCCCCTGACCATTGTCTCATGGTCCCACTGCGGAGTTGCTGGAGGGACCCGGAAACAGCCTGAGACCTGCAGTGCCCGTCTGCAGGGGTGGCTCCCTGGGGTCGGGGAACCTGGCCGAAGTACCCCCCAGATCAGAGTTGCTCTTTCTGGGTGTTGCAGGAAGGTCAAAGGTCTGGCGGAGACCTGGAGCGCTGCGGTGGTTAGGGGCTGCTGCTAGGAGGGTCCTGATTCTGTCAGTGGACGTGGAGGACACAGAGCACAGCAAGAATGGGGAAAGTTCTAGATGCCCGGGGTGGGGTGTAAGGGACATGTGCTGCAGGAGGGACAGTGGGGACAGGGTGGAGGCAGGGCGGGGATCCAAATTTTAGAGAGGGGGCAAGGGAGGAGAGAGGGAGCAGAGAGGAGAGTGAGAGATAAGAAGAGAGAGGGAGAGGAGAGAAGAAAGAGAGGGAGAAAAAGGGAGAGAGGAGGAGAGAAAGGAGAGAGAAAGGAAAGAGAAGGAGAGAGGGAGAGAGGGAGAGGAGTGGAGAGAGGGAGAAGAGAGATAGAGAGGGAGATGACAACAATGCTGTTTCTGGAAGCCGCGTAAGGCGCTGAGCCGGCCATGCCTGGGCCCTTCCACCGTGGCACCCGCATGTGCCCGTGCGGTCTCTGATGCACCCCTGTAGCCTCTGACCACCCCCACCCCAGCAGCCTTCTGAGGTGCGAGAGGACCGTGAGCGGGTTTGGGTTAATTATTGACCGAAGGGACGGCTCTTATCTTCCCATCAGGAGCTGGCCCAAGACTTAAAGGCGAGCCAGAGTGTGGTGCCCCACTCTCCCTTCTGCGACACATCCTCATGCCCTTCCCCGGCTTGCTCTCATGGGGGGGGGGGTGCTGGACCGGGGACCCCCCTCACTCTCGCCTGCAGACTGGAAAACAGGAGCAGCGCCCGGAAGCCACACACCCAGCTTGTTGGTGCATATTCCAGGCCTCTCCCTGGGAGAAGGTCATGGCGTCTGGTTTCTAAGAGTGCCTGTGCACTAGTGAGGGAGCAGAGCTGGACTCAGCTGCGGAAGGAGGGGGTTAGGGGAGATGCGTGAGGCTGCAAGAGACACCTGGCCCTGCCTCGCATCCCCATCGGGGACCCCAGATGCCCCCACAGAGCTCCATGCTCCTCTCAGTGTAGGTTCAAGCCCCGCCACTGAATGTAGTGTGTGACCCCTAGCTGGTCCCGTATCAAACTGCCACTGCCAGGGCAGCATTAAAGGGAAGGGTAGAGGGAAATCGAAGATTAAAAAAAAATGAAAGTGTGGGTGATGTGGGCCCAGTCCTTCCCGCCCACCACCCACCCTGGGGCCCCCACCGCTGTGGACTCTTGGCAAAGCCCACAGCCAGGCCCGGCAGGCCAGCCTGCCGGCCACAGCTGCCCCAGATAAGAGGTGGCTGTCTTACTGCCCAGGCTTCCTCTGGCGCTCGGCAGGACCTTCCTTTTGCAAACACACTCCCTTTAATGTCGCGCATGTTGTTTTCCATGGACTCAACCTCGCTGGTGAAGAGCCAGTGGGGGAAAGTTGCAGGGGCGGGTGGGGGTGGGGAGAGAGAGCAAAGGGGGGGTGCTCTCCTTGCCCCTCTTCCAAGTAGCCAGACACCTGCTCTGGAAGAGGCCGCAGCCCGGGTCCATTGCAGCATCTCTGGGTCAGCACGGATGGGACAGGGTCGTGGCCAGTACCAATGGGAAGCCCCGCAGAGTGGTCACTTTCTTTCTGTGAAGTTCACACGTGTTGGCAGGGAAAGGAAGGTGGGGAAGTCCAGTGACCATGGGGGGCCAGGGAAGGGGAACGGTGCTAAACCACAGTGCTCAGAGACAAAGAAAGACGCTCAGAGGTACTGGGGTGGGGGTTGGAGAGGAAAAGGAACTTGTAGGAAGAGAAAAGATGGGCAGGAAGGTGGAGGCAGAGGGCAGCGAGAGAGCAGAGTGGGCAGAAGAGAGAAGACAGAGCCAGCGGAGAGAACACGGGACAGTAAAGTCTGACATGAGGCACTTTCCCCAGAAGCTGCCAACCTCCCGCCTCCCACCGGCGATCCTGGGGAGCAGCCCCCTCCTCTGTGGCTACTGAAGGTCAGGGGGGCAGCTGCAACACCAAATCTTGATTAGCGCCAGTTAAATGTTTTGACTTGAGCAAGACAGGAAGGATTAGAAAGCAAAATAGAGAAGGCTGGGTCAGAAAGAAACAGGAAAAGAAAAGAAAATTAGGGGGAAAGGACCCTGCAGGCACAAAGGGACTGGGGGGGCGCCTGAGGGAGCAGCCCTGTCCGCCACAAACCGCAGAGATTCCCCTGACAAGTTGTCACATTAGTTTAGTGAAACCACAGCGCTATTTACCCCCTTCCGTGGGCTTAATCTCTCCCCAAGCGCGGCACAGACAGCAGCCACGTTTAATAGGATTAGTTCCGTCCACTTTCTCCCCACCCCGCTCCGTTTGTACAATTCTATTTTCGGTGGGTCATACCAGCTCCAGGAGCCCCTAGACTTCCTGGGGGGTCTGCCCAGACCCCCCCAAGTCCCCTGCATGGAGATTTGGCCCCCTAGGGCCTCTTTTGGACTCGGAACTGCTGATCTTATTCTAGTTGGTAACGTTTCCCTCCTTCTTGGTTATCTCCTGAGCCAAGGTGTCAGGCAGAGCAGGTGGTGGCCCAGCCCCGGACTCACTGCTCCCTAGACGGGTGGACTGAGTAAGGGGCCTCAGCTTACCCATCTGTACAGTGGGGCACTCTGGCACTCTTGGAAGGAGCGACCAAGGGACCTTGATTTCTTTAAGTATGAACTGTCTGCCCTATTGGTCCTCCAGGTGGAAAAGTCTCTGAGGTACTGTTACCTCACTAGGGGCCACAAGTGAGTAGAGGCAAAACTCAAGTCTGAGGGGCCGGAGCGATAGTCCAGCGGGTAGGGCATTTGCCTTGCATGCGGCCGGCCTGTGCCGGCCCAGGTTCGATCCCATATGGTCCCCCAAGCACCGCCAGGAGTAATTCCTGAGTGCAGAGCCAGGAGTAACCCCTGAGCATTGCCAGGTGTGACCCAAAAAAAAAAAAAAAAAAAAACTCGAGTCTGAGTCCGGACCCCCAGCCCCATGCAGGGAGTCCCTGTCACATTCCTGTTTGAGCCCACCCCTGCTCTACCATGGGATGGCCCTTGGCCCCTCATCTAGATTCCCCTGGCCTCCTGTTCCTGCTGCCTGGGTGACCCTCCCCACCACCCCCTAGTGGCTCAGCCATTCTCTGGGAATCAGACCCCTCTTGAGGTGACTCATGAGCCCTCCCCCACCCCCTGCGCCTGGCACTCCAGGCAGCACAGCTGAGGCCAGGAGGGGGTACTGATGTGCTTCCAGAGTTCCAGAGGCTGGAAAGGGGGCTTTCAGGCAGCAGTGCAGGGTGCTGGGGGCTGGTCCTACAGGGAAGCGAGGGCACCCTGGGGTGGAGAGGAAGTGGGCAGGGAGATTCAGAGGGCGGGTATAGTGCAGAGAAAAGCAGGGCCACAATTAGAGCTGGGACTAGGGAGCCCTCGGGACCCACAACCTGCAGAGTGCTCTGGGCCCACTAAACAGGCCCCTTGAGAATCTGGGGTGCAGTCTCTAGGGGCACCCAGGCCCCGCTGCCAATGGGCCTCTTCTAGGGTGGGGGAAATTACACCAGCCTCAGCCCCTGGGGGTCCCACACTTTCAGCCCACCTTGCCTGTCAGCATACACCCCAAGCTCGCCCCTACCCCTCTACCCCATCTCAGAGTCTCTCCTGACCCTGCCATGGCAGCACTGCCCCACCCTGCCTTTTCTCATCCTCGCTGCACTGAGTGGCATCACCTGTCCCAGAGGTGCTCCTGATCACCACGGTCCTCTCAGGGGCGTCAGAGGGGTGCTCCTGATCTCCACAGTCCTCTCAGGGGCGTCAGAGAGGTGCTTCCCCTCCCCATGGTCCTCTCACAAGCATCAGAGAGGTGCTCCCCCTCCCCACGGTCCTCTCAGGGGCATCAGAGAGGTGCTCCCATCCCCAGGGTCCTCTTAGGGGCATAGAGAGGTGCTCCCCCTCCCCATGATCCTCTCAGGGGCATCAGAGAGGTGCTCCCCCTCCCCACGGTCCTCTCAGGGGCATCAGAGAGGTGCTCCCCCTCCTCCAAGGTCCTCTCAGGGGCTTCAGAGAGGTGCTCCCCCTCCCCACGGTCCTCTCAGGGGGCGTCAGAGAGGTGCTCCCCATCCCCACGGTCCTCTCAGGGGCATCAGAGAGGTGCTCCCCATCCTCACTGTCCTCTCAGGGGCGTCAGAGAGGCCAGGGCGGAGGCAAGGACTGAGACAGGGGCTCAGTGTCTGAAAGGCCTGGCAAACCCTGATTCGCAGTCACACCTGTCTACTTGAACATGAATCCACATACATGACCACACACATGCACATGCTCTGCCCAAAGATCGCCATGGGCACTCGGCATGCAGACACTGAGGTGCTATTGGGAGTCCCCAATCAAGGAATGGAGTGACCCCAACTCTCAGTGTCCCTGGCTCTCCCTAGGGACACAGTGAGGACTTAGCTTCAGTCTCTGCGGGTCTGGCCTGTGCTGTCCCAGTGCACACCCGAGGAAGCCAGGAGCAGAGGAGACAACATGGGAGGGGCCCCAGGTCGTGTGAGCAGAGAAACAGGCTCAACGCACCGGGAAGCTCCTGGACACTGTCCCCAGTCAACAGTCAACAGGGTCTGAGGCTCAGGTCAGGCAGAGCCCAGGTCTCGGCCGCTGACCTCAGGGCGCCCCACGACCCTGACAGCCGTCTCCCACCTCCCTGTTCCCAGCCTCTGAGCCGCTTTCCCTGCATCCACGGATAAAACATTTCAAACATATTTAATAGCAATTTCAAGAACCAAGCCGCATATGGATTTTGCTTTTGATCTCAAAATGATGACAAACAGACACTTAGATACTTCATAAAAGAAATATCACCAGAAAAATGGTTGAAATCTGGCTTTCAACTGGGGCTTGCTCTAATTTAAACAAAATGCCAGTTCAAGAATCATTCTTCCCCCCCCAGCCCCACACTACCATCCCCCACCATAAGCCCAAACCCTAGTTTTCCTCCCCTCCTCTGAACCCCACCTCGAGCTTCTAGTGCACAGTAAGAGTTTTCTCCAAGCAGGGTGGGGAGAATGAGGGGACTCTTTCTAAACACAAGGTTCCTCCTTCTACACCAAGCCTTGAACTCAAATATTACCTGAAGTGATACCCAAGGCTTTTGGACTGATTGAAAAGTCTAAAAGGGGAAGAAGACCGGGGGGATATTGCATTGCCCCCAGTTTCGAAGCCTCTACCCCTTTGCATTCTGAGTGTGCCCACTTGGAGGCCCCCCAGGACGCTCACCCACTCCTGTGGGCTGTTATTAGTCTTGGTGGTCTCTAAGCCAGCAGCCGTCATGCAGGGGGATGCCATGGCAGTGTGGTGCCCAGCACTGGGGACTAGAGAGCAGCTGGCTGCCCTCCGCACCCTGTGGGCCCTCCCCACCTCCCTCAGTCCTCCTTCCCATGCAGGGGCTTGGGGGTTGGGCCTGGACCAGCAGGCTGTGGCCCTGACTGAGTGCTTCCTTGGAGACCAGAGACCCGGTGCTGGGTAGGCAAAGAGGAGGCAGGGCTGGGACAGAGAGGGCAAGGGCACGCAGGTTCAGGATCGGAGGTTCCTTTCCTGCCCCTCCCCAGCGCCAGCATTTCCCAGGAGTCTGCCTTCCTCTGCCCCTGGCTAGCAGATCAACTAGCTCCCTGGAGCATGCGCCAGGAGCAAGGAGCAGCCCTCCCTGAGTCCCACCCCTCGCCATCTCTCCTGCCTGCTCCGCGGGGCCAAGGTGCCACGAGGCTTTGCCCACTGCGCCCCCATGCGCAAAGACATTGCTGACACCCGTGAGCCCCCACCAGCTGCTGCTCCCAGTTTGCGGGCGCTAGCTCCTGGACATTTCAGGGGGCTAATCCCAGCCCAGCAGGGAAGGATGTGAAGGCACACAGTCAACCTGCCTCCTGGCAGAAACCCGAGAGCGCGCCTGGATCACCCAGAAAGAGGCTCCCTCCACCAGCTGTGGCCCAAAAAGATAAAGCACATCTCCCTGGATTTATTTTTGCTCCCCTAAAACCGCCACCTCTCAGATTCCTAATGGTCCTGGGGCCCAGAGTTATTTTGAAGGAGGGAGAGGGGCGACAGCACCTCTCAGTGGGCTGGTGCTGCCTGGGGAAGGGGGGGTGCTCAGCGGCTGCCGGGGCTGGGCGGAGGGGCTGGATTATGTAAGCAACAGCCTTCGTGTGCTCATCACCATCTGTTAATATCCTGATATTGGAAAGTTCAATGCCTGATGCGAAGCCAGGGTTGGGGGCAAAGAGAGGCCAGCCCACGCTTTCTATTTTGGGCACCTAGGGACCCTCCACCCCTCCCTCGGCTCCCCCACACCCTATTTTCACCCACTTCAAAAGAAATAAGTGGCCCAGGGCCCTCTCCACCCCGTCCCAGCCTATATTTGTGGGGAAAGTGAATTTCTTAAGGTCACTTTGTTGCCATGAAACTTCCAGATGAATTCATATATTTATGACTGCTCCAGGCTCCCTCTGGCCACTGGATTTGTATCTGAGACTTTATCGTGTTTTTTTTTAACTACTTTTTTCTCCAAGCACACCCTTGGCCCCCAAATTCTTGTAAGGGTTATATTTCAACTTCTCTGCCGCCATTCACTCCTATTTACTTTGAAAGCTGTTGGTTAAACAAACATCACTGGGAGAGTTCCCAGCAGCAAAGCTTCCAGAAGAGAGCCCACAGCTGCTAGCAGCTACTGGTCCCCCTGGCATCTCATCCCCCCACCCACACACATGTACACGCACACACACATGCACACACATATGTGCACACCCATTCAGAACAAATTCAGGGTGTATTCCGCCCCCACTGGACTTGGGACTGCAAAGCAGGGCCAGACACCACCCCGCGACCAGGTCTCTCTCTCTCTCTCTCTCTCTCTCTCTCTCTCTCTCTCTCTCTCTCTCTCTCTCTCTCTGTCTTCCTTCTGGGCCGAGGGACGCTCAAGGATGCCTTGTGTGGCAGACAAAACCCTTGTCTATAATTCCCGCCTGCTGGATCCTACTTGAATTGCCCAGAATGGGCTGTTCAGGGCCCCAGGCAGGGCTGCTCATAAAGTCTTAAATTAGTTCTCCCCATTCTTATTCCCATCCAAAAAGGCTTGAAGAGAGCTGGGGGCTAGAAGGGCATTGGTTAGCTCAGGGCTCCTCCTGGAAGCCTGAGACAAGTTTGCTTAGGAACTGACAGCTTCCATTGACAACCGCAAAAGCTCAGAGGGGGCTGGGTGAGTGGGCGAAACTTGGGGGTAATTTTTAAGTTCTTGGGATCCTGGTGGTGGTAGGGTGGAACGAAAGGCTGACCCAAAGCTTGGTCATGGGTTTCAGCCCTGGAGGTTGTATCTGGGTGACAAGGAAGCTGATAAGTGTCGTCTCCCATTAAGTAACCCAGAGTCGCCCAAGAGGGGTAGGGGGCTTCTGCCTTGCAGCCTGCAGCCGCTGGCAATGGGGGTGGGGGAACGGATCCGTCTTTAGAGGCCCCCAATTGGACCAAGGGGATGGACAGCTGTGCTCAGCAGCTCCTGGTGGATCCTGGCTGCGAACCGAGCTCGCTGGCCAGGAGCGCTGCTGTTTTCGCCTGGCGCTCCCGCGCTCCCGTGCCTTAATGCGGGCTGCGAACCGGCGCCGCACGCAGCAGCGAGCGAACCGTGAGTCTCCGTCGCCCAAGGCCAGTGCTCTGGGGAGCTTCCTGGTGTGCTAAGCGGCGGCCCCAGCGAGGACCCTGGTCTGCCGTCCTAGCGGATAGAGAGAGAGGGCGTAGCGGGAACTTTCCCCGCAGCCGGTCCCGCGCAGCGCCTGCAAAAGGAACGCGGGAGGCTGGGTGCCACCGACCTGTGTGCACGTGCTGTACCCAGGGCTCTCCTTACCTGCTCTGCAGGCCCCTCCCTGCCGCCCCTCTTTATTTTTAAATGTCAAGCTTGGCAGATGGTTTTAAGGTGCCCAGGGCTTGCGCCCTGCGTCCCTTTCTCCCACCAGTTTTATTTTGTGCTCTGGCGCTGACACAAGTACCAACTGGAATCCTTCGAGAAAAAAATATAAAGCACGAAGGCTAGGAAGGAGCGTGAGCCTTCCAACAGAAGCCCCAAATCACTCCCGCGCCATCCCGCTTACCTCGAAAGGACCCAATCATCAGAAACCTTTTTCCTTCCTGCAGCTAAAAGGCCGCCTGAGTGCTCCTGTGTGTGCCCCTGAGACTTGGTGATTTGTGGGTGCCTGCTCTCACTACAATGCCCGTCTTTGGAGCTGTGAGCAGTGTGTTTGCAGCCAGGTGGATTGGGGTTGGGGGATTTCTGAGCCGCAGAGAGGCTGGCCCGGGAGCCTGGCTGTTTCCTTCTCCCCAGCCTAATCTGACCGGGCGGAATTCTTCCCCTCTTCACTGTTTGAATCCCGTGCCAAAAGTTCCCCTGGTGTTGGACGCAGACACGGTAGCCTCTATCCGTCCTCCTCTTTCTTATCCTGAGACACCTTTCACAGGTGGCTAAACTGCAGGCTGAAAATGAGAGGGAGGGAGAGAGAGAGAGAGAGAGAGAGAGAGAGAGAGAGAGAGAGAGAGAGAGAGAGAGAGAGAAATTGTGAGAGAGAGATTGTGAGAGAGAGATTGCGTGCTGCACTCGCCCGCGTGTGCCTGGACATGGCCAACCGTGACAGCGGTGCTGTTGTCGGTGGTGGTCCGTTGTGGGTCTGAGCGTTCTAACACACCTCACAAACGCCCTGTTGTGCCGAAGCAACAAGATCCGACCTTTGATGTGATTAGATTGGAAGGACACACGGAAATTGCCCGATTACCCTCTTCTCCGTAAAAACCCCGCATATATAACCATCACCGCCGACAAATGGGTGCCGGTGAGTCCGCGGGTCGGCCGGGGTGTACGGTTGTCTCTGCTCCGCAGCCTGGGCCGCATCTCAGCGTTTAAAGGACCCTGAAGTCACAATCGCGGCTGCTTCAGTAAAAGCCCTTTCTGAGCCCGGCGCGGGACTCGTTCAGGTGCTTTGTAAGTCGCAGCCCCTCCACCAGCCCCTTCGGAGAAACCCCTTAGGAAACTGTCTAGTTCATCCAAAAAGCGCCCATCGGGGAGTGTTTCCCTCTGGGACACCAGATCGCTCAGCGTTTGCATTTTCTTACCTAATACAACTTAAAAGTTTGTTATCCAGCCGTCAAGACTGCAAATTCTGCTGACACCTGGGGGTGGGTAACCCCGGTAAGCTGGTGGTGCTGTGGGGGTGTGGGGGCAGGGGATAATAGCGAGGGCATGGTGCTCACTCTCTCTTCTTGTCTCTCCCCCCAAAAAAAAAAGGCTGCTGGACCTTCTCCCCAAAAGCCAATGTTGGAGGTAAGCAAGGGCAAACGTTCTTTCTTCTGGCTGCCCCTTGCATGGGACACTGCCTGGGACGCAGCCAGGACCGTTTTTCTGGGAGCAGATGCAACGGACAGAGCCTGCGCCCCACCTCTGGCAAGGATCATTCTAACCCCGCCGCCTACCTGTCTCACCGAGTTCACCTCCCTGGGAACCGGCCGCGTGGGCGGGAGAGGACGCATCCCGACACCCCCGGGCCAGCTTTCACAGCTACTGGGGTGGCGGCGCTGGGCGCCTCCCCCACTTCTTCCTGCTGCACCCCTCCACCCCGAACGCCACCCCCCGCACTTTCTCTCCCGCGTACTTTTCCGCGCCGTCCTGCACCCAAGTCGGAGGAGCGCGCGCTCGCTGGCCCGGGCACTGGGCCACCTCGATCAGCTCGTATCTGGGCACTAGGAAAAAGAGAGAGAGAGAGAGAGAGAGAGAGAGAGAGAGAGAGAGAGAGAGAGAGAGAGAGAGAGAGAGAGAGAGAGAGAGAGAGAGAGAGAGAGAGAGAGAGAGAGAGAGAAGGGGCTGCAGGGCGGAGGAGAGAAAACGGGAAAGGAAAGAAGGGAAAAGCCTCAGGAGCTGCCCGCGGCCGGCCGAGCGCGCGACGAGGGAGCAGGCGTCGCGCCCCGCGCGCCCGCAGATGGCTGGCTCGGGCCCGGGCGCGGCGTCCAGCGCCCCGCGGCGGGGGCAGGGAGGGCGGGGGGGGCGGGGCGGGCGCGCGCGGGGCCCCCCTTTCCCCGCCTCGCTCCGCAGCTCCGCACCCCCACCCATGGGCCAGATTTTTTTTTCCTCCTCCCAAGTTCTCTGGCCTCGCTATCCCCCTTGGAGCCGAAGGCGCCTCGCGATTGGGTGCTGGGCGCGGGTACGTCAGTCAGACTGTGACGTGCGGTCTTCCTGTTTCCTTCAGCTGTGTCTTAAAGTAAATCTTGCCGGGCAGCCGAGCCCTCCAGCCGCGGGAGCGCTCGCAAAGCCACACGCTGCAGGCGGGCCGCCGAGCCAGCGAGCGAGCGAGCGGCGCCCCGGAGCAGCCCAGTGGGCCGCGCGCCCCGTCCGCGCGCCCCCGCGCCCGCCCGCCCGCAGCCCCGCGGGGTGTCCCGCGTCCCCAGCAGCCCCGGAGCGCGTGAGTATCCTCCGCCCGCGCCGCTCCCTCCCCCTAGTGCAGAATCACTTGTCCCCGCGGCTCCGGGATGGCGAGCTCCCCGGGCACCGAGCCGCGTCTGCAGCCCCTGCCAGTCTCGCGGGGGTGGGCCTTTTAATTTTTATTCACACCCGCCAGGGGGTGAGAAACGGTCTTAATTCCCATGAACACCCCCCACTCCAGCTCGGAGACCCCCAAAACAGTTTCTCAGCAGCATCTCGCCGGAACTCCGCGCTCTCCGCGCTCCCCACTTGCTAAGAGTAAGTGATAGCTGAGCTTTTTTTTTTTTTTTTTGAGGGGGTTTCTTTGCTCTTTCCTGCTGCCGGCCGGGGGTGGCCTGGATGGAGGGGTGGGGGCGGGGGGCGGTGTTGCTGGACTTGTCGCCGCTCTGGTCACCTTTTGTGCACTCTTTCCGGGGTGCCCGGAGGCGCGCTGCCGGCTCTCCGTCCCCGTGTGTTCCGGCGGTCCTCTCTCCTCGGGAGAGGTTACCCCAAGAGGGGGACGGGGGAGCTTTTGTCGCTGTTGTTGTCGTGGGTCTGGATCCCCGCGCTTCGCCGAGCCTCCTCCGAGCCCGGGTCCCTGGGATAAAACTCCTGCGCCCGGTCCTTCTCCCTTCTCTTTGTCTTGTTTATTATAGCCGCCTTTCTTCGGGGCGCTTGCAATTTGCTTGTTATTTGCATACCTTTCCCTTCTGCTGGTGACCCCCAGCCTAGGGCTGGGGAGGAGGGAGGCCAGCGTTTTTTTTTTGGGGGTCTGCCAGCAGGAGGGGGCGCTCTGATTACTTTGCTCTCCGCACTGCTGTGGACGCCAGAAAGCCTGGATGGGGCCGGAGCGGGGCGGAGAGGGACCGGGGAAGCCCGCGCGGCGCCGGGCTTCTGCGCCCCCAGACCCCAGTCGGGGCATCTGGGTCAGGTTCGGCGCTGTAAGGCCGCCTTGGGAGCTTAGGGCGGGGGGTGGGGGGGTGGCACGGCGGAGGGAGCGGGGAGCTTGCGGGTTCCGCAGGGGCGATGGGGCCCCGGGTGTTCCTCGGGCTGCTGATGGCGGGGCGCGGGCGCTCTTGGTCCTCGAGGGAGCCGCGGGCTGAGACCCGGCGGGGCCGGGGCGCGCCCGCAGAGCTGAGAGAATCTTGTCGCTGGGGAAAGCACAGCTGTGTGACGGGGACCAACAAGGAGGTGGGCACCGACCGAGAGGTTGAGGGGGCGCATCACCACCCCAAGTCCAGTTTATCAAGTCGCTTCTGCTAGGTCGGCTAAAAGGAAGGCGGAGAGAGAATGGAGAGGGCCGGGAGGGGAGAGGGTTTGGAGACACTGCCGGATTCCTGGGTCCACCTGCCTTTCTCCTTGGGAAAAGGAGAGAGCCCCCCCCCCCCCCCACCCCCCCCCGCAGCAAGCGGGCAGGAGGGACAGAGCCGAGAAGGAGTCTGGCGAGGAGGCAGGTTGCTGAGTTCTTGGCAGAGCAGAACCGACGCCTGGGGGGAGGAAGGCAGAAACTCACCTGCTTGCTTTTATTTTTTCCGAGAAGGTCCGCGGTGCCTCCTTGAGCTTGTGAAAAAAAAAAACGGAGCAAGCAGGGGATGGCCTTTGGAAGTCCAGACTCCAGGCTGCTCCTTCCCTTCTGCCTTCTTTCTCTCCTCCCCTCCTGCCCCCCAAACCCTCCCTGATTAAAAAAAAATAACAATAACAATAATTTCCTTTCCTAAACCAAATAGGCAGAGGTCACTTCACTGAGTGCCTGACAGGTGTGTTGTGTCAAGAAAGGCAGGTGCAAACTTCCTCTGTTCCTGTGTGTCACGGTTCCAGACCCCAGCGCCTGCCCAGGGCTGGGAGAGTTTATGAATTTATGGTTGCTCTGTTTAATAGAATTGTCCCTGCTAATGGGAGCCAGGCTGTTGTTATGTTTTGAGCCCCACCATGCGAGAGCTTTGGCCCGGGCTGGGGACCAACTTGGTGTGTGTTTGCTTATTCTTTCTTAAAAATGTTGGCAGGCCACTGGCTGGCCTATGTCCTCGGCCCCTGCCTGGCAGGTGGCTGAAAGTAGTCCTGTCTGGCCGCAGGTGAAGGGAGATTGCCTTTGCTTGGATTGCAACTCTGTGGGCACTGGGGGTGGGGGTGGGGGGGTGCCTGGGGATGAGTGTGTATGTGTGTGTGTGTGCGCGCACACACTCACTCTGGGCTGCCCCTGACTGGTGTGACCAACTGCCAAGAATACCAGAATCAGTTTGCAAGTGTTGCTGCTTTTCAAGCTTATCTCCTTAGCATGCCTTCTCCTCCCAGCCGCCATAGGTAGGCATATGTTAAATACTTCCCAGTAAGCCCGTTGTCCTGGTACCACACATGCACCAGAAGGTCTTATCCTTACCAGGCTGCAGGAGCAAAGTCTCAAGTCCCTGAGGGGTAGCTCTGCTGTCGGGGCAGTCAGTGAACGAGGAGTTTCTGACAAGAACTTGTGAGTATTCCCTCACACCTCCAAAATGGGCTGTGTGATGAGCAGGAGCGGAGAGGAAATAAAATGCAGCGTAACCGGGCTGGACACGTGAGGGAGACGTGGAGAAGGGACGGAGTGGACGCAGCCCATGGGAGCCTAGTGTTCACCAGCCTCTCTCTCTCTCTCGACCTGCACAGTTTTTCCCTCTTCGAATGAGCCACTTCTTGAGTTGCAGGGCTGAGGCTTGCTGTGGTTTGGGTTACTTGGATGCTGATTTTGGTTATTTGAAAATGAGAGGACCTGTCGGCCAGTCTTTGGACAAACTTCGTAGGTCCCCCTCAACACTTTTCCTTTGGTGCTTTTGCTAATTTTCTTTGGGTGCCTTTGAAGTTCTTTAATAATGAAAATATCATTGATGGACCTATGGGTGTGTTCTCTGCTTTATTTTTCAATGGGTAATGAAACTCAGTAATATTTTGCTCTGTCCCTGATGCAGATTCCTCTCTAGTTTGATCACCAGCCTTGGGGGGAAAGTCGTGCATACAGAACATGCATCTTTGTTGCCGTACTTCGGGTCCTAATATCCTTTCTTGAAACAGTGCCGGCAATCTTAAAATGTGAGCTAGCTGCCAGTGGTGCTTTCTGTTTGCTCCCAGTGAAAATGGTGCCTTTCCCATGAATTTCTCGTATTAATTTCTGGGAGAACCTTCTGCTTACAACTGTTTGTTCCAGGAATTTTTAGCAGTGGGGTTATAAAGAAATTCTAAAGTGGTTTGACTTTTATCATTTGAAGTTGGGTTGGCCATGATAAGTATTATTGTAGGATTCGAAGTACCCGTCTGAATTGGAAAGAGCGTGTACATAGAATATCTTGACCCTTAATGCTTAAGACATTTAGAATATTTGTTTTCCACCAAAAACAAAATTGTTGAATTTTACCCTCCTTAAGATCATTTGTCATTTTCTTTTGTTTACAAGTCTGATGAATTCTTACTTTTCTAATAAATAGAGGTATACATTTGTGGTGTGTCTCATAAGATGGTCTCTTCATTTTGGAGGTGGAAAGATATAGAGTGTTGTGGTAGGGTTGCGGCATTGTAAAGAAAATGCTTGGAGAAGGGTCTTCAAGCTGGGAGACTTTCCACAATGCCATCTTATTTATTGAAGCATTATCTTATACCAAGTGGCTTCTTCAAAATGCGCACCAAAGACTTTCTTAGCTTGAGCATGGAGCTGAAACTTCTGGTGAGGATTAGTTTCTAATTAGCAGAACTGAGCTCCTAGGTAGAGTGCTCAGAAGGGTGAGGAGGGTGGAGAGAGCACCAAAATCAAATTACCTGCCACCCTTCCCCGCCCCCCCCACACACATTCAATGCCTGATCTCCAGATTGATTTAAAATGTTCTTTGTTTGTGAGAGTCCATGGGAAATTTCATGGCCAGGTCGGCCCAAGTAAGTGGGAGGCCCGAGGCCCACGCAAAGGTCGTGTTTGAAAGCTAGCCGAGTATAGACTTGGCCAGTGTTTTCCAATCAGTTGATCAACAAAGACAGGTCATCTAAGTAACCCAACCAGGAGTCCATGCCAGGCTCACGATCCATCCCTACAGAGCATCCCAGCTCTGTCGGACTGTCTGCTGAATTACTTTTAGTGAAACACTTGCTTTGTCCAGATGACTGGACTGTGGGTGGCTTCTCTCATGCCCCAGATGGCCCCTAATCCATGTCGCATGCTCGGCCACCTGGGTGGATGCAGGACTGCAGGTTCCTCTGAACCCCCATCCCCACCCACTCAGCACGCTTTCTCTTAGCACTGCTCTCCAGATGCTGACAGTTCTCCACACTAACCATGTCTTCCTGATTCTCACGGACTCCTGGAGTGGTCCTGCCCTTCCTCGGCCTAACAGGCTGATTTGTTCTTATATTGTCTTTTCGGGGGGGGCTCTGGGCTCAGATGGCCATTGTGGGACTTTTTCAGGTGTTTGTGTGGTCAGATACCTGGTACCCAGACAGGTATTTCCTAACAAGAATATTCTCTTTAATCTCTGCCTTCGGGAATGTTTACAGAAACATTAAGTGTTCTGGGGAATCGAACACGGGTCTCAGAAAATGCTTTGGGGGTCAGTTGCTGCTCTAGCTGTCGTGGGGCTCACCAGACGGTTTCATGTGGCTGCTTCTTCAGCTCCTGGTGAGTAATAAAATTAGAAGAGAAGGAGAAGAATGGTCAGAAGCTGAAACATGATGGTTTCTAGTGGAGATGCTGAAACCTCCAGGACTTTTTGAAAATCAAAGCTGACAGACTCTGTCAGGATAAAGCCATCGGCTGTTGCCTCCAAGCCCTGCTACTGGGAAATCACAGCCGCTCTTGGAAAATGTTTGTCAGTGATTATATTTACATGCTCATCATTTCACAAGGCATTTTCTCCTGTGGTCAATATACTCACAGGCGTATGTTGCTGGGGGGGGAGAGACGGTACTAGTCAACTTGTCTCTGAAGCAGTTTTAGTGACTCCACCTTGCCTGCAGTCGCTGTGCGTTCTGGTCCACCTTTGTTTCTGAGTTTAGGTTCAAGCTCTGTGGGGGAAAGAGATTTATTTGGGCCTATTCATGGATTTTCTTGTCTTTCTGTATCACAGTTTCCCCTGTCCTCCTCCCCTGTTCCTTTTGGTCCTATGTACCACAGCTCAGCTGGACACAACAGTGTGACCCGCAAGAGTTTTCATCCTCTTGACCCCCAAAGGGAAACGGATCATTACAGCATCTGAAAATTATCGACTGCGTGAAAGATCGCAGAAGCCCATCGAGTTAGGTGCATTGTGAGGAGGTGGCAGGCGAGCTGGTCCCCGCAAGCACGGCGCAGCAGGTTGTGACAGCCTGTGTCTGTGTGAGGGGAGAGGAGAGGATGGCTCTTTCCATATCCACAGCCCAGGCTGCCTCTTGGCTCTGGAACGAGGCTGAGATGCAGCTGACGCTACCTGGGCCAGAGGAGGGGAAGGAGGGTGCAGGCAGCGGAGGCGAGGGGATGCTGGGTGACCTTGTGCTCGTCTGGACAGGAACATCCTTTACCAGCCAGGGCTGGGGGTGGGGATGGTAGTAGTGAGGGGCTCTTTGGAGCAGCAGAAGGATAATGCAGTGTGAGTATTGGGGTATTGGGGGGTGGTGTCAAAAGTTTGTTGGACATTGATGGGAGCTGCCGGGGGTAGGGTCTTCGTTACTTGTGATAGAGAAAATAAATCGTACCCAGAAATTGTTTTGACTTATAATGGCAGAGAACTCAAGTTGGGGGATGCCTCAGAAGCCTCTTTGGCTTCATGCTTTCAATGCCCTCACCCAATGTTCCCCCTCTCTATGCAAGTTTTTCTCCACAATGAAATGATTTTGTCTTTTTTTTGTTGATGTGATCCTTTTCCCCTTCTCTCTCCTGACAGCCCCCGCCCCTCATAAGCCCCTCATGCTTTAATGAGATATTTCCCACTGTATTTCTGTGTTCCTGCTGCTGATTTTACTCTTGGGGTATGGAGAATTTTCTATCATTTCAAACACAATTTCCCACCCAATTCTGAGATTATTCTGCTCCGTGGCCATGCCTGGTCCAGTTGATTCAGAGACACATGACTCTGTAGCAGGAGACGTCATATTAGCTGCCTTTCAAAGAGGCTTTTAAAAATGTTTTCTATAAATCAGGAGAAGGGTTACATGGTGAACTCTTTGTCACTTAAAAATTTTTTAAAAAAAAAGGAAAGATAAAGGATGTGCTTTTCCATCTGAGCATCGAGCACGTTCTTCATTTTTACAGGTTATTTCATGCTGAAATTATGCCTATCTGCATGGATAGTCATTCTTTAAAACTAGCCACAGATGCCGTCCTAGGGTGCACGTAGATGTTTTCACAGGTGAACCGAGAGAGGCGGGCACAAGTCCAGGCTCTCTGCACGCCGCCTTTGGCAACACAGCCTGTTATTGTGACGACGAGCTCTCTTAAGCCAATGTGAAGTTTAATATTAGATCAACCCGGCGTGAAAGAAATATTTTCATTTTCTTCATGAAATGTTCATGGCAGGCAAAAGGTATATGGCCACCAAATCTGGGACGAGGTAGCATCCCCAGCTAATAAGTCCCAGAATCTGCCAAGTGCCTTTTATGCAATGCAAAGGACCGTCTTTGAGCCGGCACCCCCAGAAACAATGGGGGTTCAAAGGCAGGAGCCTCACCCTCATGCTTGTGTTTGAAGGCTATTTTCTCTCTCCCTTTTATATCCTCTTCCAGCCTTTTTGTCTGTGCTTTCTATCAGTTTGGGGTAAGAAATAAGAGGACCAACCGTGAGTGTGAAAGAATTTTTTTAGGCCTCTGAAGCCTGGGGGGCTGGGGGGATGGTGGGGCGTGGTATGATTTTACCAGCAGCAAACCAGGACTGAAGGGATAAATTCTTCTTGCCAAAACTCAAGAATTTATTGTTCCACCTGTCAGTTTCTGAATGGTGACATGTCCTCCTCCCTGAGCCCAACTTGAGAAGTCATCGAAAGGGCATCTTGGGCACTTATAAATATTCTCATGATCCCGTGAAAATGTGGCAACAGATATTATCATCACATTTCATTTTACTGGTCCAAAGGCACCTCTCTGCTAAACAAGCAGGTGTGCGTGTGTGCGGATTTCAATGCTACGTCGGTCGTTTAGGTTGGTAGGAGGCTGGGTGGGGGGGGCAGGGGGACTGTCACTCTTCTCCCCATTTCACATCTGACAAAAAGGTGGCAAAATTCATGAGTGGACGGGGTGTTCTTGAGCACGGGAGGTTTCCTCCTTTTTATTTTTATCACACCCCAATGGCCATCATTTTGACCCAGAAAATAAATTCTCATCCACATCACCTGTCTTCTCCATGTTTAGCCTTATTCCTGGAGAAGAGCCCCACTTTCTGGTAATACAAATCTCGGTGCCCAGACCCAGTATTTCATCAATCGCTCATCAGAGACTGTTTTCAGAAGACTCTACCGTTTCTTCTGCAGATAAACAGTATCATTTTAGGTATTTTGAAAGAGAATCATATTACTGGTGCTTAAGCAGTTTGGGCTTTTTTTTTTTAATCTTAATCCATCTTAAACCAGTGGAGCAGAAATATTTAAAAATGTTTCCTTTCAAGCAGAGTGCATAATAAATTGCAATAATTGTAATGTGCCATGAATCCCAAAGCCTATGCATTTTGCATTTGATTCAGGATTGAGGTCAGGAAATTTGGAGAAATTTAAAGAAAATGATTCATCAGTCCTTTTGTTCTGTTGGCCAGGGTCCCGGGATTCTTGAGCTGTGCCCAGCTGACGAGCTTTTGAAGATGGCACAATAACTGCCCAGTGATGCCCGACCATGAAAGCACAGCCCTCTTAAGCCGGCAAACCAAGAGGAGAAGGGTTGACATCGGAGTGAAACGGACAGTTGGAACCGCGTCTGCATTTTTCGCGAAGGCCAGAGCGACATTTTTCGGTGCCATGAATCCCCAGAGCTCGGAGCAAGATGGGGAGTACTCTGTGGTGCAGCACGCAGATGGGGAGAAATCAACGTGCTCCGCAAGCTGCTGAAGAGAGCGAACTTCGTGCGAAGATGCGATGATGCCTTTTCCAGGAGCGACCATCATCTCCCAGCTGTTGAAAAATAACATGAACAAAAACGGTGGCACCGAGCCCAGTTTCAAGCCAGCGGCCTCTCCAGCACGGGCTCCGAAGTCCATCAGGAGGATATATGCAGCAACTCTTCGCGAGACAGCCCTCCCGAGTGTCTTTCCCCGTTTGGCAGGCCCGCCCTGAGCCAGTTTGACATGGATCGTTTCTGTGACGAGCACCTCCGCGCCGTGCCCGCGTGGAGAATATCATCCGGGGCATGAGCCATTCCCCGAGCGTGGCTCTGCGGGGCCACGACACTGAGCGGGAGATGGCACCGCAGTCGGGGAGCCCCCGAGAAAGTTACCGGGAGAACAAGCGCAAGCAGAAGCTGCCGCAGCAGCAGCAACAGAGCTTTCAGCAGCTGGTGTCGGCCCGCAAAGAGCAGAAGCGCGCGGAGCGGCGGCAGCTGAAGCAGCAGCTGGAGGACATGCAGAAGCAGCTGCGGCAGCTGCAGGAGAAGTTCTACCAGGTCTACGACAGCACCGACTCGGAGAACGACGCGGACGGCGAGCTCTCGGAGGACAGCATGCGTTCGAGCTGCTGGACGCCCGCGCCCCGGACTCGGGCGGCCGCTCCGACCCTGAGGCTGGACCCTGGCCAGTTCATCGACCGTGCCCGGGCCCTGATCCGCGAGCAGGAGCTGGCCGAGAACAAGCCCAAGCGGGAAGGTGGTGGCCATAAGGACCGTGAGCCGGGCCCAACCCTGGGGGGCAGCACCTGGCCGAAACCTTGAAGCAGGAGCTCAGCTCAGCCATGTCGCAGGTGGTGGACACGGTGGTGAAGGTCTTCTCGGCCAAGCCCTCCTCCCGCCAGGCGCCTCAGGTCTTCCCCCCAGCTCCAGATCCCCAGGCCCGCTTTGCCGTCCAACGGGAGAACCACAATTTCCACACGGCCAACCAGCGCCTTCAGTGTTTCGGGCGACGTCATCATCCCCAGCCCCTGGACTCATTCGGCAGCGTGCAGATGCCCGGGGCCACGGACCAGACAGAAGCGCTGCCCCTGGTGGTCCGCAAGAACTCCTCTGAGCAGGGAGCCTCCGGGACTCCTGCCGGCGGCCACCACCAACCCCTACACCAGTCGCCCCTGTCGGCCACGGCGGGCTTCACGGCATCCACGTTCCGCCACCCCTTCCCTCTGCCCCTGATGGCCTATCCGTTCCAAAGTCCCCTCGGTGCTCCTTCCGGCTCCTTCTCGGGCAAAGACAGAGCGTCCCCTGAATCCTTGGACTTGACTCGGGAGACCACGAGTCTGAGGACCAAGATGTCACATCACCTGAGCCATCACCCCTGTTCTCCAGCGCACCCACCCAGCACGGCCGAGGGTCTCTCCCTGTCACTCATCAAGTCAGAGTGTGGCGACCTTCAGGACATGTCTGAGATCTCACCCCTACTCGGGAGTGCAATATCCTTCTCTCTGCCCCCACCCCGGGAGGGTGCATCCTGGCTTCCCCCAGTGGGCAGGTAGACCCCAGCTGCTCCCGGACCCAGTCTCTTGGGTTTTGGTCCCCAGCAGGACACACATAACAAGTGCCCGACCCTTCCCATGCCGCTGCTATCCTCACCAACAGTCCAGGGCCCAGTGCCACCATTGGTAGCATTTGATGTGTTTCCTACCAGGATTTCTGCTCTGCTGCCCACTCCCCCAGCCCTGCTTTGTGTTTAAGAGTTAACATCAGAGGTGGAAGTATATATATTTCTATCTGGGTGCACATATACATCTATGGGGACCCAGCCGCGCCGGTGCTCAGGCCTTACTGTCTCTGGGATCATGCCCAGTGGGGCACAAGGGCCCCTATTCAGTGCCAGGGATCCATCAAACAGGCAGCATGCAAGGCGGGCACCTTCACCCTGTACCACCTCTGAAGCCCTGCCCCTGATCATTTTATTAAAGGTGGGGTGTCTTTTTTTCAGAGTAAAGGGGAAGAGTGGGCTCAGTTCCCCAAGATATTCTAGAGGGTTAGTCCTTGGAAGCCAGAATAGGGCCGGCTGGGGTGAGGTCTCTGGGGTGCAGGGTCATTGCTGGGCATGGTATGAGGCCTTTGTCCCTCAGTGAAGGAGATGGCCAGGTACTGGCCCTTAGACCCATCACCTGAGGTCCTTTGCAGCTGCTCCTGTGTGTGACCAGCCTCCCCTCTGCTCAGCCAGACACAGAAACCTTTTGTCCTAATATACACAAAGCAAATTATTTGGGAAAGTGAGAGCGTCCAATTCAGTATAAAACCCAGCCGGATTGGACTTCAGCAATGGTTGTGCTGGCGGCCCCCTCTGCTTGGAAGCTGATTTTTTTTTTTTTTTTTTGGGTCACACGGCGATGCTCAGGGGTTACTCTGGCTCTTCGCTCAGGAATTATCCGCGGTGCCGGGGACCATGGGATGCCGGGGATCGAACCCAGGCTGCGGCAAGGCAACGCCCTACCCGCTGGGCTATCGCCCGCCCCGTGATTTTTTTTGGGTGGGGAAAGCAGTTAGCACTTTAGAAGGCTCTCCTGTTTCCCAGCTATTTTTAACTGCTAATAGCTGAGGATTTGGGGGAGGGGGTGTTATTGTTTGTTTGTTCTTGTAAATTTATCCTTTTAGTAAAGTTTTTCGAGTGTTACGGCCCTGGGGTGTTGTGTAGGACAGGGGCAGCAGACAGGTGTGTGTAACACTGCCAGGAGCATGAAGAGAAGTTGCTGGTGCTGGCATTTGGGTAGCTGGGCCCACATTGGGTTTCTCTCAGGCGTCACCAGCCAGCACTCAGGATGGGGTGGGGTTCCCGTGAAGCCGTGGTGGGGGTATGGGGGCGGTGCTGGGAGCCCAGCTGAAACCACCAGAGGGTCTGTGCACAGTGTGCTCTGAGGCAGGCAGGGCCCATCCTGAGGGCCAGGGAGGGAGCCATCAGGCCTTGAGTGGAGGGCAGGCCTGGGCATGGGCACGTTTAGGGCCTTCATGCCAACACACCAGTCACAGAGTCAGCAGCGCCGTGGGAGGGGACACGGGCCCAGTCTGGAATCAAATGACAAGAAAGGCCCTGGGGATGGTGCCATGGTCCCTGGAGGGTTTCACCCTTGGCTTTGGTGAGAAAAGCATCTTTTGGCCTGTCAGCCAGTGCCCAGGACTCGACTCTGGTTCCTCTAAGGTCCCTTCACTTCATTTTAGAGGCAGGATTTTTTAAATCAAAAGATGGACAAGCAAACTGGCGCTCTCTCTCTCTCTCTCTCTCTCTCTCTCTCTCTCTCTCACACACACACACACACACACACACACTTTCAACTTTATTTTAAAGCCAGTGTTATAAATTAAGAGATGGGCAGACTCTCTCTCTCCTCTCTCTCACACCCATGCCCACGCATACACACACATGAACACATAGTCGCACACACAATCGTTGCACATGCACACACATTTGCACATGCTGCGTGTGCACACACACGCTGTGACTGCCTGGGGCTGGGCTGTCCTGCAGTTCTTTAAGCTGGATGCCGGTTTGTTTTCTCTGTTTTAATTAGACGTTGCTGTTGCTTTGTAACCAGATAATTGTACCCATGCTTTCTTTTCTTTTTCTTTTAAAAAAGTAAGTTGGGGTCTTCCAGGCAGCAAATCTTTCCAATTGCTTTAAGGGTTCGCTATGCTAATTGTCACAGCATCTCCAAATCCCCTGAGGAATTCTGAGGCTCTGAATGGAGAGAGTCCTTTTATTCCTCCACATACAGGGCCTGACGGCCAGCCAGCCCCCGCGCTGCTGCTTCAGCTGGACTTTTCCCTCCTCCTCCCGGTCTGCACCCCTGCGAGGTTTGCAAATTCTGTTCCTACCTAGGACGTGCTCCTTGCTTGCGCCACCCCTCATCTAGCTGCTCCCATAACTAAATAATTTGACCCTATTGTCCTGGCGAATGTCTGTTACCCACCCTCTCTCATAGTCCTTTCTCTCTGCCTCTGCTCCCAGAACCCTCCCATCGTCTGTCTCATGGAGATCTTAGTTCTGGCAGGGCCAGAGACAGGCTGAGAAACTGAAGGTGGAGGCAGTGTGAGGCCCGGCGGCTGTGCCGCTCCTCTCTGCCTGCTAGCGCTGAGCTAACTTCACTTACCTGCTGCCCTACCCACCCGAGGCGGTAGTCTCGGGCTCTGAGTTAAGGGCCATATTGAGGAAGGTCTGAGTGGGTTGGGAGTGTCTGAGCCCCTCTGAGCCCTCTGTGGGCAGAGATCTGAGTAGAAATGGCACAAGGGGCCGCACCGCTGATTCTTCTGGAGGGTTCGGGGTTCTTCAGGTGTGTCATGTGACGCCGGCATCATGACTTAATTTTGGACGGATGATTCAGTCCCATGCTGAGCAGCAGCACGTTTTTTGGGTTTTGTTTAGATTTTATGTGTAACATAATCACTTTTAAAAAACATTTTAATTGAATAACTGTGAATGACAAGTTACAAAGATATCTATGGCTGCTTTACAGGAGTGTGTTGTGCGAACATGGGTCCCTTCACTGGTGCCTCTGCCTTCCACCAATGTTTTTTTTTGTTGGAATGAAGTCTCCCGGTGAGCCATGTGGGCGCAGCTTGTCACCCAGCCCTGGTGCGGCACCTTCAGCACCTCTGTTCCAGCAGACCGGAAACACGCGTCCTGCCCTGGCAGTTCAGAGCGCATGACCCCGCACCTGCGACACGGGCTTGCATCTTGGATAGGGAGACGCGTGTTTAGTGTCTTTGCAAATACGTCTCTCTAATCAAATATTCAGTTTTATTCAAATCCCCAAAGAAACGACGGCCAATTGCTTTCCTTGGTCCTGTTCCTTGCCGCTCACCTTCTTTGCATCTTAAGAAAAAATTGTTTTGTTTAGGCCCCTGGACATTTGCATGTCCCCAGTTAAAGCACAGGAGTGGTATTATGAGCAGTTAGGAACCTACAGGTGAGGAAGTCCAGTTCCTCCCCTTCCAACACCCCCTTCCCCAGCCTGCTCTTCTCCTACCACTGACTTTTAGCGGACCAGGCTAAGAAAGTGAGAAAAGCCTTGGATGTTTAGAAAGGCAAATGGTCTTGTCATTAGAAAACCAAAATCCGCCTGGAAAACCCAGACTGAGAATGTCCCTTTCAGCAGCCTTGGGGTGGCCAAGGCTGGACTCCTCTACAGCTCTATCTATTAGCTATAAGGAGAAATATTTTTTCAAGAGCTAGGATTCCAGCTTCCCACCCAGCCGCCCCCTCCCCAAATCCTGAGACGATGCACGCAGACTAAATCAACAGCCCCCTCCGTGCACATGTCCCAGCTGTCCTGTGGAACTTCTTTCTCATTGGAGCACCTCTGCTGTCTCTTAGGGAGTGCTGAGCCTCTCCCCCAATCCAGGCTTCTAAGAAGGAATCATCATGGAGTAGCGCCTTCCTACTTGGGTTCTTTGAACTGAAGAAAACCCTGTGGCCGCAGAGTTTTCAGTGGCCGCAGCAGCTGGCTACCCGCCGGCCAGGCACAAAGCGTCCTTAAGCGGGGCTGGGGAGCAGGGCCGCCGCCCCAGCCCTATTGCTTGTTCTCCTTCCATTTGCCTTTTTGCAGCCTGCCGGTTTTCCTGCCGCGGCTGTTAGGTAAGGTTAGATTGTGCTGGGTAAACAGACAACACTTGCAGTCAGGTTGTTTGAACACCGCTCTGGGTTCAGCTGCGGTACCCTGCCCCCTCTGATCTTTTATATTCTGGAGCAGATGTCTTTCATTAATTTATGGATTTATCATCTTTTCTTTTTTTCTTTTTCTTTATTCTTTTTCTTTTCTTTTTTTTTTTTTTACACCTGGCAGCTGTCTCAAGTTTCAGCAGTTATTGTCCTATTTTGCATTGCACATAGAATTGAATGTCATCTGTCTTCACAAAGCTATGGCTAAGAGAGCTGAGGCAAAGCCTCGGAGCTGCCAGGACGGTCTGCCTGTGCTGCGCCCCCTCCCCACCCCCTGGACCTCCTTAATATTTATTTGTGCTCATTTTCTTTCCTGGCCTTGAATGGAGCTTAGCTCGTTCGGTACAGCTGTATGTTTACTGAATCTATTCCATCATGACTCACTGTGCGTGTGTAAGTATCCTGGAAACAGCTCGTGCTTTCTTGGAAGAACAGTTGCTTTTCAGCACAAGCTCTTAAAAGGGAAATTTACCAATGGGTCCAGTTCAGATTTAATTTGAGGAGAAAAAGGAGGGATTATCTGTTGGCTTTTAAATGTTTCATTAGTTATTTTTAATAGTTTATTAGAAGCATCTATTGTATTAGAATTTTATCTTAATTACACAATGACCAGGGAGATAAAGATTTTTTTTTCCCTGTGTTCCTTCTGAGCTGATCAATTCCAAGTATTGTCAACCGGAAACATTTTAAAGCAAAACAAACTTGAGAAATTTAAACTGGATTTTTTTTTTGTGTGCGCAAAATAGAAAACCTCTAACTTCTAATCAAAATAAGATGAATTGCTTGCTTTTTAATTTTTTTAAACAAAAAAGATTTCAAACACCTCAGGATAATTTAAGTGTACGGGTCCTGCAGGAACTTTGAGTAACACGCTAAGTATCTGAGAAGCAAAACAATAGGTTTGGTACACAAACATGTTCTGAAAGATTGGGAGTCCACTCCCTGCCTCCCCACCACCCCCAATGATTAAACATCCCGGGTTGTTTGAACGGAGCCGTCTGAAAGAAAAGATTAGAACCCAGGTCTGAGAATGTTTGTCCAAGTTCGGACTCGCCTAAAACTCTTATCACGGAGGCAGTAGGAGACAGCTTGCGGCCATTATTCCACTTATCCATTTGGACAGATGGGCCTGGAGTGTGTGGCCGCCTCTCGCTCACCCCTCCAATGGAGGTTAGTGGCGGGGCTCTTGGGCTGGTCTCCTTGGCACAAGAAGTATGCCAGTCATAAATTATCGTCTTTGTAATCATTCAGGATCTCAAACAAAAACACGAGTTCGAAGAGGCTGCTCCTGCTGACAGCCGAAATCAAAATTTCTTTCTTCCGTGTTTCTTTTCACCGGGGTGGGGGTGGGAAAGGGAAAACGCTCTAACTTTCGACGTACAGACCAAGGAAACCTTGGTTTTTTTTTTTTCAAGGATGTGTGTGATCCGAAAGGGAAGGATTCCTTGTCGTATCTACAGCTGAGTGCTTGGTTAACACCCTGTTTAAGTAAGCAAGGAAGGGCTTATCAATATTAATTTGATGATCTCTGCTAACTTTCTAGTTTCCTCCCTTCTAGGATTGGTCATGCTTGGTTGATGGGGGTCGTTCCGAAACCTTCACCTTTTCCTAAACACGTGTTTTTATTTGGCGTTTTCTTTGGAAGGTGTGACTTATTTTTTGGTTGAATGGTAAATTGCATGCATGCAAGCAGGCACACACACACTTGTGCACATTTTTTCCTTCCTCTTTCCCTTTATTATTTTTTTTCCCAGACTCTCTTTTAAAGAAAATCCTCAGAGAAGCTTCTAGGAAACATCCTTAATTGACCTTGTGGGGGATCACATTGATTTTCTCCACGTGCATCTTCATTTCTGATAAATTATAAAGCCATTAATTTGCGGAGGCAATGGCGGGGCCAGGCTGCCACCCAGATGTGACCAGAGCAGAGGCCCAGCGTCTGCTGCAGGCTGCCAAGGGTTCAGGAGAGGAAGCGGGAATGTTATGGTTAGCCACACGCTCTCTCTCGGGAACGGTTGGAGTCACGGCTGTTTACAGATCTAAAAGGTAATGATGTTTCCAGATAAATAGGCCTTCGTATTTGGGGTAAGTGGCCATTTATTGATCTGCTAACCCACATTTATCGATTTCTGAGCCCCAGCCACTGGGTTGCTCTCAGTCGAGTTAACTAGAAATCCAGGAGAGGCAAGTTGTGTAGTGTTTGGTTTTGGGGTGATCATGGTGGGCACAGAAGTGGTGCCTTCCCCCATTCTGCTCTCAGGGTGCCTGAGGCACCAGCCCTGTCCCTCCCAAGGCTGAGGTGCTGTTGGAAAGGGAGCTGTGAGTCGACTCTGCAGACCAAGGAGGCAGGAAGAGCAACGTGGAAAGACAGTTGGAGGGATGCACCCTCCGGCCATCCTGCAACTGGTTCAGCACTGTGTGAAGTAATCAGCAGCACTGTCCACTGTCCACGAGGCTCACACCTGGCTGGTCCTTGCATGTCAACTACAGACAGGCCAAAGATACCCCTGGAATGGCGAAGGAGAGAAGAGTCGGGGTGTGCCTGTTGGGTGCTGGGTGCCTTGTCTCCTTAGCAATAAGTGAACATATGGATAGTGGGAAGGTCCTTAAAGGAGGAAGGAAGGTTTGGTCCTCAGCGACTGAGCCTTGAGTTCACAGACCGCTCACTGCCTGCGTCCTGGACCTCAGGGAAAGCGGGGGCCAGTGGCAGCCCCCTTGCCCTGTGTTCCAGAATCTCTGTTGCTGCTTGCTGGGTGACCCCCTTGGGCAGGGGAGTGGAGTGCAGGGAGTGGGGGTTATGTCCTTGTGTTGCCAGAAACATTTTCCTTAACCCCAGCATCCCACATGCAGGAAGGGCTGTCACCCAATCACTTGAAAAAAGGCCAAGCTCATGTTCTTTTACACACGTTACCCCAGCTCCAACATGCTGAAAACCTACTTCTCCGATGTAAAGGTAAGAAGTTCCTTCACTGTCTCTGCTGGCGGGACTGGGGCGGGACGTTGAGAGCTTGAAAGGGAGGGGTGCTGGACGGGGATGGGGGTTCATTGATTGCACCTCTGGTGGCTCCCCATTGAATACACTGGCTTGCACTCCGGGGAACAAGGCTGGGCTCCCTTTGGGCAGCAGGGTCAAAGGGCCCGCGGTGAAGTGTGGCTGGGCTGGTGCCCTCGGGACTCTGGGGCGGATGTTTCTGGGGTTCTTGAGCGAGGCTGTGAGGAGGAGGCGACTTTGTTTCTTCATGCCCTCCAGCCGCAGAGCTTTTCCTTGTTTCTGTTGTGGTTTCTGGTGGTTTCCTATATTTGCGCCTGTGAAAGAAACTCAGGCACGGGGGCTCTTCCCCCTGCCGAAAAGGCGCGTCCATTGAAATTCTTTCTGCAGTAGCTGCTTAAAAACACAAGTGATCATTGTCTCTTATTTACAACTTAATTTGTTGTTGGTGTAGAGTGCACTGGAGCATACGGAGGATGAACAGAGTGACAGATTCGGGACACATTATTCAAATGAGGACATGAAGCCGTCAGCCCCCCAGCTGCAGCCGCCCTCAGTCTGCTGAACGTGGGACCTCCTGGTTCTGTGTGTGCGTGCGGCGTGCGTGTATGTGTGCTGCAGCGTGTATGAGTGCGTGTGTGTGTGTGTGTGTGTGTGTGTGCGTGTGCGCGTACCAGTGGACACCCGGCTGCGTCAGGACACATTGTTAGCCTCCAGTTGCTGTTGTGCTAATCATCTCTAACTTTTTAAAACAGAGATTGGGCTTTGATGATAATAAAGGCGCGTGGTGTCATTATCCACGAGACGCCATAAACATGGCATTAGCCAGCATTGGTTTATTAGGGCCGGGCACGTTCTCCCTGCCCCGAAGCCCACCCTCACAAGGGCCAAGTTTTATCTGTGAGTTCTATGGGGGACTTGAGGGACTTGCTGCTGCCCAGACGTTGGTGCCTCTCTGCCCACCCCGCCCCCTCCCTCCACCCGCTGGCCACCTCATTTTCATTTCCTTTCGCTGCTGTTTGAGTTGGCCTTATAGGAAAAGTTCTGTTTCCCTCCTGTTTGCCTTTGAATTGTGTACCAACTTCAGCCTTTTCTCTGTCCCCGTCTCTGGCTGCACTCCTGAAGTGGAAGGCCTGTTTTCTCCCCGGTCCCTGCCAGCAGCCTTGGCGGAAAGGGAAGGCTGAGAAGGGAAAGGTCTCAAGAGCTTGTTCACAGTCTCTGAGCCCAAGCAGGGCAGAGAGACCTCAGGGTCCAGGACGGGGGCTAGCCAGGAAACCGTCCTACATAGATAAATAGGAGGAGTGGTCACTGGTGAATGCCTGCTGGTTTCTAGACTATTCTAGAACCTGACAAAGCTCTTTTCCAGGGGAAGTCTCCCAGCACGGCCTTTGTTGCAGTGGGTGGTGGTGAGTGTGGCAAACGCGGCTGCCTGCCCAGCCCCATGGTCCAGTGACCTACAGCTCTGTGACCTTCTCATGTGACCCGAATATGATTTATCCTGCACCTTTCATCCCCAAGCCTTCAGCAAGGCTTTTACAGGGCCCAGCCTAAGGGGCTGACTTGGCCTGGAAGGCTGGGAGCAGCCCAAGGGCTGGGGAACAGCCTACCAAGGCCGAGGAATAGACACAGTGTGTTTTCTACGGGGAGGGTGTGCAAACGTACCGACAGAGGTGCATGGGTGTGTGAGCACATGCACACATGTGTGAGGGTTGTGTATGTGAGTGTGTGTGAACATGTATGCGAGCATGTAAAGGTGAGTGCACTTGCCTGAGCATGTGGGGGCATGCAAGGCTGTCTGAGTGTGTATGTGCATGGGTGAGTACGAGTACATGTGTGTGTGCATGTGGAAGTATGACTGAATGCACACGTATGAGCACATGTATTCATGGTGAGTGCACAAGTGTGACGAGGAGCATACAGGAGTGCAGAGAACGTGTGTGTACGCAGGTGGCTGTGCATGGGTGAGCCTGGTACGTGTGTGTGCTTGTGTTTGTGGATGAGTGTGGTACATGAGTGTGTGTGTGTGCCTGTGCATGTGCAGGAGAGGTGTGTGTGTGTGTGTGTGTGTGTGTGTGTAGGGTGGTTTAGTGCTTCTAAACTCGGAGCACTGCAAAACCAGCCAGAGCTGGCATTGAGCCCTTCCGCTCTGCAGACCAGCCCTCTGAGGAAAGAACAAGCAAATACGTGCATGAATCTTTCATTTAAAGTGCGAGACTCAGGTGGTCGCATCCCTCCACAGGCTTTGGAGCGGGTGGGGACTTGGCCTCACTCTCGATTATCCACTCTAATGAAAGGGGGCCACAAGGGCAAATAATTTTGGGGAGAATAAATTATAAAAGTTTGACATTTCGCTACGCTTCCCCCTCCTCCCTCTGCCAGGATTCAGGAAATTTGTAATCCCTGAGCTCGTGCTGCTGGTGGTGTGAAGTTAGGTACTGAGAGGCAAGTCCAGGCAAGGTGTTCCAGAAACATCCTAGAATTCAGTGGAGCATTTCTTTACTATTAAGGGAAGTCCAGACTGGGCTAGTGATGGCATATGGAGTCATGCTCATCTCTAGGTCCCTCATGCTAACAAGCACACGGTCTGCATGTAGCCACTTTCTGGCGATGGGGTGACTTTACGGCAAAGCTGACGTCACTGGCCAAGTTCTCTGCAGACAGGTGAATCTTTATTTTGGTTCCGATGAAGGAAACTGCTACAGACCCGCACAATCCTGAGCCCTTTCGCATTTTTAAAAAATCTGAAATGAAACCCTGCCTCATAGATGTTGAGCCTTGACGCCATGGGCCTGATCAGTCCAGCTGCCGTGACGCAAGGCCTGGTCGGTTTCCAGCTCAAACCATCAAGCTCTGCGCCCAGCATGGGCAGTGGGGTTAGTGAGTTGGGAAGAGTCGCGGAGGACGTTTTGTGTCATGGACAGGATGGCGCCTGCCCTCCAACCCAGCAGGTGCTTCTCTGCCCACAGTTAACTCTGGGGGGCTTAGGAGCGGGAGATTGGCGAGGGAACCCCATCCGATTCACACACACCACACGGGAAGAGAAATCCTTCAAGAAGCATGAAAGCAGGATGGTATGGCAGAGCTGTAAACAGACTTTCAACTCCCACAGCGACTCAGACAAAAAGCCCCATCGTTTGGGGACCTCAGATGCTGTGAGACAGGCTGGGGGGGTGCCCTGGTGAGGACCCTGCAGGCTTCCCAAACAGAAGCCAACAGCGTCACCCTCCCAGCGCCTGGAGCTCTTCAGGGCAAGAGCCCCAGTGATGGTTCCGCCCCTCCCCACCCTCCACCCCCGCCCGGCCAGTCACCTGCTGCCTGCTGTCCAGATGAAGGTGTCAGGGCTGATTTTCTATGCATCTTTTGACCACGCTCACTGAATATGCAGGAAGTTTCCCCGCCATATTGAGGCTGAGCTGTCCCGTGGGAAGCATCCGTCAAAGTCACAGGGGCCCACACCCGGGTGGAAACACAGCGTCTTTATTGTGGCCATTAGTTTTCTGCGGTAACACATTAACACACCACAGAGCTTTCCTTGATACAACAATTGATCCTTTGCTTGGAAGTCACTACTGAACTCGGGAAATTAACTCTTGCAAGTTGGACACGCCACCCCTCCCTCCCCCACCGGCCCTCCGCCGGGGAGTGTATCTGGAAAAGGAGGGGAGGCATCTGCTTTTCTTTCCTGGGGGCTGGCCGCAAACATTCAGCTCTCTTCTTGGGGGCTTGCTGCCCGCTCGGTCCTGGAACTGTTCTGCTGACCGTTTTGCTTGTGTGATGTTTGGGGGAGTCTGTTGTTCTTGTCCATTCTTTCTCCCCGGTATTTCCATTCACCAACAATACGCTTTAAATCTCCCTTTATGTCCCGGCCCTGAATAATGGCGAGTGTACTTACTTTTTTCTGTTCTTCCCCCATTAGGTCATTCATGACCATTCTAGAAAATAAAAAAAAAAAAAAAAAGAAAACCTCCTATTTTTTTTTCCCCCTCTACAGTACTCTTGTCCACATGAGACAATGTCTTGTAACAATGCCGGAGTCTAATCTCCATGTCAAAGCAATTTTCATTCCCCAGTGCACAGCCTGCTATCATTTTGTAATGTTTTGTTTCTTATTCTAAAAGAATTAAAAAGGAACAGTAAGCCGTCACGGGGGCCTGTGGTCCTTATCTCAGTGTCTGGAAATTTGGACAGTGTATTTTACCGCTGAGATAAAATGGAGAGAGCTCCAAGTTCAGCAAATCGTAATGGGTTTAAGTTCTATTGAAATCGGCAACCAGAAGATCAGATAACGGGGGTCTTTCAGTTGTCTTTTTAATCGGGTTCCGCATAGGCTGAATAGAGACGGAGCAGACACACGGAGTGAAAATATAATTCTTGGATAGGTTAAGTACATGTTTGAACTCTTGCAAGCAGAAACGATTTGCTGATGACTTAATCATTTTCTGGTCAATTATCACGAGGGCCTTGCAACTCCATAGCAATTAGGATGCAAGTTGGCCTTTTGGGAGAAACACCCTACTCCCTGACTCTGTCTCCCGGTTCCTTCCACTCTCGGCCATAAATCCTCATCCGTTTATTATCTAGGCTGGTGGAGAAACAACTTTTGCTGTGGTTGTGGTGGCCTGGTGCAGCGCCTAGCCACCATGGCGGGCCCTGTCTGCTTCCTGGGGCCTTCGGTCCCTACAAGGTGCTCTTTGATGATTTGTGATTTATGTCCCCAACTTCTTCCTGGAGGGGGAACCCCTAGAATGGGGAGAGAGGCCCGTGGTGACAAAAGGCAGGGGGTGTCTGTCATGCTGTGTGATAGAAAGCTCTGGATTCATTGGCTCTCACTTGGCGAGTTGTGACAATGTGCAGTGACACAGCGGGAGGGGCACCTTTGCGGTCCCCACACTGTCTCCGGGAAACCGTGGTAAACAGTTTTAAAGCCTCCTCATGGTATCACAGACTTGGCATTAAAAAAAAAAACAACAGCCAGTCAAGGCAGGCTGATGCCACCTGGGTAGCTTAGTGCTGGCCACACCTCCCAAGCAGGCCAGTCTCCAAGGGAAGGGGCGTGCCGGCCATGTCTACCGAGGCTGTGGTGAGCTTCTGCATGTGGTCTGAGCTAACAGCCTGGGCCTGGGCACAGTAGTTGGTGCCCGCATACAGCTGATGACCACAGGGCCGTAAGAAGGTGCTTCCCTGGCTTAGAGCTTCCTCCAGCCTTGACTGTGGATGGACACACAAATCTCACGGGAAGGAGAGGGGTCTGTGAGGTAGTACTGAGTTTAGGGCGCGAGTCTGGTGTGTACCTGACCGGGGCTCAATTCCCAAAACCACACAATGTCCAGAGCATGGCCAGGTGCAGCCCTGGTGGCTCTCAGCACCATTGGCATGGCCTGGGTGTCCCTGAGCAGTGTCCCCAGGTCCTAGTACTTACCCGATGGCCCAGTGGCTGAGAATTGTCCAGACCTCCTGAGCACTGCTTAGGAGCCCCACCACCCCGACTACCAAATACAAACTAAGGAAAAGAACGAAATCAGGCCAGTTACAAATCCTCCTTTGGCAAGGCCAGTAGCAAAATTCACAGGCCACATCCAACCCAGGGCTCCCGGGCTCGCGAGCGTCTCCACTGGGTGTTTAGTTCTGCCAAGAGCCACGTTTTGGCTCCGAGCAATGGGTGCAGCTGAAGGCAGGGGTGGGCTCTGGGGTGGGTAGGCCACTCCCAAACTTCCTTTGTGGGGGCAGTGTCAGTGTGGCCCCGGTTCTGGTGGCATTAGACTTGGACCTTTCCCAGGTGGGAATGGAGAGGGGCCCTGTGGCTCCTGAGTGCTGCGAGGGTCGGGAGGCGCGGGACCCTCACCCGCCTCCTCTCGCAGTTCAACAGGTGCATCACCTCCCAGCTCATCAAGTGGTTCAGCAACTTCCGCGAGTTCTACTACATCCAGATGGAGAAGTTCGCGCGCCAGGCCATCAACGATGGCGTGACGGGACGGACGAGCTGTCCATCACACGGGACTGCGAGCTCTACCGTTGCCCTCAACATGCACTACAACAAAGCCAACGACTTTGAGGTAGGGCCCGACTTCCCTCTCCTTCCCGCTCCCAGGGGCTTCCCTCGCCCGCTGGGGTCTAGCAGAATCCCCTCCGTTGACCCTCATCTGCCCCTGGCATAAAGGGACAGGCAAGCCCTCAGAAAGGACCAGGCAGGAGGAAGCAGGTTCTCTCCCCAGGGCAGCATTGCTTCTGCTCCCTCACTCCCCTACTGCGCCCTCTGCATGCCAAGAGGGTTTCCTGCAAAAGCCTGGGGTGGGGTCCCTGGCCCGATCCACATCTCTTCTCTGCAGATGTGGGACCTCATGGTGTCCTCCTGTTCCTCTCTGTCACCGTTCTGTGTTGGGGGCATTTAGGAGGGCCTGGGCGGTGCTGGGGAAGGGCGTGAATCAGCAGCCTTGCATTGTTCAGACCCTTCTTGGACACACGTGTGTCTTATCTCCAACACGTGTGTTCTGGACTCAGCTCAGAGCTGCAGTTCTGGGAAGTGGGGCTGCCAGAGCCTGGGTTTCCAGCGTGCTCATCTTGGCAACTCAAGGGCTCTGGATGCAGGGAACCATGCGGGCGTTTTGCTGAGCTCTGATTGGAGGTGGACGCTTAAGGCTCCTGGCTGGGCTTCAAGCGGGGTCAGAGTCGCATGCCAGGCCTCACATGCTTTTCCTAAAGCGTCGGAGGCATCTGTCCTGCAGCTCCCTGGTCCTTGAGCCCAGAGGCCCCATTCTCAAAATGGGAGCCAGGAGCACCCAGGACATTCTCAGCAGGAAGAAGAGAGGTGCCCTGGGGTGGCCTGACCCAGCCCTGTCCCTCCCCACTTGCGCACGCTGCCCCCCAGTGCCCTGATCTGAGCCATGCAGAGGAGTCCTGGAGACTTAGGGTGACCCTAGGACAAGGGTGCCCTATGGATGGGGGTAGTTCACGGTGGTTCTTCCAAGGTCAAACAATCCTCACTATCTGAGACTGCTTCCAGGATGGGCTGTGAGTGAGGATTTTAATCCGGCTGTTCCCCTTAAAAGGGCTTAAAAATAGGTCCCTGAGAGACAGTCCAGGGGTTAAGGTGCTTGCTTTGTGCATGGCTGCCCGACATCCCATAGAGTTCTTCGAGCCCTTCAGGAGTGAGCCCAGAGCCCAGAGCCGGGAGCAAGCCTTGAGCACTTTGGGTCTGGCCCTACACCTCTTCCCAAAAAAAAAAAACAAAACTAGGCAGAATTATGTTTGGAAGTGTTGTCACTGCGCTGGCTCACTCTATAGGCAGAACATTCTAGAAGGTGTAAGTGTGAGATGCTGCTCTAGCACCTTGTGGGGGCCTTGGTGCCAGCTTCATCTCTCCCGCTTCCTGTCCTGTCAGACAGCGCCTCTAGGGCTGCAGTGAAGAGGCCCGCTGAGGGCAGGTCTGTAGGCCGAGGCCGCTGCGTCTGGTGGCTTGTGTCCGCCCAGCAGGGTGACCTGCGACTCAGAAGAGCAGGTGAAGGTTCCAGGCTCTACCATGCTCCATTCCTGCTCCAGGGTCAGAATACCGGATGGGGGGGGCTGGCAGGGGAGGCCCCATGTCTCCAAGCCCTGTCCCTGCCTCTCAGCTGAGGCTTCTCTGCACTCGCCTCCAGCTTTATCGCGGGTCTATTTTAAGAGTTCTCTGGGTGAGGAATTGGGGCCCTGGGGGGTGCACACAGCCCTGCCCTTCCCACCAGTTCTGTGTCTCTCTCTTTCGCAGCAAGTTAGCTGTCCCTACCATGTGGTTGGCAAGCAGGTGGGTGCAGATCCTGACCTTCCCCACCCCGGGCTCCCCAAATATCTTTACTTGCCAGCCCCCACCCCTAGGCAATACCACTCGTAACAATGGCACAGCTTTCGTGACTCTTCACTCTCCTGGCTTTGTGCCTGGGGCCAGTGCTGAAGGGAGAAGCTTATAAGCCAGGAGCTGGGGCTGTCACTTAACACAGTGGCCCAGCACCAACTTCCAGACCCTGGGATGCAGCAGCAGCTTAAGTTTTTAGCTTTAGTGTGACTCAAGGAAACTGCTTCGGCCCATGACAAGCAGGGAACAGGACCCTGGGGCGAGGCAGGATTCAGGACCCCGGGACCAGCAGGGGACAGGATGCTGAGAGGGACTGGGTGCCGTAGCCCTGCATCTTTGTCCAGTTGCAGTCAAGAGGAGGGAGTGGCCGAGTGTCCATCCTGTGTCCTGCCCAGTCTGGGGCATAGCTCAGGGCTCAGGGCCAGCCACATGCAAGGACTGAAGTTCGATTCCTGCTTCTGCTGGGCTGTACCGAGCACCCCCTCACTACTGTGCCCCCAACTCCTGTACCCTCATGTCGGCAGGAGCCATAACCTTGGCTCCTGAACCTTCTTCTGGGGAAGCCCCTGCTCAGACACATAGACACACACAGACACACTCACACAGACATACACACAAGCACGTGCACATACACTCATATACACAGACACACACATACACATACAGACACACACAGATATACAGACTAGACAGACACATAGACTCACAAAGACGCATACACACAGACACACAGATACACACACACAGGATATTGCTGTGTCTTTCAGGGAGTCCTTTGCTCTTTGCACCTGCTCTTCCTTGTCTGATGCCCGGCATCTCCGTCCTCTGAACCCATTTCTGTGCCTGTATTCCCTTTTCTTCTTTCAAATCCTGTATCTCCTCTCTGACCCCCCATTTTCCCAAGGGCCAGCACCCCTGCCCCCTGAACCTTCCTCGGGCCTGGACCCCTTCTCTGTGGGCCTCTAACTCTGTGAGCCCCCGCCTGGATACCTGAGTGGATTCCCTGATTCTTGGCATGCAGAGCTTTTGGGGGCCCTGGGCATGGGCCGAGACCTTGCAGGGAAACCCAGCTTCACACCAGTCTGCACCCCACAGCCTGACACCTCCTCTGAGCATGGCCTCAGCCCCAGAAGCCCCAACCCCCAATTCTCATTCAGGTGGGTCTCTGTGTCTGGCTCGTTTCTCTTGCAGGAGAGTGTCAGACCTTCTGTTTTGTGTGGTGAAGTTAGGGTCCCTCCCAGGTTTCAGCCGCATGGTGTTCTGTCCAGGGGGCAGCAGGTGGTGACCGTCTGCGCTTGCTGCCTCACCGCCACAGCCGGAGAATGATAAAGCACTGAGCGAGCCTCTGTGGGAAACTCTGGCCAGTTCTCTGGGTGCCCCCACCAGCAGACCCTCCCCAAAGGCCCAGATTTGGGGGGCTAGAGGGCTGAGAAGCCAGAGCTGTGTGGCTGTGACCTTGCTTCCATTTCTCTAGTGACTAGAATCTCCATAGCATGTGCTCTAGGGCTGTGGGGGAGGGGGAGTGCTCAGCCATACTCCCGCTTACCTACACATGTGTACATGCACATATACAGACAAGTGGACACATGTGGACACACAGATGTGCCCACACATACACCACATGTAGACACACCCATGCATGCACTGTATGCACACACACACAAGGCTAGTGTATACACACACTCTCACATGCGCTGACACGCTTTCACACACATTGTACACATCACACATGCATGGATGTACAGCATGTGCCTAGGTGCCTTGTGCACACACGCACATGCACATGCACATACACAGGTGCCTTGTGCGCACACACTCACACATGCCCAGGCACGCACACGCAGGCTGGCTCACGTATGCACACAGATGGAGGCACACACAGGCCCTGCCGAGAGCCTGCTCTCTGCCACCCCTTCCCCCATGTGCACACCCGGCTCAGATTTAGTGCGTTTGGAAGTCTCTCCGCCCGCGTTGTCGTCTCTTTAAAGAAAAAAACGAGGGCAGGTGGGTTTGGGAAGCGTTTCCCTCTGCTCCAAATAGACACTTAAACATGAGTGATCACTCGGGAAGCTGGCGCGGCGAGAACCTTTCACTGCCGCTCCCGTCTGCTGGCCTCAAAGCCGCTGGGCCGTTTAAGCGATCACACGACACACTCTTGGTGGGTGGCGAGGGAGGCAAAGAAGCCCCCCGCACCATTTCTTTCCTTGCCAGTCTGCCCCCGACAAGCCAAATGGGCCTTTTAAGAGACTAAATGAATGTGCTCAAATATACGCTCACACATGGCTGTCTAGGGATGCGTCCCCCGGGACCCAGCGCCTGCCTGAAATTTGGAGATGAGGGGCGAGGACTATGAGTTCAAGATGGGACTGCAGGGGGCGGTGTGGGGGTCCTGGGCGGGAGGGGGAGGTGGAATCCTGTGCCTGTATGTGCAGCTTTGCTGGCTTTATTTTATTTTTTCCTTTCCCTGCTGGCCTTTTGGGATTCGAGGTGTTGATAGGTATAATGAAGCCCGTTGGTTTCTCCTCTGTTTGGTAACGTGGCCGCCTCTGCAGCTCCCTGGGTCGTTTTGTCGTGGGGTTACATTCAAACCCAGTGAGTTCAACTTTCAAACCTTCTTACTCGACACTTTTATTAGTGATCATCTCTCTTGACCTTTTCCACATCCTTAAAGAAAAACCTCCGAGCCGAGCCTGTCGTCTTCCTTGGCTTATTGTCCTTTGTTGGGGAAGAAAGCGGCTCTCACAGGGGTGATCGCCCGTAATTATACAGCTTTCCATGACGGTGTCTTGGCACATCGCAAAGTTCAGAGGCGCTTTTAGAATGAAAAAAAAAAGATGTTTTGTGGCGGCCCATGCGGGTCTCATCTTTCCTTCAGACAAGAGTTCAAGGCTCCTCCTCAGGCTTCCCCACGCCGAGCTTTTTTCTCCTCCTGCTTCATAAAGTTGAAAGCGGCTTCGGTGGGGGTCTTATGATCTGTTTCCTTTGAAAGATTGTTCCTCGGCGCAAGGCCCCTTTGACTTCAAGGTTTCACAGATGCCCGTCTTTAGGTACCGCGTGTCTGACCTTATCAGTTACTCCGTTTCATGTCGCAGAAAAAGTCTGCACTCTTTGTGTTTGTCTGTTTTGCCTCTGTGAAATGATTTTCGTGAAAAGACGGTCCTTTTCAACACAGCGCTGCGCCGCAGCCACCTACCCTCCCCGTGGCTTTGCTCTCGCTAAAAAAAAAGTCCTTGTGTTTTGTGTATGGATGAGTTCACAGTGAGAATAGAATTATACAAGGGCAGACGCACACACACACACACACACACACACACACACACACAAAGTCTTTTTGCTCTCCTCTCCCCACCGCCTCCCACACCCTATGATCTGTCACAACCCACCCCCACCCTGCTGTGACTCCTACCCCAACAGGAAAAGCCCTGAGCAAGACAAGGGGTCAGCGTCAGGGTTGGGGTGGTGGTGGGCTTCCCCACCCCTGGGACCGACCCTGAAGGCCTTCATAATTAATCATCCTTCTGCGATGAGGAGTTTGGATGGGTTGGGGTGATGGCCATTGTCCCTGGGGCTGCTCCTGGGCCCCCTCTTTCCTCCGCCTCCCACAAAGAGGATGAGCCAGGGGACCCGGGACAAGTTCTCTGATGAGGCTGACACCACAAGGGGGTACTGGGGCCAGGAGCAGGGGGCGAGGGGATCATAGTGTCAGGTCCATTTGGTTCTTAAGGTTCTAAGAACCTTTTGAAAGGGACCCATTTGTGTTCTCTAGAATCAACAACTTCATTCAGCCAATGAAAGCTTGTTCCAAAGTCAGAGGCCCTGCGCATGGCAGACACTAATCTATTCCAATCAAGCGGCTCCCTCCTAGCCTGTCTCTCCCCTGCCCCCGGGCCCCCAGCCTTTAATGCTGGGCTGTTAGGCTGGCCGGTGGGCCTGGGGTATTGCTTACTGCTCTTTCACCTGCTTTTCTTAGTGATTCAAGGCCATGTGTCGTGTGTGTGTGTGTGTGTGTGTGTGTGTGTGTGGTATAATATTTAGAAAATATTATTTTTGGTGAGGTACAGAAGTTTGGTCCCTACAAGTCTGTTTTTTTTCCCCACTTTAGGGCCATTTCCCCCACCTTCCCTGATTGCCTTGAGCTCATCTTCAGCGCAGTTCGGTAACATGATATAAAAGCTAATACAGTCTGCGCCTCCGCCTCCCGTAGCAGCTCAGAGCTAAGGGGGTAGTACGGGCAGCTGGGCCTCCCCGGAGGAGAACAGGGGCCAAGCCTTCAGCCCTGAGCACTCAGCCTCTGAGCTGGGAAAATCCACAACAGCCTTTCCAAGGAGCCAGGGCCCCACAGGCACCCAGGCAGGCCTGGGACTCTATTTGCTGTCACAGTCGCTTCCGGACCAAGGGTACCCCCTCAGTCCCTGAAGGCAAACAGGACCCTCACAGGGAAACCAGCCCGATGGTCTCCCTGGGGCTCTTTGAACAATATTTCCCCATAGCCCTTTTGGGATTTAAAGAGAACCTGCCTGGAAGTTGACGCCACTGATAAAGTCTTTCCCCAAAAGAGGGTCATAAAACATTGAAGTTATTCTTATGAATCTTTCATTAGAAGCAATGAAAAGGAGCAGTGCCTCGGCCCCTGGGCCTTTGTGTCACTGCCTCTTCTTCCTTCCGGGCTCTGACTATTGTTCCTGTGGCTCCTCAAACAGACTTTCACTTTCAACCCGACAAAAGTCGCTTCAAAGCCAGCAGCTGCGCTTAACACGCCTACCTCACCTGGCCGGGCCGCGGGCAGGTGACCGACCTGGCAGCTGACGCCTGCTTTCCCACGGGGGCCTTTGAGGTGGACCATGGATGGCAACTGGTGGGCTCCCCTGGACCTCGCCCTCCCTCTCCTCCTCCCCCTGGATTTCTGGCCTTTTCTTCCCAGCAGATGCCTCCTGGGGTTCGGGCCAGGCCGGCCAAAGTGTGAGTGAGCCTTGGATTTAGCAGGAGACAGAGGCCGGCCGTCTGGCAAATGTCCTTTCTTGTCCCTGCCTGCCTCCCCACCTCCCAGGGCTGGACTTGGCTGGGCTGGCTGCTGCCCCCTGCACTGACGGGGATGCCCCTCACCTGAGTGTGTGGTGGTGGTGATGCGGGCAGCCCGCAGCTCAGGCTGGGGCTCGGCTCTCTCCTCGCCCGCCGTCACCTTGTGCACGGTCTGGGCTGTGACATTGATGGTGATTATGTCATTATTTTGCTCTGGAGGCACATCTGCAGAGACCAAGTGCATCTTGGCTGGGCTGGCACGGCCACCCCTCAAATGCTTCATTAGCTGCTGTTCCCCTTG
Organism: Cryptotis parvus; assembly: GCA_021461705.1. Lineage (NCBI taxonomy): Eukaryota > Metazoa > Chordata > Mammalia > Eulipotyphla > Soricidae > Cryptotis > Cryptotis parvus. The sequence continues at coordinate 266,789 of JAJIBD010039299.1, read as the reverse complement.
CAGACGCCCAAACCCAGGCTGCCCCTCGCCCCGCCCTCTGTGTGTCTGTCCCTGGCACATCCATGCTCACTCCCCTTCCTCCCCCCTGTCCTCGGCTGTCCACTCCAGATGTCCCCGGGTTCTGGCCCCAAGCACCCCTGAGTGGACTCAGAGTGGCCGGTGGGAACTGAAGTGACTGAGCACCCCCCGCCGTGCACACCCTCATGACTCCTCTCTCCCTCTCTGTGCTCCAGTGAAATGCGACATTACCCAGCTCCCACCCAAGGCCGACAGGGTCCCCAGAATGTGGCCAGAATAGAGAGCGTGGCCAGCCATGGGGTGGCAGAGAGAGGCAGTGGGCGTCAGGCCTGGGACCGCAGAAGCTGCCTGGGCTTTGCTTCTTCTGTCTCCCATCCCGCGCCCTCTGCTTACTACCCCTCTCCCAGTTCCCAGAGCATAGGATGTGCTCCAGCTTCTGGAAGGTTCTCTCCTTGTGGCGCCCTGTCGCCCTACTTGGCTCTCACTGTCTATGGACACCTGTGCTGAGCTACTTTGTGTTGGAGCCGGGAGAGGCAGTTTCCTTTGATCCTGCACGTGGAGCTTCCCCATTTGTGGAAGGTTCTGTGAATGGACGGTGGGTGGACTTCCAGAGCTTGCTCTCAGGCCTGCGAGGGGCTTTTCACCCCATCTGCTTCATTCCCCTTGGGGTTGGATCAGTTGGTCTCTGTGAGCTTCTTTTTCACTCCCTGCTTCCTCCCATCCCCTAGCCAAGGGTCAGCTTGTTTTGTATGGACCAGGGCAATGTCAGATGGTTTGATGTCTCAGAGTGAGACCTGGTTTTGGAAGTTTAAGGTTGTGCTAAAGGACGATGTTTATTTTTCCTGGGACCTGCGGTCAGGTCCTTGCCTGGACTCTTTAAGTGGACTCCCTCTAGTTAAGAACTCAAGAATGGGCCACAAGGAGAGGACTAGGAGGTACTTATCTCATGTCTGTACCAACCCTGCTTCAGCCCCCAGCACTACACACAGTTCCCTCCGCATGGTCCCCCGGTCACTCCCCAGCACAGAGCCGGGACCTGAGCACCTGCCAGGTTAGCCCACACCCCCTCAACAAAAGATATTTTGTGACCAGGACAACTGGTCAAGACCTTACCCCCCCCCGGATTCTTGACCCTCAGGTCTAGGGGCCCTGTGCCCCTCTTGGGGTCAGACAAGTGCATGGCAGGAGCAGGAGGCATGTGGCGAGGGTGGACCCTGCAGGGAAAGAACACTCTTTTTCTAAAGACTTGGGATGCACCCAGAATGCCCTCGCCTCCCATTATTACATCATTATGGCTTTATCACCCATGGGTTTATTTAAACCTCTGTGAAACCCAGCTCCAAGCAGACTATCCCACTCCTCAAGATAATAATCATCTAAATTTATTACCTGCTGGGAAAATGGTGTCTCCTTTTTATGACTCCTCAAGTGCTTCCCTTGGATTCCAAAGGGACGTCACTCTGTCTGACAGGCTGGGCCGGAGCCGCTGTGGGGCCTTTTAGGCTTCTGTAGACTTTGATGGTTGTTCCTCCACCAGCTGCATCTCTCCTGGTGAGGGAAACTTGCTCAAAAGATTGTTCTCGAGGCCGGAGTGATAGCACAGCAGGTAGGGCGTTTGCCTTGCAAGCAGCTGACCTGGGTTCAATCCCTGGCATCCCATATGGTCCCCTCGAGTACTGCCAGGAGTAATTCCTGAGTGCAGAGCCAGGAGTAACCCCTGAGCATCACCAGGTGTGACCCAAAAAGCAAAAAAAACTGACTGATCTCATTCAGTAAGTGATGTCCCCACAATGGGACAGACTGTCTACACTGCACTTCTCCATCTGGATTCTCCAGACACACTTTAGTCTCTAGACCATCCAGCCATGGTGGTGTCACCTACCCTCCTCCCCATGGGACTTTTAAAAAATTCCCCCTAAATAAAAAAAAAAAAAGTCCCATGGGAAGGAGGGTAGGCGATACCGCCAAGGCTGAAGTAGCTTTGTTTTGGGGGAGGGGGCATGCCCAGTGGTGCTCAGGACTTAACTCTTGGCTTTTGACTCTGGCAGACTCAAGGGACCATACAGGGTGTCGGGATTGAACCCGGTTGGCTGAGGTGCAAGGCAAATGCTCTCCTGCTCTACTTTCTCTCAGACCTCTGATGGGGCATGTCTTGAGTCGCTTCCGGGGAGCCACCTGTGAGATGAAAAGGGAGCCCATGGGACCCAGGTTTGAGACTCTGGCAGAGCCGCTCCTGGGGATGCCCCTAGGAAGACTGGAGGAGGTACCTGGCCTGCATCTGTGCCCAGGGGTGTAGAGGGCACCAGGCCATCGGGTATAGCATGAAGGTTGGCAGAGTTGAGCTCAGTCAGTGTGTAAACACGGGGCCAAGGGTTGGAAGCACTGCTTATGAAGCTTCCCTGCCAGCAAAGCCATGGGAGCCATTTGTGACAAAACCTTCCACTCGGGTGGTCTTGATCGGGCCCCCAGTGGGAAGTGTTTCCACGTTGCTAGTCTAGGACTAGAACAACGCAGAACCCCAAGGGCTAAGAGATAGGTCAGGGGCATGCGCCTGACCCTGTTAGACTCCAGGTACCTCATTGTTCCTAGGCATAGCTGGGTATAGCCCTAGGGGTCCTGAGCACTACTGGGAAGGTCTGAGGAGCCCCTGGCACCAGGCACTCAAATTCTGGTATTGAACTGCCCACAGTGGGCTGCGAATAACCATGTGTGACACCGGGCTTACCTGAGCACCTCTTGGAAGGGTCCTTTGTCCCTGCTGCAAATAAATGTTTCAGTGCAAATAAGCCTTTGGGCAGAGACCTTGGTATGTGTCTCCCCCTGCCCCCCACAGCTCATGCCTCAGTTTCCTGGTCTGTGAAGTGGGAGGACTCAAGTGTGCACCTCTCTGTGGGGTCTCAGGGAGGCCTGTACCTAGGGGCACCACGTGCATGGCGGGCAGAGAGGGCGGCCAAGTCCAAGGGCATGGCAGGCAGTAGCGCCCCTGGCCATTGCGCCATTTCCCTGACCCGAAGTAGCCCAACAAACAGGCGGGGAGTTCTTGTCAGTACCGGACAGAGTCCAGGAGAGATGGTCTGAGAAGCACCTGGGGATGCCTATCCACTGCCTGGCCCTGACGGACAGCCCAGGCCTGGGTTCTGGAGCCTCGGGATTCTGGAGCCGTGGGTTCTAAGGCCTTGGGAATCTGGAGCTCGAAGTGTTAGAACCAGGGATAAGAATGTGCGAGACGGGGGCAGGACATGGCCGCTTGACCTCTTCAGCTCCGTAAATGGAGTGTCAGCCCCACACTCGGCTGGCCACACGGGCTCTGTGAAGGAGGCGTGATCACCCCCAGGTCCTCCCCTCTGCTTTCCCGGGATACCACTCCCTGGGTGGGATTTCAGCAGAGCACCTTGGGGACCTGCCGCCTGCTGCTCAGTCTCCTGCCCTGCACAGAGACAAGTCCTCGGGCCTGTGGGCATTCAGGGGCTGCCACAGGCTGACCCAGCAGGTACCTGGCCCACAGTCACCCCACTGCCTCCTCGGGCACCCCCACTGGCACCCTTGCTCCCGCGCCCCTCTGCCAATCTGGGTTTCTGATTGTAGATGCAGAATGTCCTCACTGCAGGGGGTGTGGCTGCCCTGGGCTTTGGTTTGGCTTGTTTGGAGCCACACCGGCCTTGATCTGGGGCTAACCCAAGGGGGTCTTTGTGGTGGTGCTGGGCTGGCACGGGATTGCAAGGCCTCAATCCTCTGCACTGGGGCATGGGTTTGCCAGCCCTGTTCTTGCCTGAAAGGCAGATCCTGGTGGTCTTTGTCACGGAGCAGGTGGGGGTGGTGAGGGTTATGTTGGAGGGTCTCTGTGTTGAAGGAGGACTCTGCACCTCCCTGCTCTCACTGTGTCTCTGGGAGGGGCCAGACCATGTTCAAAGCCTGTGTGAGTGAGCATAGGGGCAGTGTCTTGGGGTCTGGGTGGAGTCCGGGGGCTCACGCCCCACTCTGGGCCATTCCTCTGCCTTTCCAACCCGCTCGGAAAAGGTGACCCAGCACCCTGCCCTGACTCTGCCACTAACAAGCTCCCAGCTGGGCCTCAATGCAGCTGAGGAAGGGATGGACAGGCAGAGACAAGGACATGAGACTCCCCTGAGACCTGGATGGAGCTTCTTTGACACGAGAGCTTGGACCATGCCATAGAGAGTGGAGGGCTTTTCCCAGGGCCTCTCCCTAAGCACCCGGTGTTGGTGGGTGGTTGCTCTCTCAGAGCCGAGACTTAATGGAAGCCCCTTATGATGCTTCTGTGGGGAGCGTGAGGAGCAGCGCTGACCTCTTGGGCCTCCCCTGTCCACCAGTCCCTAGGACTCTGGGGCTCACAGGATCTTGTTAGCACTCACTTAGGTCACAAGGTGCAGAGAGCAAAGACGTCACAGAAAACCGTGTATTGGGGACCCCAACTTCCCTTCCTGCGTTGTGGTGTCGGAGCCTGGCCCATCCTGCAATACTCTTACTGTTCCTCACTGGTGGTGCTGCCATCCCGGGGCATAAATGCAGGAAAAATTAGCATGTACCCCAAAGGGCTTTGGGCCCTCCAGGGTGAGCCTGATGCTGACTCTGGTGGGCCAGGAGGGAAATGCCCCAAATGAAAGTGGCTCCAGGAGTGAACTAACTCCCTGGTTCTGCTGGGCCCTCTGCTGAGACAGGAAAGTGGCGCCTTCAGTGCTGCTCAGGGCGGACGTGACTTTGCCCTTGAACTCAGTCGAGGAAATGCCACCCCGCCCCTTCCAATCCCCTGGTCAGCATGTCCTGCTGACCAAGTGGGCACTAGAGGGTGAAACTGAGGATTTGGAAGAAAGGAAAGAGCAGCCCTGGCTCCTGCCCACTCTGTCCATGAGGGACCTTGGCCTGGACAAGCCAAGGCCTCTCTCTGGCCCCCTTCCAGTTCCAAAGTCCCCAAGTTCTACTTCTTGGGAACTCTGGTTCTCTGCCGGCTGCTGCCCTCATGACCCAGCTGCCATGGCAGACGAGAGACGGGGCACCTTGGGTGCGATTAAGAGCTGGGGTGCTGGGAGTGATAGCACATTGGGGAGAGAGTTTCCCTTGCAAGCAGCTGACCCGGGTTTGATCCCTGGCATCCCATCAGGTCCCCTGAGCACCTCCAGGAGTAATTCCTGAGTGTAGATCCAGTAATAACCCCAGAGCATCACAGGATATGACCCAAAAATGCCAAAACAAAACTCAAAAATATCTGAGGGAGGTTGGGGGCCTGGGATAGAGCGAAGGGCTGGATGGGGCTTCTCACCTCCCACACATTTCCCCAATACACTTTGATTCTCCTTCTTGGCTCCGTGACTCACTGGCAGGTGCGGTGACTTGAGACACTGAAGTGCTAGGAGGGGGGACAGCAGGTGGACCCCAGCCGTGACAGTCCCTCAGCGTCTCAGCCCTGAAACACTTGGTCCTCACAGGGTGCCTTGGTGCCCAGCTTCAGCCCTGCAGGGTGGCATAGAGAGCCTTGGGCATTCAAGGCAGAGACTGGCTTTGTGCCCTCATTTCTGGAGCTCAGGCAAGGCGTGGTCTTTGCCTGTAGGCTGCCCCTGGGGAGTTTCCATGGCTTCTGTGGCCTTGGCCCCACTGTGAGTTCTTAGGGCCCCTGGGGAAAAGTCAGTTGGGGCGCACAAGGGAACAGTAGGAGCCAACCAGTGAGACTGTACAGAGGGGGGGTGGCGGGAAGGAAACAAGGTCTGAGAGGGCAGGTGGGAAGGTTGAGAATGCTGCTGAGAGAGGGCATGTGGGTCTTGGTGGTGGAGAAAATGCCAACAACCTTTTCTAGCACTGTCAGGTGATGATTCAGCCACATACTCCATTCCGCTATTAGCCAGTGTTCTAGTAAGGACCCCTGGTCACCATGTTTGAGTCTGCCATTGACCAATGTGCTAGTATGGACTCCTGGTCACCATGTTTGATTCTGCCATTGACCTGTGTGCTAGTATGGACATCTGGTCACCATGTTTGATTCCGCCGCTGGTCAGTGTGCTAGTATGGACACATGGTCACCATGTTTGATTCTGCCATTGACCTGTGTGCTAGTATGGACATCTGGTCACCATGTTTGATTCCACCACTGGCCAGTGTGCTAGTATGGACATTTGGTCACCATGTTTGATTCCACCACTGGCCAGTGTGCTTGTATAGATCCCTAGTCATCATGTTTGATTCTGCCATTGGCCAGCAAGCTCGTATGGACCCTTAGTTTCCACGTGGATTCCACCATTAGCCAGTGTACTAGTATGGACACCTGGTCGCCATGTTTAATTCTGCGTTGGCCAGCAAGTTTGTATGGACTGACCCTAGTCAACCATACTTGGCCAGTGTGCTTATACTGACGCCCAGTTATGCTTGATTCTACCACTGGCCACTGTGCCTATGTGGATCCCTGATCATCACTGTCTGATTCACCTTTGCTAGGTGGCAGGGATTCTGTATTTGCTGCTTTTCCTCTGTTTTCTCTGCCCAGCACAGGCTCAGGGGACACAGCATGGTCAGTTACCTTCCTTATCTCCACAGGTGTCCACCCCCTAGCTGCTCTCTGCTCACACCATGGTCCTACGGTTGTCACCCGCCATCCCGCTTTGCTTTGTGTTTCTGGTCAGAACTGCAGGACTGGGTCTTTGGTTTTGCTCAAATGTTGCTTTTGTTTCTCTCCCCTCATGAGGGAGCCACGGGCTTGTACTCCTGGTGGGTGAGCATATACTGGGGAGCTGAGCCCCTCTAGTTGCAAAGATTTACTTCTTGTGTATTCTGTGCATGCCTGAGCTGGGACAGTGTCTGGGTGAGGTCCAGGTCTGGCCCTTCCAGGTCTGCCTGCTGGGGTCTCATCCCTTCCTGGGCGATGCCTGTTGGTTTCCACATGACTGTTCCCTGCTGGGACATTGCCCAATGGTGCATCTTTCTACCTCTTCTCTTGCCATTCTGCCATACTCACCACAGGCTGCTGCAGGAAATGAGGGTGGGGAGCACTCCAGGGAGGGCCTCGGGCTCCTGGGGTGCTGGGAGTGTGTGGCTGAGAGGGAGCTCTGTCCTGGAGGTCCGATGGGGCTCATCTGCCTGGACCCACCTGTGACATTTACATGTAATAGCTGCTGAGTCTTCACCTGCTGAAAGCTCTGCCAGCCCACTGGAGATGGTGACTTTGGGATTTGGCAAGAGGCTGGACATCAGGTTAGCGTGAATAAAGATTTCTTTCTTCCTCTCTGAAGAAGTCAGGCTGAGATGGAGGCGGGCGTGGGCAAGTCCCCTGAGCCAGTTTAACACTTTCTGCCAGTTGCCATTCTCTGCATCTGAGAAATCTGCCCTGGGTGCCCTCCCCCCCCCCCGCCCCCCAGGAAGGCAGCGCCCCGCACACCACCGTCTTATCACGCTTAAAGGATGTTTATCCAGTTCTGTGGCAGGAGCGGGCAGACGGCGAAGGCCACATACTTTTCCAACCTTGGCTGCGACACGTTTGCCCCGTTTTGAAACTGTCTTTATCTAGCCGAGAAAACGAAAATCTATTTGACAAAGTAGCACTCTGCCCGGTTTATCTTGCAATATGGCTTTAGCTCACCGGGTCTATTGATTTCCTTAAATTAATGTTTACAGAATGCTACCGAATTTCGCTCAACAGAACATTGTTCTTTTGGAGGTTTATGAAAAAAAAAGAAAAAGAAAGAAAAGCCATGAGCTGTTATGGCCATGTGGGCCTTTGTTTCAAGCCAGGGAATATGGGGGATTTTTGTTGTTGTTATTGTTGGGTTTTTTATTGTTTTTTTTTTAAAGAAGGGTAGCCTTGAACTGTAGCCACTTCCTATTAGCATTTGCTTGTGACTTATTTAAGGAGCAAAACGCCTGACTAGGGAGCGAGCTGGCTCTCAGGACCGAAACTCTGGGGTCCTCGCGAAGAGAGATCCAGACCGGAAGCAGGAGTGGTCCCAGCACTATGCCCCTGTGGTCCCAGCACCCTCCTCTGCCTTCACTCCAGCACCTGGCAGCCCCGACCTGTCCCCATTATACCAGAATCTTCCAAGCTCGGGTAGGTGTGTCTTTCTGAGGCATGGTGGACCCTTAGGGGCGCTTGGAGGCCTCTACTGTCCTGGGAGCGTCAGAGTGTCTGAAACTTAGGCCAGGAGGCAAAAGGAAATTCAGAAGTGCAAAGTAACTTTGCTGCACTCCAGGGCCAGGGTGAAGGCTCAGGTCCCAGTCTCTGCCAGGGCAGCTGAAGGCCAGTGGTGGTGGCCAGCCTGTAGTCCACACCCTTCTGTGCAGGTTCCAACCATCCTCCACAAGACCCTTCTCCCAGAGCCCTTGCTTGGGGTTGTCGTCACTTCCACCCCGTCATGGGGCCACACACCCCATTTCTTCCCCACTCCATAGATGCCTGTGGGCGCCCGAAGGATGGTGCCTCGTGGCTTGGTCTCACCCGCTGGCTGCCGCCTCCCCCACCTAGTACAGCCGGCCAAGATGGGGTGTGGAGCCGCCTCACACCTGCTCCTCCCTGTGATCCATGCGCGCCTCTCCGTGTGTCGTGGTCCGAGCCTCAGGAGCCGTCTCTGTCCCTGATCAATATTTACTTAACAAACAGCGGGACCCACGAGTGTGTTTAGAGGGAGTCTGGGCACGGCGCAGGGGGGGCAGACGCACACCCGCGAAAGCACTTTGGCTTTGCCGACTTTGCCAGCATCTGCTTGCTTTTGTGCCCCCCCTTATCTGGGAACCCCAGAAATCACCTAGGAAAAGACTTAGGGCACGGTGATCCCTGATCCCCCCTGCTGCGTACATCAGCAATTCCCACCAGGGAAGTTCCTTATGTGTGGGGCCAGGTGGGGGCCAGGGAATCCTTGGACAGAAACTCTTAGGACCTAAGGCCAACAGACTTGGTGGCCCCCAGGCTTGGGGCAGGTAGTTTAACTGTGACCCTGAGCACAAGGGAAGCCAATGCTGACAGCAACAATGCCAACACTTCAGTCACGTGCCTAAGTGTGTATTTCTGACGGTGTGTGATACTGGTGCTTTTTAATAAAAACCCAAAGAGAATGGGACATGTTCAGCTTTTCAAGGTTGTGCTCTGGGTCTGGGGATTCACTAGGTCAAACTTGAACCTTGAATCCGGAAGCACCGGGCCACTGAAGTTCGGAGTAGGCTGCACTTTCTACCCGGCTGGAAGGAGTTTCTGTAAGCTTGTAGCCCTGCACCTTCCACGCAGCTGACAAGGAGTTGTCTGGGCCCTGGGTGGGTGGGTGGGGTGTTGTTTCTGTGCGTGGGGGAGAGGCTGGGACTGGGGTGGGGGCCGGGGAGTTATTTATTTATTTGATTTTGTGAATCGGAGTTGTAAAAGCCATCTGAAATATTCATGCAGATTGTCTGAGGAGCCCGTTGCTGTTTTATTTACTGCCCAGTGGAACAGCCACAGCGGATTAGCCCGACAATACCAGTAACAAAGACCCAACAGCTGATGCATGCGGCAGGAGGAGGTGACAAACGGTTAAAGCTCGCTGTTGGCTGCGGCGGGCGGTCAGCAGATGCAGACAAAAGGGTTTGTGACAAGAATAACTCTCTCCAAGGCGAGCAATGAGGAGTATCCAAAATACCAGTACCCTTTTCTCCTTGACAATGTCTTCTGACAGACAGCACTTCAGCGCCCTTTTATGGCAGGGGAAATGGAGGAGACACATGTTCTCCCAGAAAACTCCAACGAGGAGCCAGAGGCTCAGTTCTCTCAGCTGTGACTTCTAAAGCCTGGGGACCTTTTCTTTTACTCTCTCTCTCTCTCTCTCTCTTCCTTTATTGCTCAGTTCTCCTGTGGAAGTAAGTTTGGGGGAAGGAGTTTGGCAGAGCAGGTGAAGCCGCACCGCCTTACGGCTCACTGGCCACCGAGGGTCGCCTCTGACCGCTTGTCCCCTCCGGTCTTTCAGCACACCTGGGGAGTCCATGAACGGGCCATTTGTGATAGGGAGGAGTAGATGCAGGTGGGGGAGCCCAGTGGTGGGGGCCCCCGAGAGGCTGGTGGGTGACCCCAGAGATTGTGAGGTGTGGAATCGGCCCCTGCAGGCCCGGGACTCACAGAGGCTGCCTTCTCTTTAACCTCTGCGAGTCCCTGCTCTTCGTGGTGACATTCGTCCCGCTGCCAGGAGAGCTTGGCAGGGCTTGGCAGTGCACACACTTGCGGTGACCGCTAACCTTGGCGCGTCCTGCGCGCTGATGAGTGTCCGTGGCAACACAGGCGGCTTTTATGTGCTGCAGAGGCTGGGGACAGCCGCGTCCATAAAACAAATCATCCTTGAAGGGAAGAGGAGGAGGAGGAGGAGGAAGACAGGACAGGACGCCGGGGCTGGGGGACAGCGACACAACATGCACCCGGCACCGTGGACAGGCGTGTGCATGGAGTGGAGATGTTTGTGGGTGTGCACACGGGTGTCTGGGGGTGGTTGTTTACATGCGCAGGTATGCATGTGTGTATGGGCATGTGTGTGTCAGTGTGTGTGTGTGTGTAAGTATATGTGTATGGGGGTGTGTATAGAGGTATGCGTATACATGTATATGTGTATATTGGTATACATGTATATGTGTATGTGCACATGTAGGCATGTGCATGGGTGTGTTTATGTGTGACTCTACATGGGTGTATATGAGTGTGTATGGGTGTGTGTATAAGTATATTTATATGAATGTGTATGTGTGCATGTGGGGTGTGTATATGGTGTGTATGGGTGTGAATGGTATTATAGGTGTGTATAACTATTTCTATAGATGTGTGTATATGAGTGTGTGAATATGTATGGTCTGATATAATTATATATTCATGTTTGTGTGTATTGGTGTGGATGTGTATATATGTGTGTGTGTGGTATATGGATGTGTGTGGCTGCTTATACAAGTGTTTGTGTTGTATATGAATGTGTATTAGAGTATTTATTCAGGCCTTTGTTTTGGAGGTGTGTGGGTGAATGTACACATACGGTAAGGGTGGGGGCATGTGGGTGGGCATGTATACGGGTGTACAGGTGTGTGTGCATGTGCACACATGTGTCTAGAAAGGCCATGTGCCTCCTCCCTGAAGCCCACAGACCCTCCCGACATCTAACTTCTCCAGCCACTGAAGAGGCAGCGGCTAGGTCCTGGCGTGTCACGCCCTTATCGGAGGCCTCTTCCCCAGCCCTGAAGTGTCTCGAGCCAGCAGCTCCCACAATAGCCTCACACTCAGGCCAGAGACTTTGGGTGGCTTTGGTGCGGCTCGGGTGGCACGTCCATGGGCGCCCCCCCTCGGCATTGTCTCGCATTCCAGCCTGTGACTGACTGTTAGCACCTGATGCTGAGGGAGAAGTCAGTGCATTGTGCAGACTGTTGCTTCTATTAAAAGAAATGCAGAGAGGGGTTGCCTGTCACCTCGGGCATTTTTTGCAGATGTTTGTGAGCGATTGAAAGGCCGTAGGTGTGAAGTCACTGAAAATGTGGATAATATCCTTCTTAGGCTGAGTTTTTAATCTCCCCCCAACTTAAAAATAATCTTCACAGACAGCCAGTCCCCTCCTCCTCCCCCCCCACCGTGAATGGAGTTTGGGAAGTTTACACAGGGAGAGGTGAGGGTCCCTGTCTCCACCTGTGCATGGACTCAGGGAACCCTCCTGACTCCCTGTTGCTCTCCTTCCGCTGACCTCCTCAAGGACCCTCTGCGGATAGGTCTGAGAATTGCCTTCTTGCTTCCTTAAGCGGCTCCATCTGCTATGAGTATTTCTTTCTACCTAGCACTAAAGTAGCAAAACTTTCATCTGCTCCCAAAGAATCTGCCCTTTCCTCGACATACTCCAGCTCTGATCCTGTTTTGGGGCAAGCTCCTAGCTCTGTGATGGTGTTTCTGGAGCACAGATCTGCCACCTGTCAAGTGCAGGGCCTCAGGGGGCTATGAGGAGCTGGCACGGTGTCATGGGAGGGTGCCTGGATGAGGTTCTTCAACTGGACTTGTGCGGGCCTCAGTTACGTAAGCTCAGGTCTCAAACTTGTCCTGGTCTCAGTGTCTCCTCCTCAGGAGCTCTGGGGCTCCTGTGTCAGTGAAGTTCTGAGTCTCTCCAGCTCTTTCTGCGGAATGTCCCTTTCTTCCAAGCCTTGAGAATAAGGCCTCTCACCTCTGTGTGGAGCCAGCTGGTCAGCTATGGACTGGCACAGAGAGATAATCAGGTGGGTCTGGAGGAGAGGACCAGAATCGGCCCTTCCTCAAAAACATCTCAGGAGAGGCTCAGTGCTCCCAAGTTTGCTGACGTAGAGAAGTTGAGTCATTCAGGGCAGTAAAAGATGTTCAGGAGAGCCAAGGTGACTTCCAGAAGGGATGAAGAGAACAGTGACCTCAAATCCATGGTGAACACTTGCGAGCTGCCCCAGAGAAGTGGCTGGAGTCCTCTCTGGCCAGCGGGGCCTCCTTCTACCTTTCACGTGTGGCTTCTCCATGCCTCAATCCTGGAATGATCCTGGGATGGTCCGAGCCTCCCTCCCGGCACCGTAGCTGGGCCCTCCAGGGAGTGGGCTGAGGGTCCGCCACTCTGCCTTCCCCTGTGGCAGCTGCCAGGCTGTGGTGCTCACTGTTCTGACTCTGCCCGCTAGCCCGATCCCAAGCTCAGGGCATGGACAGGATCCCTATGGCCTGTCTCTCATGGCAGAGGCCCCTCGCACTAGGAAAGGGTGGTTGGAAGCTCAGCTTTGTTGTGGGTGCTGGGAGTCAGTGAGACAGCTACCCCAGCCACACTACTGCCCTGGCCACGCTGTCAGTATTGTCAAGGCAAGCAAACACTTGGCTTCCGTGCAGGGGCCAGACAGATAGTACAGTGGGTAGGGGCCACCTGGGCTTGATTCTCAACGTCCTGTAGGATTTCCAGAGCCCTCCAAGAACCCTGAACACAGGGCCAGGAGTAAGCCCTGAGCACCACCAAGTGGGGTCCAAATACCCACCCCCAAATAATAAAAGGTGAGTGTTAGGGTTCATGTCTCTTCACACCTCTCCAGTCATCTACCCGCCAAATACTTATATATTCAGGAGATTTGAAGGAATCACCAGAAAATCCAGGTGAATCTTCAGCTGCAAGAGAGCGTAGGTGCTCTTTGGGTGACTCTCCAGGAGTGTGGGGAAGGCTCCTATTCTCACACTGGTCGGCCCCAGGCGAGACTTCCCTTTTCTTTCCTTGATGAAGAACTGATGGTTAAATCTGGAAGCAGTGAACATTGGAGTATAGAGTTAAGTGTGTAAAACAGAGAAGCTGGGGGCGGGGGCTTACTCTGTTTTCTTCACTTATTAGCAACTGAAGCAAAGGTGCATGTGTGGGGTCATCAGTTATTTCAACACAACATAAGTTGTGAACCACTTCTTTGAACAGGTGAAAATCTCTCTCCTGTAGTGTGGAGACACAGATGTGTGTGCACTGCGATGCTGGGCCATTCTCCTATATGTCCATGAGGCCTGTGAAAATAAATCAGTGCTAAATGCAGAAGTGCCTACCAGCAATGCTTTGAGGGTCTGTGTGTACATGGACAACACATACACGGATGGTCAGGTGCACACATCACACCTGGATTGGCTCCGTGATCCATTGTGTTGGGGCAGGGATGTTTCAGTCATGATGTAGTAGGTGACTTACAGAGGTGGCTATTTGGCTATTCCTGACCCTAAGGGAGAGACCAGACGACTGGACAGTCACACACAGACACACACACACACACACACACACACACACACACACACACACTCACAGATACCCAGGACTGACAGATGGGGGCTTTGAGCAGAGTACTGGCGTGTATCTGATCTCAAGAGGATGTGACAGCAGGACCTCGTTGTCTTCCTCTGGTTCCCTCTGGAAAATGGGGCTCATCGCCCTTCATAGGGCCCTCAGGAGCACAATCTGACACCATGATTGCCGGATTACACGTAACACAGGAAACCTTCAAATGTTAGTTTTCCTCATTCTCAACTGCACTCTGGTCGTCTTTGGGCACAATACTGATCCCTGTGGATTCTGGTTCTGTATCAGCATCTGGCCCGGGGTTATATTTTGTGGCACTGTGCTGGTGGTGCTCCTTCCTTCCTCCCTCCATCCTCCTTTCTTCTCTCCTCCCTCCTCCCTCTCTCTTCTCTTCTCCCTCCCTTCCCTCCCTTCCTTCTTTCCTCCCTCTCTCTCCCTCCCTTCCTCCTCCCTTCCCTTCTTTCCTCCCTTCCTTCCTCCTTCCCTCCCTCCCTTCCTCCCTTCCTCCCTCCCTCCTCTCCTCCCTCCCTTCCTTCCTTCCTCCCTCCCTCCCTCCCTCCCTCCCTCCCTCCCTTCCTTCCTTCCTTCCTCCTCCCTTCCTTCCTTCCTTCCTTCCTCTCCTCCCTCCCTCCCTCTCCTTCCTTCCTTCCTTCCTCCTCCTCCCTCCCTCCCTTCCTTCCTTCCTTCCTTCCTTCCTTCCTTCCTTCCTTCCTTCCTTCCTTCCTTCCTTCCTCCCTCCTCCCTCCCTCCTCCCCTCCTCTCCCTCCCTCCTCTCCTCCCTCCCTTCCTTCCCTCCCTCCCTCCCTTCCTCTCCTTCCTTCCCTTCCTTCCTTCCTTCCTTCCTTCCTTCCTTCCTTCCTTCCTTCCTTCCTTCCTTCCTTCCTTCCTTCCCTTCCTTCCTCTTCATAGAGCATTTGGCTGCATGTATTCCCTTCTGGAGTCGGGCTCCCCTGGTGGCGAGACATCAGAGGTTTCTCTATTGAGAGTTGGGTTGAAGAAGAAACGCATTCTTGGGCCTTTGAGAGTGAACCTTGTTATTGTCATGGCAATCTTTCAAATTCAGAAAGAGCAATTAGAATTGTTTCTGGAATGATCCCTTGAATGATGGTATGAGGGACCCCAAAAGGCTTTTCTTCTCCCTCTTCACCCCTCATCTTCACAGGACCCCCACCCCCACGCCTTTTTCCCCAACAGTAACGTGCCATCCTGACAAAAATTCTCTTTTCTGAGACCCGGAAGTGCCATTGAACACCTTGACTTTAAGAGACCAGCAGCTGGTTGTGCCTGGCAAAGCCCAGAACTGTTAGCAGGGACTAACAGTTCGTTAGCAGGTGCCCTGGAAGGGGGTGGGCAGGGTTGTGAGTTGCTCTGTTTCCTTTGAAGCCCCACAGATGTGAAAACCTTGTGAACACACTGTCTCCTTGTACCTGCAGGTTCCAGAGAGATTCCTGGAAGTCGCACAGATCACCTTACGGGAATTTTTCAATGCCATTATCGCGGGCAAAGATGTTGACCCTTCCTGGAAGAAGGCCATATACAAGGTCATCTGCAAACTCGATAGTGAAGTCCCCGAGATTTTCAAATCCCCGAACTGCCTGCAAGAGCTGCTGCACGAGTAGGAATATCAGCGCCTCTTTCGAATGTATGAAAAGTCGCTGTCCCCTTTGGATGCCTCCCCCGTACGTGTCTGGACTTTGATTTCCTGTGGCGTGTACGGGAGGCGTGAATATGTTATGAAATCAGCTGGTAATTCTGCTATTCCTCCTCCTCCTCTTCCTCCTCCTCCTCCTCCTCCTCCCTCACCTTCCTCTCATGTTCTTTCCTTTCCCATTGTGGGGGATGGTTCTTTCCCTTCTGCCTTTAGTTCACTTTTGCCCAAGGCCCTTAACATTGGGAGATTTCAAATATGGTTGATTTTCTGGGACAAAGAAAGTTGGCGTGTGAAAAGGAGACTTAGTGAGGAAGACATGCGTGAAAGATGCTTCCTCGGGCTCTAGTGTTTGCGAGGAGCAGCCAGCCAAACTCTCACCAGGCAGTGCTTTTGCCTCTTCCTCTGGCCACTGAGATGGCCAGAAAACTCCATGAAACCACGTCATGAGCTTAACTAGTTTGTTTGGCTTTAAACCCAGTTGGAATCTTTTCCTTACATGTTTTTAGAACTTCACTGATGGCCAACAAAGCTTTCAAAAGTACCCGCCCTCCCCCGCCCCAGACCAAAATGCGAAAGTCCTGATGAGTCTTTCCTCGGAGAAGTGGCCACCCCCACCCAACTCTCAAACTAGCCGCGCCAACCTCTTCTGGTGGCGAAGCAATTTTGCACAAAATCAACTCTTTCAAGACTTCAAGACGGGACTGGAAATTCCCCAGTGCATGGTCATATCCCTTCGGGGTGATCAGAGACCATGGCCCAGGGAGCGGCGCCCCTGACCTCTCCTCTGCTTGCTATTTATCTTGCTTCGGATATTAAATGGCTCCTAAGTTTTAAATGTCCTCTTCACGTGACGTGTCTGTATGCTAACAAGAAATATTATTTGCCTCGTTTAATACCTTTTATTTCCCCACACACACACATACACACAGTTTCCCAAGTCCCTTTCTGTAGTAAGGAACGAAGACACCAGAACTTGGCCAGGCCATTTGTGTCTGCACTGGAGTGCTAGGAACAGTCCTGAGCTCTTTCAACTCCAGAAGGCTGTTGTAAAGGTTGGAATTAGCCACTTGCTTGGACAATTCCACACCCAGTGGGTATTCAAAGTGGGGCCAGTTGAAGGAAGTGTTTCTTCACTAGAATGTTCCTGATTATGTCTCCTCTTAGCCAGAAGCTAGAGCGACCAAAGCGGGAACGCGGGTGTAGTATAGCTTGGTTTGGGGCGCCCAGAGGCTGCATGTCAGCATGCACGGGAAAGCTAGCTGCTGTTCGACACTTTCTTCCATGGTTCTTCTCCTCCTCCTTTTCTTTCTTTCTTCCCAGAGTTTCTCAAAAGTCTCTGCATCCCCCTACTTGCTTTTAAAGAGTTGTAGGCATTGACACTTCTCAGATCAGCTGGGTGGATGCAGTAAGAATTCCTCATACATCCCGATAGCATGATAGAACCCTTTGCTCCCTGTTGGTATTTGGATTCACAAGATGTATATCCAAAGGCTCCAACATGGAAAACATGAGCACCATTTTCTTCCATCCCCAAATTGTCCCCAAACTACACGGGACTCAGGAGAAGATGCAGGTCACCCCTCTGTGTAGATTCTCCTTCCCCAGTAATCAGAGGATCTTTCACATGGCTTAGAAATCCCTCTGCTGAACATAACAGGCAGGAACGACTCTTAGCACCAAGCCTTGAGTCCTGCTGGCATCAGTGCGGCATCTTTGCACCACTTGAGTGCTTCAGACAGAGGGTGGTGGTCCGGGCCAGATATTGCCACGGCTCTGCCTTCCCTTAGCATCACACCCCACCCAGCATCCCTCCCTCACCCATCAACTCCACTATGTTCTTGTTCTGGCATCTCACAAGAACCAAAATGGAATCATGATGATCATTGGAATCAAATGCAAACCTCTTCCTGTTCAAAAAAAAAATCCATCAGTGTGCAGTAGCACATATCTCCGATGTGCCATACCCTTCCCCTGCTCTTGGCAGGCAAGGAGGGATCCAGCCCTTATCCCTGGGAGCAGGGGGTCACTGCTTTCCCTGGAATGCAATCAGCATAGGGTTGCCATTTGCAACAGGCAGGCAGATCGGGGACTTTACCGTGCGTCTCTAAGGACACACTGCAGTGGTACTGTCTCGATCTGGAGAAAATTTGGTCCCCCAGACAGATATCTTTGATTTTTTGTGTATTTCCCCCATTCCAGTAGAAATTTCAAAAGTATCTGAGTGTGCTCGTTACTGAATATCTAGGCTCACATGCTCTGCGTGTTCTAGAGACAGGGGTGAGAACTCAGTGTAGAAACCACGGCAGCAGGAAAAAAGTCACCTCTTGACTCTAGAACTCTCTCCCCATCACTTTGCTCCTAGGTGTTTTCTCCCCTTTTGCAGTCAGAAAATCTTGGGCCTCCAGTACATGAGAAAAGGACACGGGCTCACAATTCCTAGGCGCAGGGCTCCAGTCTTCACCCCATTCCCACTGGATGAGATTCACTCTTCTGGAGACACTTGACTTTCCCTGACATGGGGAGTGAGGGGTGGAATAAAGAACTGAGGGACAGTTAACAGGAAAAGTCTAAAGTCCGTGTTGAGAAATACCACATTTCCACTTCCTGCTAATCCTAAACAGGTTTTCGTGTGTTCACTTGAGGATATAGTCTGTGCCTAGTCCAAAAACGCACCAGCGGGGGATTTTTTTTTAAAGAAATCCTTCAAAATACCAGTTGTTTTCCACCAATACAGTTGTCGTTGTGCCTTCTGTGGCTTCTGACTCCATTGTCTGACTTTCTTTCTAATGACTACGCTGCAATAAACACTAGGTTCCTTTCTGGCTGTTGGACATGACGTTGATAGCTATGCATACTTCGTGTCTTTTTCAAACAAAGCAGAGAATACGTTTTTGAAGAAAAGAATTTTTTAAAACAGTTTGATACCGCAAATTATTTTTTCCTCAATTGTTTGAGCAGCATTCGAGTTTCAAAATTCTTGTAGAAGCCAATTTTTTTGTAACTGTGGTGCAGATCTTGTGTTTTCTTAGCCTAATGAAAAGTAGTATAGAAGCAATATTTCATGCCCTGTGCTCTGAACTTGTGTGCGTATATGCATACATACAGACATATACACACATGTAAAAACAAACGTGTGTGTGTGTGGAGACCAGACAACTTACCTTTCCCTACTAGATTTGAGGCCCTATTTTAGAGCTTTGTTATGCTTCGTGAAGAGAATGTTCTATTTGCAACAAGAAAGCATTTAATTCTTACTGTATCTCTGGCTGTTTCATGAGGACACTTTCCAGTGTGTGGCCAAGCAGCGTGGAAGATGGTTGACTGTAGTGATCTAAGGAACCGCTCACCCACCTACTCCTCGAGTTTGCTTTGTGCCTCTGTCTTACTTCATGAAAGAGTTTCTTTTTGCAGAATCTTTGTTGTGCTAGGGGGTGTGGGTGAAAAACATTTAACAAAAAATTTCAAAACAAAACAAAAAAGCAAAAACAAAAAAACACGCAAGCAAGAGGGGAACTTTTACAAAGCAATGTAAATATTTCATGCCATAGTCGTTGTTGGGTCCATTCTGGGATCTGAAGACTTGTTCTTACCACCTCTGTTGAGCTGAGCCCAGCTCTCCCATGACTGTAGACACCACGAGAAACATTTCTCCCTGTCCTCCCCACTCTCTCAAAGGGGACATTTCATCCTCCGGCAAGTGTGAGGGGTAATGTAGCTTCTGTAAATTTATATTTCTTTTCTATGTACATGAAGACACTTATTGAGTAACTCCCTGTACACCCACACAGACACACACACACATATACACACATACACACAGTTGCTATTAAGTTGGAAAGCTAAAGATTCGGGGACTTTCAATAGAGAATATGTCTCCCCCTCCAAATGCACCATAAGTTCATCAAAGGAAACGTGGCTTGCAGGACTTCCCAAGAGCCACGGTGTCGTAAAAAAGACAGAACCCGACCTCTTTGCCATGTATATTATAGAATATTCTTCATTGGTGTGGATAGTACACGTTTCCTCTGGTACAGACTCTGTGTTTGCAGGTCCCAAGAAGCATTGTTTTCCAAAAGCTCCCCTTGGAAGACTGTAACTGATTTCTAGGCGTAAACAGTTACCGTGTGCACTTAAATGTTATGTTGGAAGAAATGCAATTTTGTTTTCGGTAGATCTGTTGGTTGTAAACCGTCTATAAAACTCAAACTCAAATGCTCATACTCAGAGCTGGGATCAGAGCTGGGTTTTTACCTTCTCATCTTCTAATTACCCTTTAAGACTAAAACAGACCATGGAAGCATGTAAATGGAGTCTTTCCAGCTAAGCCCTCTCAGGCCTGATGCTCCCAAAAAGCACAAACGTGAGGGGGAAAAGCAAAGCATTCGCCCCCTGGCAAAGTGCCATGTTCTGTGCTTTTTGAAATATTCTGTTCCTTCCCAGGTGGAAAAACATGATGAAATTGTATATTATCGCTTCAAGATTAAAATGAGAAAAGTAAAGTCTTTGGGCTTGGTTTCAAAAAATACCTAGAAGAAACAAAGGCCATGGTGCCCCAATATCGTCCCAGCCATTTTTCATATGTATATAGAATAAACCGTGTCAAAACACTGCCTTTATATTATTTAGCAATATGTTGTAAATAGCATAAGCTCTTTTTTTTGTAATAAAGACCCTTTGATTTGAATATAGTACAATAACTGAACTGATAAAGTCAATTTGGGTTTTTTTGTTTTTTTTTTTTAGCTAGAGGCAATTTCAATTGTGGATTTTTTTGTTGTTGTTGTCTATTGTTCTGAAGACTTTGCATAATTTATTGGTTTAATTTATCCTAATTTATTTGATGAAGGTGTACAATTTTGTATTACCAAGGATGTACTGTAATATTAATTGATATGATAAAAAAATGAGACTCCCTGTCCATATTTAAAGCGAAACTAAAAAGGTGCAGTAGACAATTGATTTTGAAGTCAAAGTGAAAAAATGTAGTTTGGCAGCTACTAAATATTAAAACAGGAAAGAAAATCTGCTGGGGCGGGGGCCGGGTTTCCTTTGTGTGTTTGAAGCTTTTGTATAACTCTCCCAACTCCGACCTTTGCTTTGTGCCACTATAAGGATTCAGTAGTGGGATTTGCCTTCCGTGCCTTCCATCTTCTCTTAAACTGAATGTATGTGCGTATATATGCAAGCTTGTGCAAAATAAAATAGACATGACAAGCTCAGTGCCATTGGCCTTTCTTCAAACATGGTACTTAGGGGTGGGGAGGTGGCACCAAAGGCTTAGCATGTGATGCGGGGATACCCCCAGCATTGGATGCCCGGTGTGCTGTGCCCATAACAAACTCACCCATTCAGGAGAGGAAGGGCACGATCCTTCAGGGGCCTTTCCCCAGGAACAGGGTGAGTGTTCCCTAAAGCCTCCTCTTACACTCAGTTTACTAACATATGAAGGGAAGGGGCCAGAGTCACTGAATAAAGGTCAGGATGTTCCCAGAGATAGCACAGTGGCTGGGGCTCATTCCTGATAAATGGTCAACCTGGCTTCAGTTCTCAGCACCAGAAGGTCCCCTTTGAATCACCAGGTGTGGCCCTGGGACTCTGAGTACCACTGGGTGTAGCCCGGAACCCAGAGTACCACCAGGTATAGCCCTGGAAGCCCCAGGTACCATTGGATGTGAGAGGCCCTGAGAGTCGTGTGGCCTGGGTCAGAGGAAGGATGTGAAGCCGCACTTTGCCACCCAGTGCAGAGTTTCCCCACGGCTTATCCTGCAGCAAAGCGGCCTTTCTGAGTCATCCGTCAGTGGAACTATGAGCAAACCCCTTCTCCCTGGGGTGGGTGGGCACATAGGGGTGGGCTTGGATGGCCACACTGGGCCCAGGCAGGCTGCCTTGACCCTCTGTCACCTTTTCCCTTCTCTTCCAGCTCTCGGGAGCTCCCTGGCTTGTCAGGGTTCTTCTGAAGAGAGCACGTGGGGAGGGTGACAGGGTCTCAGACAGGGGCCTTCCCTGTGCCTTGGGGCCATACCTCCTCAGGCAGTAGCAAGCTCCTGGAGAGAAAGTAACTCAGACACACTGACAGAGGGCCCAGCAGGAGGAAAGATCAAGCTTTGGAGCCTTCCAGGAGTTTTCTGCTCGGTCAGTGCCCAGCGCTTTCCCTGCTGCAATGGTGATGAGCCGATGCCTCTCCTGGTGTGAGCAATGCTCAGACCTCCCAGGGAGGAGCTTCTCAGTTCCCAGAGCCTCCGTGACCTGCGGCATCTCATTCCATGAGCTTGTCCCCACGCATTGTGTTCAGCTGTGCCGTAAGGATGTGGCCTTGTCCACCAACCCATCCTGACTTCTTGAGGAAGACCTACATTCTCTGTGGTCGACTCAGGTGGGATCCCCATAATGCATGGGACCCTGAGCATCACTGGGTTACCACCCCCACTGCAAAAAAGAGAGACACATTCTCACAGCCTGATCCCAGGCCAGATTCTGACCTTGATCACAGACCTAGATCTGGAGTGGGGCTGCCCAAGTTTGGGTGGCCCAGCAAGGAGCTGGGCGTCTCCAAGAGAGTAAGACTTCTCCCACACCCAACTGAGCGGCCTCTGCAGCTTACCTAGCTGGCTGGAGTGGGGCTTGTTTGCCAAGCCCCCTGCTGTGAGGCCCAGGTGCTAGTGAGACAAGCTCAGGAGAGTTTGGCAATCACTCTGGAAAAAATGCCCCTGTTTCTGCAAATAAATCTGTCCCGAGAAGAAACTCCGGGTTTCCCCGGTTTGTGCAAATAGTGATCTCTGCTCAGCAGCTACTGGAAATTCCTCACTGTGAGCTGCACACGCCATAGAAATGGGCACTCTGGATGTGCCGTCGTCACTCAGCGACGTCCTGCTCAGAAAAACTTCCCAGGCTCCAGCAGCCTCTCCCCGTGGTCCAGGGGCTCCAGAATGCCCAAGGGCAGCTTTGTGGGTCTCCACAATGCCGCTTCCCAGTGCAGCAATTAGGGGGCTGTGTGTAATGGAGGTGTCCACACTCTAAAGCACACATTCTCACATGCACACCTGCACGCACACACACTTCTCATATACTCTCATGCACACTTATACATACACTTCTCACACTGCACACACTCACTCACGCACACAAATTCACACACAGACTGCACATACATGCTCTCATGCACATTCACACTCAACACGCTGCACACACAGTCTCATGCACACACATTCACACAGTTCTTATGCACACACACACTGCACACTGAAACACATATACACACACAGGACAAGGAGATCCTGGAAAAAGTCATGAATAATTTCTCAGTCACCAACCAAAACTTACTCAGGAACTTGTCCAGTGGACTGTGCCTCCCATGCCTCCAAGGTCTCAGTAAAATGGATTCACTATAAGCAAAGTCAGATCCAACCTCCAAAAGCTGAAAAAGGTTAGGGAGAGACAGAGACAGAGACAGAGACAGAGAGAGAGAGAATGGGAGAGAGACAGAGTATCCTGTCTCCTGCCTAAGGGTTAGAGCCTCTATTGTTTCATCAGTGACTTCTAATCATAATTAAAGCACAGATCATGACCCAAACAGTTCGGACCTGATAGATCTGGACGAGTCTACACACAAGACCTATGTGTGTGTGTGAACATGCATAGTATTGCTTTCATTTTCTGGAGCTCAGACTTCTCAATACAGATGTGAAGCTCTTAAATAAAATAGAATATCTAGAATAATGATAAAGATTTAATTCTTTTGCTACTGGCACAGATGTTATGTTACTGTGAGCTACAGGGGCGGAAGGAAGAGCCGGACTTTACGTCCAAGTGGAGGAAGGGCAGATGGTTGGCACGAAGTCGAGAAACTGCACTGCTTAATGCTGCCCCTGTGGTGCCCAGGGGCTTACTCCTGACCCTGTGCTCAGGGGTCACTTCCGGCAGGACTTAGGAGCCTGTATGTGATGCCTAGAGTCAGCCATGTGCAGGGCCAGGCCTGGGCGCTTGGACTCTCCTGCCCTGCCTGATGCCTCCTTCAGGCACTTTTAGCGTGGATCTACTGAACACTGAAATGGCTATTTCCTCTCAGGACCCAGAGTCCCCCCCCAGTATTCCAGGTGGGTGTTTTGCTTTGATCTTAGTTTGTTTTGACCTGGTAATGTCGAGGTCACGTGGTTCTGGGGAGCAAACCGGGCCCTATGCATACCAGACCCCTACCCCAGCACTCAGAGATAGGTCCTGGGATGGATGATTTTAGAGCGTCTTTGAGTTGTTAGTTGTAATTTGGATTTTGACCCCATGGCCTAGGACAACCCCTCAGAGTTTGAGGACGAGGGGTCGGAGAGGCAGAGCACAGTCAGGATGAATGAAGCTCACCCTAGTTCTCCGACACCACCCTTCCAGAGCTATAGACCCCACCAGGACCCCTTCATACAGGAGGGGCCAGCTCTGGACTGTCTGCTGTCTCAGGGACTGTCTACACTTCCTGCCGTCTACCCTGAGATTCCCAGAGCCACACGGGTCCCCATTTGAATACACTGCCTGGCGGGGCCCTTTAGTCTATCTGAGTCATTTGTTCTTTCCCCAACCTGCTCTTTCCCTTCAGACTCAAGAGCGAGGAAACAAGGATGACTCTTCCTGTTTCCTCACCTGAGGGTGAGGGAGGCAGACTGGGAGGGCTTCATGGAGGAGGAGGGAAAAGGAGAAGGAGGAGGAGGAGGAGGAGGAGGGGGAGGAGGAGGAGGAGGCAGAGGAGGAGGAGGAGGAGGAGGAGGGGGCCTTCTCTGAGCTGAAGCTCTGACATTTTCTGTGGAGCCACTGGTGCCTCATGACTCAGTTTTGCACCAGCCCCCCAGCCATTCTTTCTGAGTAACCCCCACCCATGCGCCTCTAGCACTTTGGGGGTTGTCCGAGCAATGGGCAAAGCATCAGACCCAGAAGGTTCTGAGGGACTGCAGGGCTTGGACCCAGTGGAGGGAAACACGGCCAGGACAAGTGAGAACAAGAGTGAGAGGACCCAGCATTCACAACCCTGGGGAACAAACACAGCAATGGGTGCCGGCGGGGAGCTGCGGAAACCCTGGCCTGCACCTGGCCTGACCTCTGCCCCCAGAGGCCCCAAGAGGTGCCTGAGCCCAGGCTGGAGCGGCAGGTCCTGATGAGCTAATGAGAGGGTCTGGGAGCACCACCCAGACAAAGGCATGTTTCATTCGAAGAGAAGGTGCTTCCCCAAGGCCCTGCCTGCCAGCCCTTGTCACAGGAGCCGCCCAATGGGACTGTCACTGGAGAGAGCCACAGGGGGCCCATTCACAGCTCCCAAACCCCTTCCCGGACACCTTCCCTTGCCTCCTGCTGATGCCAGTCTTTTTACGCTCCACTGTTGGCAAATATTGACCAAGTTCAAGGGCAGTGTCAGGTAGAAGGTCTAACTCCAAAGTCAGCGTGAGGCGAAGTGACGGGGCGCAGGGGGCATCCTTTGCACATGATGACAAATGCAGCTGACCCCCACCTCAGGAGGGCCCTGCTGTCCCCTCGCAGGGTGCTGGGCACCTTATCAGGCAGGCGCTATTTTTGCCATCATTGTTAATCTCCCCTCGAGGGAGCCGGGCGGCCGAGGCCAGGCACTTGAGCTATGCCGGAGGAATGGAGCCATGTGGGGTGTGGGGCAGAGACACCCTCTTGCTGGCAGGCTGCGTCCCTGGCCCCCACATGGAACCCTGCTGTGGAGAGGTCCCTGCGTGGGATTGATTTTATAACAAGAAGACACGGGGCAGTGCTTCGAGGCTGAGGTTCCTTTAATTAATTGTTTACTGTTTAGTTTGGGTGCCACAACCAGTGTGCTCAGGACTCACTCCCGGCTCTGTGCCTCGAGGCTCACTCCTAGCTCTGTGCTCAGGGGCTCACTCCTGAGCCTACAGATGCTCAGGGCTTACTCCCGGCTCTGTGCTTTGGGATCACCTCTGGCAGGACTCAGCAGACTATATATGGAGCTGGGGATGGAACTCAGGTCAGCCACATGCAAGGTAAGTACCCTCCCTCTATGCTCAGGTCATGGACAGTTTCTTCCATCAATAGATAACCGCACCTGGAGCCTAGTCCAGCTGCCTATCCCTTTTAGGTATCCCCACCCCAAATCTTATCTCCAGGGGTTCCAGGAGACTGGGCAGAGGAAGTCCCACAGAGCAGAAGCTTCATTCCTCTGTGCCTCAGTTTCTCCGGGTGTGACAGAGACAGTCGGCAGGATGAGGCCAGGTGGCATTGTCTCGGAAAGCATTTGACAGCGTGCCCATGACTTCCATGGGATTAATCTCCTCTAGTCTCCTTCCTTCCGCTCGGCCACCCCCGGCAGCCGGGTGGGTATCCCCCTTCTCGCCTGCGTCCAGTTGACAAAGGGAGGAATCAGGCAGGTGACACCGAGGGACAGTAGTGTGGTCGGAAGGATGAGAGCGAGGAGAGGAGACTGTGTTGGCAGTCGTAGTTGGTGTGATGGGTCACGAGCACAGGGGTCCATGGCGACCCCAGGGACAAGGAGGAGGAGGAAAATGTGTCTGTGAATGTGGAGTTTCAGGGCAGCTTCCGGGAGCCCATTCAGGTGCAGGATTGTGTGTATGTCGGGTGTTCCCTGTCTAATGCCCAACTGTCCGGGTGCAGGGCTGTATTGGGGGCCCCTCCATCCGATGCTCAGAAGCTACTGCCTTCCTTTGGGAGGGTAGCTGTGAGCCTCATTTCAGTGGCTGGGAGGATTTTCTGTGTTTTGCAGTTCCTCCTGGCCCTGTGGGCTCTGCAGTTTAACTCTCTGAAAGCATTGAGTCTCCGGCTCCAGGGGAGCCCCCTAGAGCCCCAGAGTGTTTGCTCTCACAGTAGCACAGAGAAAGGAGCCAGGACCAGGCGCAGCACATCCTTCTCTGGCTGGCTTCTTCCGGCTGCCTCAGAACATGCTGGTGGCAGACTCACAGTCTCATAAAGTGGCTCTTGGCAAAGTCTGTGGCCCTGTGACTTAGCCACATGCTAAGATCCTGGGGACAAGACAACCCTCCCTTGTTTCCCCCACCACCACCAACAGTTCTCTGATGGAGCCCATCAGGCCAGAGGACTCCTGGCCCCTGGAGAGTCAGTATATCAGTGAATGTGGCCCCTCAGAGTGACCCTGGGTAGAGGGTGGGACGGACAGAGACTGCAGAGGCCGTGGATCTTAGCTGGACTCATCTCCGGCTCGCTCCGACTTCTCTACAGGTCAACCATAAACTCTTAGAACTTAAGATGGAAATAAAATAACAACCAAACTGTTAAAACTGTAGAAACAGAGCCATGAAACTATATTAAAAGACAACAAAAACAATTGTGGTGGTGGGGGTGGCAGGGAGCTGGAGCTAACTCAGACCTCAAAAAGGAAACAAAAATAATAACAGTAGCTATGTTCGTTTAAAGTATCTGGATTTATATAGATGATTTCTTTAGTCACAGACTGATTAGAAGTGCTGATACTATCAACTTTTAAGAATGGAAAAGAATCACATAACTGTAGGTCAAGTTTCATGGGGTTTTTTTTGGAAGGGATGATTTTGGGCCATACTCAGCACTGTTTAAGACTTACTCCTGGCTCTGTGCTCAGGGATCACTCTAGGTGGTGCTCGGGGATCATATGTGGGCCAGGGATCAAACTCAGGTCAGATGTGTGCAAAGAAAGTGCTCAGCCTGCTATGTGCAGGCTTCAAAAAAAGGCTAAAACCTTTTTAAAGGTAAAATAAAAGTAATCGTTTCTTTTGCCTAATTTCCAAACCCCTTGTCTCTATAAACAAACAGATACAATCCCAATCCAACTTCAGAGCACTGTTCGTGGAGTAATTCCAAAGTCATCTTAAAGAGAAATTTCTGAAAAAAAAGAAGGAAGGATGGGAAGACAGAAGCAAAGAAACTATTGAAAAAGAGAAAAAATATTTTAAAAACTGTTGAAGGTCCATAAGTTTGTTAGAGGGGTTGAAGGGAGTAAAGCAGGAAACATCAAGCTCCAGGTAAAATAAGATAGAGCACATCCAAGATGCCCAGAGAAGTCACACATATTTGTGTTTTCTATGGTTGGTCCTAGACAGATAGAAAAACAACATACAAAATCTCATTAATGAAGCACTAAGAGTTAAAGCAGTTTGGAAAATACAGAAATAGGTGAAGGTGGGCACAGGAATTTAGACTTTTAAAAAGGGAAATTTTGAGTCAGCAGAAAAGATAATCTAGCAAAGAGCATGGGGATAATTTGTTAATGAGATATGAAAAAATTGGGTTTCAGCTTATAGCATGTTGCAAAAATAAATTATTGCCAGAGAAAATATTGACTGTATATATTCATACATATATATGCCCACATATACATATGGCCAAAGACACAATACACATAAACATTCAGGGAAATTACATTCAGGGAACATTTTGGACTTTGGAAGACATTTCGAGAGACAAAAAAAGTTTAGAAGCTACAAAGAAAAAGTAAAATAAGAGGTATACTACATAAATGATCACATCTAAGCAATGTAAGCAAACACATGTTTATTTGACATGAGAAAATGTTCACTTGATCACTTCACTTGAATCCCGTTATTCATCGATTTGCTCGAGTGGGCGCCAGTAACATTTCCATTGGACCCTATCACGTGCCAATGTAGCCCAATGGCATCTGGTTGATTCAGGAATATGAAGAGCCTCAAACCATTCCTTCAGGGTCTTTACAAGGAAGTCTGACCATCTTGTAGGTGGGCAGCCACGTGATCTTTTGACGTCCCGTGGGATGAGAAAATGTTAGCTAAAATAAACGAATTTGATGCATATCAGGCACATATAAAATGGTATCTTTTACATGTAAAAGCTTCTACAAAACAACAAAAACTGTACCACTCAGTGGCAAAGAATCTTATTTAAGATACTAGGGAAGAAGCAAAAATAGTAAATCTTTTAATAAGCTCGTGTTTGCTGAAAAACAGCAAAATGCAAATTAAAATATATTATCTTTTTCCTAATTAGAATAGAAAACTGAGAAATAATGATATTTTTCAGTTTGATAAGGGTCTGGGTAACTGAATGTATGCCAGCATCATTGCAGGGTTATAAACAATCTTTTTACGTGACAAATTGACAATAACTCTCAAAATTTAATAGGATTCAGTTATTCTAAACTTAGGAATTAGAAATACAGACAAATATGTTAGAGCTTTGATAAAGCATTGTTTCTAAATGCCAAACAAGAGATCTGTCAGCAGAAGAATGGTCGAATAAAAGATTTTATGTATTATTTGGAGTACTCTGGGGTGGTTTTTAAAATGAGATCTTTATGCATCAACACCAGGCAAATTATTTACTGAAACATTCAGGAGCACAATATATAATTCACTATGTTGTTGATTCTAAAACGCATCCTTTTCACATAGAATTCTGGAATCATGATGTATCATGAAATTAATGGTGTCTGAGAAAAGGCAGATTTTTTAAAAAATTCATAGTAAAAAACAAAATAATGACAATTCTTTACAATAGATATATCTTGAAGTCGATGAAATGCAGTAAACTTTTCACTCCACGGACGTCTCTGTCTTCCAGAAGTCATCATGAGCTGAGCTCGACCTTCCAGTCCCAGACTCAGGGAGATGAAGGTGTAGAGGCAGGGGTTTATTCTTTCCTGTGCGAGCATCCTGACACTGTGCTCCGAACTGGACCCGTCCTGTTCAAGGACTTGACAAACCTTGACCGTCAGCTCACTGTGCTCCAAGCACTTACCCCAGCAGCAAAAGGAGGAAGAGATGTGAAGGCCATAGGCAGTCCCTGGGACCAGGGCAGATGGGAGACTAGGGTTTGGGTTGGGTGAAGAGCAGAATAATGCTTCCTAGAAGGACGAGCTGCAGGATACCAGCTAGGACTCAGCACCCAGCATCTGGAAGACTGGGCATGAAGCACCAGCATTGACAGAGTACCAAACACTTGGCATTTGGAAGACTGTGCATGAAGCACCCAACACTGAAGGCAGAGGCAGAGATGAGATGGATGGATGGTAGATGGATGCATGGATGGATGGATGGATGGTGGATGAATGGATGATTGGATGGATGAATGGTAGATAAATGGATGGATGGTGGATGGATGCATGGATGGATGGATGGTGGATGAATGGATCAATGGATGGATGGATGGATGGATGGATGGATGGTGGACGGATGATTGGTGGGTGGGTGGATGGATGGATGGGTGGATTGTTGGTGACTGGATGGATGGGGATTGGATGGATGGTGAATGGATGGATGGATAAATGGCAGGTAGATAATTATAGATGAATAGATAGAGGAAGGGATGGAGAAAAGGAAAAGAAGGCAGAGATCACTTGATCACTTGACATCCAGTTATTCGTCGATTTGCTCGGCGGGAGTCATTAACATTTCCATTTGACTCTATCACGAGCCAGTGTAGCCCATGGCATCTGCTTGCTCCAGGAATACGAAGAACCTCAAACTGTTCGTTCAGGGTCTTGAAGAAGTCTGACCATCTTGTAGGTGGGCGGAGATAGAAATTAATAGTTACATATTAAGTTTTATTTTATAGAAAAGAAATTTCTAAAGTGTTATGTTTCATTGTCCTACAAGTACTGAATGGTTTAGCATACAAATTAAGGCATCTTATTGAATCTCCTCCCGGTGGTCCTAATGATCTGAATGAATACTCAGAACAGAAGAAAAAAAGAAAAGAGAAGGAAGGAAGGAAGGAAGGGAGGGAGGAAGGAAGGAAGGGAGGAAGGAAGGTAGGAAGGGAGGGAGGAAAGGAGGGAGGAAGGGAGGGAGGAAGGATGGGAGGAAGGACAGGAGGACGGGAGGGAGGAAGGACAGGAGGACGGGAGGGAGGACGGAAGGGAGGACGGAAGGAGGATGGAAGGAAGGAAGGAAGGAAGGAAGGAAGGAAGAAGGAAGGAAGGAAGGAAGGAAGGAAGGAAGGAAGGAAGGAAGGAAGGAAGGAAGGAAGGAAGGAAGGAAGGAAGGAAGGAAGGAAGGAAGAAGGAAGGAAGGAAGGAAGGAAGGAAGGAAGGAGAAGGAAGGAAGGAAGGAAGGAAGGAAGGAAGGAAGGAAGGAAGGAAGGAAGGAAGGAAGGAAGGAAGGAAGGAAGGAAGGAAGGGAAGGAAGGAAGGAAGGAAGGAAGGAAGGAAGGAAGGAAGGAAGGAAGGAAGGAAGGAAAAAAAGATGAAATGAAAGAGGAAGGCAGGCAGGCAGGCAGGTAGAACAATGCAAGCGCTCCTTGTGGGAGAGTTGAGCAGCCATTTTCTGCAACAAGTCCGAATTAGAACAGAGACTCAAGTTTCCAGAGATGCATTCAGAAAATGCAACTCTGCCCAGAGAGAAGTTTTGAGGAAATGTTAAGGATACGAGAAGGAAAGTGTGTTCTTGTGTGTTCCTATGTGCTCCTGTGTGTTCCTTGTGTTCCTGAGTGCTCCTGTGTGTTCCTGTGTGTTCCTATGTGCTCCTGTGTGTTCCTTGTGTTCCCGAGTGCTCCTGTGTGTTCCTGTGTGTTCCTATGTGCTCCTGTGTGTTCCTATGTGTTCCTGAGTGTTCCTATGTGCTCCTGTATGTTCCTATATGTTCTTGTATGTTCCTGTGTGCTTCTGTGTGTTCCTGTTCCTGTGTGTTTCTGTGTGCTCTGTCTCAGCAACTCCTGGAGGCTGCCCCCTGCTGAAAAACCAATCAACAAAGCAAAGATGGAACAAAGTGAAAGGGAAGGGGCGGGGCTGAGGCTTCCAGGCCCTCATGCACTGAGAGAATAATCTACTCTAGGGAAAGACGCAGACGATCTCCCGGCAGGCTGGACCAAGGGGCCAGAGGAGAGCTTGGGCAGGGAACTGTCTGCTCCTCTAGAACCCTCTCCCTGTCCATCCCAGACACACCCCACAATGTGCCTGGCTGGGGTACAGAAGCAAGTAAGTCCTGGCTGGAGGCGGGGTGGGGGGGCGAGAAGATGCCCCAGCCACGCTGTGAATGCAGCGTGCAGAGATGACTGCGGGGAGGTGCTGCAGTTTCCCGCTGGACCAATCACGGGTGGCCAGACCCGAGAGAAAGGGGCTGGCATCCTTACCTGGCTTCACAGCACACTCGAGGGGCTGGAGCTGAGCTGAGACGCCGCCCAGGCCACCGTGGAGGGCAGAGAGCCTTAGCTCCACCTCCTTTCAGGGAAAGCCTGAGCTTCCCCTCCAGAGACCACACTTGACAGTCACCCGATCCCGGACATGTCTCACCCAGCACCTCTCGGTATCCACTCACTGCGTCCACCCTGATGTCTAAATGCCTCGCGCTGGACACACCCACCTAAGCAATACGTTCATTTATTTATATTTTTGGTCCCACTGGGAGAGGCTCAGCATTCAGGAATTACTCCTGGCAGTGCTCAGGGGACTCTATGGGATGCTAGGGATCAACCCAGGTAGGTCGCAAATGCAAGGCAAATGCCCTCCCCACTGGACTATAGTTCCAGCCCAGCAATACATTTAAAGACCATCTTCTTGAGACCACAAAGTGATGAAAAGTACATTTAACCTTAAAGTTTAACCCAGAAAAGAATGGAGACAAAGCAGTCGACCTTCTCCATGTCTGCTCCTTCTCAGCACCTGCTGCCTGCAGCTACCCCAGAAGCCTCCCTCACTTCCCATGTCCACCTTGACCGGGGCCTCCCTTCCCCAGCCCCAGAGTCTGGACTGTCTCTTCCTCCCAGCGTCCTCTCCTCTCTGTGCCCCTGAGGATGCTGATGGCAGCATTCTGTAAGGCTTAGGCCATAGCCCGCTCCTCGCCTACTTTGCGTGTATCATCCCATCTGCACGGCCTTGCAGTGAGCATGCACCACCCTTTCACCCAACACAGAGAGCACGGAGACAGAGAAAGCCCTTGGCCGAGGGCAGCCAGTGAGGGAAGCCTCCTCTGACTGGTCCCAACAGTTTGTGCTTCTAACAACTTCATTGTCGGGCCAGAGAGATAACAGGGAGGTAACGACACTTGCCTTATACACTGCCAATCCCGGTTGAGTCCCATGAGCACCAGCAGGAGTGATTCCTGAGCACTTCTGAGCACCACCTGGCATGGCCCCAACTCCCTGCCCCATCAGAACCTGCCTGGCCCTGCCTGCACCATGTTTGCTGGCGTTGCCGCCCTATTTCCACAGACCCGTTTTGTTGGCTCCGAGTCCGTGGGCTTTGATTTGTCATGGACAGAACGGGAGCAGTGCCAGATGCCTGAGCAGGGCCACTGCCCCGTCCACTGTTTCTCTTCTTTATTTCTTGAGGTGCTGGTGGTGGTGGTGTGGGGGCCTGGGAGACACACCCAGCAGTGTGTAGGACTTACTCCCAGCTCTGTGCTCAGGGATCCCTCCGGGTGGTGCTATGGAACCCGGCTTAAACATGTGCAAGGAAAGCGCTCTGCCCACTGTACTATCTCTCCGGCCCCCTGCATCCCTTCCTTAGTGGCCTTCCCTGAGTAGCCCAAGTCCAGTCTTTGAGCTGTGCCTGCCCTTGGTTCTGGCGGGTCCCATATTCTGGGCGTTGGGAAGGCGCTGCCCTGGGTTCTTTGGTGCCTGTAGCCGGGGCGGGTTTGCTGATGGTTCAGATGAGTGACTGGGAGCACAATTCTGGGTTCTGTGACCCACAGTGCTCAGCGCCACCTCTGGACACTAGGAACCAGGCTGGGCTGGGTTCCCCCGATACATACACAGAGGATGAGAGAGAACTGCACCCCCACCAGCCACACACTCTGTGACAAATGGTGAGCTTCTATGCCACAGCAGAGGGGCTGGGGGAGGGGCCAGGCAGGCCCCCGCCAAACACCAAGAAGGGGGCGAGCACCCCAATTCCATCACGGCTGCAAGCGGGCACGGAGCCCCCAGGGCCGCCCTTCCCCGATCACTCGGCGCTCTGCGCGGCCTCGCCTCGCGGATGGCAGGCTCGCATCTCTGTATTATATGAACAGTCTGCTTCATAATCAAATACCATCTGTCGCTACATCTGAACTTGTTTTCAACATCTGTGCGTTCTGGTCTTAACAAAGCTTTAAAAACTAATTCAGAAACTTTCACAGATCACTGACTAAATCTGCGCATTGACCACCTTGCAGTGTACTTTCTCTAGGTGCCTCCCCCTGCCCGGGAGGAGGGCGCCCCCCCACACTTAGAGGCCGGCTGGAGCTCTTTGCTAATGGCCCGGGTAGCCGAGTGCAAGAGAGGGACACTTGTGTCTGTACCAGAGGCCCCTCAGAGCACTTCTTGGTGCCAATATGGTCCCTTCCTGCCAATGAGAAACCTGTAAGTCGATCAGCTACCATACCCCAATTACTCAAAATGACACTGCAGATAAAACGGAACCAGGGGGAGAATCAGCTCGATGGCTTCGCCGCCGCTAAAGTGTGTTTGAACAAATGGTGAAGTAAACCGTTGAGAGCCCCCGGGGGCACGATGCTGGTACTTTGCACATGCTTCAGAAACGGAAGTACATCTTTACAGAACTTTTGGCCAGCCCCTGGCAGATGTTGACGGCTTTTGCTTATGTATACATCAGTGGCAGAACACTAACGCAGAGATTGGAAATTTTAATTTAGTCCAGGCAGTTGGGCTAAAATGATGGCTTTTGTTGAAACCATTAAATAAAGCTGCTGATGAAGTCCAGCACGGGGCTGGCAGGCAGAGCCCTAATGGGGGGGCTGCTGCTTCCAGGCGGGAAAGGGAAGGTGGGAGGCAGCACTTAGAGAATGGCCGCACGGTGTCCTGGGCAACAGAGCAAGGGGGGGCAGGGCAGCAGGGAGGGGCAGGATCCATGAGCAGAGCAGGGAGGCAGCTTCCCATGACACGGGCGCATGCGTAAGTGTGTATGTGTCACTGTGCACATGTGTCTGTCTGTACAGCCAGGGGTCCATGTAGGCATTCGTGCATTTGTGTGTTGTGCGCATGCATGTTGGTGCATGCACACACCTGTATGTGTTTTGCGTGTCATGCCTATGTTTAAGTGCATGTATGCACGTGAGCTTGAGGATTGTACATTTGTGTGCATACATCTGTGTGTGCCTGTGTGCACCCGTGCTTGTGTGCCCAGAAAAGTCAGGCCTGGATAAGCATGTGTGCACTTACACACATTTGTGTGTGTGTTATGCTAGTGTACCTTTGTGCATTTGTGCACTCAAGCATGTTTTGTGGCTGCATGATGTGTTCATGTGTGTCTGTCCATGTATTTCATATGTATAGTCATATCTATGTGCATGCATGTGCTCATGCTCAAGTGTGTTTGCTCACATATGCACATATGTTCATGCACACTCTGCTGTGTGCCTATGCATTTCATGCATGCACATATGTTTGTTCACATGCATTTTTTGTGTACACATGCATGCATGGTTAAATGTATGTGTGCATGTGTGTCCATGTGCTTATGTATCCATACATGTGCTCTCATGATGTGTATACTCATGCTTTTGTATTCTCATGTGTAAGTGCACATGTGTATTTGCATGTAAATGTGAGTCATTTGTGAGTGTGTGCATGTGTGTTCATGCATGCATGTATTGCACTTGCATGTCTGTGTGCTGTTCATGTGACTTGCATGCATGAATGTGCATGTACCTGTGTGCACAGGAAAGTTTTGTCCTGAAAGGTTTCTTCAGGCTCTGCTTTTGTCTGTAAGCACAGACCGGATGGGAAAAGGGTGGGAAAGGACATGCAGGGTCTGGGTGAGTCTGATCATAGAAAGGGGAGGCGGGGCCAGGAGCACAGCCAGAGAGCCAGGACATGAGTCTGGGGGCAGCCTTACTGCTAGGCCCATGGCCCTTCCTGCTGCTTCACCCGAGAGCTGGGAAATGTGCACCCCACCTTTCTCCCGTGGAGTCAACAGACAGAGCAAAAATGGGCTGGGCACGACAGAAGGCCAAATACTATGCCCAGCTGACCAACGGCTCCCAGATGACCACACGCTCGCTTCCGGCCGGGCACTGCGCTGCAGTCGCTCCCCTCAGCACATCACTTTCTCTTGTTTTCCTATTTCAGTGGGAATTTTTATCTAGGGACCACTTCCTGCTCTAGCACTCATGAATGTTTTAAAAAGATGCAAACAATATTATATTTTAGTGAAGAGGACTATTTTAAAGCTATAATTATTTGCAGCATATAAAGAAGGAAAACCATTCTGCAAACACTTATGATTGGCCAGAACAAGGGAGACGCAACCTTGTTTCACTGCTGGGGACTAGCACGGAATAGCAGTTGCTTTTCATCAAACTGCTTTTTTGAAAACCACCAAAGGAATTAGTTAATAGTTTTTGAAATGACTGTCTGAGATTTAGTAGGTGTTGGTGTGTGTTTTCAAGCTGGCTCAGATGTATAGACATGGCCCGGTAGAAAACAAACAAAAAGCAAGCGGCGCAAGCGCACACACACACACACACACACACACACACACACACACACACACACACACACACACCTACATTTAGAATCTTGGATATATATATATCACAGGGATTCTTCACAGGACAGACTCAGTTTTGAAATTCTTCAAATAAACCAGGCAAAGGTCCAGCATTGGACTCTGAAGGTCCTAGTGCTGGACACAGTCCCTGCACCTACTTCCTGGGACCTGTGCCCATCCATTAGGTGGCACCATGAAGAAACTGGGGGACAGAAGAAACTGAGGGGACAGATCTCTATGACATGGCTAGAACTCGAGAGCCCCAGCACACCACTTAAACCCCCCCCCCTGAACTCTGCTCCTTCATGATTGGGCAAGTTTGGATCCTTTAAATATATCCAAGGGGCCTGAGATATAGTCCAGTGGGTAGGGAACTTGCACACGCCTGACCTGGGTTCAATCCCCAGCACCACATATGGTCCCCGAGTACTGCCAAGAGTAATTCCTTGTGTGCAGAATCAGGAGAGACCCTTGAGCTTAACCAAATGTGGAGCTTTAGCCAAAATTAAAAACACATTCTAGCCAGCCTGGGAGTCATGCTCACCACAGTCCCAGGTGGGACAGAGACATTGACAGAGAATCAACAACTACTTTTTTTCTCTCAAAAATACCCAGAAGGGCTAGAGCACAGCGGGTACAGTGCTTGTCTTGCACAGGGCCACCCACCTCCAATCACCTGCACCATATATAATACCCTGCACCCCGCCAGGAGTGATCCCTACGCACAGAGCCAGGAGGAAGTCTTGAGCACAGCCGGGTGTGTCCCCCAAACAAGCCACCAAATGTATAGATACATAAAATACCCCAGCTGTGTGATGGAGGTTTGCCTGCAATATTTTTCCCACTGCTTGACTTAAATATTTAGGTTTAAATATCTTCATAAAGAATCTATTCCCCGGGAGGAAGGGAAAAGAGGGGAAAGAAACGAAAATTCCAATTAAATGTGGCTTCATTTTTCTCTGGACTCGAGCAAACAGCAAACGCGAGTTTGGACGCTGAATTCTTTGGAGAGGGCACGAAGCAAAAGCCGAACTTCGGTCTCCGCTGGCAATCCCTGCTGCCACTTTCCAGTTTGTCTCTGTCCCAGGATGGAGCGCCGCCTGGTATGGCTCGCCGAGCTGTGCCACCGCGTCTGGGAGGAGAAGCCGCACTCGCCCGGGGCTCGCTGGAGCTGGCGCTCGGCGCACGTTGGGCGGATGGCCGTCCACGGTCCTCGGTCCAGATGCAGTTTGTGATTTCCCAAAATGAGATCCAAGATGCCGTGTCTGGGGACGTTCGTGGAAAGAGAATATTTGTGTTGTGACAGCCTGGCAACGCGTTTGGTGGATTTCGCTTGGACTTGGTGATCCTTCTCTTCCCTCCCCAGAAGATGGGGAGGCGGGTTTCGCTTTTATACCCCCTCTTTGTTCTGCCACAAATGCAGTGGAAATGCAGCTTTTACGGCAAGAGGACGAGGCCACATCTCCAGGTCTGCAGAACTCTCTCCCCCATAGTCCTTCCTCCCCATGAGCAGGACTCATGATGTGAAGGGATGGGCAGAAGCATGTCTGGGGACCCACTCTTTGTGTCTGGGGCCTTGCACGAGGCCCCCAACTCCCAGGTGCTGGGCTAGTCGCATGTGGTCCAGCACAGCCAGCAGCCCGTAGTATGTTACTGAACTAAACCATGCAGCCAGGTCTTTGCACCCTTGCCAGCATTCCTGTCCTCGCAAATAAATATGGAGGAAATACAGACTAGGCAGGAAGGGGTCTCAGAGATGTGTCTTTGGTGTGGCGAGGGAGATGCTGTTCAGTGCCGGCCCCCAGGAAGCAGCCAGAGCCATCGTGCTGGAGCTGTTCCCCAAGTGAAACGCTGGCTTCATCTCAGGTGACCATTTCTTGCAGGGAGGTACAGTCAGGAGGCAAAGTCTGGGGGATGTGGCACCCCCGGGACAACTGGCTGCGAGTGGGCTGAAAAAGTGGAATCCCAGAAACAGGCTCTGTGAGATGACACCTAGGGGTTTCACATTCACCAGGCATGTGGCGACTCCTGAATACTCACAGGGAAAACTCCGGATCTGGCCCCTCAAAGCTGTCTGGCATGGCGGGGGTGGGTCTATCTTCATCATTGGTTCAGTTTCCCCCTCCCTCCCTTTTCCATGCTGGTCTTCAACAGGAGGGTAAGGGAGCTAGGAAGAGGGGGAGCGTGTAGGGGAGGTGGTGGGGGCACCAGGCAGCTGTCGTAGGGTCGAGAGTTTCTACTCTGCTTCTGTTTCACGGCAGAGACGCTCCCCAAAGGTCCCCCAGTCACCTTGCTGAGCCCGGAGCCACACCGGGCGCCTTCTGGGGAGAGACAGAGACTGGTTCTGCTGATGAGATCGGGGCAGCAGCTGGGGTACTCCTCCGAGGCCTGCACCCAGCCGACCCGGCCTCTCTGCTGAGCCCGCAAAACCGAGAGGATGAGGTCACATTTGCCCAGATGCTCACAGACAGTCACAGCCAACATCCAGGCCTAGCCCTGCCTCACGCAGACCCACATCGACTCAGAGCAGAGCTGGGTCTCGTCCGCATCCAGACGCGGGGGTCACTCTGGCACCTTCTTTCTTGTTAGGGGACTCCCAGGACACGTTCCCACTGGAGGAAACCTGGAGCCACGCCAGGCGGGTCCCAGCCGGTCAGACTGGCCCCAGGGTGAAGATTAAGATTAACTTGGGCCCCTCTGGGCCAGGAATGATCTGGTTTTGCCGGGGAGGGATGTCTCCTGGGGTGCACCTGGTGGCATTCACAGCTCGTTCACAGGCGCTGGATGAAACCAGGGTGGTGAGTGCACACACATGCCTCTCTTGAGTGCTCGCTCCCCAGCCCAGTGCTCCGTGCTCCCTTCTTTGTGTCCTCCCTGAGTGCTCCCTCCCTGGCCTAGTGCTCTGTGCTTCCTTCTTTGTGACTCTCAACGCATTTCAGTCGTAGTGAGATTGAGGGGGATGGTCGAGACTCCAAGGAGAGGGAGAGAGAGAGAGAGAGAGAGAGAGAGAGAGAGAGAGAGAGAGAGAGAGAGAGAGGGGATTGGAGGGAGAGAGAAAGGGAGGGAGGGAGGGTGCAGGGAGGATCCTAGCGGGCCGCACTATGGTCATGCTGCTGTCCTCAACCCTCCTGGATCTGGGAGTCACGGCCCTGGGCTGCTTCCAGATCCCACCCCCAGAGAGCAACTCTGTGGAGCTGAATGGAGCAGGTGTCCCCAGGGTGTCCCTCTGACATCCAGTACCACCTGGAGAACCACGATCCGACCATCTGTAGAACCTGTTCCTAGACTGCTCAGAGAGGTATTTGTCTTCCAAACTGCCAAGCAAATTCTTGCAGAGAGCCAAGGATCACGTGCTCATAGGGAGGCTAAGGGGGTCTCTGCTCCCCCACCCCCTTCCTGATGCCTGGACACTCTGAGCTGCTGCAGGCCCTGGGACTCGTTCGCAGTAGGGCCGGGCCGTGTGCTGGCGAGCAGGCGGGAGCTGGGCCCCACAGCTCTGACGGAATCGCAGGAGCTCGGCGAAGTCTGTTGCCTCCGAAAATGCAAGCGGTGGGCTCCAAAGTGCCATCTGGACCGGGGAGCCTGTCAGCTCTCGGGCGATGCCTCCGTGCTTGTCTTGTCACAAATTTAGCACTTTGCGCCCCCCCCCCCACCCCCTCCTCCCTGGTGAGGCCGCCGGTACCCACACGCTGGCCTTCCCTTTGCTTGGTTTCCAGTTTTTCATCTCGTTCGCTGGACAGATCCCATATTTGTTGTGATTTATTCAATACCGGAGCCGCCTCTGAGTTTGGAGGCGGGGCTGTGCTAGCCTTTCCCCCCTGCCCCGGGACCATCTGCCCAGCCCGCTGCCTGCAAGTTTTGTCAGTCTCCATGAGCCTGAACAGGCAAAGGGGTTGTCTCAAGATGCCGGGGACCCCCCAGGGGCTTCCTTCCAGGACCTGCTGGGCTGGGTCTGGTAGAGGGAGGAGGAAGGGGCTGACCAAGACTGGAGCACCCAGATGAGCCCTGGGTGCTCACAGGGGACTGTCCTTTGGTTTCTCTTCTGCCCGTTGAGGGGAGAAAATCAGGATTGTGGATGGAGTAGGGTCCCCCAAGCCTCTCAGTGTGATACCTGAGTGCCCAGCTAAGAGGAAGCCCTGCGTGCTGCTGGATGTGGCCCCCAAACCAAAAGGAAATGAATAAATGGAATTGAACGTGTGCTCCTGGGCCAGAGATAGCATAGGGCTGAAGCCTCTTGCCTTGCATTTGATTCCTGGTTTGATTCCTGACTCTGGTTTGATTCCTGACACTGTATTTGGTCCCCAGGCATTGCTAGGAACAGCCCCTGAGTATGGCCTAAAGTAACCCCCAAATAAAATGAAACAAATGGACCCGGAAAGTGTGGAAATGAAAGTTCGAGTCCTGGGACTATAGGAACAGGGATAGGCTCTTTCTCTAGCATGGCTGAGTTCCTGAGGTGAGATGGACAGACATAGAGAGGGCAGACAGACACAGAGACGGCCAGGCGGAGAGCCAGGAGGCCAGGAAGAAGACAAACACCCAGCTCTGCAGTGGGTGGACTATTGAGCATGGCTTCAGGAAAGTGGCCAAAGCCTGAGGATGAGACGTGGGCAGAATCAGACGTCAGCCTGCCTAGACCGCCACGGGAAACAAAGGCCTGATGCTCCATCCTCCCTGAGAGCCTCCCCAGAGCCCTGCCCAGATCCACATGGCCACGGTGGCCAGCATTAGCTTCCCAGGAGCTTCCGGTGTCACTGGCTCTGATCACTGTCACTGTATCACTGTCTTCCCGTTCATCATCAATTTGCTCGAGCAGGCACCAGTAACATCTCCATATGTCCTGTCTCATGCTAGTAGAGCCCAAGGGCATCTGCTTGCTCCAGGAACATAAAGAGCCTCAATCCATTCCATCAGGTCATGGGAATGAGGTCAATAATTGTTACTGGTATTTGGCATATCAAATACGACACGGGTAGCTTGCCAGGCTCTGCCGTGCGGGCGGCATACTCTTGTAGTCACCTCTGATCTCCAGCACCTATTGATGAGCTGCACGGCTGCAAGTGGCCGCTCAAGCCAGGCTGTGATAGGCTCTTCTGCTAGGTGGAGTTCTGACAAGAGGGAAGTCCAGAAAATGGCAGCCCTCATGGAGTGTGGGGGGGGGGGGGGGAGGGGTGTCTGGCTTCAGTGAGGCTCTGCTGGGGTGGCAGGCCAGGACTAGAACCCGCCACCCCTCACGGGTGCCTCGTGAGTGGCTGGGCACAGGGAGAGCTGGTAGCAGCTCTGTCCACCGGCTCTGATACGGGCACACA
The DNA here is from genome assembly GCA_021461705.1 of Cryptotis parvus. Classification (NCBI taxonomy): domain Eukaryota; kingdom Metazoa; phylum Chordata; class Mammalia; order Eulipotyphla; family Soricidae; genus Cryptotis; species Cryptotis parvus. Next base: position 225,650 of record JAJIBD010039299.1, on the reverse strand, counting down.
TTCTAGTCTCCTGTCGCAGAGAGACAAATCCGAGTGCTCGGCCCTGGATGCTTCAACCAAAACAAAAGGCACTCCCTAATCAGTCTGAGGACTATGGGGACACGTGGGCAGGGTCAGCCACTCAGGTCCTCAGCAGTGCCCACAGGAGTGTGCTCTGGATGCAAACTGACCTGCCACCTGTGTTTGGGGACGAGATGGCCTATGATACGCCTCGGCTGCCTCCTCTGGCCAGGACTCTATCCACAGACCCAGGACTCGGCCCTGACTGCTCCGAGGTTGCCCCCACTCACTTCTCCAGAAGCACTGTCATGCCATGGGGATCTGGAACGGGCTCCGTCCACTGCCTGCTTTTCCCTCTCAAAAAATGGGGAATAGATGCACAGATAGTCCAGGGATTAAGTCCAGAGGTTGCCTTATACACAGCCAGCCCTGATTCAATTCCTGGTGCTGCTTCTGCGCCCTCCAGCCATACGTGAGCCCTGAGTACTGCAGAGTATGGCCCTGAAAAGAAAACAGAGCTATAAATGAAATAAAATGGGGTGCCTTCAGCCACCTTCCATGCTCCCACGAGCTATTGTGCAAGACTCCTGACCCGCAGACGCATGGGGCATGACGCTGAGCCACACAACATGAGGCTGTGGATCTGCTTTGGGAAATTGAGATGCTGTCTGGTGTGTGTGGGGGGGGGTGGGGCTGGAGGGGGAAGGAGGGGGGCGTTTGTGCTTTGCCCACCTCTCAAGACAGAAATTTGCTCTGAGATCTTGAGCAAAAGATAGTGTCCTCCGACAAATTACCCTGATCTAATTAGGCCTCCGTCCATAAATCTGTCACGGGAAGCCATTCAGGCCTGCTCAGCCCAGCCCTTGATTTCAGCGGCTGCAGAACCAGAGCAGGAGATATGTCCAGGACACGATCCAACATGATATTCCCTTCTCCACCCACCTGTCCCTTGAGGATGGCTCGCTCACCAATTTTGGCCACCGCGACGGTTATGTCGGGAGAGATTCATTATAGTTTGGGCATAGACCTTACCCAGGGCCCATGACACCCCATGACAACATTATTTAGCATTCACAGTGCATGTGAGCTCTTATTGGGGAAAGAACGACGCAGATGACGAGGAGTGAGCTGCCACCAGAGCTAAGGCACAGACACAGGACATGGGCGTGATGCAAAAACATCTCTGCTGAACTGACAGGTGGGTATCGGGCCACCCATGGATACAATGAATATTTGTAATGACGGAGAGAATGCTTTTTCAGACATATCTGGTCCTGATGGGCTCCGGAGAGAGAGAGAGAGAGAGAGAGAGAGAGAGAGAGAGAGAGAGAGAGAGAGAGAGAGAGAGAGAGAGGAGAGGAGAGAGGAGGGAGAGAAGGGGGCCTGGAAAATTTGGAATCATGGGAAATGAAATCTCAGCCTCATCTCTGCCAGACTCAAGTCAGTCTGCAGAGTCAGCCCCCTTGGGGAGTAGAGTAGAGACCCCCTCCCTCTGGGAGAGCAGGACAAGCTCCCCACTGTTTTTCTCTCCCACCAGTTTCCCACACCTTAGGCTCAGTTGGTTCAGTAACGCCACCCCCACACCTGCCTCTTTCTGCACCTCATTCCAGAAATTGGGGTAGCAAAGACCCACTCAGGGAGCAAAGCAAATAGGAGGGGAGTCTCTTCCCAGGAACTGCCACAGATGAAGTGGCATCTCGGGGCATCTTGCCTGCTGGCACTGAGACACACCAAGAAATACCACCTGGATTTCTCGGGTGCAGTGGGGAGGCAAGTCGGGGCAGGGAATTATCAGCTAATAAAAGCCAACCCCAGGGGCTGGAGAGATAGTCAGCAGGTAGGGCGTTTGCCTTGCATACAGCTGACCCGGGTTCGACCCTCGGCATCCCATATGGTCCCCCGAGCACCGCTAGGAGAATTCCTGAGTGCAGAGCCAGGAGGAACCCCTGAGCATTGCTGGGTGTGACTCAAGCTAAAAAAAAAACCCAGGGGGAAAAGAGGGTGGGAAGAAGTTGGGTGATTTGGTGGGAGTCTGGGAGAGGGGGCTTTGCTTAGCTGGGGTGTTAGGAGTGAGGGTGCCAGAACCCTGAGTGCCCTGAGGTCAGCCCAGCCTGGGGGATTGTCATGACCTGGGGATCCCAGTAGGTCAGGCAGGATTCAGCAGTGGACACATGAGAGGGGTCTGGCTCAGGTCAGCAGGAAGACGAGCACCCACACCCCCAGTCCAGCCCTGGGAGAGCTTCTCCCACAAAGCCTCCAGGAAAGATAACCAAGAACACAGGGCTCTGGGACCTCTAAGGACAGCGCCGAAGGCACGTTTCCCCCAGCCTAGCTGCCCCGACGGCAGCAAAAGAGCTGCAGCAGGGACCATGCACAGCCAAGAGTTTCCTGGTTGCTTCCCCGAGATGCTGGGCTAAAGAAAAGGAGGAAGGTGGGACGGGGGAGCTCTTTCCACCCTGGAGGCTCCTTCTCTCTTCTCCCTTGAAATTGCAAGCTGGGGATTATTCTCTTCTATTTTGGGACATGATGGCTGTCAGAGGCTAGAGCCGGCCCCTGGGGCTGGACGTGGCCATGAGGTGGGTCCACGACCTGTCCCGCCTGGCCTGGCAGCGCTGCTGGCATCTCTTTCCACTCCTTCCAGTCTCCAGGGGAGAAACAAAACAATCGGGGGAAACAAGCCTTTCTGAAGCCCCACTTGAGCCTCGCTGCCAACCTGGGACAGCTGCCGATGTGAGGCGGCCCGAGACCCGCTGTCCCTTCCTGCCCACCCCCCTCCTCCACCGCAGAGCGAATTGTTGAAAAGACCCAGAGTTGGTGGGCGGCCAACAAGAACTAAAGAACTTGCAGCTGGTAAAACCACCTGTGCCTTGTCAAATTCCAGCCAAAACAATCCCTTCCCCGGGTCTCCGGTTGAGGGGAATAAATCTGATCAGAAGATGGGGGCCAAGAGGGTGGAAAGGAGAGGGTGGGCCCCAACCATGTCCAGGGTCCTCGGGAAGAGGATATCGGGGAACCAACTGCCCAGGGATGACCAGCAGATATCCAGATTTCCACAGCCAACAGAGCCAGGAAGCTGGGGAACATTCCAGAAAGGACTTCCCTTGCCCTTCCCTCCTGCACTCTCCCGAGGTTCCAGGCTCCTCCCCCAACTCCACCAACCCCCTGCACCCCCCAGACTCTGCTGTCCTGTAATCCTGGCCACAAACGGCCCGCAGGAGAGCCTCGATCTGCAAGACCCAGAACTAAACTTGTTTGCGTTGAAGCTGGCACGTGCCACCAGCCCCACGTGGCGGTGTTCAAGTGACTCATTTGACTTGAATGCGACGTGATTAACACAAACTCCAGCCCTGATGTCAGCGTGTTAAAGGGGTGCATGTGGGCACCATGAAGAGAAAGGGGAGGAAGGTGAGGCAGAGGAGCACTGATGAGGTGACCCGCTGGGCCTGCTCTGAAGACTCACCCTCCCTCACCCCCTGTCTCCCCCACGCACACACACACACACACACACACACACACACACACACACACACAGAGTTTTCTTCCACACCCCAGAAGTGAAGCCACCCTGAGGCTTCTCCTAGTTTCCCAGCCTCTAAGCAGCCCCAGGCCACTGAAGCCCAATAAATGCTAACGGCAGCACATTCTCCTTGTCCTTTGAAGATGACTGAATTTCTGCTCTGACATCCTTGGCCAGGTAACCCCAGCCTACAGCAGAGCTGAAATTCTGTGGTACGCCCCGCAACCCCCCGCTGAAACCCACGTTCCAGTTGGAAGCCGCTGGGCCAGCCCAGCACTCTCTGGGTTAAAACTCATTGTCCAAGAATGTATATTCTTTCTGCTGGTCACACACACACAGTCACACACACACACACACACACACACACACATACACACACACACACACACCACGCCTGGCTGTTTCTAGAGTATCAAAGAGAAGGCCAAGATCAGGAGGAGGTGGGGAGCAAGCAAAGCCAAGGGCAGCGTCTGCTGTAAACAGCGGGGTGCCCCCCATCATTAGTCACAGCAATGACAAGCCCAACTGGGTATTGAAAATAGAGGAGGGTCCCGTCTCTGTCCAAGACCCTTCTTACAAGCACAGACCTCTCTCCCTCTGCAGCTCATCCCCATATGAAGGTCTATGAAATCGCCCTCCCAGCAGACCCCTGCGTCTCTGGGACTGCCCCCTCATATCCCTCCACGGCTCACAACCAACCACCTCCCAAATCTGGCCGGCTCTCCCCGCCTCTGAAATGTCAAGGTCTGGAAACATGAAGGAAGACTGTGGGTGGCTCCCCGGGAAACGGGACACCCAAGCCTGGCACAGTCCTTCCGGCCTAGCCAGACCTGTGCAGAGGAGGGATAGCCAGCCCGGGGGAGCACCGAGGGTCCCTGCCCCATCCTCCTCCACTGGGTTCTTCCCGATGGGGGTGTAAGAATGTCTTTGCTCTTAGGAAACAAACACTGCATGCTGAGGGCTTTCTGGAAAGGGTGTTGTGCTGACTCTGACCGCACTACTCTGACTGCGCCCAGAGAGGACATGCAAGCCTGAGAGCGTGGCCAGAGACAGGGTGGGCGCAGGCGGCAGCGGTTCTGGAAGGCAAACCTGGCCTCTGTGTGTTTGGGGGGTCGGGGAAGCCACCAAACATTTCTCCAACACCAGCTGGGCCACCGACTGTTCAATCTATTCTGGAACAGGAAGGAGGAAGGGCCTTGGGACCCTCGTGTCTCCGCCAGGAACCCTTGATGGGCACCTCCATCTGTCTGGGTACGCAGCCCTGTCTTATCCTGGAGTCAGGGAAAAAGGGCCCGAAAGAGAGCGGGAGAGGTAGATGGGCGCTGGGGACTTCCTTTACCTAAGGCCATTTTCCCCACCCCATCCATCCATCCATCCCCCACAGTCATTCCATGATCTATTCTGATGTGTCTACCTGACCCATGGGCCAACTAAGGGCCAGAGTGATAGCACAGTGGGTAGGGCATTTGCCCTGCACGTGGCAGACCCGGTTCTTTCCCTGGCATCCCATATGGTCCCCCAGCACTGCCAGGAGTAATTCCTGAGTGCAAAGTCGGGAGTAACCCCTGAGCATTGCCGGGTGTGACCCAAAAGAAAAAAAAAAAAGAGTAACCAACTAAATCCATCTGAAGCTTCACTGTTCATCCCTGTTGTATCAGGTACAGCTGCCTCAAGGCATAGACATGACTGCCATGGCCCCACCCACAGGCACAGACACATGACTGTCACGGACCTGCCTACAGGCACACCCACTCGTGGTGCAGCCTTGACAGACCATGTGACACAGAAATGCATAGGGCAAAGTGGATTTTCCTGCACTGGTGGGTTCCTGAAAATTGTATGAAATATTTGTATACAAAACTCACAAGATTACAAGTTAGTTTATTGTACAGATAAAGTAGAATGGTCTGGGTTCCTTCCCAGGCATCCAGACCTTTCTTTCCCTGTAAATGTTATGGGCTCTGTCTCTGACACTGCTCCAGCCTGTGGACTACCTCCCTGTCTTGTCCAAGCAGTTTACCCACCTCCTGTGAGTGATGGCCAGGTCCTCACCCTGTGTCACTCTCTATCCTGTGTTTGCTTGCCTCAGCCTCTGGCCATGGCCTAGTGCTCATGGGCAAGATCCCTGTGCTCTGGACCTGTCGCTGGGTCTCCCAGCTGTACCCCGCAGTTCCTGTCCCGGCTTTCCTGGTCTCTGGCCATGGCCGTGGGTGAGACTCCTGTGCTCAGCACCTTGTTGCTACCTGAGTGTCCGAGCTCCACCTGAACCTGAGCTTACCTGGACATCTGAGCCCTGCCTGCTCCTGTCAGGGACCCCTAGAATGACCACCAAGATAAAAACCCCAAATATCAGAGACCACCACCACAACCACCACGATAGAAACCCAAGAATAGCCACCACAACCACCACAGTAGAAACCCAATAACCAAACACAACCATAAGGACCATCCCAATAGAAACCCAGTAACAACAGAAACCACCACCTCAATGACTACTACCATAACAGAAACCCAATGACAGCAACCACCACTCAAAACAACCACCACAATCACCACCTCAATAGAAACGCAACAGTAACCAACACCGTGATAAGAGAAACCCAATCACAGCAGCACCCACCATTACCATCAGCAACCCCACAATAGCCACAATGACCACAACACCAGAAACCACAGCCACACTAATACCAGCACCACCATAAGCACAACAGCATTACCTGTGAAGACGTTTATCATTTGAGGCTTTACAATAATTTCATATTCTTTGATAAGGACTTTGTTAATGTTCCATTGTAATATGGGCTGCTCAGAAATTAGAGAGACCCAATATGGTCAAAATTCTTATTAATGCCTTAAAAAACTCACAGAGCGTTACTTTTTGTTGTTGTTGTTTTCTTTCAGAATATTAAGGATGTTTGTATCTAAAGCACAGGACATTTATAATTTGGAAGCACCAACCCGGGAAGTCTGTCATCAGAAATTAGTAAGGCTTGAGCTCCCACCTTCTTGCTCTGCGTGTATCTCTATGGTTGCAGGTAGCTAGGTAAGCTGAATTCCCCAGTCACTGCAGAAGAACTGCCAATCGTTAGGGACACCAAGGTCTGCCCAGTGCCTTGGCTGACCATGACCACCCCACATCTGAGTCCAGCCCTGTGCAGCCAGACACCCGGGCACAGCCTCCAGTCCTGCAGCTGGTCATGTCGCTGGACTGTCTTGTCCTCACCATTGAGTTAAGCTCCTGCTCAGATCATGTGACCCCCACGTACAAAATCCTGAGCTTACACTGACATAAGGAAAACTCCTGAGATAGCTCTGGGTGCATTTCTCAAGTCGGGTGTAGGGCTGCACAGTTCAGTTGTAGCCGGGGTTCAGGGAGATGAAATGGGCAGTTAAAGCCCAGCCCGTGTCCCTTCTTCTGGGCAGGGGGAACTGTCCTGGTCTGGTCAACTCTCCAGGGCAGGTTTCATCTATGTCACACAAAGGTGCCCCTTTGGCATGCCCCCCAATATTGCAGCATTTGGGCTCACAACCAACCCTAGCAAGACAGCCCCCAGCTACCTTCCTCTGCTCCCCAGAGAGTCCTAGACTAGTGGCAGCACCCACCTGCCTATGGGTCTTTGCATTCCCAAGTCAATATGTGTATGAGTGCAATCCCATATGTGAAATGTAAGGGTTGGCCACCCGATGGGGTAACTGACTGGGAGCCTCGGGACGCCGCACCTACCAAGGAAAATTCTGAGAGATCAAGTCCTATGCAAAAGCAAGGGTTTTATTAATAAGCGAGTATACTCGGGCTCATAGCGTGACCCCAAGCGGTCAGTGGCTAAGAGCCCCGAGCCCTTCCAGGGAGGATGTATGAGTGCAGTTCCCGTATGTGTATTCCCATGTCAATATGTGTATGAGCACAGATCCCATATGTGTGTTCTATGTCAATATGTATATGAGTACAGTTCCCATATGTGTATTCCCATGTCAATATGTGTATGAGCACAGATCCCATATGTGCATTTCCGTGTCAATGATATATATGATCACAAATCTCATATGTGTATTCCTGTGTCAATATGTGTATGAGCGCAGATCCCATATGTGTATTCCCATGCCAATACATGTATGAGCACAGATTCTATATGTGTATTCCCATATTGTATGAAAGATTCTATGTGTATTCCCATGTCAATATGTGTATGAGTGCAGATCCCATATGTGTTTTCCGTGTCAATACATGTATGAGCACAGATACTATATGTATATTCCCATGTCAATATGTGTATGAGTAGCACAGATCCCAATGCAGGACTCTGAGACAGTGAAGTTTGTGCATGTAGACTTTGGACCTTTGGTGGTGAGGTTGGTTCAACCTACCCAGAGACAGGTGGGAAGCTGCCCTTGGCGGCGCTAGAGGGACATCACGGGACAGCGGGAGACCATGGCCACCTTTAACTCTGATAGAGCCTGACAAATGACCTCCCTCAGCTCCCAATACGCATAAAGAAGTTGCTTATTCCCTTATCCCCTCAGCTCTGCTGCACCAGATCAATCTTCTAAATATTTGCCCATCTGATAGGTGAAAAATTTTATCTCACTTTTATAGATCATTTGTAGAAAGCCAAATATTTCTCCCTTTCTGTGCTCTGAATCAGGCCAATATTGTAGACAGGTTGACTCACACTTCTCCCTCGTAGCTGCAGACGGCACTGAGCAGGTCCTTGAGAGACCAGCGTCCCGGGGCCCTGGCCCTCTCTCCCATGTGGAATATGGCTGAAGACTGGAACACAGACCCAACTGTGGGCCACAGGGAGGAGCTGAGCTACGTCTGAAGGCTGATCACATCTCAGTCAAGCTTCTGACACTTCTGAGCCGTGTCGGGTGGGCTGACACTTGCCCTGTGTGCAGAAGTTCTCTTTCATCTCATTACCTCAGCAGCAGTTCTAAGCGGAGCCACGGGCTGCTGAGAACATGTGTTACTGCAGCCCTTCCCATTGGCAGGTGCAGCCATCCAGAGCCCCAGGGAAAAAAACACTAAGAGAGCGACTGGGCAGGAACCGCCCTGGGCTAAGGTGGGCGGGTGGAAGTGGTGGGCACAGTGTGGGAGCCAGGGGCCACAGAGGAGCTGCCAGCCAGGTGGCAAGGAAGGAGAGGCAGAGGGCAGGTCGGGCAGTGCCTCCTAAGCCAACATGCAGCCCTGTGAGCCTCCCACCAAACTCAGGCATTAGAGGAGAAAAGTCTTTCCCCACACCCAGCCCCCGCAGGTGTCCTCCTGCACCCCGAGCTGTCAATCTCTGTCTCTCCCAGGGCCTGGAGGTGCCCGTGGGAAGGTCAAACTTGGTGAGAACCAAGGTGACAGATTTCAAAGCCCTGCAGCTGCCGGTCTCGGTCAGTGGTTCCCCTCAAACACTTCCCAACTAGGCCTATGAGTTTCTAGGTTCGAGGTCAAGGCCACCACTGTTGCCTTGTCAGTGAGTTCACCTGCTGACAGATCCTCGGTGCGATGAGAAAAACTGAAGCCAGAGAAGATTCTGAGCAGCGGCGTCCCAGGGAATGGAAGAAAGAATTTCTCTCTGGTTAATGATTGTGAGACTTTCCTCAGGCCCGCAGGTAAAAGAAGACGTGTAGAGCAGAAACATTTCTGGAATTCTGTGTGCAAGGACACAAAGAAAAGAAAAGAGCAGGAATTTGGGATTGGACAGGCGTGAAGACAGCTAAGAACAGTGAGGAGGGAGAGTCAGGCAAGCAGAGGAGAGTCAGAGCAGACAGGGGAGCAATTCTCACGACGAGGCCCGAAGGCTGTGGAAGAACAAGACCCTGCAGCCATCTGAAATGGGCTCTTCTCCAAACGGGCTCTTAATATTGATAACAGGGAAATATTGATAACAGGGATCTTATCAATATTAGATCCCTAAAACACCAGCTTTCCACTAGGTTTTAAAGGAAAATGGCAGGAGAGAGTGGGCAGACAAGCCCCAACGAGGACTTGAGGAAAATCAAGTCTGCCATACTGTGGCTGAGTTCTTGCTGTTGCGTCTCCAGGGCTACGTTCCATTTGGTTGAACTCTAAGAAACAATCTAGATGGTTTGGTGAAATCCGAGTGTATATTTTTCAATTATTCTTTTAGAGCAATCTTTCCCAAAGTGAATGATTCTGCTCCGGGGGCCATGGGGCCATATGATGAGGGAGGGCAGTGGGTGGGGGCACCAAGTGATATTTTTTTCAGAAAAGGGGATCAGCAGCCAAAGTAAGTTTGGTAGGAGCTCGTCATCAAGACCAGGAAGCAGGTTGTGCTGGGCAAATGATGTTCTAATTGTTCAATCTGTGTTTCTGTTTCTATTGTTCTGGTCTACACCAATGATCAAGATTCTAAGCTTTTCAGAAATACCGTTTAAAAGAAAATTATTTTCTAATGGATCTTTGTCACACGGAACCACTATTTGATCATAATCTTCCTGTTTGGATTCCAAATGTGACAGCAGAAAGTCAGACTATTCTGTCCGTAAGGTCCTCGGCCCTACCCACCCCTCGGTTCCCGCAGTGACCCTCTTGCAGGATGAAGCTCCTCCTGGCTCTCCTTTCCTCCTTCTTCACATCCTCTTCCCAACTGGCTTTGGCATTCTATCACCTCTTCATTTTTCCTGTCACTGTTTAGCCTTGTCTTTAGGTTCCGATTTATTTTATTTTTTGAGGGGGTCACACCCAGCAATGCTCAGGGGCTACTCCTGACTCTGCACTCTGAACTCAAGAATTACTCCTGGTGGTGCTTGGGGGACCATATGGGATGCCAGGGAGCGAACCCTGGTCGGCTGCATGCAAGGCAAATGCCCTACCAGCTGGACTACCGCTCTGGCCCTTAGGTTCCATTTCTGGGTTTCCTTTATCTCCTCTTTTCCAGCTCATCTTTGCGGCCCCTGTCCCGTTACCAGCCTCCGCCATATGCCGCCAGCAGAGCCCACGCACACGCTTCGCTCTCGCAGTGCCGCCACCACTGTGAACTCTTCCCCCCCACACAGGTTTGCCTGGCCACATTGGGGTTCTCTTTCCTAGCAAAACAATATATCAACTACACATTTGAATTCAGATCCTTAGCCGGTGGGCTTGGCGTTACCTTCTTGGTTTATGATCGAAGAGGTAGTACAGTTGGCACCAGGTTCCATCCCCGGGACTGCGTATGTTCCCCAAGCTCACCACGAGTGATCTCTGAGCTCAGAGTCAAGAGTAAGCCCTGAGCACCACAAGGTATGGCCCCCCACAACAAAAACCAGCAAACAAACAAATACCTTGACTCATAGTTTATTGAGGAGAAATTCAGGGCCTCTCAACTTTCTGGTTTTCGGGCTCTTACATTTCAGTTAGCCTTTCTAGCCCTTTCTTTCTTGCTTTTTACTGCTTTTAATGAATTTTAATGAATTTTCAATCTCCCCTTCTAGCTCACCTTTCAGTGACTTCCATCCTGGGAACCCCACTGAGTCCAAAATGGGTGGAGGCCCCTTTTCTCATGTCACACCGGAATATCTCTTGCCTCACAAAACCGCACAGGACAAACGTTACTGAAGATCTCAAAGTCATCATTGCCCTCCTCACAAATGAAACCAGGTTCCTCTCTCCCTGGCTTCCAGCGTTCTGGAATCATTCAAGTCCCCGTGTCCTTTTCTGGCCACCCTGTCCCAGCCTCCAGCCCCCTCAAGGCTTCTGCCTTTCAGCTCTCACCAATCTTAGCTTCGTCTTAGACTGCTCGCCCTCATGGCTCCTGCTCAATCCTCACGCATCGCACACCTGGACCCGGGGTTCACCCAGCTCAGCTCCAGCTTTGCCTTGCAGCAGCACAAGGCTTTCGTACAAGTGGGGTCAGGAGTTCACTGTTTCAGATCCCAGGGGCACCTGCCCAGGACTGGCACTGTGGCAAAGGCTCTTGATAAAAGGCTCAAAAGTTTCATTTTGGGGCTGGAGCGATAGCCCAGTGGGTAAGGCTTGCCTTGCACGCGGCTGGCCTATGCTGGGCCGGGTTCGATCCCTGGCATCCCATATGGTCCCCTGAGCATGGCCAGGAGTAATTCCTGAGTGCAGAGCCAGGAGTAACCCCCTGAGCGTTGCTGGGTGTGGCCCAAAAAGAAAAAAAAATGTTTCATTTAATGAGGCCAATTGTCTTCAGACATGGGGACTGGGGGGTTTCTTCCCATGTCCCCATCTCTTATTTTAATGCAGATGATGATATTGTCCAGGCAGACTGAATCTATAAAGGCTGAAAAATGATAGATCCAATTCCTAACCTGTTTGATGATTGACAGAGAAGTCATCAGTCCCTTGGATCTACTGGAGCAGGGAGCTTCAGTTAATTCGGGAGATTCGTTGTCACCAGCAGGCTAAGGTCGATGCTAGGCCAGTGTTGAGGCATCCCCAGAGGAGTTGGGTGCTGCTGAGATGAATGGTAGCCAGAAAAGCAGTAGAGAGAGTGGCCAGCACGTTGGGGAAAAAATAAACAGAAATGGATGGTTACTAGAGACCCTGGTTAAGAGGGCATCGGAGTGGGAGACCCCAGAGGGGTCACAGGTGAGGACTGAGGACAGGGCCTTGTCCTGAGACATACAGACGTCATCAGCAGCTGGGGTGGCTGGTGGGGAAAGGTAGCCAAGAGGGGAATGGTCCTACAGAGGAACTGTGCAGTCAATGCCAGGCCACCAACTTTGTGTTTCTTCCTATACAAGAGAATGAGAGAGAGCAAAGGTGGTCAGAGGTCATGGCTAGAAGTGTCAAGAAGGCCGCAGTAACAGTGGTTGTGAGCTTCTGGGAGTGGTGACTCAAGAGGAAGAAGTTACAGGAGGGGTATCTGAGAAATAAGACCCAAGACTGCTGTGGAACCAAGTAACAAGTAACAAAAGCAAAGGGGTTTTCCGTACAGAGGGATCCAGAGATAGCTGATACAAAGGCAGGCAGGTGCAAAGAGGTGGTTGTAAAGTTTATGGAGTTTCCCTTCAGAGCCTAGGTGGAAAGGAGAGGAGGATGCGAGGTAAGGCCAAGGGAGAGAGGAGTGAAGGAGGGCACAGTAACGTTGTCAGTGAGCTCTGGTTGCTGACCTGTGGAGCCACTTCACGACAGTCATGGTCAGCCAAAAAGAGAGGGGTGCCATGACGGCCTAAGGTGGATGGGTGCCAGGAAGCTCAGGGGTAAGACAGGTGGACTCCATGAAGGCCAGGGTGGAGGCATATGGGTGCCATGAGGGTTTAGTCCTGACTAAAGCATGCAGACAACATGAAGGTCAGGGATAAGGTGGGCAGGAGGCATGAGGCCATGGATAAAGCAGGTGGGAGCCATGAAGGTCAGGGCTAGTGTGGACAGGTGCTATGGACGGTCAGGCCTATGAAGGAAAGGGGCACCATGAAGATTGCACACTCCGTGTAACCAGGGTGGGCATTTTTTCGGACAGAGGAGATAAGAGGATGAGCAACATGAGAGTTACTTTACCGACAGGCCTCAGATCCTCAACAGGAAGAAGATGGACAATGACACAGGTGCCATGAGTGACCGTAAGTTGGCATTGAGGACCAAGCATGCCCGTTTGGAGGGGCCTGCACTGACTGAGGGGGGAGCAGAGACGGAAAGGCGGTACAGGAAGCTCTTCCCAGCCAGCCCACATGTCTGCTTCTCTCACTGTAGGGGCCATAATCTTTACCTACTTCCCTTAACTCCAGAAGTGCCTAGAAAACAAAGGTCATCCACCAGGCGTCTCTGGATGAGCAGACTCAGGGAGTTACCCGTGGGACTCTTAATTCAGGCTGAGAGGAGCAGAAAGCACGCAAGGAACATGATCATCAGGCCCAAGTTCCAACCCTGCCTGAGGACCAGTGTGTGGCTTTATTCATAACTCCTGTGACCTTCCCTCAGCATGTCTGTAAATGAGGCTGATAACCGCCCTGTGGTTATTGTGAAGATCAAATGCAATCATGTATGTGAAAGTGCTTTGTAAACTAAAAGACCAATTAGCATTAACCTGCAATAGCCCTGCGATCATGAATCACCCGGGGCAAAGGGAGAAAAAGCCTCCAAGGACTCCAGGGGACCTCTGCTCCTTGGAGCCTCTGTGACTAAGCCAGGCATCAGGCGGTGACCCGGGCTGCTGGCTGCACTGTGTAACAGCTCCTGTCTGGGGTTCCGCACCCCACACAGCCTGTCAGAGAGGAGGGAAGGGAAGCGGGGAAGAGATGAGTGGATGACGGGGCTGGCGCCTGCATGGTCCTAATGCTTATTGAACTTCCACACCTAGAAAACCCTCATTTCATCCTCACACCACTTGGTCCCTGGGTGTGGTCGCTGGCTTCCTGAAGGAGTGGCCCATAAACGGGGCCTTCCAAGGGGTGACAGACAGGACCCATCCCATCCTTCAAGAACCGTACCCAGAAATGGCACCAGGAACTCGCTCACTCTCTGAGAGCAGAGATACCATTTTGCTTCTATTGGTTGGAGGCTGTTTTTGCTGAAATTTAAGAATGTTTACCTAAAGAGTGGCAGTAACCACATTTTCAGTCTCCAGAATTACCTTCCAGCTATGCAATGACTGGTCCTCCACTTCTGGAAGGCATAGCCAGTCCCTCCATGTCCGGTAGGCATATCTGGGCCTGCAACTTTCGGAAGACATATCAGCACCACCCACTCCCAGAAGGCAAACATGGGGAAGCCTAGGAGCTCTTTGCTATGGGTTGAGGCAGTCACAGTCCCGGAGACCTCTGCGCATCCCCTACAATCCCAACCCACATACCACCCATCTAGATCCCTTGGCTATTTAGGACCTGACTCCCACACGATTCTGTAGAGCTCACCCATAAGGATGTATCTTCTTTACTGTATCTGTCCTACCACTGGATCCCATCACCCTGAGATGGTCAGCCTGCCCTGGCCCATGTGTGTCTCCAGCAAACACTGTATCCTCTGAGGATCAGAAATACTATCCACTGTTGATTGATGATGGATGGATGGATGATGGATGATGGATTGATTATGGGTGGATGGATGATGGATGGATGATGGGTGATGGATGGATGATGAGTGGATGATGGATGGATGATGGATGATGGATGAATGGATGATGGATGGATGATAGATGATGGATGGATAATGGATGATGGATGATGATGGATGGATGAATAGATGAATGGATAGACTGGTGGATGAATGGGTGGTTGGTGGGTGGAAGGGTGAATGGAGGGATGGGTGGATGATCGATGGTGGATGAATGGATAAATGGATGGATGGGTGGATGGATTATAATGGGTGAATGGGTTATAGATGGGTGGGTGGACAATAGTTGGAGAAATGGCTGTTAGGGTAGAGGATGGATGGATGAAAATGGGTGTTTAGGGATGGATGGAGAATTGGATGGATGGATGGATGGATGGTGGATGGATGGTGGATGGATGGGTGGATAGTGGACAGAGGGGAATGAAAAAATAAAACCATGTAGAACCCTGCAGAGAGGCACCTCATGACAACTGGGACCCCTCTTCTGACACTTCTGGGCACTTTAAGGACTTCCCTTTATCTCTGGAGACATCTTGGATGATGCAGGCAAGCTGGGGAAGGAGTTCTACTGTTTCTTTACCCACTCCCTTTGTCCCCCATGGAACGATGAACGGCACAGGGGAAAGGGAGTGGGGGCCGCCCTGCTGTGACATGTCTGCTAAGGGGAAGGTCAGACTGATCCCTGCTTGCCTGCAGACACCAGTGACCAGCAGTGGTCAGCAGCCCATCTCCCAATGTCAGTTTCTTCCCCCCACCTCCAGCAGCAACCCCCTCATGATCTTCCCCACAGGGTCACCTCCCGGTCATCATCCATCATCGGTATCTACCTTGGGCGGCTCTGGAAAATGTAGGTTCCCATTCTCCTCCTTACTTGCATTCTCTGGGACACTGGTTGCATGAGGCTCTAAAGATGAGGGAGGCCGCTGGAGGGGGTCAGCACCCCAACAATATACAGGGATAATCGCAGGACTGAGAACTGAACTTTTTATCTAGGAGAACCTCTGACAAAAAGTCCAGTCTTGGGCAGGAGAGAGTAGGGGAGTCTGGCCTCCTGCCTTGCACGCAGTTGACCCTGGTTCTATTCCCAGCTGCCCATAGGATCCCCAAAACTGTCAGGAGTGCTGGATGTGCGGTGAGTCTGGGCACAGCAGGGTGAGCTCTGAAACAAACACAATAGTCTTTCCTAAGTGTCTGCAGGGTGGAGGCGGGCTGACCTGGTGCTAATGAGATGTGGATTTTATCTGGAGGTGTGGCTGCTCCGGCCAGACCCCATCTGTGGCCCAGTGACTGCAGCCAGGCCACCGACACACAGCTATAAAGATGTGTGTGCACATCAGCATGCAAGCGTGCCAGGGGCCAGCTGCACTGGCCTTCCTGCTGAGCGTTGCCCGCTAGGAGGCCCTCAGGAGAGGTAAGAGCAGGCGCTCAGAACACCGGCAGGAGAACACGAGTACCAGTATCTTGTTGAACAAGAAGAAGCATAGAAAAAAAAGCTGCAAAGTTTTCTTTGTGATCATTGTTTAACACTGTATGTAATTAAATATTAATGAAAGTATGCTACTTTCATTTTGTGAGCAATTTAATTCAATTAAAAATAAATGGGTCTCCTTGGCTCAGCGCACACTGCGACACGGAGCAGCCGGCCCTGCCCTGAACTTTGGTTCCCGCCGCCTTCCCATCCGGCGCCAGCAGAGCCCCGAGACATGGCCCAGGCGGAGGCTGGTACCCGCCAGGCCCGGGCTCCAACCCCTTCTGTCACCACGGCTGAGTCAGGCGCGTCCTGGGGGCAGAGTGCAAACGGGCGTATTCATGCTCCCCCAACGAAGGTCAGCCCTGGGACAGGCATGACCGTGGAAGGCAGCAGGCGGCTTTACAGCCATGGGGGTGTGAACTGCGGTGAGTAGCCGAGATGCAGAAACACATATACACATGCTACATGCTGTGCACACAGGTGCATGCATCTGAGTATGTTCAGATGTGCTTACCTAAATCCACATATGTGCGTGGTTGTACATATTTGCATATATTCATGTGTTTCCATCTATGAACATGCATGCTTACATGTGTGTGCTACAGGATGGAGTATTCTGTGTGAATGCTGTGGGATCCGTCACACACTCACTTGTGAGTCTGTGTGTCTGTGCATGCTCACACGTATACATGCACACTCACAGATGTTTCTGTACCCAGTACACCCTGGGTGTGATCTCAGGTGCCGCCTAGGGCTCCGTGTGGATGTCACCACGCAGCTGACGCCCCCATGGCTCCCGTGGGCTCTGCACATTCTTAACTCAGCACGGGGGCAAGGGGAGAGAGTCTGTGAATGAGGCCCCAAGACCCGGGTCACTGTCAGGTGGCACCTGGGAAAGTGGCAGACTGGCAGGGCACGGTGCAGTAGCAAGGTGCAAGAAGCTGAAAGCAGGGGCCCGGAGCGATAGCCCAGCGGGTAGGGTGTTTGCCTTGCAGCGCGCCGGCCTGTGCCGGCCAGGGTTCGATCCCGGCATCCCATATGGTCCCCGAGCACCGCCAGGAGTAATTCCTGAGTGTAGAGCCAGGAGTAACCCCTGAGCATTGCCAGGTGTGACCCAAAAAAGCAAATAAATAAATAAATAAATAAAAAAAAAAGTCATTTAAAAAAAAAGAAGCTGAAAGCATAGAATCAGAGACACGGCCAGGCATGGCTCATGGGCATGTGACACTGGGCACTGAGTGGCGAGGAGCAAGAGAAAGCCAGTGCCCACAGCCCCGGGAAGTGAAGGGGGTTAGGAGGGTTTGGTGTCTATGCCCTGGGGACCTTCTCCAAGTTGCCCTACAGGGCAGCGGGAGAGGGTCAGGAAGGGTGGGGAGAGGCCCCATATGTGCTTGGGTTTGAGGTCACTTCCCTGCCACCAACCTCCTGTGGCACAGCAGCTGCTTCTAGGGTCCCCAAGGAGCCGTTGCTGAGGTGGGCACCGGCCCGGCAGGGTTGGCAAATAATAGCGCATTATGGGGGGCCTGCAGACGCCATCTTCCCTCTGTGACTGTCCAGTGGGCTGGGCCAGGTTTGGAAGAGTTGGTCCCTGTCACATGCAAGGTCAGGGCCTGGAGGGGGCAGAGAGGGCTGCCAGCCCTACCTACCCCAAGGGAGAAGGCCAGAAAGCCCAGGCAGTGGGAGAGGTAGTGCAGTCAGCTGGGCACTCACCTTGCTCTCAGCTGACCACAGCTTCATCCTGGCACCTCCCAGGGTCCGCTGAGCCCCTAGGAGTCACCCCCTGAGTATAGAATCCTGGGCACTGGCGGTTTGGGCCCAAAAAGTCAAACCAAATTAGCTAAATGAGTGTGTTTTTACCACAGTCCCGCGGTTCTCCTCAATCCCTGAGGATGTTCCAAGACCCTTCGAGTCGGTGTGAAGCCTTCGGTAGCACCAGCCCCGTTTTCTCCCACCTTCATATAGCACCTATAAGGACATTCTGATAAACCAGGTGCGATCAGCGGGAAACCACCAGAGTAACGACATGAAGCAAATGCCCCAGCTTGGCTCCTAAACGAAACATAGGACTGTATGGCTGAGGCGCTGGGCTCCAACCCAGCACCGCAGGGAAGGAAGACAAAGTCAGTGAACTAAGTGATTTATGTTTCTCGGGCAGAGAGAGTGTCTCCACTGTGTTTTAGAAAACCTAGTAGTATAATTACAGCCAAGTACTGTGGTAAGTCATGAACACAAACTCTCTTTGTCTGCTCCAGTAGTTGGATGCCTCAGTTTACTACCTGTAATCAAGCCTTGGAGGTGAAACTGTAGTCAATGGGGCTACTGTCCTCGACTCCCCCATGCCTGATCAGACCCTTCCCACCACCCTCACCTCTTCTCTCTCAAAAGCCCCATTCGGCCTCTTGGGAACCCCAGCCTTGAAGCAAAGCAGGATGGTCACAGATTGTCCGTCTTCCTGCCAGGGCGGAGGTATAACCATAGAGAGGGCGGTGCTCCCCAGCCTCCAGATGGGCAGCTGCTGCTAGTGCAGGGCCTGGGCTCCCCCTGCTCCTACACTCACCCCCAACCCTGCTCTCGGGGCAGCCTTTGGCTAGGAAGCAGCAGAATGAAAGGCAGAAGGACCCCAAGGAGACCATCAAACTCATTCAGAATCAGCCCACTTGACCCACCCCAGCCAAACACAGCTGCGCCTGGTTCATGCTTCCTGATTAGTGAAAAGAGCAACCAAGAGCTGGGAGCCTTCTCAGCCGACCCTGGTGGGGGCGGGAGCCTTCTCAGCTTACTCTGGTGGGGGCCGAGAGCCTTCTCAGTGTACCCTGGTGGAGGGCAAGCCTTCTTGGTGGACCTTGGTGGGGACTGAGCTTTCTCAGCAGACCCTGGTGGGGGCTAGGAGTCTTCTCAGTGGATCCTGGTGGTGGGTCGAGCCTTCTCGGTTGACCCTCGTGGGGGCTGGGAGCCTTCTCGGTGGATCCTTGTGGGGTCAGGAGCCTTCTTAGTGGACCCTCGTGGGGACGTTGGGAGGGGGCCGATGATGAACCCAAGGAGGAGACATAAATGCAGTCACAGAACTTGGACATGGCCTGACCTCAAGATAGCCACGGGAATGTTTTGGTACACTCAGAACACTGGAAGGACCCGTGTGTCCCCGACTGCCTCCCAAGTCCCAGGTTCCAAGCATCTTCCCGTGCTCTGTGTTTATGCTACAGATTCGGGTGCCCCGAGTCTGGCGGCTGCTTCTGGGACTCACTTTATGAACAGGGGCTTCCAACCACCCACTGGGTGCCAGTGACACAGACTCTACCCTGCTTGTGTGGGCGGCACCAGAGGATCCAACTTGTGGCCTTTGGTCTCGGTGCCATCCTCCTGCCCCCCTGGGCCAAACCATTTTTTGCATAATAATGACATTTTTGCAAATGGATCACGCAGCTGTCTTGACCACCATAACTCTGTCATGGCTGAAGGTGAGCAGAGGGATAGGACAGCCCTGATCCCTGACCTCAGCTGCCCTGCCTGGCCAAGGGGCCTTATCTCAGCAGCTGCTCTGAGCCTGTAGGGCTCCAGCACCAGGAAGCTCTACTTAGAGTTCCCATGGCTGGAGAACTGACGAGGGTTCTCCTACTCCAAGAATTCTGTCCGATTCCATCTAGACCTGAGGCCTGAAGCAGAGGGTGGCTTCTGAATGCTTATCTCCGGCCGAGCCAATCCCGTGGCTTTCCGCTAATCCACTCATCCTTCACCTCCCCCAGCCCTCCCTGGCCTCCTTCTCCAGCAAGCCCTCCAGGGGGATCTCAGCTGGCCTTGGCAAGTAAGTCCCCCCACCCCCCCGTGAAGGGAGCTATGACTCACTCAGCAGCAAAGTGGCACCTAGCACTCTCAGGGCCTTCAAGGTCAAGGGTAGGCAGGGCTTGGTCCATCCGGGCTGTCTAGAGCCCGAAGGACGATGCTCTTGAGGCAGCTTCCTTCCTGGCTGCTGGCTTGAGAAAGAGACTCAGAAATCTGCCTTTTAAGGGGGCTCTGAGGTCTTGGCTACTAAGCCTGGAAATCTCTAGCTATTTTCCTGACACAGCAGGACTAATAATACAGACTTGAAAATAAATTATTTTATTTGAAGGGCTGTGAGTTACAATCCTGTTGGAGATGGGTTTCAGGCATAGTCCGCTCCAGCTACGTAGTCCAAGTCACTCTGAGTAATTACGATGTTCTCCAAAGTCAGGCTCTCCCTAGGCACGGCTCTAGCACCTCCGGAGTAGGGTATGAGACACTCTTATCCTCAGCCCCCCCACTAGCCCTGAAGGGCCCTTTCAGAGGAGCCTTGGCAGAACCAAGGACATCCTCAATGCTGGAGCACATGCCCCGAGTTCAAACACCCAAAAGTAGCTCCTGAGCACTGCTGAGGAGCACCCCAATGAAAGAGAAAGCGAAAGGTCCTTGTTCGCGTTGGTGCGTAGCTGGACCCTGACTGGGGAGCTGCCCGCTATTGTCCTGTCAGTCCCCAGAGCGAAGGCTGGGCTGCCTTTGGGGTGAGTGTCCTGAGTGGCCCTCAACCAGGAGTCTTGGAGATGCTCAGTCCAGTACAAGACTCCCCTCCTCCTCCACCTCCCCTGCACCTCCTCCACCTCCCCCCTGCACCTCCTCCATCTCCTCTTGCTATTTTATCCCACCTCACCTGGCCCCAAGGGAGTAGAATCGCCCTCTTCCTCCTCCTGTCCCTGACATGCTTTCAGCGTCCATCCCTTCTCTAGCATTTCCTTCCTTCCTTCCTTCCTTCCTTCCTTCCTTCCTTCCTTCCTTCCTTCCTTCCTTCCTTCCTTCCTTCCTTCCTTCCTTCCTTCCTTCCTTCCTTCCTTCCTTCCTTCCTTCCTTCCTTCCTTCCTTCCTTCCTTCCTTCCTTCCTTCCTTCCTTCCTTCCTTCCTTCCTTCCTTCCTTCCTTCCTTCCTTCCTTCCTTCCTTCCTTCCTTCCTTCCTTCCTTCCTTCCTTCCTTCCTTCCTCCTTCCTCCTCCCCTCCCTCCCTCCCTCCCTCCCTCCCTTCCTTCCTTTCACACATATATATGTTATATATGTATATATATGTCATATATATACATATATATATATATATATATATATATATATATATATATTTGGGAGGGCCCGCACCTGGCAGGTCTTGGGGACTTTATGCAGTGCCCAGGTCAGTTGTGTGTCCAGCAGACAGCCTGTCCCCCTGCCCCCGTGCTGTCTCCCCCAGCCCAGCCCCTCTGACATATAGTCCCTTTCACTTCCACCCCCTGAAAGGCCTCACCCACCAGCCCCTGTGTGATCTCATCGCAGGCTGTGAGAGTACATACTCTGGAGGTTCCTGCATCTGAGGACACTGGAAACCTTAGGAAGACTTCCCCAAGGGTCCCCACCTAGTGACTCAGCCC
Organism: Cryptotis parvus; assembly: GCA_021461705.1. Taxonomy (NCBI): domain Eukaryota; kingdom Metazoa; phylum Chordata; class Mammalia; order Eulipotyphla; family Soricidae; genus Cryptotis; species Cryptotis parvus. Next base: position 204,253 of record JAJIBD010039299.1, on the reverse strand, counting down.
CTGCCAGGTCACGGCCTCAGCCCCCACAGGCAGGCAGCAAGCAGTCCTGACCTGCTGACTGAGTGGTCTAGAAACCCCAAAGCAGATGCACTGCTGACACCTGCTGGCATCTGAGTGAAGTGCAGCTGAGTGCGACCATCTCCCCTACCTGCCTCCTTCCTGTTTCCTAGGAGACCCCCTGCAGCCACGCACACTGGTACCGCCAAAAGCAGAGCCAGAGGTAAACCTGAAAGTGCCTAGTGACAAGGGCTGTGGACCGAAGGGAGAAGTCCCCGGGGGGGCCATCAGGACCTGGGCACAGGTGTCACTTGATCCCGCTCAGCTTAGCCAAGACTATGGGTGGTATCAGGGCACCCTGTTTCCAGGTGGCATGGTCCTGGCAGAGGGAGACAGTCCCACTGACTGCCCGGCTCGCCCTTGCTCAGGAGCTGCAGAGCTGAAACCTTCCCACCTCACCTCTGAGGTCTCCAGGGCCCCAACAGTCCCAGCGGGAGCCCCAGACAATGATGAGAGTGGCCCTTTGAAGGCCCATCATTGGAGAGAAATGTGGGGTCCTTGCATGGGAGGGAGGAGTCGGAGCGACTCAGAAGCTGATTCTGGGGTGACTGCGGAGAGCAGGCAGGCCGTGGGGTACGCCTCCCCGACGCCCACTGAGACAATATCATGCAGAACACTTTGGGCCCCGAGACACACAGTGCATCGGGCTCCGCACACTTCATTCCCCAGTACAGCCCCAACACCCGAGAATGGTTCTGCGTGTGACTGGGTCCCCTAATACCTGCTTAATGAAACTGGGAATAAATCTCTAGCTCCCCCAAAAATCTGAGCCCCAGGGAACTCCATCTACCTTCTTGTGCACATGTGTGCCCCAGAATGGTCAGTCTAGGACACTTCTGGGCCTAAGGGACATCTTGCCCTCACTGACCCAGGCTCAGACCCCAATCCAGCCTGACCACCCGCTAAGAAGCTGGGAGCCATCAGGAACTTAGAGGTAATGGACCATCCAGTGGCTCCTGTCCTTGGGGGTCCTGAGGCCAGTAGGGCATGTGGATACCGGGGGGGCTGGGGAGGCTGCTGGAAAAACTTTCCCTCCGTCTGCAGTGAAATGGTTTCCTGAGGAAATGAGAAATGGAGGTGGGGTGGGTGGGAAGGGATGAAAAAAAATTCCAGTAAGGAAAAAAAAGGTCATTTTCCCCTCGGGCACAGGGCCCGTCTCGGGCAGAGCTGGAATTCCAGGGTCTCGGGGTCGGAGAACACAAAGGGCTTGGGAAAAAAATAAGTGGAAAACAAATCCCTAAGGCGGGGGCTACAGACCATGGAAGACGCTGGGAGGAAGCCACGTGGGCTAACTCGTGGACATCTGGGAGTTTGGGAGAGTTTGGCTCAAAGAGACCCAAAGTGGGTTTCTAGGCTCCCTGCGTGCCCACGTGCACCTCCTCTGAGACCCACGAATGAGGGTTCTGGCAGACTGAAAGGGCTTTTTGTCCCTAACCACACAGGGACAAGGAGGGTCCTGGCTGTTGGGGACCCCACCGTGGGTCTGTTTTTTCTGTCAGTGCTGAGAGCAAACGAGGGGTGCGGGAGGGAGCACAGGCTTGGCTTACAACCCACAAAAAACTCTGACACTATAAATACCGGAAGGAAGTGACATGGGGATGTTGAGGATTCTTGGAGGTCCTTAGGGACACCACACGCCCACACCCCAGACATCCCTCCCCTCGTGCTCTCTGGGACTCACAGGTGACCATGGAGTCCTCAGGATGAATGACTGGAGTCATTCAGTGGCCGGTCCTAGTGGCACTGCCTTGGGACAGATGTCCCCTCTTTATTCTGTGCAGACACATCCAACATCCGGACCCCAGGATCTGTCACCTTGGTCAGGGCCCCAGGCTCGCTCTGGAGAGTGACCACCACGCAGTGACCCTTTATCCCAGCCTCCCTCCTTCTAAGAACAGCAAGGGAGACAGTTAATAAAGGGGCCAGGTCGCCACTCTGGGCAACCAAGGGAGAAGCTTGAGGGCCTCCGAACAGAGACACAAGCCATTCAGCTGGGCTGAGAGCTTATGGGGCGGCAGACTGGTTTGGTCTCACAACCCACGCGCCCCTGAGGAGAGAGACCAACGCTAAACGCCATCTCTAAACTCAAACAGAACCCACCAGAACCAGTTGACCTAGAGCAAGGTCAGAGCTGAGGGTTTTGTGGGGGAGACTGAGGCTGCTCAGTTATCCATGAGCCTCTGAAGAGTCTCATGTTTTAATACTTCAAGACTTCAGCTGAGAGAGCATTGCCAGGAAGAGGAGCCGCGGGCTGGATTAACAGGCATGAAGAAAGTCTGGAATTACAGTGTGAGTCTGGGAATTACTGTGTTCCAGACACTCAATATTTGCTTAGACTGAAGTCGGCTCCGCCAATAATTCAACGCCACCCCTCGCAGACTCTGGGTACTCGTCTAAAATGTGTTTGCTGGGCTTATTTTCTAAGGATACTTAAAAAATCTGCCAATGAAATCTTAACTGGAGTCATTAGAAGTAGACAGAAGCAGCGACTGACACCACACCCCCCACCCCACCCCGAGACAGGGTGCTGCATGCAGTCAGAAGACACGGACCCTTCCTCCTGGTTCCGCGGAGTTCCCAGCTAAAAAGCCAAGTCCTGCAGGATCATAGGGAAACACCAGAAACAGCCCTAACGTGGCCGGACTCAGATTCTCCTCTCTGGGTTCCTCAGACACTAAGATGATAAAGATGATGCTGGTGGTGGTGATGCTGGTGGTGGTGATGCCGGTGGTGGTGATGCCGGTGGTGGTGATGCTGGTGGTGGAGATGCTGGGGATGGTGATGCTGGTGATGCTGGTGATGGAGATGCTGGTGGTGGTGATGCTGGTGATGGAGATGCTGGTGGTGGTGATGCCGGTGGTGGTGATGCTGGTGGTGGAGATGCTGGTGGTGGTGATGCTGGTGGTGGTGGTGATGCTGGTGGTGGAGATGCTGGGATGGTGATGCTGGTGATGGCGATTCTGGTGGTGCCGGTGATGTGGTGTTGGTGATGTTGGAGTAATGATAGAGCTGTGGATGACGCTGGTGCTGAGAGAGTTGGTAACGTAATGATGGTGTCCGTGGAATGACAGCGGCGGTGGTTGGGATCATGACAGCAGTTCTGCCCACGACGGTAAAGATAGTTTCTGCCATTGTTGCATCTCACCATGTGTGAACGCATTCTTCCAAGCCTGTCCAGGGACATCTCCACCAAGCGGGAGACCTCCAGCTTCCCTGTGCACCTTCCATCCCCGAGACGGGACCCTGCACTGTTCAGTGCATAGACAGCCATAGCAGCGGTGGCCTGGCCCTGGGGACAGTATTTTCATTCCCTTGAACCCCCACTAAAGGCCCCTGGACCATCTTCCTCATTCCTTGTGTGGGTCCCACAGTTCTCGCTGTGCTGCCAACCACAGAGGAAACATGAGTATGCTCAAGCCCCCACTTGGGCTGAGCCAGACTGAACAGGAAGAAGAGGGTGTCACCCAGGCAGGCGTCAGGTAACTGAGGGATCAATTCTGGACACTGGCTGAGAGCCCAGCACTAACTGACATGGGCTCCTCAGAGCCCCAAGGCAGGATGGGCAGCTGGAGGAGAGACTGCAAGCTTGGGACAGTGCCTGGTGCTTCCAATCCTGCTCACAGACCACCCTGCGGCTTGGCCTCTTCCAGCCCTACCCCACAGCTATGTCATCCATCTCTGTCCCTTTCCTTTGGCCCCTTTAAGAGCCTTAGAAAGTTCTGGCCCCCGTCTATGAGCTGCCCTCAGTCTGCCTTGCCTGCCTGCAACAGCCACCCCACCCCATGGCAGGGCCCAGAGCGTATGAGAGGTTCAAAATCCTGGGCTTTCTTCAATGTGTCCATGTGGACATACACTTAAACACAGACATGTGCACACACTGCACACATGCACATACACATGCACTCACATACATGCCCACAAACACTTGCACACACTCATATACATACACACATGCACATACAAATGCACATATACACACATGCACAAATGCACACACATGCTCACCTATGCAAACACACATTCACATGATTGCACATGCATGCACACACATATACACAGGTGCATGCACACACACAAGCAGTTTTCTCAAAGTTACCCCACAAAGGACTGCTTTGGGCCCCACAAGGGAAGGGCTAAGTCCAGAGGGAGGGTCCAGTGGGGCTTCCAAGGCTGTGTGACTTGTTTTGGGGTGACGCAGCACCAAAGGCAGCAGCTAATGGAACACGGGGTTCCCCACTGGCGTCTCCCCATCTCTGTTGCACTGCCAGGTGGGGGGGCTCCCTGGTCAGCCAGATGAAGAACTGCCAGAAGCAGAAGGCTGAAGTGAAGGGTTGAGAGGTTGGGGTGACTTAGAGAACTTACATGGTTTAAAGGGTTGGGGGTGCCCATCTGCCGCCCCAGAGGACTCTTTGGGGCACTGGGGCTGTTAGGTCAGTTGATGCAAGGCAAGTGCCCTCCCCACCCAGTCCCATTTCTCAGGCCTCTCAGTTTGGACTTTTCAAGAAACAGGTCAAGCTTTTCCCAGAGTGGCTACAGCGGTCAGCGAAGAAGGTTCCGTAAGGTACCGGAAGCCCCACAGCCCAGACTGCCAATTTCTCTTTGCCTCAGCAGTTGGGGGCTCAGGAATGGAGCAGGTTCCCGAACTTCATCAAGCTGGGAGCCCTGTTTGGGCTCCTGCCTGTGGTTTTAGCCTTGGAATCTTTCTCTCTCTCTCACTCACTCGCTCTCTTACTCTTTCTGTCTCTCTCACTCTTCTCTTTCTCTCTGATTCTCTCACTTTCTCTCTCTCTATCTCTCTCTATCTCTCTTACTCTCTCATGCTCTTTCTCCTTTTGAGGATGAAAGGGAGCAGGGAAGGAATTGGAGGATTTAAATGAGTCTTTCGAGTCAATGTTTCCCTTTCTGGAGATAGTCATTGCTATCACAGAAAAGACTCAACCCCAGCTAATGTCCCCAGCAGGGAAGAACAATTAGCCAATTCTCTAATTAGAGTCCTGCTTACTTATTCCTCTTTGCAGGAAAGCTAATCCTCTTATTTAAAGGAGATCGTCAGTCTTGATTAGACTGTCTGCCTCTACCCTGGGCATTGTCACGACAACATCAGAGGTAAATGCCTAAGGTGAGAGAAGGTGAGTTCACTTCATTTCATCCCAACCCAAGCCAAGTCACCCCATCCCATCCCATCCCATACCATCCCATCCCATCCCGTCCCGTCCCATCCCGTCCCGTCCTGTCTCATCCCGTCCCGTCCCGTCCCATCCGCGTCCCGTCCCGTCCCGTCCCATCCCATCCCGTCCCGTCCCATCCCTGCCCTTCCCATTCCCATCCCGTCCCATCCCATCCCGTCCCGTCCCATCCTGTCCTGTCCAGTCCCGTCCCGTCCCGTCCCGCCCCGTCCCATCCCATTCTATCCCAACACACTTTTTCATTTTGCCTGAAGCTGCAGCTACCTGGATGTTGTCCTGGATTTTAAACACAGACACACATACATACACATACATACATAGCTACACATACATACACACAATTACATAGATGTACATGCACATACACATAGGCTGGGATGCGTTGCTGCACTGGGTTCCTGGGTCCTGTGCTGGGAGAGTCCCGGAAGCCAGAGAGGTAAGACAGAGGGTAAGGAGCTGATTTCGCAAGTGGTCACTCTGGTTCCATCCTTATCACCCCTATATGGTCCCCTGAGCACTACCAAGACTGATCTCTGAACTATCACTTGTATCACTTGTCTTTCCGTTGTTCGTCCATTTGCTCGAGAGGGCACCAGTAACATCTCCATGTGTCCTTTTGCATGCTAGTGTAGCCCAAGGGCATCTGCTCCCTTCAGGAACACAAAGAGCCTCAGACCATTCCTTCAGGTCATGGACATGAGGTCTATAATTGTTACTGGGTTTTAGCATATAAAATACAACAAGGGTAGCTTGCCAGGCTCTGTCACGCGGGTGCTATACTCTTAGTAGTAGGCTCTTATCTCGTACATTTACTGATGAACTGCACTTTGCTCGCGATGTGGAAAAAATTGGCTTTTTTCTTGGGTGGAGCTCTGACAAGCTGTGGAGTCCGGATGTTGAAAATGGTTGCCCTCATGGTGTGGGGGTTCCTCTGGCTTCTTGCAAGGCTCTGTTGGGATGGCGGGCCAGGACTAGAACTCACCTTCCCTCCCGGGCATCTCATGATCAGCTGAGCACAGGGAGAGCAGTTCTGCCCATGTGTCTGAGTCGATGGATCAGGCATACCTGGGCTTAACATAGTCTTCACCGTAGGGTGGGACTCTGACAAGCAGGGCTTGAGATCACTAGGGCCTGAGTTAGAGCCGGAGAAACCCTGAGACCCACCAGGTGTGACCCCCGCCACCAAATCAATAAACATAGAAATAAAGCAAACTCTGGGACCCGAGTGTTCGGGAGCTGCCAGAGGGCCCATCCTGGGAGGGCCGAGTGTACCAGCCAGAGGAAACAGTCAACCCTCTTCAGAAACGGTCTCCCCATGCCCGAAAAGAGGGAAGAAAAAAAGGCCTTTTGATGTGGAGTGACAGGCTGAGGTGAAGCTCCAGGTCGCAAGGAGACTTTCGAGGAAATCCATTTCTGAGGCCGAGTCTCTGAGAATAAAATATTCTTGCGGCAGGCGGGCAATGTTTTTTGATCCACTGTGAAAAGAGGTAAAAAAGGATCAGGGTGGCCCTGAACTCTGACGAGCTCCCTCAGCCCTCCACTAAGCAATGCTAGAGCTATGTGGGGTTTATATACAGGAGATTTTGGGACCGGGTGCACGTACAGGAACTCTCAGGCAATGGAAAGCAAGTCAACTCTTTATACATTATTATTATTATTATTATTATTATTATTATTATTATTATTATTTGACCGTGAGATATACAATTACAAAGATGTTCATGTCTGGATTTTGGTAATACAGTGTTCCAGTGCCCACACCTCCACCAGTGCCCATTTCCCATCACCAATGTCCCCGATTCCCTCCCCCTCTCCTAGCCTGCCTCTATGGCAGCATCTTTATCTCTCTCTCTCTCTCTCTCTCTCTCTCTCTCTCTCTCTCTCTCTCCTTCTCTTTCTCTCTCTCTCTTTCTCTATTTCTTCTATTACACATTGTGGCTTGTAATACATACATTTAGAGGTTATCGTGTGTATCTTTTGGCCTATATTCAATGCTCAGTTCTAGGTGGTATTATCATTTTCGACGATTATTAGCACTCTTACGGCTTCACATCTCTGGTGCTGCTGTCCGGGTCCTGATGACATGCTGCCGTCACTTTCAGGCCACCATAACCCATAGTGGGGAATGTCCTCCTTCTCCCCCTAGTCCACACACCAAATCCATGTCAGGGAAGCCAGAAGGAAAGGCATGCCGAGGGGAGCAGTAAAGTAGAGGGAAACGGGGCATGGGCAGTGTCTGGCCGGTCCCCTCAGAGTGTGGGAGCCCAGATGGGTCTAATACAAGTCAAAGGAAGTGCAGACACCAAGGAGGTGGCCAGTTACAGCACCCACAGGGCTAGAGTGGCTATGGTGACCCCTCATCCTGCTCCTCAGGGCACACTGGGTGTCCGGACATCACAGTCAGCCTGGGTCCGGCTGGCACTGGGAGGGGGTGCTGCCCTTCCTGGGGGCACGGTCACAGCCGCTTCCCCAGAGCCGGCACCCACAGGGCTCTGCAACCTGAGTTGGTTCCTGTTTCTGCCTCGCCAACTGCTCAAAGTCACTTAACTGGAACTACCCAGACCTGGCTCCTAGCCTTGCCCAGGACACTGGTCCCAGACACCCACATTTCCTCTTCTCCTGGGCTCTCTAAGCAGCGGCTACAGGGTCCAGACTGCAACAAGGCTTAAGCACCAACAAGCCGCTGACCCCAGTTCCATCCTCGAACTACCCAGGGCCCCCAGGCACTGCCAGGAGTGATCCATGAACACAGAAGAAGGAGTAAGTCCTGAACACTGCAGGGTGCGGCCCCAGCAAAAAATAATCAAACAAAGAAAAAATGAAGGGGGACACTGCCAAGAGAATCAGCAGTTCTGAAGCGCCACGGCCAACACGGACTTAGAGCAAGTTCTAAGTTTTGGCCGTTCTTTCCTGTGGCTGCTGTGGGGCCCATTAGTATGGAGGGGCTGTGGGCATACACACACCCGCCAAAGTGTCTGCCTAGGTTCTGGGTTCAATCTCACATGAGTAGTTTCCATCAATTCAGCATCCTTGGACCTGCCTCTCAGAGCTGGGACCAGGGCACAGTTGAACCGCCCTGGCCTGTGTCTCTCTGTTTCTCTCTCATTGTCTCTGTCTCTACCTGTCTCTCTGTCTCTGTCTCTCTCCGTCTCTCTCTGTCTGTTTCTCTCTGTCTCTGTTTTTTCTGTTTCTCTTTCACTGTCTGTCTCTCTGACTGTCTCTCTCTTATCTCTCTCTGTCTCTGTCTCTCTGTGTCTCTATCTCTCTCTGTCTTTCTGTGTCTCTGTCTCTCTCTGTCTCTCTGTCTCTCTATCTCTCTCTGTCTCTCTGTGTCTCTCTTTGTCTCTCTGCCTCTCTGTCTCTCTGTGTCTCTCTGTCTCTCTCTCTGTCTCTCTGTGTCTCTATCTCTCTCTATCTCTCTCTGTGTCTCTCTCTGTCTCTTTGTATTTCTCTGTCTCTCTCCGAGTCTCTCTATCTCTCTCTGTCTTTCTCTGTCTCATGTCTGTCTATCATCTCCCCACTGGGATGCACAGAAAATCTAAATTAAACTTAAACATCCATGGGCGATGCTTGCTCCTGAGACCCCTGGACCAGCTAAAACATTCCACAGTGGCTAAAGCAGATGGTCTCGTCTCCCCTGCTGACCCCCGGCCCAGCCCTCTCTCCTTCACATACGCCTGACTTAGTTCCCTCTCAGGAAGCAGCTGCCCAGGGACCGTTTGTCTTCGAGGCTGTCACCTCTGCTTTCCTGGCCGGGGCTCTGCATCGATCAAATAAGGCCAATCTGGGCAAGGCCAAGGCTGGAGCCGGCGCCAGTAGGAAACGCACCTTCTCTCCGGCCATGCAGCTGGCCTGGGTTTCGCGGAAAGGAAGCTTATCGCTGCGGCCTGGCGGCCGGGCTGAGCTCACACACATATAGCTGTCACCAGGTCCTCGGCTGCTTCCCCCCGTGACTCATCAATTTCAGGGTTTCTTGCAACAGAACTGTGTCCATGAGGAGCTCCAGGGTCTCTCTGGACTGAGCTCGGGGCCCTCCTGCCCATCAAAGGTCAGAAGACACGAGTCCTTGAACTGTATCTGCCAACACGCCCAAAACGGGCCAAAACAAGGGGCAGTTAGTTTCTAGCGGGATCTCAGCCTCTTCTTTTATAACTTTGCCATCTGCTCGGGGTTGGGAAAAGGCTTCTTGTGAGCCGGCACGTCCCATGACTGGCATCTAATTTCCCACACTTTGGAGTGAGACCCCTGGGAACAGACAGTTCAGCCCATAGCACAGAGAAATTTCCACGAAGAAGTGAGAACCAGTGGAGAGAGGGGAGGGTAGCTTCCATCCAGCCTGTGTTGACGTTTATGCCTTCTCTGTGTGCTTTCATTTAACACAGGGCATGGGTGGCACTGAGCCTTGGAACGTTTCTAGTTTGCCACAGCATTGCGGGGCCTGAGCACGTTGTCGCTCTGCACATCACCATCACACACTATGGTAATCTCTGGTCTTCTCTGCATTGGCGCCCTGGGCCTTCCTGACACCCCCTCCCCGCTCCAGCCCTTGCATCCACCATCCTCCTGTTTTTCCATAAGCCTGACCCTCGTGATGGTGAGCTCATCCCAGACTGTCTCTCTATGACTTATCTCCATCCACATCACGGGCAAAGGCTCATCCATCGGCGAGTCCCGGGGCGGGCCGGAAATCCTCCCCAGCTGAGCTGTGTCCTCCCTTGCCCCCTCCGTGCTGATGGACTCAGGCAGCGTTTCCACATCTTGGCCATTGTGAGTCACCGGAGGTGAGCTTGGGGAGCTTCTATCTTCAGTGAGTTCACCCCAGCGACATGAAGACCGGATTCAGGTGAGACATAGGTTGCCCTTTGTTGTAAACTGTGTGTGTCGCTGACATTTGACACACACCATCATCATCATTTGAGGAGTTCAACCATTTTTTTCCCCTTGAACACTGCACACCCAGTCTGGTCCATGCCCAGGACTCCTGCAAGACCCCTGAGCTCCCCACCCAGCTAGAGTTCTTTATTCCATCCATTGGTAACAATGTGCTCAGAGTCCATGGCAGGTTTCAGGAGAGGGCGAGGTTGAGAGGAGAGATGCCGTCATCTCTGGCACCTCTGGCTCAGATCAATCCTGAGGGCGCTTCCAAGGCCAAGCTTGCATGGCTCGGTCCTGCTCTGCACCATCTTCCGTCCCATCCAGAATTTCCCTGCAAACTGGTCAGGAGGGAGCTCAGAGTTCGCACACATTCACTCCAACAAAACTGCACTAAGGGCCGGCTCAAGAGCAGGAGCCTTGTGAGCGCAGGTAGAGACACACCACAGTCATCGGGATGACAGCAGGGTCAAGCGCAGATAACCCTCCATGCTCGTGTCATCCCTTCCTGCCTGGCCCTGAGGCCTCCTCCTCCCCCGTGGCCACCTCGAGAGCCATCCTCTCACAGGAGGATGGCTTCGGGAAGGGACGCTGCCAGCTTCTGTTCTTCAACTGGTGCCATTGGCATGGTCCATATCTGTTTTCTTCCCCTTTTCCTACTGCCCAGATTCATCAGTGCCATTGGCCTAATATTGATGGAATGGACTCATCTTTCTTTGGGGGAAAATAGGAAGAGGGGGCAAAGGTGTCCAGACTGTGTTAACCTGAAACTTGGCTGGGGTCATGGAGAAGCTTAGGGGTCAGTGAGCCAGCAGAGGGTTGGCTGAGCTATGGAGAGACTCACGTGCTTCTGTAAAGCTGTTCTCAGGCTTCCAACTTCTCTGCCTGCCTTCAGAGATGTTGAGCCCAGGGCTGGGGGAGTCGGAGCGAGGAAGGCCCTGCCCCATACGTGGGTATTCTCATACCTCTGTTGCGGTCACACTAACGGGATTTTCTGCCACAGCAAGGTTGGGAACAGGCCACCACATGGCCTTGACGAGGTGTCGTGGCACAAATTCCATCACCCTCACTGGTCAGTGCTGGAAACTGTAAAGAGGACGTCACCAAAGGATCTCTAACGATGAAGGACATCCCAAAGGCTAGGGTGGGGGCTGGTGAGTTGCAGCCAGGGTAATGGGAAAAGGGAGGCTCTTAATTGAAAGTCAAGGCTTCCCTTCTGCCCCTCTGGGCTCTCGTGGTGCAGTGGGGGGTTGCCAGCTGGGGGGGAAGTGCAGACCAGTTAGGACCAAGACACCTCTTGGGTACCAAAGGAAATGCTGGGCCAGTGTGTGCGGCCCCTAGAGAAGCAGCTGGTCCCATGGCCCATTCTCAGCACACAGGTATCCTTTCTGGGTGGGGACACTCCTAAAAAGCTGGGGATAAGTATCCATGGAGGTGTCCACCCAGGAGGGGCCCTACACAGATCGTGCAGCCAAACCCAGCGGGAGCTGCTGAGTCTCCTACACCTGCTTCTCTTCCCTGCACTGTTTCTAGAAATGCCAAGTGACCATGGCAGGGGGTGACTCTATGCCCCCAAGTGGATGCACCCCCTGAGGATACTCAGAGCCCCAGGATGGGCCAGGGAGAGTTTTTCTTTCCCATTTCCTTGTGACCTCCCAGCCACCCCCCATAAAACCCACTTTTCCGATCACAGAGGCCGGCTGAGCCCTGGGGAGAAGCAGCTTTGCTTTCATGCCTGGCTTTGATTGGAGCCTGAGCCTATGCCAGGCGCCGGGGGTGGGCGCGTTGAAAGCCTGAGGCAGGGTGCAGGCCCCCCCACGTGCCCAAGTCAAAGGGCCTCGCCGCCCACCCCCACACCCGTCCATCCCCCTCGCAGTCCACTGCTCAGAACTGTTTCGCGCGAGTGGCAAGTACAGAGAGAACCTCCAGTGTCTGACCCGGTGCCCCACACAGCTGGAAAACTCTGCGAATCGCTCCTGGCGCTGAAAAGGTTAATTGTCTCCTGCTGGGAAGTCAGAGCTGAGAAAAGGGTCCTGGGCAGGGAGGAGGGCCAGTAAATGAGGCTCCTTTCTAGTCCTGCTCCTGCTCCATGCTGGAAGGCCATCCGTGCAGATTCGTTCCCTGGAATCGCCAAACCTGCTCGGGAGTCTTCATTAGGACATTAAACAGGACTTAATAAGGGAGTGATTTGCATGGCGGATAATCGTGGCCGTTAATCAAGCCAGCTTCTGTCTCTCTCCCCGCAATATGGTCCATGTTCGGCTGGAAAGGCCCCTTCCTGCCGGAGGGCTTCTGAAAAGGGAAATAGGAGAGCCGCAAAGCCATTTGGACACGGTTTGCCCAGCAAAGATGACGATAAATAACTCGGTGCTCCTCCCACGCTAACCAGCAGGATAATGGATGTGCGGAGGCTGGTGTGGGCAGCGGGGCCAGATGGCCAGAAGTGCTCCCACTTATCAGAGAGGGGAGCACTTGCCCAACTAAGTGCTTCAGCCTTTCAGAGAACAGGCAGTGACCCAAGGCCCCGGCTTGAGCTTCTTCCTGAAGTCACTTCGTCTTGTACCTGATGTGCGCCAGGTGAGGGTCGGACACTTCCATCCAGGGTCACTCCTGTTTTTTTTCATTTTTGGGGTGACACCTGGCAATGCTCAGGGGTTACTCCTGATCTGCACTAAGGAATTACTCCTAGCGGTGCTTGGGGAACCATTGGGATGCTGGGGGATCTAACTGGGTCAGCCATGTGCAAGGCTGACCCAGTAGCCCTGCCTACTTTTGCCTGGCATAGGTGCATTGGCATTGCACCTAATGCCAATGAGGACTAGCAGGAAAGGCAGGGTTTCTCCCCCCCCACTCAGCCTCACAGCCCTCCTGCAGCTGTGGGTCACGGCTGCCTGGGTGGGTTTGTGTGTGCACCCATGCAAGACATACACACTACCTGCTATACTATGGTCCTGGCCCCCCAGTCACACTGTGTTGGTTAAACTTCTGGACCTGTGACTTCTGGACCTGTGACTGTCCAGCGGGGCCTAGGCCTGGGTGCTGGGGCAATACAAAAGCAAAACACAGCAACACTCTCTTTGGAAGGCAACTGCCTAATTTGAATCAGAAACTGGCCACCGTTTCCCATAGCGGAAACATGTTTTCTGACATAGCAACATGAAAAACGATTCCTACTTCTTTAAAGGGGGCTTAGGGTGCTCAAAGCATCCAGGGGACCCCTCCCAGAAATTCTGGTCACCTGGGATGCTCAGCCCTCTATGCCAGGAACCCTCAAAGCTCAAACTGATAGAGTCTGGGAATTTAACTGGGGCCCACATGGGAAGAGCTGCAGGGGTCCCCACCACCCCAGGTTAACTCTCCAGCCCCAGAGTTCAGGTTCTCCGCGGCCATCAAAATACCAATAGTTCTTCAGTTTTATTTTCTATCTCTTCTGTTGTTTTAATTTATTTTTAGCTTCACTCACAGATGATTTTCAAGGTTTCTTGAGCAGAAGATCAAGGCAATCTGGTTACTTTGCACCATTTAAAACCAAGTGGGGCTGGAGGAGGTGTGGAGAGGGCGCAGAGCAGAGAGCACTCAGCTGGCCCAGGCGGCGTTACAAGGTCAGGGCCAGAGAGAGAGACAGAGAACAGCGGGAGGGCGCTTGCCCATAGCCCTCCTGGGTTCAAACCCCGGCACCGCATGGGTCCCCTGAGCCCCACCAGGAGTCACCCCCTAGCACAGAGTCAGGAATAAGCCCTAACGTGTGGCCTTAAAAGCTTTTGAGTCAGATCCCTAGCACCATAGTGTTCCCTGAGCACCACAGGCTACGGCCACTGAACTCGGCAGAAGAATGACCCGGATGAAAGGAAAGGACATGGAGGTAGGTTCAAGTTGCACCTAATGCCAATGAGGACAGCGGAAAGGCAGGGCTTCTCCCCCCCTCTCAGCCTCACAGCCCTCCTGCAGCTGTGGGTCATGGCCGCCTAGGTGGGTTTGTGTGTGCAGCCATGCAAGACATACACACAGTCACACAGAGACACAGACACACACAGACATACACACACATGCATAGGCAGACACACACACACGCACAGACACACACAGACATACACAGACACACAGAGACACACACAGACACACACAGACACACACAGACATACACACACATGCACAGGCAGACACACAGACACACACACATGCAAAGACACACACAGACATACAGACACACACAGACACACAGAGACACACACAGACACACAGAGACACACAGAGACACACACAGACACACACACAGGCACACACGCACACACACAGGCACACACAGACACACACAGGCACACACGCATGCACAAACACACACAGACTCACACAGACACACACAGACTCACACACACAGACACACACACTGAGGCTCAGCACTCATGGGGTGCCCCAGGGGTCAACACACAGGACATCCTGGGGCTCAGTGCTCACAGCACATCAGGAGGAGGACCTGTGCACAAAGGGTCTTCCCGACACCTGTACACCCGATGTTCGGGAATCAACACCTCCCTGAGGTTTCAGGACTCTGAACACAGTGGGGTTCAGAGAATCCGACCTCTGGTATCTGGGGCTGAACCGCATCTTGGGGTGTGGGGAGCCCCATTTTGCAGTACAAAGGAGCGTCTGTGGCCAGCTCCACCTTGGAGGCCGGCTTGTGGCCATGTGGAAGGAATCGTCACCTCCTCCAGAGCCGTATTTCATCCTGGAACCAGCCTTTGTCCAAGCCGAGTGTTTCCTTGCTGGGACCCATCTGGTGGCCCCTTGCACAAGCGGGAGAGTCGCTGGCCAGTCGCCAGCCCCAGGGCTTTCATCTACCCTAGCCCCCAGGGGCCTGGGAATCAGGCTGATGTGGTGGGTGGGGTGGCCACTGTCACCGGAGAGTCATCTTCCCCACAGCCACCGGCCAGCATTGGGGCCCACTCCCTGAACACCCCCAGGGGTCACCCCAGCATCCCACCAGCACCTCTTCTGTGACTCCCCAGCCCCTCATCACTACCTGTCACTCTTTGGGGTCAGAGTCATGTCTTCTGACTACTAAGTGGCCCAGGCATCAGGGCACACAGTAGGAGAGTACTCTGCCTGACTCTCTGCTGGGTGGGGGGCACCAGGCCAGGAGAATAGTCAGCTCAGAGGCCGCCACTGCTTCCCAGACCAGCGTGTGGTCAGCCACGGCCACCATCCACTTGCAGGACCCTCTGGCAAGTGCTCAGAGAGGTGTCTGCCTTTCCCAACAACATGCTTCTAGAACACTCCGGCTCCCCACTATTGTCTCTCCCTCATGACAGAAAGGGGTGCTTACTCCCCTGCTGTAACAGGGAACAGAGGATCCATGGGATCCATCCCCAATTCCACAGCACTGGGTAACTCAGCCATGAGCATGCCAGGTCGGGACCTCAAGTTCACAGGTGACAGGAGCCCCCCAAGCCCAACCCCCACCAGCCATACCCTGAGCACCCCTGATACATCACTCTTTTGCTTGCATTTGTTAGGGGCAGACAGGACAGAGGGCACCCAGGTCTCTTGCATTTGAGGTGGAGGGTCCGAGGTAGAATCACATCCCCACACTGCGATGTTGTTCCCAGCAGTGACCCGCTAATAGCCACCACATCCCGTGACCTGGGAAAAGGTCTGTGTTTCCCTTTGCCCTCGCTGTGTGAGAATGAGCAGCCTTCAGGAAACAGAAATGGTCTATTTGGGAATGGGTGGGAGGAGGCTCCAGAAATTAAACCCCAGAAGCCTTCACTAGTCCACAGGGGGGATAATTCAGGGTTCCAATGGCAAAGGCCTGTCCCGGTGTCCTGGCTAGGGCCAGCGCGGTGTGGTTCTGAGACACCTAACCTATCCCTTCTCTGTAATGGCTTGGATCTGATCTCCCATCGGCTGCAGTGAGGGAGGCCTCAGCAGAGCACCCCAGAATGGTGACCACAATCCTCTGCCGTGGGGATACGTTAATGGTGTTTCTCTCCTGTACACTGTCACCCCCGAGCCCTGGCAGTGATACAGCATTGCCTTAGGCTCGTGTATGGGCCAGAGAGGAGAGAGATCTTGGGGATGCTGGAGTTTGGATTTGAAAAGATCACACGCCACCACCATGCCCTTAAACAGAACAATCTCGAACATGGCCCCGTGCTACTCTTTTGAAAAGGAATGCTCCATGTTCTTCAAAAGCGGTTCTTTCCCCTTCCAATATAAGCCTGGGCTTGACTGGCCATTCTCACCACCTTTTCGTGCACATCTTCATTTTGCAGGGGACAGATTTACGTCCTCCAGATGTGGTGCTGGAACAGCTCGCATGCCACCTGCCACATCTGGCCCGTCTGCAAGCCAGGGCGGCAGCTTCAAAGCCAAGTGTGGGCGCTGTCCTGGGGGGCGGGGGCAGCAGGCGGCTGCTTTATCTCCATGGATGTAATTTTCCTTTGATTCACCTCTAATTCTGAAGAATTGGTGCATTTGTGTCCGTTCTGAGTCAGGTTCTATACAAATGCCCCATTTGATCTCGGAGCCCTTCCTTTGATCCCTCTCGTGTGCACTTTAATTCGGCATAAGCTTTCCCGGCTCAGAACCACCCAGCCCACACTCAGCACACGCAGGCACGTTTGTTCCCAGCAACCTGCTTCTGGCTCTTGGGCTACACTGATGGGGAGGGAGAGCCAGGGCCTTCAGGGGTTCGGCAACCAGGGTCCAGGTGACGTCTCTTCCTCCCCCTCCCCCCCTCATTCAGGTGCTGATGGGGCTTTGCATCCCCTCATTTCCCCCAACCACCCAGTTTGTTTGGGAAGGAAAGACCATGGAGTATGAAGTACAAAGCCCCAGTCCCCAAAGCATGTTCCAGAGAACACATATGAACTAGATGGTTTAAATGGCTCCTTGGGCAAGCCTGCTCTGAGAAGTTCCAGCCTGGAAACACACATGCTTTGGATTTTCTTAAGAGCATTCCCCAAATGTGCTTGGATAGAAATATTCTTCCCTTGGCACCCCATTAGCCTCCCATCTGCGCCCCAACACCATGAAGGAACGTCCCTGACACCCTCAATAAACACATCCCGGCACATCAGGAGTCAGGGCCCTGTTGCGAAGCTTGACTCCCGTGGGCACCAAGTGAGCCTTCCTGCTTCAAAGCCAGACAGTGAAACTGCGGCCAATTTTTCAGAACCTCTAACACAGACCCCAAACACCCTCCAAACTGTCTCCATATACCAGAAGGTTTCCAGATAATTTCCCCCAGAGAAATATCATTTAAATTCAGACAAGAAATAAGAACATGGTGTTTTGAGGAACAAACATGGTAACCTCTCAGAATCTATATGCAAACTATAATTTGCAATGGGAGAGAGAGAGAGAGAGAGAGAGAGAGAGGAAAGTGCCTGCCATAGAGACAGGTTGCGTGGGGATAGGGGTTGTAGGGGTTGGGGGTGTGGCAGAAACTTAAGGAGCACATTGGTGGTGGGAAACGTGAACTAGTGGAGGGATGGTGTTGGAACATTGTGTGGCTGAGACCCGATCATGAACAGCTTTCTAACTGTATGGCACTGTGACTCAATAAAATAAATTTAAAAAAGAAAATGGCACTAATTAATTAGAGGGAAAATGCAATTCTACTGACCCAAGATACCTCTAACATCTTTAGGGTGAAGGTCAAGGGTGCAAGTGAAGACCCATATATGATAAATCTAAACATGAAAGTAATAAATCAAGTGAACACAATGAACACACTTTGGAAAGCAAAATGTTTGAGTTCCTATTACAACAAACATTTCCTCCTAAAGAAGTGTTAAAAGTGCGTGAAACTACGAGTCTACACACATGACAAGGTTGATGAGCAGGTTATATGTCACTGTCATACATGCCTGAAATGACGAGACTGAGATATCTGAGCTAGGACAAGGATGAATAAATTGCATTTCTGAGTATCTTCATTCACAAATATCTTCATTCTTTCCTTCATCAGCAAAATCACTAACTATGCCGTTCCATAAAATTCACATAAACTATGTTCTAATTTTTTGTAACACCAAATCTGACAAGCTTTCTTGAGCCTTCTTCATTCTTAAATAATATCTAATATGCAGTTCTTCTTGGGAAAAAATATCACAGCTGTAAGTGGAATTGTCGGTACAAAGATGTGCAAAGCATACTGAGATTCCAAAATACACTATCACTTAGCCGTGCCATGAATAAATGCCAAAATGGTATCAGATGTGAAACATATCTTCATTTCAGATAAATACTGTGCAATGGTATACTTTCATCTTGTTGCAATGGCCATCTTCTAGAGATGCCTCCTCAATGTTGCCAAATTCTAGCTATCTCCAACTCCTCAATGTTGAAGTCTTAAAAGAAAAAAGCAACTATACCACAAGCAACATCACACTCAAATTAGTCGATTCACTTTTCGCCTTTAACTTCTCCTTTTTCCCGTAGTCATGCAAACCTTTTCCTTATCGTTGTTTATTTTTCTGTTTTATTTGGAACACTATTTTTTGTTTAATATGCTACATGTAGTTTATTTTCTCCATATTAAAAATTACCTATTTCATGGACTGAAGACATAGTCCAGTGGTTAAGGTGCTTGTTTTGCAGAAACCTGACCTACCTTTGACCCTCAGCATCCCCTAAGGGGACCATAGGCTCTGAGTGCAGAGCCAGGAGTAACTCCTGAACATCTCTGGGTGTGGCCCAAAAACAAACAAAAATAAGAATAATAATAAATAAGTCACTTGAGAAATTAAATAGCCAAACTTATAACTATTTAAGTGTTTTGTAATCTTGTCTGTCATACTAGCAATTTAAAATTATGCCAAATAATCATGCAGAACACAAATCTTAACAGTTTTATTTTCCACTGAAGTCTACAACCTGCTTTAAATTTAAAGATTTTCTATTGTCTTTATTCAATGGGCATCTCAGCTCCTGTGAAAATTAAATCTAATGACTTTAACAGAGCTTAGTTAGCGTTGCTTTTGTGAGTCTAAGAATAATCTAAGGTCAAATTTTATATTGTCTGTCAAGGTGCTTCGTCTTTTAGACAGCTCTAGAAAATACAGCACATATTCTTTGAAGTGTTCCAAAGAATGTCATCATTCTTAGCAGATGGCGGGTCTCCTAGTAACGGATTCAGGCTAAGCCTGCAACCTGACACGGAGAAGCAGCCGGCGTTTCAGAATCACTGGCTTATGCACCTTTGTGAACTAACTCTGTGAGTTCCATTATCATAAGCATCCCTTGACAAGCTCCTAACTGTGCCTAACTGGGAAAGATGTTTTTCTCAGATTCTTCACTTAAGCCTGTATCTCAGATGTAAAAAGCAATGAAATTCTCATTTGTTTTGATTTCCTCGTTTTCCTCCCTCTGGTCGTTCGACAATGACATGTAATGAGTGTTGGACTCTGGCATGATTTGGGTGACTCTGGGTTTCCTACAAGTCGACCCAGCATACTGATATTCCCCTTTTTTCTGGTTCATGGATGATGTTTTCTCTCGTCTACAGTGTAAATGCCACATGAGTCATTTGTTGTCATGGATCTTTTAGGGAACTGTGATGAGGGCAAGGGATAGACACAACCAGTGTGGCCTCTGTGATGTGGGACCAGTTCTCTTCTGCAGGTGACTTAGTCGGCATATATAGACCCTGTATGTCTAGAGCATATAAATGGATAATCAGAACCACACACATACAACAGACAGACAGACACAGACAGACACACACACACGCATACACACACTCCAGGCCACGCTCACAGAGATGCATAGGGGACCTCCTGTATACATGTCAGCATGGCAGAGGCCCCGAGGAAACCCCTGCAGGCCCAAGGATCCTATACGAGCTGCAAGGATGGTGGGCGTTCTGTCACTCGTGGCAGCCTGACTCTGAAATGATGTTGGTGACACAGCGTCATCTGAGTCAGATCCATGGTATGTCCTTCCTGTTCCTACTCACTCCTAGGTGTCCATCACTGCATTAGCAGATGGGTGTCAGAACACTGCCTGTGCCCCACTTTCTCCCCCCCATATTGTTAATCACGTCTGGACCAGGGCAACAAACTAGACCCCAGTCCCTTCCTCTGGGTGTCCTCAGGGAGGCCTGTTGGGTGGGGAAATCCCTGCAGAGACAGAGAGGGGAGCAAAGGCAGAGGAAAGGACGCTGTTTCCCAGGGCACAGAGACCTGAGATAGGAAGGACATGCTCCATCTCCTGGGAAGCAGAGGTGCGCTGAGAGCTCCACTGTGAGGTAAGGATTCACAGAGATGCAGCTTTATCTGCAGTGTCCTGTGCACATGCAGGGTCTCCTGCCCAGGGTTATTTCCCTCTGAGTATCCCAGGGCTCACAAAAGTCCTAGATTCAGGACTGTGGATGAGATCAGCAAAGCTGATATTGGCAGGGATGAGGTCATCACAAGGTGCTCCTTGTACCAACACCAGGGTGGTGAAGGGCAGTCAGAGGACATTGAAGACAGGTGAAGGTCACACCACTGACAGTGGAGGCTGCAGGAACCCAACCGGCCCTGGGGAAGACCAGCATTTGGTCTAAAAGTGAGCCCCTTCAGAGACGGGCTGGGGATGACTCAGGCTGCAGCCATGTCTGTGGGACCCTGACCGTAGTGGGGCCCCGGGAGGATGGCTAAGCTGGCCTCCTGCAAAGTCGTGCAGTGATGCTGTTCTGAATGAATTATCCTTGGACCTCAGCGTTGAGATCATGCTAGTCAGGGCTTTAAGAAATAGTTTCCCTCCTATAAGGATACCCATGCCATTCTTCAAAGAAGTTGACCAAACACTCATGAAATTTGTATGGAGTAACAAACCCCTGAGGATACTAAAGCAATCCTTGGGGGAAAAGGAAGATGGGGAGGCATCACCTTTCCCAACTTCAAACTGTACTACAAAGCGGTAGTAATTAAAACAGCATGGTATTGGAGTAAAAGCAGACCTGTAGATCTATGGAATAGAGTTGAGTATCCTGACACCCATCCTCAAATATGTGATCATTTAATCTTTGATAAAGGAACAACAAGTACAGAATGGAGCATGGAAATTCTTTTCAACAAGTGGTACTGGGAAAACTTGGCAGGTGCATGTAAAAATGAATTTGGACCTCACTCTTACACCATGCACAAAAGTCTGATCAAAATGGATTAAAGATCAATATCAGACCTGACTCCCTAAAGCACATTGAAGAAAACATAGGAAAAATCCTCTACGACATTGAAGCTAAAAGCATCTTCAAAGATGAAACACCACTAACAAAACAATTGGAAGTAAAGATAAACATATGGGACTGCATAAAACTAAAAAATCTTCTGCACCTCAAAAGAAACAGTGAATAAGATCCAAAGATAGTCCACAGAGTAGAAAAGAATATTCACCCAGTACCCATCGGATAAAGGGTTAATATCCAGGATATATCAGGCACTGTTAGAACTTCACAAAAAAGAAAATAGCCAACCCCATCAAAAAATGGGGAGAAAATTGAACAGAAACTTCCAAAAAATAAGAAATTTAAATGACCAGATGGCATATGAAAAAATGCTCATCATCACTAATCATCAGGGAGATGCAAATCAAAACAACGGGTATCATCTCACACCACAGAGACTGGCACTCATCCCAAAGAAAGAACAACAAGTGCTGGCGTGGATGGGAAAGGGGACTCTCATCCATTGAGGTGGGAATGTTGGCTGGTACAGCCTTTTTGGAAAACAAGATGGACATTCCTCCAAAATCTAGAAATTGAGCTCTGATTTTACCCAGCCATACCACTCCTGGGAATATACCCTGGGAAGCCAAAAACACACAGCAGAAACACCATCTGCACTTTTATTTTCATAGCAGCACTATTCACAATAGCCAAAATCTGTAAACAACCAAAATGCCCAAGAACAGATGATTGGATAAAGAAACTTTTGGTACATCTATGCAATAGAATACTATGCAACTGTTAGGAAAAACAAAGTTATGAAATTTGCCTATAAATGGATGGACATGGAGAGGATCATGCTGAGTGAAATTAGCCAGAAGGAAAAAGACATATATAGAATGACTGCATTTATCTGCAAGATATAATTAATATATATAATATATTATATGTTATGATATGAATATTCAAGGCGGGAAAAACATGGATTAGGAGGTCTTGTCAATAGGTGGAATCAACTGTAAGTTTAGTGTGGGAGTCAGAGGTTAGGTAACATAGAAGTGAACAGTGTGCTAATAATTGTTGGAAATGATAATACCAGCCTAGAACTGAGCATTGAATATAAGCAAATGGATATGCATGATAACCTCTAAATGTAGATATTGCAAGTCACAATGTTTAAGAAAAGGAAGAGAGAGAGAGAGAGAGAGAGAGAGAGAGAGAGAGAGAGAGAGGAGGTAATGTACCTGCCATAGATGCAGGCTGGAGGAATGGGGGGGGAACTGGGGACATTGGTGGTGGGAAAAGGGCACTGGTGGAGGGATGGGTGCTGGAACACTGTATGACTGAAAACCAAACATGAACATCTTTGCAATTGTATATCTCACGGTGGCATAATAAAATATTAAAAATAAAGAAACAGTTTCCTAAAAATGAGTAGAGTGGGTCCTTCTCCGTCTCCACAGACTCTTGGCCAAGAGGAAAGTAAGCGAGCTCAGACATGTTTGCCACAGTCCGTCTCCCACGAGAAGAGTCTGAACGATTCCATTTGTTACTCCTGGAGTCAGCCGGGTGGCGAGCGGAGGACACCGAGAGCGCTTAGGGAAATAGTAACGGACAGTGTGCGGCTGTCACGGGCACCAAGGGGCTTCTCTGTGTCACTGCTTTAGGACAGAGTGTTCAGGATGTGCGTGTTTTGGTCTCCTAGGAATGTACCTGCAGTCTTTTCCGTCAGCGTCACGCTGAGCCTCAGTAAGCTCGTATCACAGCTCTGAATTACAAGCTCAGAGCCTGGTGTCGCAGCTCTGAGTTAAAAGGCTTCAAGGTGACAGACTTGAGGCTAATCAGTTACTCCACTAGTCCTTGGCTCTGGACCTTCCTCTGGACAGTGAGTCCTGGGTCACTGTAAGCGTCACCGTTTCAGACTCCTGGGCATCTACACTCCTGTGCCGTTGAGTCTTGTAGAGTGGAAGACAGTGTGAATCACCCAGTAATGGGCTAGGAAGGCGCGCAAGAGTGCCAGAGACTCACCACTCACATCCTCTCCTGACCTATATGAAGCAGATTCCAACCTGGGTGACGGGTCCTGGGCTGCAGCCAGAGGAGGGACCAGCTGAGGAGAGAGCAAAGTCATCACATTGAGGGTGAAGGCAGAGATGCGAGCTCAGGAAAGCTAAAGCCAGCAGAATCTGTGGAGGCGCTGAGCAGAAGGGAGGCAATAGTTCTGAAAAAGAGATAAAGGGGTCTGCATGGCATTTCCTTGAATCGACACTCAATCGCATACAACAGAAATCAAGCAGAGAAAGCCACAGGCCTGGAGGAAGAAAACGCAAGAACTCAGGGCTGAGCGAGCTGCAGGTCTCACCCAGCGCTGCAGGGAGGTCAAGTTCTGAACAGTCGACGGAGAAGCATTTGCAGTGGACAGTTATTCAGAGCAGAGTCCAGACACTTCTCACTGAAGGAGAATTAATTTGCCTTCGCATATGGGGAGGAGAGATACACAGACTATAAGGTGCTTGCCTTGAACATGGCCAGACAGAGGTGATCCCTGGAGCCCCATGTGGTCCCCTGGGCACCACCAGGAGTGAACAAAAAGCACAGATGAGCTCCCCTCCCCACACACACACACACACACACACACACACACACACACACACACACACTCAAACACTCAAATTCTGAACCATTCTTAAAAAAAAAAGAAATCAACAACAAAGATATATCGGGAAATATTCCACTCTTTGGAAATTAAGCAACATAACTCTGGATTCCCTTGTAAATTAAGAAATCACAGACAAGGGGCTGGAGTGATAGCACAGCAGGGAGGCCTTTTGCCTTGCATGCGGCCGACCTACCTTCGATTCTTGGCATCCCATATGGTCCCCCAGCACCGCCAGGAGTAATTCCTGAGTGCAGAGCCAGGAGTAAGCCCTGAGCATTGCAGAGTGTGACCCAAAAAGAAAAAAAGGAAGGAAAAAATAAAGAAAATAATAGCAGTAAGGAAGTGGAGAAACACTTGAGGTGGAGGTGATGACCCAGGCTCATGTCACCAGCCTCTGTAGGGTTCCCTCACAGTAAGTCTCGTGTGGGCTTGGCAGAGTGTGACATTGCTCCCCAGAGACTGCAGCACCCCTGTCCCACTGCTCGGAGGGGAGATGGGCTCCCCAGTGGACACCACTCAGCCACACCCAGGGCCCCTCATCCCCCGCTCCAGACACCACTCTGCCAGCAACTCCACATCTGCCCATCAGAACAAGAAACATCATGGCAATTTGAACAAGATATGCTTAATATAAAAGTTACGAACTATGACTGCTCATTGGACTAAAGAGGCAGCAACTGGTGAAAATTAATGAGAGCTAGAGAGGAAAAGAGAAAGAGCAGCTCTGAGGGGTGAGCCGTGCCCATGGAGTCAAGGAAGGAGCCCTTGGGCTTGGCCCATAGTCAGATTTTTGTCAGAGAGAGTATGTGGGCGGCTCGTTAGCAAAGAAGTTGCAGAGGGCGCGATGATGAAACTTGCTAGGAATCCGTCTATAAGGGTAGAGGAAAGAGATCGGGGTGGGAGGGGATAGTCACTGAAGCTAGAAATATGCCTCTAAGGGTAGAGGAAAGAGATCGGGGGTTGGTCACTGAAGTGGTCAGGGAAGGGCTAAGAAAAACTGCTGGGCAATGAGTAGCAGTGTAGGGGGACTGCGAGCCCCTGGACAGTGGGTGCTGGGGAGGTTCTTCGTGCACAGGGGTGGGAGCCTGGGAAGGGGTGGGCTCTGCAGGTCACAGGTACAGGAGTGCATGAAAGGCTGACAAGAGCCCAGCAGAGAACCAGCGCCAAGGAACCAGAAAACAAAGAGCATCTTGCACTGTCTTACGATGTTGCACCAGCTTGCCAGCAGGAACTGTTAGGGCTGAGCCCACACAGGCTGGTACATCCCAGAGCTGAGAAGCAACTGACAATGAAAGAGCCCAGGGAAGTGCATGTGGGATGCTCAGGGGACCTGTGCTATGGAAAGGCACCGAGGAAGCCGAAGGAGGGCTGGGGCCAGCGAGGTCTCAGGGCGCACTTGGGAAGGATCCTAAGCAGGACTATGACTTAATCCATGTCATGAGTTCCTAAGGCTGAGGAAAGACTGGAGAGTGACTGAGCCCACACAAGGAAGTGAGCTTGAACTTATTCATGATACCCAAGAGTGAATGGACAACAGGAAAACTATGGCAGAAGATACAGAGAGTGTAGAAGACCATGACTGAAGATGTTTAAAAGGCGTGACATGGAGATGGTGGGGTGGAAGGCAGAGGGAGGTGTTAAGTGCATGACTTCCAGTTTCCAGTGTGAAGAAGAAGATTAATTTGGAAAACGTACTGGAAAATAAAATAAATTTGGAAAATACAATAAATTTGGAAAATGCATTGGAAAATACAATAAATTAGGAAACTAAAATAAATTTAGGAAATGCATAGGAAGAGAAAGGGCTTTCTTGAAACGCAAAGCTAGAAGATGAGTCACTTAATTCTGAGCTATCCCAGAGAAAGATGGAAAGTGGGCAAATCAATGTAGAAGCCGGGCAGGATCAAAGGGAAAAGCAGAAAATCAAAGTCAGGAGTATCCGACAGGAAAGAGGCTACTCAGGAAGGGACCTTGGCATCTTCAGAGCTGATCCAGGGAGCGGAGGCCAGTGCTCTGTGGCCCTCAGGAACAGTAGCGGGGCTTTGACGTGAAAGAGAAGATGGCAGGTTCATAAATGATATTTCTGGGGGAAGAAGCAGAAACAATATGAAAGAGACCTAATCGACAGCGTGGCTCCTGGAGTGGATGGAAGTGGACACAGACCTCAGGCTGGGCAAGCACAAGCCAGCAGAGATATCTTAAGTGAACAACAACACAGCCAAGATCGAAGAAATTATTAGCTGTGACCTTGAGGACTCCCAAAGAGAAAGGCACTGACCACATTCTCTCGGTACAACAGGCAGAGACCAGAAATAAGTGGAAAGTTAGCTACATACAAGGAGGAAAACAATTGCTAAACTATCACTGTAGATGCCTTAAAAAGTTTCCAAAATCAGATACATCCAGATTTCTGGAAAGTCAGATCCCTAAAGTCAGGTCTCTACCCTGACAGCACAATCTCCATCCTGACAGAGCAATCTCCACCCTGACAGTGCAATCTCCACCCTGTCAGAGCAATCTTCACTCTGACAGCACAATCTCCACCCTGACAGAGCAATCTCCATCCTGACAGAGCAATCTCCACCCTGACAGTGCAATCTCCACCCTGTCAGGGGCAATCTTCACTCTGACAGCACAATCTCCACCCTGACAGAGCAATCTCCACTCCTGACAGTGCAATATCCACCCTGTCAGAGCAATATCCACCCTGACAGCACATTCTCCACCCTGACAGAGCAATCTCTATCCTGACAGTGCAATATCCACCCTGTCAGGGCAATCTCCACCCTGACAGTGCAATCTCCACCCTGACAGCACATTCTCCACCCTGACAGTGCAATCTCCACCCTGTCAGAGCAATATCCACCCTGACAGCACATTCTCCACCCTGACAGTGCAATCTCCACCCTATCAGAGCAATCTCCACCCTGACAGCACATTCTCCACCCTGACAGTGCAATCTCCACCCTGTCAGAGCAATCTCCACCCTGACAGCACAACAGCACATTCTCCACCCTGACAGTGCAAAAAACTGACAGAGCAATCTCCACCCTGACAGCACATTCTCTACCCTGACAGCACAATCTCCACCCTGACAGAGTAATCTTCACCATGACAGCACATTCTCCACCCTGACAGCCTCCACCCTGACAGAGCAATCTCTACCCTGACAGAGCAATCTCCACCCTGACATCACAATCTCCACCCTGGCAGCACAATCTCCACCCTGACAGAGCAATCTCCATCCTGACAGTGCAATATCCCCCTGACAGAGCAATCTCTATCCTTACATAGCAATCTCCATCCTTATAGAGCAATCTCCACTCTGAGAGCACAGTCTCTACCCTGACACCACAATATCCACCCTGACAGCACAATCTCCACCCTGACAGCACAATCTCCACCCTGACACCACATTCTCCACCCTGACAGCACAATCTCCACCCTGACAGCACAATCTCCACCCTGACACCACA
Source organism: Cryptotis parvus (assembly GCA_021461705.1). Lineage (NCBI taxonomy): Eukaryota > Metazoa > Chordata > Mammalia > Eulipotyphla > Soricidae > Cryptotis > Cryptotis parvus. The sequence goes on along the minus strand of JAJIBD010039299.1, from coordinate 176,848 downwards.
TTCTCCACCCTGACAGCACAATCTCCACCCTGACAGCACATTCTCCACCCTGACAGCACATTTCCCCCCTGACACCACAATCTCCACCCTGACAGCACATTCTCCACCCTGACAGAGCAATCTCCATCCTTACAGAGCCATCTCCACTTTGAGAGCACAATCTCTACCCTGACAGAGCAATCTCCACCCTGATAGCAACATTCTCCACCCTGACAGCACAATCTCCACCCTGACAGAGCAATCTCTCCACCCTGACAGCACATTCTCCACCCTGACAGCCTTCTCTACCCTGACAGAGCAATCTCCACCCTGACAGAGCAATCTCCACCCTGACAGCACAATCTCCACCCTGGCAGCACAATCTTCACCCTGACAGAGCAATCTCCATCCTTACAGTGCAATATCCCCTGACAGAGCAATCTCTATCCTTACATAGCAATATCCATCCTTATAGAGCAATCTCCACTCTGACAGCACAATCTCCACCCTGACAGCACAATCTCCACCCCTGACACCACATTCTCCACCCTGACAGCACAATCTCCACCCTGACAGCACAATCTCCACCCTGATAGCACATTCTCCACCCTGACAGCACAATCTCCATCCTGTGGGTGTTTTATTAGCTTTGTCAAAGAGGAAAAGTCTCCATTTTGATTCCATTCCTCCCCCTTGTGACTTTATTATCTGTGCAGGGAGACAGTGCAGGGAGAGTCCCTATGACAGAGAAGAGCAGGTGGGAGGAGGTGGGCATGGGGCCAGGAAGGGACACAGGAAGGGCTGAGGAGCCTCCAGCAGGTGGCACGGTGGCAGGCAGGTTTTGACGCTGAGGCCACCACACAGAGGACACGGGAAGGGGCAGTTCCTATTCTCTCTCTGCAGCCTGGCAGTCAGCCCCGGCCAGCTGTTGAGCTTGTCCCTGAGTTTCAAACAAAGGGCCTGAGCAAGCAGGACCAGGACTGCTCCAGTCAGGCTCCGTGGCGAGGGTGCGCCCCCTTCCCTCCAGAAGGGCTCATTAGGCAGCACCCACGCTCATACCAGCTCCTGTTTACTGGCCCTCACGCTGCACCCGCTCTACAAAGGCAGCTTCCGCAAGAGGCGAGTCCTCCCGCGTCAGGCCCCGATCCTGGGAGTGGAATGTTTAATTCATAAAGTCGATGATAAGAGATTACTTGTACAAGTAGCTGCACTGTCCTTAAAATGATTCTTTAACCGAGGAAAAGTTTTTTGACCTTAGGAGAAAATGCTTGCTTGGAGCTATGACTAAAAAAGAGCGTTCCTTCTTCCTCTGTTGTTTAAGAATCTTTCTTCTTATAAAGAAGGCACCACAGTGATTCATAACTGCCATAAAAGCCTGGAATCCTTTTGAGGTTAAGCTACTCAGCTATTCAACTTTTACTACAGAAACTTTGAAATTCAAAAAAAAAAAATAATGTAAGTTTTTGAAGGACATGTGTTGCTGTAGGTGATCCGGTTAATTAAAAGTGATTGCCTGCTAGGAAATCAGACTTTAGAAAGTTTCATACATTTATTAGAACCCTGAAGGGATCTTTGTATGCGGGGAGCTTTACTTCCCATTTATACAATTTTGTCTCATCTGCTCCAAGTCTCAGCTGACTCCGGCCCTGTTTGGCGTGCCTGTGTGTTTTGGCTAATTGCATGGCGTGAAAATACATGCTAATGAACATTAGCAGAGGCGTTCACGAGTGGACTCCGTCTAATTCCTTCGCAATTAGGAGCATCTTTCTTCTGCAGGTTCCTGTTTGGGGGAAGGCTGCCTTCTTCCAGGGGTGAGCACTTTGACAGAGCGATGCACTTTGCACACGCTTTTCAGCTCTCTGCTCGCCTGACGCGCACACATCATATGGACAAACCTAAAAAGGCATTTTTCATTTAAAAGATGCGCTTCCTCATTGGCAGTGTCTGGGGATGTGTAATTATCCAATAAAATCCACCGGCAAATAATTAATCTTCTCTTGGAACATTTTTTTTTTCCTTTTAACACACTTTGAAGATTGATCGTGTTTGCTCTGGCTGGCTAGTAATGAGGATTATTATTTAATGGTCCTATTTGGATGAATTCTTCTGCCTGGCTATTTGCAAACAGGAGGAGTCTGGACCATTTGTGCCCATAATTCTGCGTCCCCTGAAGCTGGGTTTGAGGGGTCGGTGAGGTCCACGCTGGACTGGCTTAGCTGGAAAGAGCTTCTCTCTGCGTGGTGGTGGCAGACAGCAGCTGCTGATGGCCTGCTGGGCCCAGGGGATGGTCCCCAGATCCTCAGAGGCAGTTGGCACGCCCCCGTATGTAACCCTCGGGCACCCTGGGTGTTATGGAAAGGTAAGCACTGAGGTAGCCCCGCAAATAAGCAGTCACCTTTCAGGAGTGCTTCAGGTCGGGAAACTGCATCTGAGAAATAAGTCCCCAGGCTGGCAGGGCTGTTCCAGGTAGGGGGAGTGTCGGAGCACAGTTATGCCTCCCTCGGCATAAGAAGGATCCCCTGAGCCTCAGCTGGAAGCTGTCAGAGCCACTAATCCGAGACAGCTGGGATCCTTTTGGAGGGACAATAAGTCTGAGAGAGGGACAGGGGCTGGGCTGCGGGGTCACACCCCCCACCCAGAGTCTCTCTTTCTCCTCCTCCTCCCTGCAGGGGGCCCTGGGGCTTCCCCTCGGATACTGCTCTTAAAGAACCCCACTCCTGGGTCATTTCCGAACTCACATCCACCTCCGGGATGCAACTCACATCCACCTGCTGTGGCCAGTCTCCTCTCCCTGTCCACGCTTGGGCTCCTTGGGTTCACCCCAGAGCCACGAGGTGACGTCAAACAGGACTGATCTGCCCGTGGACTTAGACCCCTTCACTTAGCTCCCCAGTAGTGATACAAAATGGTTTGTTCTTTCCAAGTTCACCCCCAAAACGACTGGCTTCTCTCGTCAAACCAGGCAATGGGACTGCGTGTTCTGTGTGCTGCGCGCGTGTGTATCTGTGTTCCTGTCATAGCGGGGCCTTTCCTGGGTGACTGACACATGCCATGGATGAGTTCTGTAGCCAGGGCCTCTCGTAAGAGAGGCACAATTGAACAGTACAAGACACATAAACAATGAACATTACAGCACATCGCTGGCTTGATTTTAAAATGAGTAACGAGAAGGTGGCGACAACATGCTCTGTCATGAGTGAAGTCAAGAAGCTCTGAACCCAGCCTGGAGCAATCACACAGAAGGGCTGGCCGCTTTCTTGCCCTGAGCAGTGAGGTTTATTATTCCATGGGCGTAATCCTTTGGATAAGATGATTGCTTGAAAGCAAATTACCCCTACGGTAAAAATTGATGCCAGAGCCATAGCACAGCCAGCCGGAAAGGTGTCTGCCTTGCACACAGTCAACCTGGGTTTGATCCCATATGGTCCCCCAAGCAGCGGCAGGAGTAATTCCCGAGTGAAGAGCCAGGAATAACCCCTGAGCGTCACCAGGTGTGACCCAAAACAGACAAACAAAAATGTAGGTCTGGAGAGGTAGCAGAGACGGGAAGGCCCTGCCTTGCATGCTGCTGGCTCTGTTAGCCCACCAGCCGCACCAGCAGGGACCCCTGAGAGCAGAGCTAGGCATGAGCCCTGACCAAAGCCAGTGAGAGCCTGAAGAATAAAATAAAGCAAATAAGTACATAAATGAAAATGGTGCCTTATTTTTTGTGCCACCCAGTGACTGTGTCTACGAACTTTGAGGTATGTCGTCCGTGTTTTGGGGCTTTCCAGTCAGGTTTTAGCTCCTCAAAGGGACAGTTGGCTCCTGTGGCCCCTCCTGTCTGCAGAGTATTTCACACGTGCTAGACTCTGCACAGCCTCTCGGCCTCCTGAGGAAAGGGGAGGCCAGTCCAGCCCGCTCTGCTTCTGCCTGTAAAATGATTCATCTGGGGGCTGGGGCGAAAGCACAGTCGTTAGGGTTCTTGCTTGGACCAGGCACCACTGATGTTCCCCTGGGCCCCTCCAGGAGTGATCCCTGAGTACTATGTCAGGAGCAAGCCCTGAGCACTGTTGGGTGTAGCCCCAAAACCACAAAAAGAGAAGCCTTTAAAAGGGGTTAAGGACACATTCCATTTCCGTGAGCCTTTCTTCCTGCTGTCTGGGGCAAGGACAAGACATTGTCCATTATTGGCAAGTTGACTGGTTCCATCACTTGGAGATCAAGCCTCTGCTCTTTCAAGGAGCTGTGCCCCTGGGGCGGGGCAGGGAAGAGCCTGGGTTGTCCCCCTGGGGGCAGGGGAGAGCCGGGTGGTGCTGGGTTGCCCCCTGGGGAAGCAGGTTTGGCTTTGCAGGTGGGCTCTGAGGTGTGCAAGGGAGTGTCGTCAGTAACGGCACAACATGGCTGTGGCAATCATGTGTGTCTTGGGAGGGCTCAGACTCTACCCAGGGTGCCCACACTGTGCTAGTCTGCTATGAATAAGAGAACCCGACCCAAGACGGAGAGTCCAGTGTCCACCCTTGAGCAAAGCCGGGCATGGCCGTGGTGCTCTGTCTCTCTGTCTCCCTCGGGTTCATTTCTGCTGACAGCTGATGCACAAATAGGGGAGATGGAGCCCCCAGGCTGAATGCTGAGGGCCTGGCTGGAAGGAGCGTGTGACTCCTCCCCAGCCATCCCGTCTCCCCGTACTACCGAAGCCCTGGGGAGAACAGACAAGGGGGCGATACAAGGCAGATGTCCAGGGGAAGAATAGCCATGGCTCTGGGACACTCACAGAGAAACAAGAGCAGCTCAGTGGAGAGGGGGAGAGGACCGAGGTTGGGGCCTGAGCTGCTCTGGAAGGACACGCAGGGATACGAGCGCTGTGCACGGGCACCCCAGGGTCTGGGGACCAGCCACCTGAGCCCCATGGACAAAGCAGGTGGCAAGTTGCCCAGGCCACAGGGAACCCTGACCCTGTTTGGTCCCAGCAGTCTCTCAGGGACTGTGCTTGCGACAAGGGACAACAGCACCTGCTGGCCACAGCCACCCACTCACACTAGGCAAAAGACACAGACTTCAACCCAGTCACACGATTTTATTGAATTTGGGGCCACACCTAGTGGTGCTCAGGACTGACTGCTGGCTCTGTGCTCAGGGATCACTCCTGGTGGGGCGAGGGGGATCCTACATGGTGCTGGAGGTTGAACCGGGGGCTCCCCAGTGCAAGGCCAGCACACAGTCCCTGGATTCCCTTGTCAGCCCTCCTCGTTCCTGACCCAAATGTGTCCTTCCTGCTGAGGTGGCACTCGGATTTGTCCCCTCCTGGCTCCCCGGCTGTCTCCCATGTTTGTGCAAAATTTGCTCACAGCCCCAGCTCAGGGGTACGGCAACGCCCAGAGCAAACAGTCCTCCATGGCTGAATTGGGCTGTGAATTCTGGCTACCAAACCCACCTGATTCTGCCCACATCGGCCCATCCTGCTCTGGTTTCTGGTTTCTGCTTCTCATTCTCCACGAAGACCCTCCCTGGGTGCCTGAGTCCTCGGACAGACCCCCCACCCCAACACACACACACACACACACACACAGCACACTGCCCTCTGAGCCTCCCCACTGTGGCCTCCTCCCAGGGTATGTGTGTAGGGGGGGGGGGCTGCTCGCCAGCTGCACAGCCCACTCAGGGCTTCCAAATCTGAACTTGAATTTGAGCTTTTGCAGCTTCGAGTTGCAAGAGCAGCAACAAAGATGTGAGTTCCCGGTCAGACGTCCAGGGCTGAGGTCTGTCTCTGCTATCATATTGCTCTTACGAAAGAAGATTCTGATGAGTCGAGTGTAAAAGAATCAGAGTCAAACAGATTTGATTTCCCTTGAAATAGGGCTGGTTTCGTGTCAAGGAGCCTTTATTTAGCAACGGGAAACAGAGTCTCACTCAGATTTAAAAGGCACAAAGCAGGCAAAGGTGCTTGTCCAATGCTACCCACTGACCCCTGAGCAGGGTCTGAAAAGTCTCACCAAATAGTCCAAGAGCTAATGCGGCACCATCTGACACTCACATTACCCTGCTCAAGAGCCTCATGGAGCAGAGCCGGGCACAAGGTCAGAACCCATCATCCAGCATGAAGGCAGCTTCTCTCTTGAACACGAGTCTCTCTCCCTCTCCCTTTCCACACATTTCTCAAACTATCACTATCACTATCTTCCCGTTCATCATCTATTTGCTAGAGCGGGCACCAGTAATATCTCCATATGTCCTGTCTCATGCTAGTAGAGCCAAGGGCATTGGCTTACTACATAAAGAGCCTCAAACCATTATAACTAAAATTCTTTAATTAAAACTATTTTACCTCACTAATACAAATAGTAATTAAATTAAATAAACAGCAAGAAAAAAAACTGGCATCTGTCACGTTGGGACCTTTAGCACATGTAACACTTGGGACCTCAAGGCCAGAGAAATAGTGCAGTGGGTAGGGTGCTTGCATTGCAGCCAGTGGACTCAGGCAACCTACATTCAATATCTGGCATCCTATATAACCCCCTGAGCCTGCGGGGTAATCCCTGAGCTCAGAGCCGGGAGTCAGCCCCAATACTGCTGAGTGTGCCTCCCCAAAGACCAAACAAAGCAAAGACAAAACTTGGGCTGGCTGTTTTCAATCTTTGCCTATAGCTTAAATATTCCTTTCTACCACCTCCAAATGTTTCAGAGTCTAAAGAATTTAACCCCTGGCCTTTCTGGTTAAATGTGGACTGTTCTGGGGATAAGAACTCTCCCTTGTAACTGTCTGGAATACTTCAGGACATCCTGAGACACAATTCAAGTTCAGGTTCCTTCTTTTTTTTCTTTTCTTTTTGGGTCACACCTGGCAGTGCTCAGGGGTTTCTCCTGGCTCTGCACTCAGGAATTACTCCTGGCGGTGCTCGGGGGACCATATGAGATGCCGGGGATCAAACCAGGGCCGGCATGGGCCGGCCGTGCAAGGCAAATGCCCTACCCTCTGGGCTATCGCGCCCGCCCCTAGCTCAGGTTCCAAAAGGATAGATGCGTGCCGTATTCCAGTAAGAAACACATGAGCGTTCAATGTATCAGCAAAGTTTAAAACTGAACTAGGCCATTGATAAGAGCCAGGCTGGGGGCCGGAGCAGTAGCACAGCGGGGAAAGTCTTTGCCTTTGCATGCCGCCGACCGGGTTCGATCCCCAGCATCCCAAAGGGTTCCCTGAGCACCGCCAGGAGTAATTCCTGAGTGCAGAGCCAGGAGGAACCCCTGAGCATCACTGGATGTGACCCAAAAATTTTTCAAAAAAAATAGAAGAAGAGCGAGGCTCCACCGCAAACAGGGAGCGAATAAGGCCCAGACACGCGCAGATGAAAGAAGAAACCGTGATAGTGAGAATAGTCTAACTTGCTGATGTTGCCCGGATTTGCTCGTGAAAGCTGTCGCTCTAGCTGCATTGCCATGAACATGGAATTTAATCCTGACGAGTGTCTCCCGGACAAATGCCGGATGCAGCCCCAGCCTCTGCCTAGAACGTTCCAGTAAGATGGGTTCGGTGAGATGACTTCTGCAGATTCTGATTTTCTGAGGGCTTTGACCAGAAATTGCCTAATAAAAAAGAGGGCGGCCTCTGAGCAGTGAGTGTCCAAGGGGCTTTTTGCACTGTCTTGTCCAGACAAGGAGAACTGGAGACAGAAAGCAGGAGGCCTTATGTGCTGGAGCCCGAACAGACACCTGAGGCAGGGTAGGTGTTTCCGGAAATGGACCCTGTCCTTCTGACCAGCTTGGCAAGGTCCTGCCTGCACGGGGGCTGAGGCAGCCTCCGGGAGGGTGAGAGAAGGCACTTTCTCTGGACTGTCAGAGCGCCCGAGGAGGTGTCCAGCACGTTTCCTCAACCCCTGGACAGCAGTCTCTCCTTCCTGCTTGGGGTCCCCTGCACGTGTGCAATACAGTGAACCTCAGTGCCGCGGTGACTCAGGGGTCAGAATTCAAAGACTGCCCCCAAGACCAAGGAACAGTAAAAGGATCGCGCTCAGCCTCTCAGAACCACAGGAGGAATCTGCCCCTGGAGCCAGGAGCCTTTCAGCGTCCACAGGTAAAGATAGAGGACACCTCAGCCCATTGTCATTCGCACCGCGGCCGGTAGATGGCGGAAGGGGACTAGGAAAAGGACGCGGGAATGCACAGGGACCCCCCCCCCCCCCCCCCCGAGGGTTCCCAGTTTGCACCGCGAAAAAGGCATCTTGCGGGTCCTCTCCTTGCAGGAGACTCGCTGAGAGAAAGTGGGGTCCGTGGTTTTGCATGTGTCAGTCCTGCCACGCCGGGAGGAAGCGCCTGCAGGGCCAGCACTTCCTCTCTGCGCTGTCTCCCCTTCCAGCCAGTGCTGATCAAGCCTGCCCGCCTGGTCCACAACCTCCTCTGGCAACGGAAACTTCGTGGCCCGGGTGTGATGGTGTCTGGGAAGTCCTTGGCAAACGCCAGCAGATTACCCAGTGTGGGCCCAGGCCCATTCATTTCCTCAGTGGTTCTGCCAGGAAATATGATGAGCATTATGAAAGGAGCCTGAGAAATATGGTTGGTTCTAAGAGACCTAAGTGCTAAAGAAAACTTGGACACAGTGAAGAACATACCAATACACTGAGTCCACTGGTAATGTCCACACAATTTTGTGTCTCTGTACAAAGCCCTTTAAAGAGAAAGGGGGAAAAAGGTAAAAACCTGCAAATCATTTCACAAAGTACCAGTATCCCCCCAGTACTAAGAACCCACATTCTAAGAACGCTGAAAAGAAAAAAGAACCAAGATATCAGTAAAACAAGACAAAGAAATAAGAATAAATAGACTATAAGGAAATAAGCTAAGAAACAGGAATTAAGAGCAAATAAAGAATAAGGAGAAAGAACTAGAAAAATGTAAATGTCTAGAACTGGAAACCTGTAAAATGTCTACACAAATCAACCCCCAAAATAGAGAGGAGAGACACGAAGCAGCTCACAGGGTTGACAAAGAAATGAAATCATTTCCTAAACATTGGAAACTGACTCTGTCCCCGTGTAGTTCAGTCAGTGGCTGTGGGACTTGCATGTTGTCAGCTCTGGGGAGCAGAGACACCCTCTCCCTGCTATAGCCAAAATCTTTCCAGGAACAATCTGATACCTTTGGAAACCTGTGTGCATTTCCTTGACCCATCCCCTCCCCATACCCCCGTTCTTTGTTGTTGTTATTGCTGTTGTTGTTATTGTGGGGCCACACCAGTCTCCACTTGGTCACCGTGCCTGGCTTTGCACTCAGCGATCGCTCCTGGAAGGCTTTGGAGACCATATAGGATGCCAGGGATCAAACCATGGCCAGCCGCACGTAAGGCATGTGTACCCCTCACCTGCTGTACAACCCCTCCGGCTCCACAAGTCCCCTTCTTCCGGCCCCTCTCCCAGACTGCACCAGGAGCTTACAAGTATATGGATGGATGGATGGACAGGCGGATGGATGGACAGACAAACAGAAGGAAGGGAGATTAGATGGATGAACTGGATGGCTGAGCAGGTGGGTAGGTAGGAGTGTGGACAGGTGCATATGAACTCCCTTATAAATTAACTGGACTCCTTAAATGAGTGTGGTCATTCAAAAGTTCCCCAACTTCTTCATGTAAAAAATAGTGGATAGGGCCTGAGAGATGGAAAAGGAATTAAAGCATTTGCCTCCATCCTGCCCCCCATGGTTCCAAAATCCGGCACCACATATGGTCCCTTGAGCACCCCAGGGTGCTGAGCACAAAGAATAGCCCTGAGTACAGAGCAAGGAATAGCCCCTGAGCACAGAGCAAGGGAATAGCCCCAGAGCACCATGTGGGGAAGGTGACCAAAATAATGAAAACAGTGAGGTCCTAAGAGAGTGGGGGGCTGGTGGGAGGGGGTAACACGGCGCCTACAGTTTGCTCTCCTGCCCCAACACGTTTCTCGAGCATCGACCATGAGCAGGGTGAGGACACAGCAGGACCCAACATTCTCCGTGGCTGGAGGTTCTGCCCTCTGAGGCCTGGGCAGAGCAGGACTGATGGGGCAGGCTGGCGTTCAGGTGACCAAGTGGCCCCCTCTCTCTCTATTTCCTTTGTCTATAATTAAACATATTAAGTTTTGTTTATGCCGTTATGCTGGCGCATAACGACTGCCCTCAGCTGGGAAACTTTAGCAGCCTCACACGTGCTTTCTTGAGCAAGGGCACGGCGGGGATTAGTGCCTGAACAGTGGCATTGCCGAAGGGAAAGCAGATGAAATAACACGCCCCGGCAGCTCTGCACTTTCCTGGCCCCTGATCAGGTGGCAGAGATGTGCCCATGGCGGCTTGAAGGAGAAACACCCCATACCTTGGACACACCATGATCTGTTGCCTCTGCAAGAGATTCTCTACAAGAGAAATGAAAACTCACCCACCCACCCACACCCAAGCATGGTGTGTGGTTCCATGAGGCCTTTGGAAGCCTGTCTGCAGAGCAGGGAGCTGCCCCCACTGGCCCAAACAGCTGCCATGGGAGGCGGTAGAGATGGGGGAAGGCAGATGGGGTTACAGTTTCCACCAGCACCCCAGTCTACGCCCAGATGACGAATCTGCCGTGGTGCCCTTCTGAGTGGCCCCTGGCATCTCTAGGTGTGGGGCCCAGTGGACAGCAGCACCTTTGGGGCACGTGGAGGCTCTGGGGCTGCAGGTGGCCTGGGCTCCCGCTGAGGACCGGGACGGACCATGTCACAGGTGACGTGGCCCTTGTCTCTGTGGAGGGAACTTCGCAAGGCCCCACTAGTAGTCAGCGAAGGATCCGGTGAAGGTGACTCTGAGTTGCCTTTTTATCTTTTGGAGGGGCTCCCAGGGTGGTCAGCAACTTCGGGGTCACTTCCAGCAATACTCAGCCTGGTTGAGGGGCTTCCAGAGTGGTCAGAGACTCAGGGTCACTTCCAGCAGTACTCGCCAACCAGGCTGGACGGCAGATACACGTGCCTGCGGCTGCTGTATTATGGGGTGTTGTGGTGCCGGGCACCAGCAAGCCACACTCAGTGGCGCTTGGGGCCTCCAGGGCCACAGTTGGTGGTGACTGTGGCCATAGGGGACCAAGAAGCAAAGTGCAGGGTCACGATGCAAAGTACGTGCGATTTCTGGTCCCCTGGTGCCCATTTTGACTGACTTCAGGTCTGGCCTCCGTGGCCCTCACATCCGCCCACCAGTCCAGTAAGCCAAGAACCATTTGAAAGAGACTCCGGGTCCTCTGAACCCTGCCTGGGAGACACCCCGCTCACACAACCACCAAAAAGAAAGCAAAAGAACTAGTTTTTTTAAGTTGTGTGGCTAAAACTCACCCATGAGAACCTCGTCATTATTGCACTGAGGGAATGAATGTGGTGCATGGAAAGGAATAAACCATCACATGCTGTTAAACTGTCCTGCCAATGCTAATGATACTATCAGACTGGCCTAGAGCACCGGAGGGGAAAGGTCGGGGGGTGGACCGGCATGGGGAGACCCATGTCAATCTTCTACTGACCGTCCTCAATAGCAAGAATCCATTGGTTTATAATGGATATGGTTTATAATGCATTCCATGGGAACACAAGGGTCCATGCACAAGAGAAAGGAAATGTCCAGAACATTGGGAGGGTCTGATGATTTTGACAGCCAGTGGGGAGGCGCAGTGACAGGATGTGGGACCATCCATCTTGTTGTTCAGAAGCTTTACAGGTCCATCTGACCTTTAAACAGTGCCACATGGGGCCGGAGCAATAGCACAGCGGGTAGGGCGTTTGCCTTGCACGCGGCCAACCAGGGTTCGATCCCCAGTATCCCATATGGTCCCCAAGCACCGCCAGGAGTAATTCCTGAGCGAAGAGCCAGAAGTAAGCCCTGAGCATTGCCGGGTGTGACCCAAAAAAGCAAAAAAAAAAAGTATATATATATATATATGTATATATATATATATATATGTATGTATGTATATATATATATATAGATATCAGTTTTTAGAGGGATGTGAGGTAGAAAAATGAAAAAAAGGGGTTTAAAAAAAAAAGGGGGTGGGGCGGGGGTGGTTTTGGGTTGAATGGGGGGGGGGGGCTTGGTTCGGGTGTGGGAGGCTGGTCCTCCGTCTTGCGGAGAGAAGGGTTCCTGTTGTTGTTGGGGTTGAGGGATCAGTGTTGTGTGGGTCTGTTTTGGGTTGCGTGAGGGGGGGTTTGGTCGGTGGGTGTCCTCTGTGGGGCTGATTGTAGGTGGTCGGGGGGGGTGTTGGTGTGTGTTTTAGGGGTTTGGGCGGCTTGGGTGGGGTTTGGGTCGGGGGTGGGCGGCTCCCGGGGGGGGAGGGGGCCCCGGGGTTGGAGGGCGGGGAAGCGGGGGGGGGGGGGGGGGGGGGGGGGGGGGGGGATATATAATTAAAAATAAACAGTGCCACGTGTATCTTTGATGAAGACCATTGTGGAAATGCCACGTTTTACAGACCGCCGTTATGGTTTCAGACAGCCCCCACATAACAGACGTACTGAACCCAAACTCCAGGGCTGCTGGTTTGCGTGGGACCCAGAGAAAGTTGGTTCACACTTCTGAACCACTGTTTCTCAGCCATACAGTGAGGATGAGAGCAGTGGTTGTGCCTGGTCTAAGAGAAAATTGGTAAAGGAACCACTGAAGTGGGGTCCATGTGTTGCAGAGAAGCCATTTCTGTAGTCCCCCTCTCTGCCTCTCACCAGGAAGCAAATGGGTGTCAACCAGGGGATGGCTGGCTGATGCCGCCAGGGACGTGAGGCTGACAGTTATGATGCTGCCTGCCCAGGTGGCCGAGGAGGTGTACTTTACAAGTCGATGGATAAATACAGAAGTCCAGGTAAATTCTTTTAAAGTTCTTTTGCTTTGGGGCCACACCCAGCAGTGCTGGGGACCATGTGGTGCCAGGGGCCCAGCCTGGCAGCCTTTGAACTATCTCTTGATAGTTCTACCAGATCCAGGTGACTTTTATTCAAAGTAGAGCTAACTTATGCAATTCCTTGGTACTTTTACTAGCGTGTCTATTGAAAAAAAATGTCATCTCAGTGGCTTGGATTTATTTTAAAACAGGTTAGCTGTGGTGGACGCTTTTGACAAGTTCACTTCCTCACACATTGGGATACTCAAGGGGCAGCCCATCGCATCCGCCTCCTAACCCAGGCCCTGGAATTCGACAACACATCTGTAATTGGCAGAGGGCTGGGGGTAGGGTGCCAGGGGAGTCAATGACTAAGGATGACAACTGGATAGTACCTGCACAAGAAAATGAAAAAGAGAAAAAGAAATTGTGTGAGTTTAGGGGGAAGTGTCATTAGAGAAAGCTTTTCCTTAAGGAAACAAAGTAATATGTGTAACGCTCTTCTGTGATTTAAACTGACTCCACTTGTCCAAGAACCGGTGCCACTGATCGTCAAAACCTTCTCACTCTCTGGGTTAGTTTCCAAGAATGGAATTAGCCCGGCGGCTTCCCCAGGAGAGGCCGTTTCCCCTCTGGGTCTGACCATCTGCACTCCGAGACCGTCACGGCGTCGCTGTTCTGAATAGCGTCATCTTTCCTCCTTGACATCCACACCTCTCCATGGCAGCTGAAGTGGGGAGACCCTCTCTGGGACAGGGGAGAGAAGAGCCCCCTTCTGCAGCTCCCTCTCTGCTCCTTACCAGGAAGCGAATGGTGCCAACACCACAGAGACACTGGCACTTGTAGTGATGTCACAGGGGGCCCACAGTGAGAGGCAGGGACATGGAGTGCCTGGCCCGAGCGGAGAGTTTAATTATAGCATCGTTACTTCACTGACCAGCTCTGGCAGAGATGCACCAAAGGGGATTCAGGGGGACAACTAAGCCCCTGTGACTTAGCGCTGAGTTTGACAGCCAGAGAGGCCCAGGGGCGCACCTGCTCCAAGCTAAGCCCCGGGCATTAGGGGAATCCAGGGAAATTAAGAAGGGGTCCCTGCCCTTGAAGCACTTGTGCCCCGTGCAGGCAGGTGCTTGACAGTCTCGGTTTTTTTTTATTTTTTTATTATACCACCGTGAGATATACAATAGCAAAGATGTTCATAATTGGGTCTCAGTCATACATTGTTCCAGCACCATCCCTTCACCAGTGCCCATTTCCCACCACCAATGTCCCCACATTCCCTCCCTCACAGCTCTATAACAGGCATTATTTTCTTTTCCTTCCTTTATTTCTCTGTCTCTGTCTGTCTGTCTGTCTATCTGTCTGTCTGTCTGTCTGTCTCACTCTCTCTCTCTCTCTCTGTATCTCTCTGACAGTCTCAGTTTTTACTGGTCATGCTTTGGCAGAGCCTGGTTTTTTTTTTTCTTTCTTTTTGGTTCTCACCTGGCAATGCTCAAAGGGTTACTCCTGGCTTTTCGCTCAGGAATTACTCCTGACGGTGCTTGGGGACCATATGGGATGCCGTGGATCAAACCCAGGTTGGGTGCAAGGCAAATGCCCTTCCCGCTATGTTATCGCTCTGGCCCCTTTCAAAGCCTTAAGGGTGCTGGGATTTTATCTCCCTCACTTTGTGGGATTTTATCTCCCTCACTCTCAGACCAGCAGAGAGTGTTGGTGGACACCTTCCGTTTGCATGATTGTCCACTGAACCCCTGGGCACAGAGCTCGTTGATGGGTGTCAATGGCAGGGGAGGGTAGGAAAAGTGCATGATGGGTCAACCCTTGCAGTGGCTAGAAGACAAGGTCCTGGGTGTCTTGAGTGCCACACAAGTTTGTGTCCTCTCTTAAGCACTCATAGGGAAGATCTTAGAAACTCAAATCACAATAAATAAGGTCGTGTCCCCATTCACACAAGGTTGGTCCTCCATTAGCCACTGAGAGGGGAGATCCTAGGAGCTCTCATCCCAATAAATAAGGTTGCAGTCCATGGACACAGCCATCCTTACTGTGTGCTCATTTGAAGTATAGTGGAAGGTCTGTGCGGGTCAGCCCTGTGCCATCTGGGTGCTCTGTCCACGTGGAGAGGGACACTGGGGCCTCTGCACATACAGAGAATTCATCTGCTGGAAACCAGGCAGAAATGAATCTGCTTTCTAACCTGGGGAAAGTAACAACTCTGTGCCCCTGTTAAATAAATGCATGACAAGATGCCCAAGCCCACAAGATGGCATCAGTCCAGGGAGCACGGTTGGAAATGTGGACCCTAAACAGAGGTAGGTGTCTGCCTACAGAACTTGGCTCCAGGGTCTGTACACACCAGTACATAGCAGGAAGTGGGGGTCTCAGTAATCCCCTGGCAGCTCCATGGCTTTGCCTTGACCTTGCATTTCAGCCTCCTGAATAGAGGAGGCTCCACGTCTGGGCCCTTGGCCCCAACAAAGGTCTTGGTCTGCACAACCTGGAGTGACTGCACAGGCCCTCAAGGTCCTGGCCAGTCCTGGTCCCAGAAGTACAGCAGTCACTAATCAGTTCCTTGCAAACTCCGAAACATTCTTTCGAAGGCAGCAAACAAGAGGGAGAAATGCAGCCCCAGCAAGGAAGCCACTGGGAAGTTCCCTAGGGTCGTGCAAGGACTTGGGGCTTAGCCACCGGCCAGAGCAGAGAACCCAGATTCTCATAAGCAGGAAGGAAGCCACAGGGGGTGGACATGCAGCCCCTGCAGGGGGAATGAAGAAGAGCCCAAGCTATCCATCATCTTTGTTTTTGAGGAATTGAAATGACAAATGAAAAAGGCGTGTGTTCATGCCGAGGTGAGGTGACACTTAATTTTGCGGGTGCTCTTCTTCCTGTTGGATTTCCCGCTAGGGTTGGAAAATCTTGGGAACTGGGCTGTGGTATTCCCAAGTGTCCATCTCATTCAAAGCCTGTGAGTCACAGACAACCAACACCTGTGTAAATCCATCAGCACGGGGCCTTGATCTCTGGCCCCCTTTCCCTGCGAGCTGACTCCTGAGAAAAGCTGGAGTGCCAGGGGGCCTGTGTTGCTGCAGGTTCAACACAAACACACAGAGGCCAGTGAGCACGCGGCTCCTCTTGGCGGGGCCGAAGGAGCAAGCATCCGCTCATCCCTGGCCAAGGGAACAAGGCCGAGCTTGAGAGAGCGCGCGTTGGCTCACAGGCACATCATTTCCTGTCTGGGGAGACATTCCCACCTCTCTGGCTTCCCAAAGCCTTTCTGGACTCGGGTGTCAATATTCTGTGCCGAGTGGAAGGGAGAGATAAGGGGGTGTTCTCACACCCCATGCTGAGCTTCGTGGCCGCTGATGTCAACACCTCCTTCCTCTACTCTGAGCGTCTGACTTACTCCCGAGACAGCATCGAGGGTGTCAGTTGGGCTGGTGTGGGAGGCGAGCAGCTGGGTGGAAGCCTTGGCCAGAAAGCTCTAGAGATAAAACGAAGAGGGGAGGACAGCCAGAGGAAACATCTGGGTGTCTGGCAGGAGCTCCCAGGGACGCATCCCGAAGTCGCTGATGACGGCCTCTTCTTCATCTCCGGCCTGGAATCCGGCTTCCTGACATCTCGGAGTCATGCAAAAACAACTCCCCCCCCCAGAAAGCATGGCCTTTGGCTTTTTGTGATTGCGGACACCCTCCCTTCCAAATCCCCCAGGCCAACAACCTGTTGGGGGATCTTCTGGAACCTGGAACAACCCTCCAGACCATCATGGGTGTTGGAAGTGCAAAAGTGTGTGTGTGTGGGGGGGGGGGGGGTCTTTCCTAGGTGGGTCACAGCATATTGCAAGCCTAGAAGAAAAGCCCTGAACATTCTTGATCTGAAATGTGCAGAGAAAGGAGGAATGGATGGAGCAGGATGGGGACAAGGGCACGTTGCCCTCCTGAACTGAGAGCCAAGCCCGGTGTATGACTGTAAGTCACAGACATGGTGCGGTTGACCAGATGTCTGGGTTTATCCAACTAGCCAAGATGTTTCCAAGTTGCTTAGATGGACTGTGCCTTTCTTAAAATAAAAACAAAAAATTACTCAGTCCCTCCCTGAAAAAAACAAAAAATGTCAGCCCCTGGAATCGTCCTTCCTTACATGAACAAGTAGAAAGCGCCCCCAGTGGCACCCCAGGCAAGTCCCAGCACCTAGGTTTACGCCCGGACCCCAGGGAAGGCTTTATCTTGCTGAAGAGAAAAATGTGCACCTGTGGCCCCTCTCCACCCCCACCCCACACACCTTTCCTGCCCCCATAGTCACCCTCGCCCACTCTGAACCCCTTGGCTTGAACACTGGAGAGGTTTCAGGTAAGTGGAGTCAGGCAGCATTTTCAGAGACATGAAAAAACTCCCTTTTTGTGTCCCTGGGGGCCAAAGTGAGACTTTGGCAAGTGTTTTATTCAGTGACATCAGGAAGAGGGATGGGACCCAAAACCCTCAAACACCCCCAGGTCCCCGAGGCTCCTCCTGTGCCCTAACTTCATGGAGTACCAGGCCCCGATGCCAGCCCCAGGGCCCAGTAGCTGTTCTGCAGGAGAGACAAGGCCCCCACGACATAGAGGCTTCTGCGTGGAGGTGGGTGGGCACATCCCCTGCAAACTCTGCTCAAGTTCCAGCAAATTGCTGCCTTTTTCTCCCACAAGGAATTCACTCTCCCTCACCCATCACCTTTTTAGCACCCAAGAAGTCAGAATAACCAGGGGACTCTGAGGCCCTGAGAGGAGCTTCAGAACAAAGTTGATACGGGGCTCTGTCCCTGTCCTGTACTTGCATGTTTCCAGATTTCAGCACCATTTATCACCCCCCATCCTCAGCCCCACAGTAGAAAATATCAGGTGGTCCAGAGCAGACATAATTCATGTTTAAATAAAACGGAGCCAATGTTGTATGTAAGAATCCCAGGCAATACCAAATAGCCTCAGAAATATATTTTTTCGTCATATCTTCCAGTTAAACTGCAGATTTTGTATGCACATTTTTATAAATCTGTTTTCTTAGGAATTTCTGATTTATTGTAGGACTATCACCTAATCCTCCACTGCTTTCCCTGAGGGATTAGCCAACATTTATTTTAATGCCTTTTAAATCTTTGGGTTTTACAGAATCTTACATCTCTCAATTGAAAACAAATTTTGATTTTTTCTGGAAATCCTGGTCCATGCCAGCAATCACTTCACCCCTTCAAGAGTAGCTAATAACTTGTGGAAATATTTGAAAGAGATTGACTTTGAGTGGCCCATGTGTAGCACCATACCCATCTAGCTTGGCTCACCCACCAGCGTTCGCGAGGAAAACAGAACCGCACTTTCTGTCGGTCATGGGCTCTTTCCTGAGCTCTCTCTCTACTCTGTGGCTCTACCCTGCTGGGGGCTTGTTTACTCAGTTCGGCTAATTCACTGGATTGAAATGGTACATCATTCCTTTGGGGGTTTTCCCTCCAGACCTCTGTTCTTTGAAAAGATCGTGTTTGTACTTCCTCGTTCGCAAATATTTTCAGTGTATATTCCGTTTTTTTTTTTATCAATTCAAGCAGTCAAAACGTGTAAGAAGGGTAAATAATGTGTACATAGAACCAGGTTATACCCATTATTACATGCCTATAAATATGCTGGGGGCCCCCGTGGCAGAAGGCTCTGCCCTCCTGGCACAAGCTGATGGGTTCTCTGAAGAACAGCAGCTCTGATGTTCAGACCAGCCCAACTGGTCACAACTGAGGTTGTGGTGAGCATTGGCTAGTGCCCACTCGGTTTGAGCCTCCCTGCCATGGTAGGCACAAGCTCCCAGCACTCTGCCTTGCCACGATGTGCAGGACCATAAAACTCGGTGTCCCTCCCCGTGTCTTCCCAGCTGAACGTTTCCTTCCACCATAGGCACAGCCTCCTCCCTGTCCCACCCTAGCCCCCCTCAAGTGGCACATTTCCTACCACAGACCAAATCTCCTTCCTGTGTCCACTGTCCTTGTGTATTTCTTAGTTTCTTTATGCCCCACATATGAGACCATTCTGTACCCATTCCCAACCTCTAATGCTGGCCCCACTTCCATCTGTCCACCTGTCACAAGCCGCATTCTCTGACATGGAGTGAGTGTGAATGGGCAGGTGTGTGAGTGTCTGAGTGTGCAAATGTGAGTTTGTATGAGTTTGACTGTGTGTGGGTGTGTGTAAATTTTTGTGAGTGTGTGAGCATGTGTATGTGTCAGCAGGGATTGAGTGTGAGTGAGTGGTGTTTTGATTATGTCCTTGAGTGTCTGTGTGTGTCTGTGTGTGAGTAGGGAGATGTGTGTCTGAGTGTCAGAGTTTGAGTGTATGAATGTGTGTCAGTATGTATGAATGAATAAGGGCGCATGTAAGTAAGCGAGCATGTGTGTGAATGGGGTGAGAGAGTTTGAAAGCTGAGTGTGTATGTGTGCGTGTGTGTGTGTGAATGGGGCCTGAGTTTGTGAGTGTGTGTTAGAGTGGGAGGGCACATTTCTGAAGGGCTCTGGTGGGCAGAATGCAATGGAGAGGCATCTGTGACCGTGTCTGTTCTCCTTGGGCCCTGGGAGTCTTTTCTTCTGTGTATCTTTTTTGGGGGGGACACCCTTGGCAGGGCTCAGGACTTGCCCTGGCTGTGCTCAGGGATCACTCTTGGCAGAGATCAGAACTTTCCCTGGCTCCGTGCTCAGGGATCACTCTTGGCAGAGATCAGAACTTTCCGGCGTTAGGATCACTTTGGCAGGGCTCAGGACACCATTGCAGAGCCAAAGATCAAATAGGTTTGCCACATGCAAGGAAGGCACCCAAATTTGGTGCCTGGGTCACATTTGAGCCTTTCTTCCACCCCCATCACTATTGTAGTTGACTTGGCTTCCAGAGAGAATGTTCTAGAAGCTTCAGCATGACAATGTTGTCTTGATGACTGCACACCAGTCCCGCGAGTCTAGTTGGGGCTAGTGGCTGCATCCAGTTTTCCATGTTTGTCTCTGTCCTTGTAGAATGCTCTTGTGCCCTGGGTGCAGTATTAGCTACAGAGGACACTTTGCTCTCGGACTGGGGCCTTCACATTTTGATTCTCTTGGTGCCCCTTTCAGACAGAATTTGGGTTTTAGAAAAAATACTTTAGGGCCTCACAGACAGATCAGGGTTAAGGAACTTAGCTTACATGTAGCTGACCCAGATTCAATCCCTTCAACCACGGGTGGTGCCCCAAACCCAGTCGGAAGTGACTACTGACCACAGAGCCAGGAATAAGTCCTGAATCTCACCAGGTACGACCCAACACCTTCCATCCGGCAACAATAAAGAGCGAGCTTGGCCTATCTCCTGAGCCCTGGCACTCTGTGGTGTGAGCAGCCCCCTTACTGGCTTGGGAAAAGTCATCTTAGAGTGAGACTAGGCAGAGAAAGGAAGATTCTGAGCCGATAAGCCAGAAAGCTCAATACCACTGCAGCGTGGGGCCCGCCACCCACAGTTTGACGATATCAACCTACAAATCCACCTCTTGTCCTCCTTCCCAGAGGAACTCCTGAGATAAACAGACCCACAGCTTTGCTAAAAATTCTTCCCTTTTCCCTGGAATTTGGAGCTTGTGAGGGCCCCATGACCTGCGTCCCTGGACACTGCTTCCTTCTTTATTCTTCTCTGGACCCAGAAAGAATGAAACACCCTTGGGATGTTGCTGGCCAGCACCTGGGGAGACTCTGGCCTAGTGGCGGGCTCTGGGAATCTCCTCCAAGCAAGGCCGTCAGCGCCCCCTCAGGCTCATTCCCAGGAATCCCTGCTGCATCCCATCCATCTCCCCAAGCCAAAACCTTCTCTCTGCTCTGCCCTGGACCACCCCGTGACCCGCTTCCCTGGTCCTCTCACACTCTTTTCCTGTTTACTGCCTTCGAATGGGGAAACAGCTTGAGGACAAAGGCCGTGCGTCTCGGATGATGAGTGTCTGAGCGTGTCTTTCAGTGTCATTGTGGCCGTCTTTCCTCTTCCTTCCTCTCTCGCTCTTCTTGCTGGCTCCAGTGGTTCCTCTTTGTCCCAGCCTGGCGCCTCACATTGGCTGCCAATGAGTTCCAGCGCCTTTGTTCCTGTCATCCGCTGCCTTGCTCTTCACTTCCCTAGATCACCTAGTCCCTGTGTTGTCATCCCATTGTCCCTTTGTTTCAGGCAAAGGAAAATAATTCAGGGAGCACAAATAGAGTTGCCAAGGTCCCCCTGGGGCGAGGTTGTCCTGTCACCTGAACTTCCTTCTTCTCTGGGCTTTAATTGCATCCCCACCCCCCCATTCCTCAAGCATCCCCAACACCTCCCTTCTATCCTGACAAGAAGGAGGCGTTTTATGTCCCATTCCAAACGCTTCCCTATGGTTCCCCAGTCTTCAGAAGCTCTGGAGGCCCCGGCTACCTGTTGGGTTTTCTGCTGTTGGTTGATCCTTTGGCCCCCTTGTACTTTCTTACCTTTTTCAACCTCCCCTCACCGCCCTTTGCCGACCTAGGTGGGAATTTACAACCTGCTGAGTTCTCTCATCTTCACTATCATTATCCCCAAGCCTCGTCTCTCCCCAATGCATTCTTTCTTTTCCTTCTCTTCTTTCTTTCTTTCTTTTTTTTTTTTTTTTTAAAAAACCAGCCTAGGTCTCTTTCAAGAAACAAAGAGGAGAAGGGCGTGGCAGCATCCACTGTAGGGCGTCTGTGGCTTTGTTTGAGGAAGAGCTTCAAATCCACAGCGAAACCTTGACTTAACACACAGACCCAATTGCCGGGCGCCATCCCCGAGCTTCAGCGCGCCAATTGGCCGAGGACACAATCAGAGGGTTATTGGCAGTATCTTCTCATCTCCCTGGTGCACTGACAAAACTCGATTCATTAAAATAATAAAAAAAGATCTCAAGGCCTCATGTGAGCGGCATGTGCTTTCCCACGAACGTTCGCTCAGAAGGCGTCGTGCCTATTATACATTCCATTTATAAATCAAACACCTCGGCCGGCGGCAGCAGCGCTGGTGTGTCAGCGAGGTTTGGGTCAGATGCACACATGGCCACGTGTACAGCAGATGAAGGCAAAGAGACTGGGGGCAGCTCTTTCTTCCCCCTTTTCCACCAGTAATAGGCAGCTGGAACGTTCAAATTGGGCTGAAACTCCAAAACCAAAGTCCCATGGACCAGAGAAGTGAAGCCCGTTGGGATGAAAGCCAGGCTCCGTCTGTTCTGGTGGGCCCTTCCCTCAGTGTCTCTTCCCTTCATCGTGCTTGTTGGAGAAGGAGGAGCAGGACACCATGAGTGTATGAATTAGAGAACAGGGCCCCCGGAAAGATGGGCTGACATTCAGAGCAAGGAAGACTTTGGTGTCAAACACCGGGGCAGGTGGCTGGAAGCCTGAGAGCGTGGGACTTAGTCAGTGTCCAGAAGAAGACGCTTACCCAGTTGCCAACTAAAGGCCACGAGGGACCCAACTGACCTCACCGAGAAGTGCAAGTGCCACATGCCAAGTCGCTCTGACTGCCTCATGGTGGGGAGCAAGTTTTACCATGATCTTTCCTTCCGTGGCCTCCAAATCCTGCAGTTCCCTGAGGCTCACTGGGAAGGTTTCCTTCAGAAAGGCCCCAGTGGAACAAAGGCGCCCATGCCATCATCTTTTGGCCCTCAGCTCCTCCCACCACACAGACAACCTTGTTCTCCATTGGCTGGCATGAGAGCAACAAAAATCAAAGGGAGGTGGAGGAAAAGACTGGACCTTGTAACATGGGTGTCCTTTGGACATTTAGGTCTTTCACACTGGACAAGTATTGGGAGGAAATGCATTGGAATGTTCTAGAAAGATGAAAAAACTACACCCCCAACTGGAAGGATCTTGGATGATACCTTAACCACAAGCCTTGGTCTAGAGAAAGCCACAGAGGGAGAGAGTTGAGGTGCTGAGAGGTGGCGGGGTAAGACTTATTTGAGACATGTGGACCTTCCGATGACCAGACTCTGAAGAATCGCTGATGAATCACTCAGGACAACTCCCTAAGAATAACAAGAGGACACAGGTGGCCAAAGTGAACCATGAACGCTTTCCTTGAAACCTCAAGATCTTGACAATAGCAGCCCCTCACCGCCTGCTGAGGGAGACAGGTCGCGCCATTTCCCTGTCCACTCCCATGACCCTATGGTAAGGGTCTTGAATTCTAGTTGTTTCGGAAATGGATTGTTCATCAGAGAGGTCTAGGGTCACGTGTGCCATTGGTTCATTATTCAGAGACACTTTTGATGTCCACTATGACTCGAACACTTCAGTGTCCTTTCCTAAGAATAGAAAATCCTGGTTCCAATCCTGGATTTGGCTCTAATTTATTGCAAATTCAAATAAATTGTCAAATTATAAATTTATTGCAAATTACAATATCAAAGTTGAAGTTTCAGAGCCTAAAATTACAAATCATCCAGAGAGAGAAAGAGAGAGAGAGAGAGAGAGAGAGAGAGAGAGAGAAACAAGGGTCCTGTCACCCTTTTAAGTTTCCCTTAAGCTCTACAGCCCCTCTCAGCCCCTCTGGCTCTTCAGTGTTAATCACACCTTTCCACCAGAGGTGTCCTTAGGCACCAGGAATGTCCACTGTTTCTCTCTTACCTCAACAAAGGTCTTGGCTTTTGTCTCTCTGAACATCCAGAAACTTTGGTCCCCTCTTCCTCCAAGCTCACTGTGCAGAAATTTTGGATTAACCCATGACACTGTGTAGACAACATTGTTGTTGTTACTCTCAGTGGTGAAGGAGCCACTTTATCAACTATTTCTGCCCCATTTGACTCTCTTGGGGTTTCCTTCACTTGGGGTATCTCGCTGCTATAGGAGTGATTAGGGCGACACTGTCCATAAAGCGGCACTTCAGGATGGCACCGCCCATGTGACTTGGCCTCAAGACAAGTAAGTCATTGTGCCCATAGAAAGTCAGAGCAGCGACAGCAGTGAAGTCCCCGCCTGAGGAGAGTGGGAAAGGCATGTTGGCTCCGCTGAGGCAAACACAGGAAGGGAAGAATTGAAAGGGACTTGCAGCGAGTACACAGAGCTAGGCATGAGGTCTGCAGACCAAGGCGCATCCCTGAGTCCAGAAATGAGGCCACTTGGTTCCTGCAAGTACAGAAAAGCATTCACATTGGAGAAAATCAGTTGCTGAATTAGGAAAAGAGCGTCAAAACCCTCCTCGGAGAAGAAACACATTTTCCAGAGGTGCTGTTGGACAAATCCCACGCCCTCTTATAGACTAGAAAGTACAAGGAAAGTACTAGAAAGCCCTGTGTGAAGGGATGACCTCACACATAGCCAGTGCCAGTTGGACTCCAGGTACTGCGGCGTGATCACCCAGTGCAGCACCAGGAGCATTGCTGAACATGGCCCATGGACTTTTGAAACTGTCTGCACTTCTTTTGAGCAGCCCAGAGCTGTCACAGCCCAGCAGCGACTCTGCCCAGGAAGCTGACACACACCCTTCAAGAGCCCTACATTGGCTTTTGAAGCAGCACCACAGATCAGCTGCCGGCACCGTGACACTTTCAAACAGCATCTGCGAAGGGAACGGTCACTTGGTCTGCGGCCCTCTCTCCCCACTGGGATGGTCATGCAGCCTGCAGCCCTCTCTGCTCGCTGGGACGGTCACTCGGCCTATGGCCCTTTCTGCTTGCTGGGACGGAGGCGGTCAATCAGTCCATGGCCTATCTGCTCGTAGGGATGGAGATGGTCACTTCGTCTCTGCCCCTCTCTGCACCGAAAAACCCCCCATTCCAGGCATTGACTGTGTTGTAGGAGAGAAAAAGTGATAAGAGGACTCCACTTCTTCTTCCCAAAGGACAGACTGAGAATGAAGCTATGACCTGCCGAGTTCACATGTCATGAGGTGCTAATGGGAGTCACTCAATCCCCAAGCTACTCTCACTGCATCTCCATGGGCCTCAGCTGCAACCCAAAGCTGTAGTTTCCCAAGGGGAGAGAGTTCTCGGGGCCCCTCGGAGCCAGGAAGAGGGTGATGGGGGATTTCTGGCACACCCCTCCCCCGGCTCCCTGGCTGCTGGGCTCAGCAGTGGCCCAGAAGCACTGTCTGATTGCTGAAGAATGATTTGCTTGCTGATCCTAGGAGCTGTGTTGAACCCGGCCAGAGGCCAAGCCATTTTCGCCCTCCTGTCGCTCCATGGGCTGTTCCATGTGGATCAAGCGGCATAGCTGTGCGTCTGGTGTGTCCCTTCTCCGGCTCTGCTGGTTGTGGTGGCTTTGGGCTCATAGCCACACCCACTGGGGCATGGAGTTGGAAGGAATGGGGGAAGGGGTCCCGATCCATGCTCTAAGTCCGGCTGGCATGGCCCCCACTCACCCACATGTCTGCTGATCCTAGGAGCTGTGTTAAACCTAGCCAGGGGTCAAACCATTTTTGCCCTTCTGTCGCAACAGGCTTAGATAATAATCCAGGTCTTGCCCATATATATACTGTAATGATCATTGTGTATGCTACCCGCACGGCAGAGCCTGGCAAGCTACCCGTGTCGTATTTGATATGCCACATACCAGTAACAATTATTGACCTCATTCCCATGACCTGGTTGAATGGTTTGAGGCTCTTTATGTTCCTGGAGCAAGCAGGTGCCCTTGGGCTCTACTTGCATGAGACCAGTCATATGGAGATGTTACTGGTGCCCGCTCGAGCAAATCGATGATGAGCGGGAAGATAGTGATAGTGACAGTGATCATTGTAGTTGTTACAAATTGGGGGAAGGGCTAATGGGAAATGGGGAATGGTAATGTCAGACTAGAACTCACCATTGAATATACACAAAGAGACTTACATGATAAACCCTAAATGTCTGTAGAGCAAGCCACAATGTGTAAGGGAAGAAAGAGAGATACAGAGACAGAGAGAGACAGAGATATAAAGAGGGAAAAGAAAAAGTGCTTGCTATAGAGGCAGGCACCTGGGGTGGGTGGGAAGGAATGTGAGGACATTGGTGGTGGGAATGGGGCACTGGTGGATGGATGGGTGCTAGAACACTGTATGACTGAGACCCAATTATGAACATCTTTGTAATTGTATATCTCACGGTGGGGTAATTAAAAAAAAGAAATGATTTGCTTTTCTTTGGGCTTTCCAACGCAGAGCTAATCCGGCTGATTCTGGCAGTGTCTCAGGACCCACCAAAAAAGTCAGCTCAGGGCTGGGGACAGGGCAGAGGGGACAACCAGCACTAGATTTTTTACTGGCACCCCCATGAAGCCAGCCACCCAGACCAGCCTCCCTTGGGTGATTCCAGGAGCTTAGAGTGCAAGTCAGGTTCCGTTGGGTTTCTCTGTTGGTGAAACCAAGAGAGCATTTACCAACACGTAGCATGGCTCTGTTCTCTAGCTTCTCTCCCACCACTGTCCCACTGATCAGGAGCATGAAATGACAGAGCCACCCACTTCCACCGGAAAAGTGTAAAGAGCATGAGCTGGCTCAGAAAGAAAAGTTCAGGCCTTCCTGGTCTGAGGCCCTCATAGGCATGGCACCTGGGAGACCTAGTTTTGGTGTGTGCTTACTTAAAGCCACGTGTCTTCACCAACGGGCGTTACTAGGGAAGGGACTGCTCAGTTTATCTCTCTTCGTCTGGAAGCAGCATTTTGCCTTTTCTCAGTTTGATCAACGGTTGCTCTACCCACACAGTAATTTGAAAAGACATTTCTTATCTCACTGACACAAGGGCTATCACAGCGCAATGTTTTCTGTTACAATTCAGAAATTGGGCCATGTGGGGCTTCGTCTGCCCAAACAGGGAAGCTTCTAGAACATCCCTTTCCTGAGGATGAATACAGTAGAGACTAAATAACAAGAGAAGCAGCTGACAGTGTAGCTCCCCCCAGCATCCAAGTCATGCAGGCGTTTGTAGAAAAATCAGACCAGATAATTGAGAGGAAAATTCATATGCTTCCCGCACTCAATTATTTGATGGGCTGTCTTCAGTCATTTAGATAATTGTCAATTTTCCCTTCTATTTTGTGCAGCGCAATGATTTTTTAAACACAAAATGAGAGATGTAACAAGTATAACCACAGGAAACAGAATAATTCCAAGGGCACAGCCCTGAGCATGTGCCCATGCTCCCTCTGCCCATGCTCCCTGCCGTACTGACCCACCCAGACTCAGAGCTCCCAGTGCCAATCTAGATAGCAGCCTGGCACCGCCATCAGACCATCAGACTGACATTAGACCACCATCAGACCATCATCAGACTGCCACCAGATCATCAGACCACCATCGATTGCATCAGATCACCATCAGACCACCAAGAAACTATCAGCCCACCATGAGACCGCCATCAGACTACCACCTGCCTCTCTCCATCTCCCTGTGTGCATCCTGGAACTCAGCTCAGCATGCCCGAAACTCAATCCCTTGAACTTTCCCATCCAAATTCACTCCAGCTCTTCTGGACAACAAGTGGGGTGACACTTGGCTGGCCTCTTTCCCCAACACCACCACTAAGTCCTCACACAACCCAACCCATTGGCTTTCCACTGGAACAAAGCCCTTTCCACTCACTTCTCCACCACCAGCCCTGTTGAGTCCCACCACATCTCCATAGGATGATGGCCTTGGTCTCTTAGCAAGAGACCCTTACCCCATCTTTGCCGACAAGACGGGTCCATTTATTGTGTGCCTCACTTTAATATATATCTTTAGGGATACAAGACTTTCTACATGAAGAATTTACATCAAGGATCACACACACACACACACACACACACACACACCTACAACAAATACCTCACCTAGCTGCAAACGCCTAGTCTTGCCGGGCACATTGGGACTTGTTCTGGCTTTGGGATGCTGGGGAGAAACACAGCCTGTCACACCATCCCATCAAGGGCCTCTTCCCTCTGCTCCTGGAGGGCCCCAGATCCTGAATCCAAGGCCCAGAGAGGCAAAGGCAGCAGGTGCAGATGAACCAGAAAACTGCAGACAGAGAGACATGGTGGGCGGTGATCTTCTGGGGTGCAGCCTCATCTTTGCCCAAGACTTCACCCCACTTATTTGGCTCAGGGGTGTCCTTTCTGCCCACTTCCTCTGGCTATCCCAAGCAAGGTGGGAGGGCCTCAGAGCCTGAAGGCTGGATTTCTATTTCTTCCTGAACAGAAGTATGTCTTCAATAGGAGTTTCTTTATGACTTTTCCTAAAGACATAAAGAAGCATCAGGACTAAAGTCCATTTGCCTGCAGTGCCTGATTCTGAGCTCTGCCCAACTCTCCTGGAGCACATGTGAGCCCGTATGCAGATGCTTGTACATGAGCCCAGAGATGGTTTACGTGTGTGTATCTGTGTGTTGTGTGTGTCTGTGTGCATCTATTCAAGCACTAATACAGAGCAGGGCTCATGTGTGGTGTCTTTCAACACATTTTGTCTCATTTTTTCTGCTGCCAAACTTATAAACCCCTTTGAGAAATCAGGCTGAGCTGCTGGACTCAGCAGAGGGAGAGAGGGGACCCCCTGACTGGCTCCCCGCACCCTAGATCCCTGCCCTGACTCACCATGGTGCGTCTTCAGACGTCTCTGCTGCTCCGACTCACTCTGAAGTCTCTTCCTTCAGCACCCACCTGAGGACCAGTACCACCGAGGGCGTCAGGTCACTTCTGAGCTCAAAGTGCCCCTGAGGCTCTGGCAGCATGCAAACAAAAGCCATGACTGCCTCTGACCGCGCAGACAGCCCAGTCGTTTCTTCTCGAACCCCAGGTCGGGGTGTGCAATGTCACAGCAGGATATTGGGTCACCATCCGGCCCCTGTCTTCATTCTCTCTCTTTTCATTCTTTTGTTTTATTTTGGGACCACGTCCCGTGATGCTCAGAGTTATTCCTGACTCAGGAATTACTCCTGGTGGTTCTCAGGGGACCTAATGGGATGCCAGGGATCAAACTGGGGTGGGCTACATACAAGGCAAATGCCCTCCACACTGTGCTGTCATTCTGTCACTCACCCCTCCGCCAGCCTTTCTTCGTTTTCTTCTGTGCTCCAGGTGTCTGCAGCACCCTGGACCTAAGGGTGCTACTGAACAGCCACGGCCCCTTCCCAGCCACCCACCCCAACCCCTGCCGTGCCGCCTGGTTTTCTTGTCTCCCTGGACAGTGAGCGTCCCCCAACACTCTCTACCAGGCCCCAGATGCTTCTCTCTCAACCAGAGCTGGGCATGGAGTCTTGGGGTGGGACTGCACCCCGTGACTCTGAATCACCTCTCTGGGTGAGGGAGGAGGTGAATATTCCCTGATCGCCTCCAGAGGAAGAAGTCCCAAAGTCTGTCGGTGGCTGGCTAAAAGGGGCACTTCTTTGGGGGTGGGTATCATGGTTGGTGATGCTCAGGGCTGCTCCCATGGCTCTGTCTGGTCCTAGGAATCACTTATGAAGGTGCCAGGGGTTGAGCCTGGGTCGGTGCCACCAGGTTGGGCGCTCATCTCTGCACTGTCTCTCTGCTGTTTCTTTTAGAAAGGGGCCTGCCGGATGCAGCTGAGAACAGGCTCAGAATGCGCACACTGGCACACACAATGCCTGGCTCCTAGTGGGACAGACAAGGAGGCCTAAGGGTGTCTACACCCGCACACAGGACACAAGGCAGCTCTGGTGCCAGCCTTCCCACCCTGCGTGGTCCCCATCCAGGGGACCCCACAACGCAGAGAGCAAGAACTTTTCTACAGTCTGTTGTGAAAATTCCCAGCCTGCAAAATAAGGAAGTTGTGAAAACTCTAACAAGGCTCCATTCCAGGTTGGTTTTTTGTGTTTTGTTTTTTGGCACTTGGTCACATTTGTTTTCTCTTTCCTTTCTGCCTACAGGTTAACTTTCCTTTCTGCCTACAGGTTAACTTCCCTTTCTGTCTACAGGTTAACTTCCCTTTCTGCCTACAGGTTAACTTTCCTCTCTGCCTACAGGTTAACTTTCCTTTCTGTCTACAGGTTAACTTCCCCTTCTGTCTACAGGTTAACTTCCCCTTCTGTCTACAGGTTAACTTTCCTTTCTGCCTACAGGTTAACTTCCCTTTCTGTCTACAGGTTAACTTTCCTCTCTGCCTACAGGTTCACTTTCCTCTCTGCCTACAGTTTAACTTTCCTTTCTTCCTACAGGTTAACTTTCCTCTCTGCCTACAGGTTAACTTTCCTCTCTGCCTACAGGTTAACTTCCCTCTCTGCTTACAGGTTAACTTTCCTCTCTGCTTACAGGTTAACTCTCCTCTCTCTACCTGCAGGCTAACTTTGCTCTCTCTGCATACAGGTTTTCTTTTCTTTTCTCTCTCTGCCTATAGGTTAGCGTTCTTATCTGTCTACAGGTTAACTCTCTTCTCTCTATCTACAGTTTAACTTTCTTCTCTCTCTGCCTACAGATTAATTTTCCTCTCTGCCTACAGGTTAACTTTCCTCTCTGCCTACAATTAACTTTCCTCTCTTACCTACAGGTTAACTTTCTTTTCTCTCTGCCTACAGGTTAATTTTCCTCTCTGCCTACAGGTTAACTTTCTCCTCTCCCTACAGGAAAGGCATTTCTGTGGCTCTGTGTGTCCAGAGGTGCACAGAGTTGAGGGTAGGGGGTACCCACAGCATCCCTGGGGAATCATCAATATGGTCTGTGTTCAAAACTCTTCAATCTCCTAGTCCTCTTGTTTAGAGCTGTCTTAAAAAAAATCAAAATTGTATTTACTTAGTTGGGGGAGGGGCTTGGTGCCACACCCAACAGTGCTTAGGGGCTACTCAGGGCTCTGTGCTCAGGGACCATCTATGGCACTAGGGATCAAATGTGCGTCCTTCAGAAGCATCCAGCAGACTTAACCCCTGCTCGCTTCCGTCCCTTTGTTTTCTCTTCTGTTTTTAGGATCTACATGCCTCGGAAGTTGTGGTGCCTACAATAACTCCTCCCTTTGATAACTTATTACTTTAATAACTTATAACCCTTTGTAAAGTCTCCTTCCTCCCCTGGCGCCTACAATAACTCCTCCTTCCTCCTGTGCTTTGCTCCCCCTCTTCCACCCCTCCCTCTTTCTTCTCTTCCTCCTCCTCTTCTCCCTCCTCCCTCTTTCTTCTTCTCATCTTCCTCTCCTTTCACTTTTATTTTCTCATCTATCATGTCATCTACAATTTTTATGCTTCCAGGTCAACCGTCTCCTAATTCCTAGATCCATGTGAAATGGTTACAGAAACACCTCAACCTGAGAATCCCACTGTTGCAGCTGGCTAATAGCTCTTTTGGAAGGAGGTGCAGGGCCCTAGAGATGGTGCCACGGGCTGTGACGGCACACCTGCCTCACTCTAGGCAAGCAGTGTTCAGCTGATGTTTCCACCACCCCTGCTTGCCTCGTGGAGGTAACCAGAGCAGATTCAGCAGCCCCTGGGTGAAGCCCCTGGGAATCGGCCTGGTAGGTGGCCATGCCCTGCATGGGTTGTTGACAAATTGAAAGCAAGCTTGGTTGAGTTCTGTTTACAGACCCAGTCGGGATAGGGTGAGAGGACACAGGACTTTGCCTGGGGACAGAGGATCCCTCAGTGGCCTGGCTTGAGGCTTTAATCAAATCCCATCACTGATTTTGGAAGTCTGTGGGCTTTCATCCTTTGGACAAAAGACATTTGGAGATTCACAAGGTGAGGACAGTGTCCCCTGGGGTCCTGAGTCCATGCGCCTCTAGGGGGCAGCAGAGACGCTGGCGGCTCTTCCAGGGCCTCTGTGGTCACCAGCTCCCAGGCGGGCAAGAGCTTTACCAGTTTATAAAGACAGAGATGAGGGTTGTTGACTCTGGGAGCTGGAGCCAGCAGCCATGAGTAACAACGACACTGTCTGGGCTTTTGAAGAAAAGCATCTTAATTGAACCCTTTGTAAAGTCTAAATATATGCTCTGGGGCGCTGCCTCCTTAGCCCCGCTAACCCGAGCCTTGCTAGTCTGGCAATTTAATTTTGAGCAAGCAGCCGAGGTTGCAGTGACATTGGGACTTAATGGCCATCAGAGCCTGGTCCCTGTGGCCAGGGGCACTCAGCTGCCTCCTTTCAAGTTTCTGAAACAGGGTTTTCTGTCCTGTGGCTCATGTAAAGGCTATTTGAGGGAAATGTTCTATTACCAGCACCCACATTCCCTCCTGGCCATTGGTTCCCACCCACTGGGTTCAGATGCAACCAGGAGCTGATGAGCCTGGGCTGAGGTTTTTGGACGGGAAGATCTGCAGGGCAACGAGCAGGAGCAAAGGATGGGCAACCCCAGAGCCGAGGCAGGGAAACACGCTGCGTTCATCACTCAGTGCCTCAGTTTCCTTTTCTGTGAAGGAGATGGAGCTTTGACGCGTCTCCCTCATGAGGGTGCTCGGGTAGCCTGAGGGTCAGTCTGAGTCTGCTCTAAGAACTTGCACTGATAAGTACCAGAGAAAAGGCAGCTTTGAGGACCCAGGAGCTCAAACTGCTACAAGTGTCAAGCCCCTTGCTCCTCCCTCCTCCTCTCAACTCCCTCCTCCTCCTCCTCCTCCTCCTCCTCCTCCTCCTCTTTCCTCCTCCTCCCCAGAAGACAAGGCCTACCAGGCTTTAGGTTTCCCCAAGAATCTTAACCTCCCAACAGGAAGCAGTTCTCCTTTCCCCCAGAATATACAAGCAGGAGGCACCCCCCCACACCTGTACCCTCACATGCATCCCCTCACCGTACCCCTCACCTGCACCCCCACATCTGTACCCACACCTGCACCCCCACATTTGCACCCCCCACACCTGCAGCCCCTCACCTGTACCCCCTCATCTACACCTCCACACCTGCACCCCCACACCTGTACCCCTTACCTGCACCCCCCCAGACTTGCACCCCCACACCTCCACCCTACACCTGCACCCTTTCATCTGTCGCCCCCACACCTGTATCCCCATACCCCCCCCACACCTACCCCACACCTGCACCCCCCACACCTGTATCCCCATACCTG
Source organism: Cryptotis parvus (assembly GCA_021461705.1). Classification (NCBI taxonomy): domain Eukaryota; kingdom Metazoa; phylum Chordata; class Mammalia; order Eulipotyphla; family Soricidae; genus Cryptotis; species Cryptotis parvus. The sequence goes on along the minus strand of JAJIBD010039299.1, from coordinate 144,109 downwards.
TACCCCCCCCCCCCCCACCTGCACCTCCCTGACCCATGAGTCTTGCCCTCCCCACCCCCAGGTGAGGATCTGCTGCTGTTTTCTGTGTGTTTTCTTTCCTGGAGGGAAGCTGGGACCAGAACCCGGGTCTCATGCACCCGAGGTGTGATCTCTGCCACCAAACAGGTCTGCGTGGCCGAGGTGGTCCTCACTTGCCTTTCTCTTGGGCAGCCCCATGGCATGGCCATCCCCAGACGATTCCCTGGCCACACCTCTCTGTACCAACTTCTCTTTTGACCATGTAGAGAGAGGCTGGTGCTCTGGATCTCCCCTTTAAAACAGAAAAGGGAAAAGAGAGCCCTTAATAGAAGGAAAGTTTAAAACTATTAAATGCAGGGGCCGGAGTGATAGCCCAGCGGGTAGGGCATTTGCCTTGCATGCGGCTGACCCAGGTTTGATTCTCGGCATCCCATATGGTCCCCTGAGCACTGCCAGGAGTAATTCCTGAGCAAAGAGCCAGGAGTAACCCTGATGAAAAAAAATAGAGAAATAAAAATGAAGTGCAGCTTTGTGTGTGGAAGCCCTGGGCCCAGTCCCCTGAGCACTACTGCAAGCCAGGAGCATCCCCTGAAGACTGCCCTGTGCGGCTCCCCAACCAGAACACACACGATAGAAATGAAAGCCTGAAGAGATAGTCAGTGGGCAGGACACTCGCCTTGCACACAGCCAATCCTGGTTCCGTCTCTGCTGCCCACTAGGTCCCCTGAGCACTACCAGGAATGCCCCAGGGACACAGAGCAGGAGTCAGCCCTGAGCACCCCTGAGAATAGCTCCAAAACAAACAAGACCCAGTGTCTCGGACCAGGAGATGGTTCCAGCAGCAGAGGACACGCATGTGTGAGGGCCCGAGTTCCATCCCCACAGCCCCTGGTGCCCTGTGCATGATTGTTGTGACCCCTAAACACATAAATCGGGGGAGGTCTTCCCAGCAGGGCTTGGGAGTCTGATTTGGGGGCTCAGTGCTCTGACTTGATCAGTGAGTCTCCCCTGCCCGGTCCCCAACCATGCCAGAGCGAGAGAGCATGGTGGACAGAAATGGAGACTGTCCCTGAGAATGTCCACCACAACATCTGGCCTCTCAGTGGGTCTCACCAGGCATGGTCACAGAAAAGGCCACAGGTTGCTCAGACAAGTCAGGGGCTGTCCAGCCCCTATGACAGCAAATCACTGCAATAACTCAGAGTCGCGGAGGGAGCAAGTCACCCTCAGAACTACATCCCTGGCCTGGCCACGCCGCCCCACCCACCCATAATTACGAGCCTTCCCCCTACCTCCCCGCACTGCCAGGGAGCCCACGGTGGGTGGGTGGGGGAACCTTGGGGGGACCAGAACCGCCCCACCAACACTTGCCACTTGCGATTTTCCCCATAAGTGAAACCTCTTGGCTCTGTCCTCTCCCGGCTTCCTGGAGGCAGCCCAAGGTTCTCGGTTGAAACAGGCCGCAGGAGTCTGGAGAACTTCATCTCAAGAAATTCAAAGAGCCCAGAAGGGCACTTTGCCCTTTCAGTTTCTTAGACCTATATTACGCCGCCTTTCATAGTCATTTGTCTTTTGTGGATTAAACAAAGAGACAAATACACAAACCACTTAGGGGGAAAGACGCTAGCGGTGACCTTGGACGGCCAGGCGTGTCTGCCTTCTGAACGCGGCGTGGGCCCATTATGAAGACATCTAGCGGGCAGCGTGAGAGGGAATATGCCGTTTCTTTCTTATGCAGTTCAAATATAAGGGCAAAGAAACTTACTCATAGGCTGTCTTTTTTTTTTTTTTTTCAGGTTTTCATTTATCAGCTCTTGCAAAAAAAAAAAAAAAAAAATGGATATAAGCAAAATCCCCACATGAGAAACCAGAAGCAAAGTGGCGGGGCCCGGGGGACCGCTAAGTGAATGATTACGATCCTACGTCCTAAAAAAAAAAAGGATTCTTCTCTGGCTCTCTCATCTGACCCCACTACCCACGGGCTTTTGTCCACTTCACAGCACTGCGGCCATTAATGGTCTCCTCCAGGACAAATGGAATGTTCTCTCTTCTTCTCCTGTGCCTTTGAACCTCCGGGGGCGCCTTTGTGCGCGGCCGCCACCCTCTTCCTCCTCCTCCATAACCCTCGCTCATTTCCTCTCAGTCTCTCGCCTTCCTCTCGCTCCCATTTCACTCTGGATCTTAAAAATAAAAATGAAAACGGCGATTAGAGCCGAGGGGGCAGCAAGCCCCAAGCCCCCAAGCTCTCGGATCCTGCAGACCGCACTTGGTTCGCGGGGTCTGATGGCTGGGCTGGGGGGAGCGCAGCTCTCTCCACCCAATATTTGCACTTTAATCACTTCCTGTGTGGCTGCAGCTCTTCGTGCCCCTCTCCCGAACTCCTTTCAATCATTTCTGTTTTTCTTGGAGGTTCCTCCACCTTCTGTTCTCATGGAATCTCACTCAGACCAGAGATGCACTGGGGCCAGGGGCTCCTTATCTCCCCACATCCTCCCTTCTAGGCCAAGTGTCTGCTTCACTCAAATCATAATCACTATTTAAAGCCCAAACAGAGAAGCTCTCCAATTCCTGAGTATAGTCGTACTCCAAGGCTACTCACTCTGGGAGCTCACTAGCTACACCAGCACTGCCCACTTACACCCACACTGTCCACCAGACCAACACTGTCCACCTATGCCAGCATTGTCCACCTACACAAACACTGTCCACCTACACTAACACTGTCCACTAGACCAACACTGTCCACCTACACACGCACTGTCCAGCTATACCAGTACTGTCCACTTAGGCCAATACTGTCCACCTATACCACACTGTTGACCTACACCAGCAGTGTCCACTTAGACCAAAACTATCCACCTACACTTGCTCTGTCCACCTGTAAACACTGTCCACTTAGATCAATACTGTCCACCTACACAAGCACTGTTCACTTAGAAAAACACTGTCTACCTACACCCACACTTTAATTGATTACACACTGTTGACCTACACCAGCAGTGTCCACTTAGACCAAAACTATCCACCTACACTTGCTCTGTCCACCTGTAAACACTGTCCACTTAGACCAATACTGTCCACCTACACCAGCACTGTTCACTTAGACAAACATTGTCCACCTACATGCACATTGTCCACTTAGACCAATAGTGTCATCTAAGAAGTCCCAAGTTCCAGGTAGGGCTGGAGAGGTAGCCTGGAGGTGTTTGCCTCTACAGGCTACCGACCTGAGTTCAATCCCACAGGGTCCCCCAAGCCCCTCTAGGAGTGATCCCTGAGCAGAGCCAGGTGTAAACTTTGGGCACTGTCAAGTGTGGCCCAAAATTTAAATATAATATATATTCACTTATAAAGCAAATATACTTAATATATTTGCTATCACTGTATCACTGTCTCACTGTCTTCCCGTTCATCATCGATTTGCTTGAGCGGGCACCAGTAATATCTCCATATGTCCTGTCTCATGCTAGTAGAGCCCAAGGGCACCTGCTTGCTCCAGGAACATAAAGAGCCTCAAACCATTCCATCAGGTCATGGGAATGAGGTCTATAATTGTTACTGGTATTTGGCATATCAAATACGACACGAGTAGCTTGCCAGGGTCTGCCATGCGGGTGGCATACTCTTATAGTCACCTCTAAATCCAGCATTTATTGATGAACTGCAATCCGGGCTGTGGTAGGCTGGTCTGCTGGGTGGAGTTCTGAAGTCCGGATGTGGAAAATGGAGACCCTCATGGAGTGGGGTTGTCTGGCTTGTTGTGAGGCTCTGCTGGGGTGGCGGGTCAGGGCTATTTGCTTAGTAAGTGACTGCACATCCCTAGGAAATACCACTGCCTGGACCAGTTCCCGAAAGATAAGGAGCTTTGTTGTTTGTTTGGAGCCACACACAGCTGTGCTCAGGCCTTACTCTTGACTCTGTGCTCAGGGATCACTCCTGGCAAGACCCAAGACACCCTATGGGGTGCCGGACATTGAACCTTGAACCCAGGTTGGTCTCATGCAAGGCAAGAACCCTCCTTACTTGCCGTATTATCTCCAGCCCTCAACATCCTTCTGTTTATTTAATTAGAGATATTGAAGCAGGTACTTACAATACTATCTCTTGCATCTCTGTTTGAATTGATGAGCAACTCCAAGCAGCCCGAGCATCCATCAACTAGGGCTCTGCTGACTGAACAATGGGTCCCCAGTCTCTGTAGGTGGTGCCCATTTGAGCTAGGTTGATGCTCCCTGACACTAAAGGGTGGCAACGATGGAGGAGGGAGAAATTCTAGGACCGTTTATGCTGTTGCCAGGTGCCAGCCCCAGGCAGGTGGCTGGAGCCCATCCAGTTAACAAATCAAGAAGACAACAAGAATGTTTGCCAAAATGTTTGGAGTAATCACCCTTAGTTGGTATGATTATAAATGACTTTTCATTTTGTTGCTTTTCTCGTTGCCTGTCATTGTTTTCAGTGAACTTGTCCTACTTTGAAGAGCGATGACGCCATTTTGTGAATGATGACGCTGCGGGAGCAGCGCTGAGGGAATTGACTCAGCACTTGGCCAGCACTGATGCAGTTGAGTTGCTAACCCAGCGTTCAGAACACTCTCCTGAGCTGAACACTTTGCCCAGTAACTGACCGTTTAAAATCAGCTAATGAGATTAATGAGCCTCACACCTACCACTCTAGTTTTCTCCCCTGCGTGCAGAGCCTCAATGTTGTCGAACTACCTTAAGAGCCATGTGAGGTGTTGGGATCATGGTACGTGGGGAAGAAACTTGCCTAGCATGAGGCCGGCCCGAGTTTGACCCTCGGCATACCCCCAATACCTGCCAGGAGTGATTCCTGAGCACAGAACCTGGAGCAATCCCCTAGCATTGTCAGATATGGTTGCTTGAGCCTCTCAGGAGACAACCTTTGGGGCCAGACTTGGGGTGCTCTCCTCAGTCACCACAGTGAGAGCAGGGTCATGAGCAGGCTCGGCTTCAGTTTCTCCACCCAAGAAGTGAGTGGTTCCAACTCACCTGAAGTGGCCCGTTCTTGCCAGTCCTCTAACTGGAAAAGACAGAAAACCAGCAGACCTGAGGGGTGAGAGAGTGACTTTTAGCCAAATCCAGGACTTCAGCTGAAATGTCTCAGGTCTGTTGTAATGTTGTTTGGAAATTAAATACATTGTGAGGTGTGGTGAGCATAAAGTACAGTGGATTGCATCCATTTTCTGTCCTCCCTTTGAACCGTAAAGTTGATAACAAATCAAAAACAAATTTAACACAATACTGTATTTCACTGCACCAATGTGGATTTTATGCCAGATTTATGTGTGTGTGTGTGTGTGTGTGTGTGTGTGTGTGTGAGCTGCAGCCATAATCAGAAAGTAAGCCCAGGATTTCTGAAAAACCAACCAACCAACCAACCAAACAAACAAACAAACAAACAAACAAACAAACAACTAACCAGGTTGTGGCAACAGTGCCGTGGTAACAGGTGCATCGAAAGTTTTACAGGTTCATGGAAACTCCACCCAGCAGTCATATTGTCGAATCTTTTCCTAATGAATTATTCAAGAATGTAAACCAAGTTTTAGCTTGACAAGGGGCTCATTGTAACATTCTAGTAAACAAATGGAGCAGTAAGAAGCAGTGACTAGATGACAGGTTTTTGTGGGGTGCTGCGATGTGGGATAATTGTTGAATGTTGTAGAAAATACTTGTCAAAGAAGACACACAACCTATTTTTTTAAGTTGAAACTCAGGCGCTAAAATAGAGCACATGATGCAATCCCATTTTTGTTGGAAAATCGTTCATTTTTATAAAGACAGTTACCCACACAAGCTTTCCCCTGCACGTGTCAGATTAACCTGCACTTTCTAACATTTATCAAACGTCTATGCATCACGGAGAGAGCGGAGACATGAGGACTCACACATATTTTCCATAGCTTGTTCTCAGCACTCTGGGTGACAGATCACGGACGGTCAAGAAACAAAATAAGATTTGATAAAACAGCGCCAGGAAATGCTTCGCTTAAAACGGTAGCACCGCCAACGCTGTCAGCAGGGACGGCTGATCCCTCTTCCAAAAAATAATGAAACTCGACAGGGTTCAGATGTGACGTGTGGAGACGTCTAAAAGAAGGGCTGGTTTCACTGTGGGCTCCTTGACCCCTAGTGGTCTGAGGCACTGAAGGCTGGAGATCAACTTTCTGCAGCCACCAAATAACCTGCGGAATTCACTCAGTCTCCTCTGTGTGGGTCAGCCAAAAGCTATTTAAAGACTTGTCGTCTACAGCGAGGAGCAGGCCCAGTCTGGAGCAGCTCTGCAAAGCCAACACTTCCGATCAGAAATCTCAGGCATCAGCATCATCCATCAATAGGACTGGGCTGGCCAGTGGCCACTCTTATTCCACCTAGAGCATTTAAGAGGGACCACTGCCATAGTGATAGTTGGAGAAGATCAGTCTGGATCTTCTCCAGGGTGTGGAAAGGAGGGAAGAGGATGTGACTTTTCAGGGCCTGTACTGCTAGCTGTAATGCCCAGAGGAAAGCGGGAGAGGGAGAGAAGAAAAGAGCTTGCTGTAACATCCCCCCTGAAACCGAGAAACTGAGCTCCAGAATTACCACTCCTGGGAATATCCCCGGGGGGTCTAAAAACTACACAGCAGAAACACCATCTGCACCTCTATGTTCACTGAAGCACTATTCACAGTAGCCAGAATCTGGAAACAATCTGCGTGTCCAAGAACAGATGACTGGATATAGAAACTATGGTACATCTACACAATGGAATGCTATGCAGCTGTTAGGAAAAATCAAGTTATGAAATTTCCCTATAAATGGATTGATACAGTAGCTTTGAATTACTCCTGAATAAAGTGTTGTGGGGGCGGGGGTCCACAGGCTCACAGCTTCACCCTTTCAGGTGAATTCCCAGAACAGGGTGTCAGGAGGTCCAGGCACCCAGCCACAGCCACCCCAGGGTAGCATGTCTTTATATCTATATTTCTTTTTTTTTTTTTTTTTTTTGCTTTTTGGGTCACACCCAGCAATGCTCAGGGGTTTCTCCTGGCTCTGCACTCAGGAGTTACTCCTGGCGGTGCTCGGGGACCATATGGGATGCCGGGGATCAAACCCAGGCCAGCACAGGCCGGCCGCGTGCAAGGCAAACGCCCTACCTGCTGGGCTATCGCTCCAGCCCCAATATATCTATATTTCTGCGCCTGACAGCCACATGCTCTGAAGCTCTGAGATGCTCAGACATTGCCAGGGTGGAGCTAACTAAGGGGCAACAGCCTGAGGCTTCAGCTCCTGTCCAGAGCCAGCAAGGGCCACAAGCCTGCTTACATGTGACTCTGAAGCCCGCAGAGGGTTAGGGAAAGGGGCGCTGTGGCCATGCATTCTGGAGAGTAAGAAAAACAACTAGGCCTAAGGCTGCCTGTACACACTGTGGACACAGCACCTAAGACCTGACAAGACGTTTACTTGGTGCCAGCGCGGCCTGAAAAGGCTGGACCCCTCTGAAGAAGCTTCACCAGGAACAAAGGCAGGAAAGGAACATCAGAAAGATCAACTGAGGTCAGCTCTAGGCCTTGGCAACCACCATGGCAATGGACTCTCCCCCCCTAGGCAGAAAGTCCCACACAGGGCAGGTTAGCAAAACCTATAAAAGCCGACTTGAACAAAGACGGAGCACATGTATTGCCTGAGCACGTGTGACCCGGTGCATATGTTGCCTGGTACATGGTGCCCGAGTGCCCATTCTCTCTTGATGCATCTCTCTCTCTCTCTCTCTCTCTCTCTCTCTCTCTCTCTCTCTCTCTCCTTTCACTCCCCCACTTCCTGAGAACTTCCCACTCAAAGCTGTTTTAACTCCACTGCTTGTCTGCCTCTGAGATTCTTTTCTGGGAGGGAAAGGTGAGAACCCGAAAGGCCTGGATAGGGTCTCGGAGTCTCTTCCTTTCCTGCAAAGAGCGAGGTCCCCAGTGGACTCTTTCTCGTGGCCTCCATCTCTCTCTGTCCCACTTGAGTCACAGGGACAATCCCCCAGTTATAATGCAGAGGGAGAGACGAGCAGGTGGGGGCACCTTAGTCTGGAAGCTGTGTCCCCACCCTGCCATACTGGCTCAGCCCTTCCTCCAGCCCCTCGTCCCTCCCGGCCAGCACCCCCTGCTCTGCTCCTGTCCTACACTTTGCTTTCACTTTTCTCTGTCTGTCCTCCCAGGCGGCTGGGCTTTGTCCATCTGACATTTCCCTGGGAAGAATGACCTTTCAGTAAGTACCACTTGAGGCATGGCAGACAAATTCTCCAACCCTCAGAGCCCAAGACCAAACACTTATACTGGGATGCCAGGACCCGCAGCACTAAAGCCCTGATGACCTGGGGCCCTGGCCTTAAAAAATGACCATATGATTCCACAAGGCTTATTATAAGGGACATTGGCATGCCACAGGGGGCTCCAGGGGTGCTCAGGGGCCATACCCAGGGCCTTGTACATGCCAGGCACACACTCTACCACTTGTGTTGTCTGCATGGCCCCAAGACTGTCTTTAAGATACCTGGTGGGTTTGGGGTGCTCAGAATTGGAGCACGTGCTTGACATGTGTGAGCTTCCATACACACCACTGAAAAATATATAAAATATAGAATAATAACAAATGAAGCACTTGTGAGGTAAAAAGCAGGCAAGTAATAGGCTAATGGAGAAACCTGCCTCCGAGTGCCGCGGCAGTTCTAAGCCCCAAAGCTGTGCAGCTTCACTTTCTTTTTTTTTCCTAATCACCCAAACCCACCACCACCATCTAGTCCTGTGAATTAGATTCTATGTTGGTTTTGGGGGAGGGGGCACACACCTTAGTTCTCAGGACTTGCTGCTGACACCATGCTCAGAGATCCCTCCTGGTGCTATGGCCCGATGATCCTATATGATTTGGGCGATCAAACCTTGGAGGCCAGAAGCAAAGTAAGTGTTATAAGGCCCACACTCTATCTGACCCTGCATTTTGCTTTCTTACATGCTTATAGATGTTGTGGGGCTGGGATCAGCCCCTGGGCCTCACACATACCAAAGCTTATGGTCTGCCACTGAGTCACCAACCTGCCACTTCGCAACTTCTTTACTTCTAGGGGAGGGACACATCCAACAATGCTCAGGCTTACTCTTGAGAAACATTTTTATTCTGATCCTTTATGTGTGTGTGTATTTATGTGTGTGTATGTTGGTTTGGGGGGTACACTTGGAGTTTTCTCAGGTTACTCCTGGCTCCCAGGGGTGCTCAGGACACCATGCAGTGCCAGGGGTTAAACCCAGGGTCCCTACATGTGAAGACCACACTCTAATCTAACTCTTGGAACTTCCTAACCTATTTGGGGAACCCACCTTTCCCTTGGTGGTTCCTTCATGTCCCTTCAGGAAGGTGCTCTGTAAAAGCTTTGCTACCGCACACTGTCTATCTCCAAAGCTCAGCCCATCTTGCATGTTGGCAAAAACTCTGTGGTCATTTTCATCACTGAAGCTTGGTCCATCAGAGTGGGCTGGGGTGGAGGGACATACCCTGACCTCGTAATGGGCATAAAGAGATGGATCATTCCCTTCCCCAACTGTATCACCAGTCACTCACATGCTTTCCCAGGGGCTGCTGGGGACCAGCAACAAGAAACCCCCTCTCTTGGCTCCAGAGGCTGCGAGAGGCTCCTGGGCCTTGGGGCTGGATTCCTGGGGCCTGTGAGGTCACCACACATTCTGTGTATCTGATTCTCCTGGCGAATCTCCTCGGCCTGGAGGCTGTGTCCCTCTCCTTCCTGCTGTGGCCGCTACTGTCCTTCCTGTTCCTCTTCCAGGTCAGGGTGTCATGGGGCAGAAGCCACCAGGAGAATGTCACCATTTCGAGGGCACATCTGAAAACAGGGGTAAGACCTCTAAAAAGCTGCTTCCAAGATAATCTGGTGGCCTCTGCAGGTCATAGGATCTGAGGTCTGAGGACTGTGATCAGCACCCCTGACTATGTGCCCTCGGACCTGGCACTTCTGGGGTCCGACCCCTAGGACAGGCCGCTTGCTCGGTCGTGTGTAGCTTCCAGGGTAGTGCCTGTGTGTGGCTGGTGAGCGCTGAGCAGAGGCCGGAAGGCTGAGGGACTCGCAGATCTGCATGGAGTGGAGAGAAGCAAAGCCAGGGGGCCGGAGCTTGCATCATCATCCCAAGTTGGACCTGGCGCAGGAGGGGCTCCAAGGACTCCCAGGCTGAGGACGGAAGGCAAGGCCGTGCCAGGGCCCTGGCAGCCAAGAGGCGACTTTCAGGGAATGTGAGCATGGCGGAGTGACAGGCCTGAGTGCATTAAGGGTGTTGTCATCGCTCTGGGCCCGGCTGGGATGCTGCCATGTCCTGGCTGTTTATTTTAAAGGCCTTTTTCTCTGGCATTTAAGCTCCTACATTCGTGGCTGTTGCCTCATGAACTGTTCCCCACTGAGTCACTCGAAGGGGGGCCCTCCCTGCAATGAGGTGCTTCCACCCTGGTGTCCTTAAATCACAGCCTCCTTCAGTTACAGGTACAGGTCCAGCCACCACTCCCTCGGCCGGACACCCCATACCCCGCGGCCCTGGTTTGCAGCTGTCAGCTGTGGCAGATCTTGTTGGAAGAGGAAAACGATTAACTTACCATTAAAAAGAAAAGTAAATAAGTAAATTATGTCACACGTGAGTCCTGGCGACAGTTAATTTTCTATGTCTTAGAGTCATCTAAGCTAATTATTTACGTCTCAGGGTCATCTGCTTGGGTTTCTTCATCTTTTGCTTGTGTTAGTGGCCCCAGACAGGATACTTAAAAAATGTACGGCTGGACATAGAGTAAAGGGACAAAGTCCTCACCTTGTACATGGCTGACTTGGGTTCTGCATGTGGCCTCCCATCCCCTCCAGGAGTGACCCATGAGCACAGAGCCAGGAGCACCACCGTGAGCACAGAGCCAGGAGTGAGCCCTGAACACTGCCAGATGTGAATTGAAACAAAACCTAAAATTCCAACATGTATCCAAGCAAGATTTGGGGCTGTGTGTCCTCAGACAATGCGATGGCTTCAGAACTCCTTCCTCTGGAGAGGAAATGATTGTCGGGTCAGGTGGAAGGTAGGAGAGCAGATAAAGAAAATGTCGGGTACGGGCCGGAGCGATAGCCTAGAGGGTAGGGCGTTTGCCTTGCATGCGGCCGGCCCATGCCGACCCGGTTCGATCCCTGACATCCCATATGGTCCCCTGAGCACCGCCAGGAGTGATTCCTGAGTGCAGAGCCAGGAGAAACCCCTGTGTACTGCCGGGTGTGACCCAAAAAAAAAAAAAAAAAAAAAAAAAAAAAAAAAAAGAAAAAAAGAAAGAAAAAGAAAATGTCGGGTACAAGCCTGATCCTGCGCTGTGAAGGTGAGGTGCAGAGACGGGTACTGATACACTTAGCTAGTGCCCGGCCCAGGATACTCAGTACCAGATGTAAATCATTGTGAGATGGTGAAGGGGTGACATGCAAACACTTGGGGTGACATCTGACCTTCCGATGACCTGTAAGGATGGCTTGACACTTACTCCTTTGAGGGACGTGCCAGGTTCCAGTCCACTGGTCTGTCTGGCTTCAGGGGCACTGCGTCACCGCAGAGCTGGGTCCCCGTGTCACACACTGCACACTCTGCGGCAGAATCTCTCCGGGGCTGAACCAGTCTTGGAGTTGCCCACCAAGCACCCTCTGAATCAGTGAGTTCAGATCCTGAGTCTTTTGGCTTGCGGGTTAAGTTCGCTCCGGTACCATTCTCAGCCTGGTTGGGTTCGCTTCACTGCAGGAACCAAGCGTGGGGCAAGGCTGGCACTGGCCATCTCTGAGCTACTTGGGTCTCTGACACCCTCTCGTGACTCAGTCCAAGCGTCATTTCTGACATTACTGGAAGAAGAGGAAATGCAGGACACACTCCAGCCAGAGCGGCTCTGGCCCGTAACCTGACGGTGCCTGAGTTTCACCTTAAACTCACCTGTCTTCTCTCCAGATCGCCCTTGCACTGACTGTGCAGGAGGGGCAAGCCTGCAAGGGTTAAAACCAGGGGACCCTGCAGCCCCTGACACCTCAAACTTTTCCAGGGGGCGGCCCTATCTCTCCCTTCCATTTATTCCGGGAGGACTGGGGGGAGGGGGGCTGGAGGGTGTCAAGGGCAGGAGGACAAAGTGGAAACAATTTGGCCTCTGGGATTAACCCAGGGCTGGTCACCATAGTGAACCTCAGCGCTGCGCATCCGCGCGTGCCCTTCCCCGTGGGGCAGCGTCTGGGGCCGGCCACCGCCTCTTCCTCTTTCTCCTCCTCCTCCTTCACCTTTTCCTCCTCCTCTTCCTTCATCTCCTCCTCCTCTTCCTCCTCCTCCTCCTCCTCCCGGGCTAGCCGCGCCGCCTGGCCGGAAGCATCCGGGACGCGGGCGGAGGGGTCCAGGCGCGGGGCGGGGCGGTCCCCGGTCCCTCCCCCGGGCTCAAGGGCCGGGCGGGGCGAGTCCCCTTCCGGGGCGCGGTGGCCGCCGCGTCCGCCCGGGGCCTGGCTTATCTCTGCGGGAGCCGCGGGGGGGAACGCAGCCCCGGGAGTGCCGCGGCGATGCGGGCCGAGGGCCTGGGCGGCCTGGAGCGTTTCAGCAGCCCGGGCAAGGGCCGGGGGCTGCGCGCGCTGCAGCGCTTCCAGGTGGGGAGCTGCTGTTCTGCTGCCCGGCGTACGCCAGCGTGTTATCGGTGGGCGAGCGCGGCCACCACTGCGAGCACTGCTTCGCCAGGTAGGGCCGGGCCGGTTGCGGGTGAGGGTGCCGGGCTGCGGTTTCTGAGCGCGCCAGGTCCTAGCGCCGCGGGGATCCCTCCCTCGGCCGCCGCGTGTGCGCGGAACCCGCCGCCAGGGGCGCCCGGGCCTCCCCTCCCTGGGTGGGCGCCGACGGCCAGCGCGGACCCCGTTCTCAGCCACGTGGGCCGGAGCCGGGCTCGCCCTTCCCAGGGAAGCTCACCACACCCTAGTTGGCCTGGCCAGTCCGTGTCGGTGGCCGCGCGTCTTTCTCCTTGCCTGCACCTGGTGCTGGGAACCCAGCCGGAATAAGGGGTGCCGGCACTGCCCACCTGCAGACCACGTGTCTGGGGCGTGGTGGGTGCGTGCCATGGCGCACAGCCACGTGGCCCAGCCTCCCGCCTCCTGCCGTCTGCACACCGGTAAGGGGTAAGGTGCCTTACAACCCCCGTCCAGCCCCGTCTAGCGTCAAAGTGGTGACAGTGGGGTGTCACAGTGGAGCCTCCAAAGTATAGGGATGGCAGGCGGGGATGGACAGCTAGATCTCCACAGTCTACCCTCCTGAAGCCTCTGTCTGGGGGGTTCAGGCAGTGACCAGCCCAGGACTGTTGTCCCCTCAGCCGCGGTGCACTTGGTTCCACGCTTCCCAACACCCAAGAATGGAGGCTGCCTTCCTCTCCGTTCCTTCTCCTTGGAAGGAACGGTGCAGGTGTCCCTAGAGCGTATTAATAAGCACCATCTGGGACTCGCAGGCTCCTGGGCACCCGGCTTTTGAGGACTCCATGGCCTAGACCTGTACCTTAGAGGCGAAGCAAAAAGTCCAGCATGCAGCGTGGCAGTAATCTCGAGTCCCGCCGGAGCTGCCTTCTGCGGGGCCCCTGGAAGGGAACAGTGCCTGCCGCCTGCCGTGGCCGGCAGCCGCTCTATGTGATGTGGCGCTTTGAATTGGAGACGGAGCCGCAGGGTCACGGCTCTGAGGCGAGCCAGTGAAGTGAACGTGGGTTTTCCCAAAGTTGAAGGGCTGCTGTGAGGGGTCCCTTGATCTTCGCAGCCTTCTGTGGCCGGAGTCGGCTGCTGCAAGGATTTCCGGGGAAGTGGGGTCACGATATGGAGTGAGGACAGACAGGCTGCTCCTGGACTGCCTGGCGGGAGGCTAGAGTCCCACAGTGACAGCTGCGAGGCTGTGGGTGCCCGGCTCATCCCCAGGTACTCAGAGCTCAGATCTCCCACTCCTCGGGCTGGGCATGGGGCTGGACACCTTGTGCTTGCTCCTGGCAATGCCCAGAATTACTTCTGCTCTTGGAACCCTCAAATCTTCAAACAGGTCTCATGCAATGCCACCGTTGCATGGGGGAGTGCTTGGATGATTTTGGGGGGTGGAGTGTGGGACCATAAACCTGCAGTGCTCAGGGCTTTCTCCTGGCTCTGTGCTCAGGAATCATTCCTGGGGTCCCTTTACAGTGCCAGGGATGGAACTGGACTCAGCCACGTGCAGTCCTGGTGTCTTAATCGGGCTTAGCCGTGTGCAATGCCAACGTCTTAACCCCTGCGCAGGCTCTGTGGCCCCAGTTGGCTGATTTTTAACCCTGTTTCTTAGTCCCCGGGAGCGGCGTTTTGGGGTGGAACTCAACAAGACCCCACTTTTGTCTTTGTGGGAGGGGAACCTAGGTCAGACCCACCGATGGTTCCTCTTTGTCCTTGGGGAGTCATTTCAAACCCAAGAATCGGGCATACTGACTGAGCTATAGCAGCCCTGTATAGCATGCTATAGCTATAGTGCACATACACACACGCACACACATGCACACACACATGCACATGTACACTGTGTTTCTCTTCAGTTGGCTCCATTTCAAATCTATACCAAGTCCTTTCTGGAAGGTTTAGTGTCTTTTTCTCCATCCAGTGGTGTCACGGGACAAATCTGTCCAGCTGTGTCCTTGGCCTGCGGTTCTCAGGAGGAGATAGGGGCGAACCTTGCAAACCCTGAAGATGTTGGCAAGATGCACTATCCACCCCCCAGCCCCAAAAGAGAGGAGACAAGACAAGTCTTCATCTTGTGCTGAAGTTTGACGGGAGGCTGATGGAAGTTTGAGGGAAGGTTCACAGGAGGCTGACGGGAGGCTGACCAGCCTCTCTAGGTTCCTAGTGTCATCGGTCAGGACTTAGCTACCTGCTTAGTGACTGTTGGGGCCACACCGGCAGTGCTTAGAGCTTATTCCTGGATTTGAGTTCAGGGATCACTCCTGGAGGTGCTCAGGGGACTCTGCAATACTGGGATCAAACCCAATGTGCCAGGCAGGTGCCCTCCTATGGTGTGTGGCTCTGGCCTCATTGGCACCTACCTTGAGAGAAAACAAGTTTTGCTTCCAGGGGTGCAGAGTGTCCTCGGGAAGAATCTGTTCTGCAGGTGGATGGGGGAACATGCCCTCAGTGGAGCAGAGCCCAGCAGCTCAGCCCATGGCCGCTTTTGGGGTGAAATGCACATGGCCTGTTCTCAGGTGGCCAGTGTCCCCTGGGAAGGGGGAGTGTCTCCACGGGGCCCAGAGACGGCTGCAGGGTGCCTCACTGCCTGGCCAGATAGACTGTCAACTCTACGACTCTAGGTGCTGTTCCGACTCAGGGCTTCTTCCCCTTGGCATCTCTAGAAATCCTGCCCCAAAGGCTCCATCCGTTAGACTCTCTCTGTGGCACAGAGTATGTGAGTTCGGGACTTGCTCTGGGTGTTCACTCTGAGCTGGGTGCTGGTGGGGGATGGTGGAGGGTGGTGCCTTGGCCAAGTCTGGGAGCCCAGTGGATTTGCATCCTGCTGCCTCATCCAGGCGTGGCGGAGGACAATGTCTGCAGGAGCAAACTCAGGGCTGGAAATTCCTCCCTATGCCACTAGCCCATCCTGGGAATCTGGCTTCAGAATCTCCATTAAGGGTCCGTAGCGATAGCACAGCGGGTAGGGCATTGTCTTGAACTCGGCAGACCCAAGTTTGATCCCCAGCATCCCACATGGTTCCCGAAGCACCACCAGGAATAATTCCTGAGTGCAGAGCCAGGAGTGACCCCTGAGCATCACCGGGTGTGACACAAGAAACAAAAAAAAAAAAAAAAGAAAAAAGAAGAATCTCAGACTACCTTTGGGGCTCACATCGCTCTGCTATAGGGGCCTGGCTCCTTTCTGGCCGCTGGCTGGAGTTCCCCCACCTCATCCCAGCCTGTATAGACTCTGCCTGTCCCTCGAGTGTGCTAAGAACCGGGGCATTGCAGAGGGGGACGTGACTTCACGCGTTCCCGGTGACCTAGCTCTGTGCTTGGAATAGGGCACCCAGGCTGCTTCACCGGGGGTCCCTTCCTGTCCTTCCACGAATCTCTTCTTAATGCTTTGTGTGGGCACGGGGCCCGAGCAGACTCGCCCGGGTATCAGCATGTCAGCAGGCACCGGGATGAACCTGCAGAGGCAGCAGTTTCCTTGGCGAGTTAAGCAGACACTGTTCGGGTGAGACGGTGTTGCTTTCAACACTCCATGTGGTGTGCTTTCATCTGTTTAGGGATTGCCAGGCAGGCGTTATGATACGATGTTGACATAGATTTTTGGGGGCCGCCAGGGCTCCCCTGGGGGTTTGGGGGTCCTATCCAGGACGCGGTGCCCATGGGATCCTCTCTCCAGCCCTGTGAGCTGTCTGCTGACCCCATGTCCTTTTGGCATGTTTCTGTAGCTCGCTGGTGTTGAGGTTTCTCAGCTGTGAAACCTGCATGCGCCGTCCTCCTGGGCTTGCAGAGAATTGGATGAGGTGGATGAGGTGCTCTCACGCCTCTGGAGAGCCCCATTGCTTCCAGGCTGGGACCTCACCAGGCCATTGCTAGGAAGTGTGCTCACATGAGGGTGACAGGGGTATTTTTATAGGGGTGGTGCCTGTGGGGGACCCTGGAACTTGTGAACCCACAGAAGCAGTGTTAGGACGTCTCCAGACCCAGGGACATCTGAAATCCGTTTTCGGTGTTTTCCGGAACCTTGTAGAAATGATCGCATGAGCCTCTGTGTGGAGTGTTGTTTTCTGTTCATTGTGTGTGTGTCCCCCCCCCACAGCTCTGTACACAGCGACAAGGTGGTGCTGGGGTGGAACCCAGCGTCCCTTAATTCGGCCCCTCCAGGAGTCTCTGTTGCCATGAAGGTCTTAAAAAGAGTTTTTGTTTCCTTTTATTCCATGTAGTAACCTCAGATTACAAAGTTACTCATGACGGGTTTCAGGCATACAGTGTTTCCCCCACAAATACCTTCGTCAGCATCCACCTCCTTCCACCAGTTGCCTCCCACCCCCATCTGCCCCCCACCCCCATCTGCCCCCCCCACCCCTCAGACTGCTTGTATGAGACAGTTTCATGACTGCCGCTGTGGGTTCCAGTTGTTACTGACAGGGCTTCGTGCCTGGCTCTTTCTTGTCTTTCAGCCGCCCCCACCTCGCCCCTCCTTTGGCCACGTAGTCCCTCCTTCATGCCTGTAGCCCCCTCTGGGCCTGTCTCCCACACCCGTCCCTGAGTGTCAGTCTTCCTCCCGAGACCAGTTCTCACCGTTTCCATGGCTGTTGGGCATCTGTTGTTATCCCACTGTTAACATTTCTTTACGTCCCATCTGTCAGAGAGCCTGTTCTGTGACCACCTCACAAAGAGCTTTCTCGGGACCGGGAGAAGGTTCGGTTTCGGTTAGGGCTCCTGCCTGCCTCACGCCCTACCCCAGAGCAGCTCTGACCACTGCAGGCATCTTCTCTGGGTGCAGCCACCGAGCTGTTGGTCTGAGCCAGGACAAGGCGCCGAGTGGCCTGAAATACGCGTATATGTGGCCAGCACAGTGACTTACGAGCTTCCAGCACCTTAAGCCTCCTTTCCCCTACGTCGTCTTAGGAATTCACCAGAAATGTCTCAAACGTTGCGTCTGAAGTGATGCCCCCCATGCACAACTCAAATCATTTCCAGAGATTGCATGGGTCCCCACTGCCCTGACCCCAGGGTCACTGAGGGCTCACGCTTCACCCGACTCACTGTCAGAGGGGCCGATTTCTCTCACAGCAAACGTCCCCCACCCTCCGCACGGCTCACAGGGCTGAGGCTTGTCCCTGGGCTAGTTTGCCTGAGTGTCGTGACTTCCCTTGGCTTTCCTCGCGCCTGGACGCAGTTTTCATCACTGTCCCCACACGTTATGCAGCCCCTTAACAGATTGTTGGTGGTAGGAAAGTAGCAGCCAGTCCGGGGCCACAGTTCCGTGGGGGCAGCCTCCGGTCAGAGCAGCCGTGAATTAGTTCAGGGCTTCGGAACTCACCGGAACAACGTGACTTGCCAGAACAACGCGTCTCTGGAGCGTTGCACAGTGCCCGGATCTGGCCCTTTGTCGGGATGTTTTTCCTGGGCTGTGGTGCAGACTGACCGTGGGGCCCTGCTGAGTCACATCCCAGCCCCCGCAACACCTTAACCGATGAGGTCAGAACCAAGCAGCATGTTTTGTCTTGGACTTTGCGCCTCTTCTGAGCCACAGGTAGGGACACATCTGGGCCAAAGCCTGGAGCTTGTTCTTGATTGATTTGGGCCACCATGCCCCCAGAGCCTTGTCCTCCCTGGCACAGTAAAACAGGACAGTGATGACTTCAAGGTCCCTTGAAGGGCAGATACCTACGGGTGCTGGCTGGTCATGGGCGAGCTCTGGGCTTCGGGCTGCTGAGGGAGCTTTCCCACGTGTGCAAAGAATTGGCTGCTCCCCTCTGACAGGTAAAAATAGGCTCCTTGCGCCGTCAGTTAACATGGAGTGTCGCAGCCCCAGTGGGTGACTTCAGATGACTGAGAGGTGCAAGTGTGAATGTGACTCTGCCCCTGTGGGGGGCTGGGGAGGGTCTGGGCGCTGTTGCCCCTGAGACTGGGGTGCATGTGGCTGCTCTAGGCACAGCCCCAGGGGACATGGACACCAGTCTTGGGACGCTCAGGGCCTGGCCTAGGGGCTCCAGAGGGCAGCTAACGGGAGTCCATCTGAGCCCAGTTAAGACCTCCGACTATTCTTAACAACACCTCCATCGAGGTGTCTGAAATAAAATCAGAGAAAAGAGAAACCTTAAGTGTTTCAGATACTGACTCAAAAGCAAAGAGTGGGGGTCTAGCAAAATGTGGACTCCTCAGGCTCCACCCCCCGTCCCCTCCAGACCCATGGGGTGCCACTGTATTGGTTTCTCTTCTGGGGTGCTCTGTGGGTAGGTTCCCCGAGAGCCGGGTGCACCCTTTGTGTTAATAAGTGAATGAGCATTTGACTTTACTGGGTGCTTAGAAGACACCAAGTTCCTCGGAAACAAGGAGACAGAAAGGGACAGGAAGCCCTTGGGTGGGAGCTTCTGTGATGGCGTCCTTGTGTTTCCTCCTGGGTCCCCAGGCCTGGGGCTTGGTGAGGTCTCGGCAGGTACTTTGTTAAAGACCGTAGAGAGAGCGTCAGGGTTCAGGTGCTTGCCTTGTGTGCAGTCTGGTTCTGTCCCTGGAGTTGTATATGGTGCCCCAAGCACACAACCAGGAGTGATCCCTAAGCAATGCTGGAGTATGGCTCAAATACCACCCCCACTCCCCTATAAAAGAAAGGATTCAGGGGGCGGAGCGATAGCCCAGCGGGTAGGGCGTTTGCCTTGCACGCGGCTGGCCTGTGCTGGCCTGGGTTCAATCCCTGGCGTCCCATATGGTCCCCGAGCACCGCCAGGAGTGATTCCTGAGTGCAGAGCCAGGAGTAACCCCTGAGCATCGCCGGGTATGACCCAAAAAGCAAAAAAAAAAAAAAAAAAAAAAGGATTCAGGGCTATAGTTTTTCCTTGGTCTTTTGTTGAAAACTAGTGATGTGTGTCTAGAGACATGTCACAGAGAAAATTTTAGGGACCAGGAGACAGCCTCGCCCCTGGCTCCTGAGGCTGGCTCAGGAGGAGAAGAGTTTTAGGGTGCATGTGTTTATTTTGGGGTCACACCCCTAGTGTGGTGCTCAGGCAGCACCTTCCTGTACTTCCTGTGGGCGTTCCTGGCATCTCACACCCTGAGGGAATAACTGTCACTTTCCCTTTTTAAAGGCCTACTTTTAAGAATAAAAAGGGGTGCTGGGGTGAGAAAATGATTCAAAGGGCCCCCAGCACATGCTTTGCCTGGGAGAGCCCCAGGTTTAACCCCTAGCAATGTTACTGGGGGTGACCGGACCCCACAGCCCTCGTTTTGTTTGGGGTCTCCACCAACAGTGCTTGGGGCACGGCATGGTGGGAGGGGGTCTCCCTGGGAGCTTCCAGAGAGTAAACTTGTGTCCCTGCACAAACTTGTGTGGCCAGGACTGCGGCTGCTGTTTGTGGGCCCATGTTCTATGGCCTCCTCCATCGCCTCCCTACCCCCGAAGGCACGTGAGGACGAGGCTGAGCCCTGCCCCGCCCCACCACCTGCCAAGCCTGCTCCTTGTTAGTCCGGCCCCTCTTCTCAGACTTTGGAGGACCTATTAGCGGCTACCTGGCTGCCCTAAATATTCCCCACCTCCGACAGCCTGCGCTGGAACTTTTAACAAGCGCCAGAACAAAGCCCAGCGGAAGGGAAGGGGCCGGTTTAGCTCTAGGAAGAAGCCCCCGCGGCCAGGGGGCCCCTTTGCGCAGCTCCATTGTGGATTAAAGATCTCTGTGGAGCCCCGGCTTCCCGCCACAGGACACCCCGCGGCCGCAGCATTATCCTTGTGCCCTGGCCAGGCCACAATCCCTCCAATTTTTATTCCTCGCCAATAAAACTTTCCTGGCTCAGCCCCTCTCCCTCTGGGTGGGAGGCCGAACTTTGTCTGATAGTCTTATTTCAGACTGTGGGGAAGTTAGATTGTGTAGCTGCCCGCGCCCTCTTTTTTTTTTCCCTTTCTTTCCCCTTTTCCCTTTGTTATTTGGCGGGGCTGCTTCTGTTCCACAGAGCCCACTTGTCACTTCTTCTGTCGCCTGTTAGTTAAAAGTAATTGTTATTGCAAAGCGCCCTCCGTGTGCGCCGATCCTTCCCTTTCATGGCGAAACCCACCAAGCTTTCACGGCTGCGTGGGGGCTCCCAGGATCAAATCCTTTTCATCCAGACCAACAGCCCCGGGGGCCAGGCAGAGCCACGGCAGTTGCTAATTACATCCCCACCTGTTGCTCTGCCGGCTCCCCAGTTTTGAAAAGCAAGGAAATGGCTCCTGTCTGAAGTGACCAGAGCATGTCTTCTGAGCTCCCGTCCTCCCACCGGGGCCGAGACCCAGGCTGGGCCCTGCACCTACTCTTCTTCCTCTGTGCATTGCAGAGCTGAACCCTTAAGTTCAAAGGCCTGGCAGGCTCACAGCAGGGCAGAGTTTGCCCCTAAAGCACAGGCTTGAGAAACAGGGACCCCCGCACAGGAGAGGGAAGGCAGGCGAGGTGCTGATGCCTGGTCGATCTTTCTGAAAGCCTGGGAACCCAGAGGCTAATTACACGTGTGCCCAGTCCCGTGTTCTTTCATTTTCCCAAGACACTTTCGTTTTCCGTCAGCTCCTGATTTTGCAGCACGGGAAAGGTTCTGCTGACACTCAGAATGTCCCCAGTCTCCCTGCACTGGTGCCGAGAAGTCACACGGGCGTGTTAGCTGCCATCCGCATACGACATATAGGAGGATGCAGGAAGGGCCTAAACTCTGCGTTGGGTTTGGTTTTGGGGCCACCCCTGCAGTGCTGGCTTGGGATTATCCCGTGCTACTCGGGTCATTCCCGGCAGTATTGGGGGCCCGTGCTAGCCTGGAAGTCGGCAGTCGGTCGTGTGGGGCCCGACTTGCTGACTCGCTGTTCCTGCCTTCTGTTGGGAGAAGCTCTGGCATGAGCACAGCAGCCGCCTAAGGCCCCAAGATAACCTTGGACCCGACTGCGTGGGGCAGTGCAGTAGCTCCGGCGTCCTGGCAGACTGCTTTGAGACTGTGATGCATCCAGTTCCCTCCTTCCCTCCTGGCCCTGGCCTGTCTCCCCCTCTGGTTGCCCCAGGTATCCACTGGCCTGGTCTCCCTGCGTCCCCATCAGCCAGTTCTGCGGGTCACCCTTCCGGGTGCTTCTGTCTCCATTGACAGGTGATGGCTTGAGCTTCTTGGTGTAGCTGCCCAGCCCCTGCCCCCGATACTGATGCCAACGGGCTCACAGGCCCCAGTGAGGGGGCAGCGGGTGGTCCTGGGCAACTCTGTCTGGCCCCTCAGTGCAGACCCTCTATGTTTTGCAGGAAGGAGAGTCTGTCCAAGTGTGGGCGCTGCAAACAGGCCTTCTACTGCGATGCCGAGTGCCAGGTAGGTACCAGTCTCAGACAGCCACATGCTCGTCCCTTCCTAGAGTCTCCTGCCAGCTTCCAGGGGTGTCCAGCCTGTCGTGGGGCCTCCCTTGAGCATTCCTGGAGACTCAGATGTGCCCATCCCCTGCAATTGGGCATGGAATGTTCTGGGGCCTTGGGCATTCCAGGACCTCATTCCAGGCCAGATAAGGTCCCTGATTCTATATTTAACTCATACCTCCCGAAAGAATGAGTGCTGGGAGAGAGGCTAAGGGCTGAATCTGCCCTCTGGGAACTTGAGTGTGGGTTCCTGGGAGTCCAGAGCCACACCTAGTGGCCAGGACTGCCCAGCACTGCTCCAGGCCCCCCCAAAGTCACAGAGACCTCAATGTTGTCATTAAGTGCCTGCATGAGGGCTGTAGGTTAGGAGAACATTCTGGAGTAATTTCCCAACACACAGACCGGCAGGGACATGTGTGAGTATCTGCTTTATCAGTGGAGGTGCTAGGGAAGAGGGCGATGGTGCCGTGTGCACAGCTCAGAGTGCCTGGTGGGCAGCCGTGGGGGCCCCTTAGGAGGCCCTGCAGTGGCCTGTCCCCCGGAGATGTGGCTCTTGCACTGAGTCTGGCTCCTGCAGCTGAAAGGTGTGAAAGCGCAGGCTCGGCTAAGTCACCGGCTCCTGTTATCTGCAGCTGTGGATGTTGATGCCCTGGTCACAAGCCCATGCGGCCGGCCCCAGAGCTGGTCCCTCCCCTTGGAGGCGGTGGATGGAGCTCCCAGGATGTCAGGTCTGGAGGCCCATTCACTCAGAGGAATAGACCTGAGACAGACTCTGTGTCCTGGGGCTGTGCAGTGCATTGTTCTCGGGGTCTCTGCAGAACCGACTCTCAGCTTTCTCTCACGTTGGTCCCAGCAGTGACAGATGGGCCCCATTGGTCACCCGCTTTGGTTTTAGGTTTTATCCACTGCCTGCATCTGGGCAGGAAGCAGACGTCCTCTGCCTCCACCACACGAGCCGGACTGGCCACAGCTGCCCCTCTGGCCTCTCCCTTCACACCCACTCTTGGTGCTCCCGTGCGGGGCATGGATGGGTGCAGAGGTCTGAGGCCTGTGTTCTAGGATGTTCTAGAATGTTCCCAGAGGTGCCAGACTGAGCCTTGGTTCAGGGCCAGTTATCACAGTGATGGGGGTCCCTGCAGCAGCGCTGGGCAAGGATGGGCAGCTGCGTCCAGCACCATAAGCTTGGGATGCACAAAGGCCTGGGCCCTGCCACTATGGCCACCTGCTGTCCCCACCAGGGGGCACTGCTGCTCTCCCACACACTGTCCCGTGTGTCCCCAAAGCAGGCGTGAGTTGGGGGGGGGGGGCTTCTGCTGCTCCCCCTAGGAAATTTTATTCCTGAGTTTGTGTACATAAGTGTGTGCATGCCCGTGTGTATACATGTGTGTGCACATGCCTGTGTGTATCTGTGTGCACATGCCAATGTGTGTGTGCACATGCCCTTGTGTGTGTACATGTGTTTGCACATGCCTGTATCTGTTTTGTGCACATGCCAATGTGTGTGTACATGCTCTTGTGTGTGTTGTAATGCCGTTTGTGTGCACATGCCCATGTGTGTGTGCATATGCCTGTGTGTATCTGTGTGTGTGCACATGCCCATGTGTGCGCGTGTGCTGACCCCCCTGGCCCTGCAGAAGGAAGACTGGCCAGTGCACCGGCTCGAGTGCACCCCCCATGGTGGTTTTCGGGAAAGCTGGAACCCATCAGAGACGGTGGAGGCTGACGGCAAGGATTCTGGCTAAGCAGGTGAGAGCGCGCTCCTGTTTGTTTCACGTCCCAGCTGCTGGCGGGGAAGCGGGAGCTGCTTCACAGAGCTGGTCCTGGGGTCACAAGAGATGGGCAGTGGGCGGGCACTGTAAGGGGTCAGCTCTCCCCTGTGGGCTCCACCCTGCTGCTGCTTGGGGGCCCCAGCTGAGGTCAGAGAATCAAGGCCTCCCTCGGGGTCCTTTATCCGTTATCGCAGAGGCCCCTGTAGAGACTTACAGCCCAGCTCCTGTCGGAAAGGACCGAGGAGAGTCGGGCGAGTTTTGGGGTGGAGGCGAAGGAAGGGTGGGGTGTGATGCTGGCTGATGCCCCAGGGACCCACTGTGCGGCTGTCTGGGGTGGGTGGAGTGGCTGCCACCGGCTGCTGACCAGCCCTGCAGACCAACCCTGCGTCCCCATCACAGCGCTCAGCCAGTCTGGCCGTGAAGTCACCTCCGGGAAGCTGCATGATTAAAAAACAAAACAAAAGCCAGAGCATCCGAGCTCGGGGCTGGCAGAGCATGAGGGGAGCCGCTCGCCAGCCAGCCGGGGCGCCGAAATGTTAACGAGGGAGGTGAGGGCCCGCGGACCACCTGTATCCCCCCACTGAATGGCCGGATGACAAAGACCGCCCTGGGCCAGCGCTCCAGCCCCACGTTTGAACTCTTGTCAACACCAAGTTTATTCAAGGGTTCAAAGCCGCTCGGGTCTGCTATTGTGGCGCCTCTGGGGGGCCGGGAACAAAGGCGGGCACGCGATTCAAGGACTGCGCCCACGGCAGCACCGCGCTTTCTTTGTGAGCGGAAGAATTAGCCTAAAGAAGGGGATGAGGCGGGGTGGGGAGTCGTGTTCAGAAGGTGAATAATAAGCCGCTTCCTGATGGGCCCTTTCAAGTCGGGGGCCTGCCAAGTCGGGCCCTAACGAGCTCTGAGCCTACTGTGTGCCTCGGGCTCAGGCTTCAGACTCGAGGCGGCCCCTGTACCACCACGACATATTGGGGGAACAGCCCCAGCACCGCCAGGGCTGAGTCCTATATCCTGGGGCTCCACGTTGAGCTGCTGGTGTGGTCGGCTGAGAATTGCCAGGAGGGACTCTGGAGCCCCTTAATGTCACCAAATGGGACCCCCCGACCCTCTGGGCATGGGGGGCAGCTTCCCCCAAATGAGATGACTTCCTGCGAGCTGTTTGGATTGGGGCATCCGACAGGAAGCTGGCAGGATTCCAGAGTCTTTGCTGTTGTTTCACTTGGGGTTTGGGGCGCACCTGGCAGTGCTCAGGGCTGACTCCGTTCTGCGCTTAGGGCTCACTCATGGTGGGGCTCAGGAGACCCTGGGGGTGCGGGGCTTGAACCTGGGTCGGCATGTGCCTAGAGAGCACCTCCCCTCTGTCCTATTGCTCTGGCCAGATTTGTTTTCATAGGGGCTGCCCCAGAGGTGGTGGGGATAGTGTGGGGCCGCTCCCAGAGACCCGGGGATGGAACTTGGGGGGGGGGGACACTACCACTAGGAGCTCTGTGCCCTGGCTTGGCCGGCGGGACTTGGGACGTCATGGTCTGTACCCCAAGGGGCACGGCAGACGGACTCTGGCACGCGGCTGACTGAGCCTGTGCTCCCCGCCCCTCCAGAAGCTGCACCCCGAGAGAACGTCCTCAGAGCGGCTGCTGGCAGTGAAGGAGTTTGAGTCCCGTGAGTCTGGGGGGGCGAGGGGAGTGTTCAGGCGCACTGTGGGTTTCAGCTGGCCTGAGGGTGTGGGCGGTTTCCACTCCCTCCTTCCTTCCCGGTGTTGGGTGCCCTTTGCAGACAGGACAAGTGGTTCCTTTTTCTTTTCTTTTTTGGGTCACACTCGGCAATGCTCAGGGGCTGCTCCTGGCTCTGTACTCAGGAAATACTCCTGGCGGTGCTTGGGGTCCATATGGGATGCTGGGGATCGAACCAGGGTCTCGCCACTTGCAAGGCAAATGCCCTACCCGCTGGACTATCGCTCCAGTCCCAGGACAAGTGTTTCTGAGCTGATCCCGGGGACCCGTGACTCTGCTGCCATTAGGGCCTCCGCGCCTCTGGGGTGCAGCTGAGTCACAGCCTGCTGATGGCTGTGACCCGTTCGGAATTTTTGGTGCTGGGGGTTGAAGCCAGGGCCTCGCGCATGTGAAGCAGGCAATCTACCATTGAGCCACCTTCCTGGCCTCCGCGTGGCCTCTTGACCAAGCCCCAGGTTCTGGGCACTCCAGCACAGAGATATGGAGGGTCCCGGCCCTCATTCTTGGCCTCTGTGTGTCCCAGGGTCGCTGACAGGACGGGACGGCTGCTCTGGGGCTAGTCAGGGCAGGGTTACGATAGGCGGTGGAGGTCTCTGTCTCGTCCCCTCCCTGTGGCTTCCAGCAAGGGGCGGCAGCTCCCGGTCCCACCTGTGCTTACGGGCTGCACCCCCAGACCTGGACAAACTGGACAATGAGAAGAAGGACCTGATCGAGAGCGACATGGCGGCTCTGCGCCACTTTTACTCCGAGCACCTGCACATCCCTGAGCCCGGCAGCCTCCTGCAGCTCTTCGCTCAGGTGTGGCACGGGGGGGCCCCCTCCAGCAAGCCCAGGGTGCTCCTGGGGGGTTCTGCGACAGGGGTGCCTCCTGCAGCTCTTCGCTCAGGTGTGGCCGCGGGCCCCCTCCAGCAAGCCCAGGGTGCTCCTGGGGGTTCTGCGACAGGGGTGCGTGCCCACCTTCCGGTTCCCAGGGTCACTGCCGCCTTTGTGTGGGCAGAACTGAACCGGAAGCATCTAGCGCCTGGTGTCCAGACCTCCAGGCAAGGGGCCAGGACCACTGTTGGGGGCTGGGGGTCCCCTCACTCCCTTGCTCCTTTCTCTGGGAGAACCTCGAGGCAGGGGTGTCTTGTGCCCCCAGCCCGACCCCCCGCTCTGACCCTGGTTTCCCAGGAGACAGATGTGAACATCGGTGGCCTGCCGGCACTGAGCAGGCCTGAGGCAGCCCAGGGACCGGTGTCCGTGTGTCTCCCTCAGGTCAACTGCAACGGTTTCACCATTGAGGACGAGGAACTGTCGCACCTGGGCTCAGCCATCTTCCCCCGAGTGAGTCCCCCGGCTTGCCCCCAGCTCCCAGAAGGCCCTGTTTCCCCCAGCCCCTGGCCTTCCCCCACCCCCGGCAGCCCTGGGACATGCTCTCCTCTCTCCTGTCTCCCAGTGTGGCCCTCATGAACCACAGCTGCTGCCCCAATGTCATCGTCACCTACAAGGGGACGCTGGCGGAAGTGAGAGCTGTCCAGGACATTGACCCTGGAGAGGAGGTGAGGGTCACAGGACACCGGGAGGGCGGGCAGTACCTCCCTTGAGTTGGGTCCGGCCCCGCACGTCCATGCGCCCTTGATGCCTTACGGGCACAGTCTGACAGCAGAATTGATCAGAAATGGACGTGCACAGTTTGCTCATTAGGCATGTGGCCTAGGACGGGCATTGTCTGCTGACCAGAACTCAGGGGCTCTCCGGGTGTCCTCAAGTAGCTGGGCCCGAGGATACATTCGGCCCCAGCTCAGCCCCTACCTGCTGGGGGGCCCCAGGATGCACCCACCATGCGAGCAGCTGCCCTCCCCTCAGCCCTGCACTCTCTCCCCGGCCTGGAAACAGACTGTGTGAAAGTCTGCAGCTTTTGGGCCATCAGAGCTGCAGATGGCACAGCCGCTTGGCACCAGCCTCACGTGTGGGTCACCCTGGGCAACCCAGCACCTCGTGGGTCCCTGAGCCCCACTGGGCATCGCCGTAAAACAGAATGCTTTATGTCCCCTGGGGTCAGACCCCCAGGCATAGATGCTGGGCTCTGCCCATGACATCAGTGACTGTTTCAGGCCACTCATGGGGACACGTGACTCTCTTGAATGGGGTGAGGTTGGGGGGGTGTCAATGGCCCTTGGTGCCCCCTACCACCTGTGGGCACGTGGAGAGGACTCGGGCTTACACATGACTTTCCCCTGTACGAGGGTCTCCTAGGGGCCTGTGGGGGCTTCCCGGAGTGCTTAGACCTTTCCCAGCTGCTTTTGTTCAGAGAGGTCGGGACTGGGTGGCCTGGACCAGCCACACAGCGCGGCCTCTGTCGCCCTCTGCTGGCCTCTCTGCTCTTTGCACTTGTCCACCTGCTCCCGCCAGAACCCAGCTGCCTCCTGCTCCCCTAAACCCAGGCTTTGGGGTCCCTTGTGGGAGCACCTTCTGGGGGTCTAGGAAGTCACTGTCCTGTTCTCGGTGTGGGCAGGACCGTGGCCAGCAGGGCCCAGCAGCTTCCAAATCAGGTGGTGGGGGAAGAGCAGATTCTCATGGGGGAAGCTGGTGCCTCCTGGGGAGACCCCCAGGAGAAGAGCCTGTGGCGCCCCCTTCCAAGTGCTGGGGAAGGAGATAAGCAGGAGACCCCAGATCCTTAGCGCCCCTCCCTGTCGCATGGCCAGGGCACTCTGCCCTGTAGACGGGCAGAGTGGGGGGTCTGGAGCCTGGGGGGGTGGGAGTGGAGCCCGGCCTGTCTGTGGGCTGAGCATGTCCGGGGGCTGCAGGTGTTCACCAGCTACATCGACCTCCTGTACCCCACGGAGGACCGCAACGAGCGGCTGAGGGACTCGTACTTCTTCACGTGTCAGTGCCCCGAGTGCACGTCGCAGGACAAGGTGCATCCTCGGGCCGTGCTGGCCGCACTCGGGGGGTCTGGGGTCTGTCGCCTGCCCACTCGGGGCGTCCGGGCCTGCCCGCCCACCTGTACTGTGCAGCTGAGGGCCGGCAGGAGAAGATCCACTCCAGCTTGCAGACGGCTCCCTGGGAAGAGGGCCCATTCGGGGTGAGGGAGCCCCCTGGGAGTGACCGGGGGCAGCAGCCTGTTGCTGGCCCTGAAAGCACTCCGCAGAGAGCTCGGGGGGCCACTCCAGCGGGGAGGGGGCCGGACTCCCTGTGGGGTGAGCAGAGCCCCTGAGCCTCAGCCCAGGCTCCTCCGCCTCCGAGAGCTGCAGAGGCTCAGGGGCTCAGTCACACTTGGGCGGGCGGGTCCTGGAGCCCAGCACTGTCCAGCCCCAAGGGTGGCTCATCTGCCCACCACAGTGCAGCTGCCCGAATGCCAGCGGGTCACTCCTGAGCAGTCAGGACGGGCCCTGGGGGGTATGTGTGTGCATATTTGTATATGTGTGTGGATGTTTGTATGTGTGCATGTGTGTATGCACGCGTGTGTGCATGCAGCAGACCGGTGGTCCCGCAGGATAAGGCCAAGGTGGAGATCCGAAGCTCAGTGACCCCCGAAGGCTGAGGCGGTGCGAGACATGGTGAGATACGCCCGCAGCGTCATCGAGGAGTTCCGCAGGGCCAAGCACTACAAATATATCCTCAAGGATGGGGGCTCGGCGCCCGGGGCTGAGGACAGGGACCTCAGAGGGGTGCCCACTGGTCAGTGCCAGGGGTCAGCCTCCTGCTATCTGCAGTGTCTGTTTACAAGAGGACGTGCAGACTGAAAGGACACCTGGCCCCAAGGCAGACCAGGGTTGTGGTCAGGTGGGGCCCTGGACTGCTGGGGGGGTGGGGGGGGGGCTTCACTGATGTCCTGCGGATTTGGCACTGCCCAGCGCCTGTGTGCAGGGATGATCAGGCCACACCTTGAGTGCCTGGGCGTCCTTCAGGGGACACGTGCTGCCCGTCACCCAGGCCACACTGGCCATGCTCGGGACCCGACCCACACCTGGTGCTCTCCAGCTCTGCCTTTTCATTTTTAACGAAAGTTTTGGGGCCACACCAGCTAGCACTGCTCAGGGTTTCTCTGCACTCAGGATTTACTCCTGGGGGTGCTTGGGGTGGGGAACCAGACTGGGGTGCTGGGGTTTGAACCCGAGTTGGCCACATGCAAGGCCAGCGCCTTCCCCACCGTCCTGTGGCTCGGGACCCATAGCTCTGCCCTTTCCTGCCCTTTTAGTCTCAGTTTGTTTCCCTGGGGAAGTCCTGGCCCGTCCCCCTTGTAGCTGGCAGTGGCCTGGGGGCGGCACCTTCTCCCCTGCTGCCTTTCCTTGACGGCACAGCGCCCCCTGCTGAGCTGTTGGAGATCTGCGAGCTGAGCCAGGAGAAGATGGGCTCCGTGTTCGAGGAGGGCAACGTGTACATGCTCCACATGCGCTACCAGGCCATGGGCGTGTGCATGTACCTGCAGGACTGGGAAGGCGCCCTGCGCTATGGGCAGAAGATCATCAAGCCCTACAGGTGAGGCTGGGCCTGCCTGGGGACAGTGGGCATAGCCCCTACCCCCGTGGGCTTTTCCCTCCCACCCCCCACACCTCCCCTGGTAGCAGGCCCGGAGCAGTCGGGGGACCCAAAGCCCCAATGTCCACCAGTCTCCTTTGGGCATCACAGCCCTGCTTGCAAACGCGGGCACTCTGTCCCCCGCCCCCGGGGGCCGGCCTTGTGCCCACCAGGCTTCCCCCTCCACGGGGCAAGAAGCCGGGTGTCTACGTGAAGGGTCACAGGAGGGTTCGGGGCCACAGGAAGTATGCCAGCCCCTATGGTGTGACAGGTGAGCCCCGTCTTTGGGGCGAGGGTGTCTGGACGTCAGCCCGAAGTCCCTGATTGGTCCCAATGCTGGTATCCAGTATGCTCCCCTGCTCGGGGCTGGGGGCTGCTTCCATACTAGACTGGCGCCACTCAGCACTGCTCGGACCCAGAGCTTATCCTGGGCTCCCCCTTCAGGGGCGGGAAAGGGTGAAGGGAGGAATCTGAGCCCAGGTACCTGTCCTGAGTCAGGGGCCGCAGCTGAGGGGGCCGGCAGGCACGGCCTCTGCATCTGGGTCTCAACAGGCAGTGAGAGTAGGTCTGGGGCTGGGGGCTCTTAAATTAAGGGGGGGCTCTGTCTCAACTTCAGGTCCTACATGGGCTTACTGCACAGAGGGGTGGGGACCCGGCTCTGCCCGCCCACATCAGGTATACTGTGGTGGCAGCTGACCTCCTCTTCCATTGGACATGGTTTCCTGGGCCCCCTAAACATAGGAGCTGGCCGGGTGGGCTTCTGTGGGACCCCCTGTGTTCTGAGCTCGGCAACACTGTCCTTAACGCCTCGCAGCAAGCACTACCCACTGTACTCACTCAACGTGGCATCCATGTGGCTGAAGCTGGGCAGGCTGTACATGGGCTTGGACAAGAGGGCGGCCGGAGAGCGCGCCCTGCGCAAGGTATGTCCCCCACCGCCACTGGCCTGAGACCCCGGTCCCCCCAACCTTGAGTGTCTGTGAGGCTCCACCCAGGGCATGGTGCTGGGTCAGGGAGTTCAGATGCGTCCAGGTGGCGCCCTAGTGTGGTCACTACCTGTGCGCACTGGATCTTTGGGGGTCACATCTGCAGGACACTCAGGCTTTGCTGAGGAGTGAGGTGCTGAGGGGTGCGGGGGTCTGTGAGTGGGGTTGGAGGGCCAAGGCCTGTAAGGGGGTGCTTGCAGGCATCACCTCCGGGCTCCCCACAATGCTTTCCTCTGGAGCCCAGGGAGACCCCATGGAGCAGGGGTGGGGGCAGCTAGATGAGCCTGTGCAGATCTGGGCAGACCTGAGCCTGGGCAAGGGGGTTCCAGGAGGGGCTCATGGGCTCCCGGTCGGGATCCGGCTTGGCTCAGCAGGATCTGAGGGGTCACAGCACATCCGGGCTCTGTGGGGCCTGGACGGCTCGGAGACAGGCACAGAAGGGAGCAGGCTAGTACTGAGAGACCCCCTGCCCCAGTACCGAGACCCCTGCCCCAGCACTGAGAGACCCTACTCCAGTACTGAGAGATCCCTGCCCCCAGCACCGAGAGACCCCCTGCTCCCAGAATTGAAAGACCTCCACCCCCAGCACTGAGACCCACTGCCCCCAGCACCTAGCCCTGCCCCCCAGCACCAAGAGACCCCCCTTACCCCAGAACCCCAGAACTGAAAGACCCCTGCCCCAGCACCAAGAGACCCCAGTACTGAGAGACCTTCTGCCCCCAGCACCAAACCAGGCCCCCTGCCCCCCACCCTTGTGCCCTCAGGAAAGTTTCTCAGAGAAAACCCTGGGTGGGGGGTGTCAGACGGGGCAAAGGCAAAGCGGGCAGGACGCAGGGCCCCTCTACCTCCAGCACAGTGGGCAGCTGAGCGGCAGGCAGGGGTCCCGTCTGGGACGGCTCTGTGGGAGCTGCGGTGCCCAGGACCCTCACCCTGTCCTTCCCTCCCCCAGGCTCTGGCCATCATGGAGGTGGCACACGGCAAAGACCACCCCTACATCTCTGAGATCCGGCAGGAGATCGAAAGCCACTGAGCCCTTCGCATCTGAGCACTGTCCCCGGCCAAGCATGTGCCCGCTGTGCTCCCGCTGCAGTGCTCCGAATAAAGATAGGAGCTAAAACTGTGCGCCCTCGGCTGCTGCTCACAGGCAGGACCGAGGGGAGGAAGGAGGGACCAGAGCCTCTGCCTGCCTCACCTTTGGGGCTAAAGCAGATTTTCCCGAGCCTGTGGGCAGCGCTGGCCCACAGAGCATCCAGGAAGGCCCTTTCTGCCACTCAGAGGGGGAGACCAGGAGGCTGTTGGCCTCATGCACCTGTGGGTGGGCTGGGACTTGGGGGAGAGGGGGGCATGGCCCGGCAGGGGTGACAGACTACTCACAGTGGGGCAGAAACCACGGAGAGACTCACCCTGTGCCCACACACACACACAGCACACACACACACACAGACCCTGTGTAGGGCACCCCTGCCCACGGGGGTGTGGGCCAGACGGAGGAGTCCCATCTGAATGCCTCTGTCCCCAGCAGGGTGCAGCCACCGCGTCCTCTGGGAAGCACCCAGCAATGCATAAGGTCCCTGAGCACTGCTGGGGTGGTCACCAGAATCGGTGTCCCCCCGCCCCACTGAGCACCCCTTTGTGGGGAGGGGAGCCCTGTGGGGACATGCCACACCAGGCCACCTTTGCTCCCTCACTGCTGGGCCACCCAGAGAGCCGGAGCCAGCACCCAGGAGTGGTCCCGCCGGTGGGACATGGCCTGGAGGGGAGACCGAGCCCTGGAAGAGCAGCTGAGCCTTCCTCAGTGCTGCAGGCCGAGGCCCCGGAGCTGCTGCGCCACTTATCTGGGGACAGTGGGACAAGAGGAAGGATGGGAACTGCCCACCCCTGAGCCCTGAAGAACCCCTGGGGGCTCATCCCTGTGTGGATGGGGCTTGGGTCACGGGGCAGCCGGGAGGTGGCTGTCCCTGGAGTGGACCCGAGTGAGGACGAGGTGGGTGCACTTTAGGCATGGGTGACACGATGGGTGATGGGCCCCTCCCCTGAGTCCCCAAAGGACTCGCAGGGGCGGCCTCCCAGCCCACCCCCCTCGTCCACACAGTGAACACGCGGTCTGAAGGGAACGAGTGTATTGTGGGGGGCTGCGGCATGGCAGTTCACAAAAAGCGATTCCACAGAGGGGCGGGGGGGGCAAAATAAATTATCTCGTATAAAATAACGCGCTGGTGCTGGGGGTCCGGGCACCTCGGAGAGCCCTGGCCAGCTTGCTGGGCCGTCTGCGTCCCGGCGGGGGCAGACATTGTCGGGGTCCTGCCCCCTGGGCCGGGCTAGATGAGCCTGGAGTTCTGTAGGAACTGGAGGAGCACCTGGTAGACGAACCTGTACTGGGCGACGGTCTGCACCATGGACACCCGCTGCTCACGCAGCCGCCACAGCATGGCCGGCACCTCCACCTGCTGCAAGGAACATGGGGAGCAGACTGTCACATGTGGGAGCCCTGGGGATTCGAACCCTGTGACCTCACGGTCCCCTGAGCACTGGCAGGAGTAACCTTGAGTGTGGTGGAGTAACCTAGGTGTGGTGGCCCCAAAACAGAAGAGAAAAGATCTCCCACTACTGCACACTTTGGTTCCTCTAGTCCAGGACTTGGGCTCCACAACCACCTGGTGGCGACAGTCAAGGCTGTGCTCCTACAACACTGCTCTGGACCAGGAGCAAAACGCAGAATCGGTGCAGCCCTAGTCTCGGGGCTGAGCGTGCAAACCCAGCACGGGAGAGAGGGGATGCTCTAGGCGGGCACTGTGACGCACAGCTACGTCCTGTATCCATGCGCCTATGAGGTTCTTAACTAGGGGCATGCACGGCCCAGGCTCCACCCCTGGCACTGCAGCAGCTGCAGGGACATAGATGCTGGGAACGGGAGGGCGGTGCCACTTCTCCATCTCGGGGCACCAATGGGAACTGAAGCCGTCCCTTGACCGGACCACGGGGCAGGGAGGAGATGGCCGTGAGGGGTGGATGCCCAGCACACAGCTCACAGTCTCCTGGGCTGGGGCCCCGTGCCTAGCACCAAGGACACCTCTGCTGGATTCCTGAAGCCCAAAGGACCAGTCATGCAAGTAGACGGACCAGCTCGGCAGCTGGCAAGGAGCAATGGGGCACAGAGAAGACCACAGTGTAGGAGCCCAGGGCCAGGGTCCCGCCCGTGGTGGACATGTCCATGCCTGTACACACGCACCGGCTCTCTCAACCAGTGCCTGGAATCATTTTCTTTTGGCGTTTTGGGGGCCACACCCAGTGGTGCTTAGGGGCTCTTCCTGGCTCTGTGCTCAGGGTCCCTCTTAGCTCTGTGCTCAGGGTCACTCTTAGCTCTGTGCTCAGGGTCACTCTTAGCTCTGTGCTCAGGGTCCCTCCCGGCTCTGTGCTCAGGGTCCCTCCCGGCTCTGTGCTCAGGGTCCCCCTCCCGGCTCTGTGCTCAGGGTCCCTCCCGGCTCTGTGCTCAGGGTCCCTCCCGGCTCTGTGCTCAGGGTCCCTCCTCGGCTCTGTGCTCAGGGTCCCTCCCGGCTCTGTGCTCAGGGTCCCTCCCGGCTCTGTGCTCAGGGTCCCTCCCGGCAGTGCTGGTGGAACCTGGGGCTGCCACATCCTCCAGTCCCTTCATCCTCTCCCCCAGTCCGAAACCGTTTTCAGGGTCACTAATTTTCCACCAGGACTTAGGGCAAAGCCTGCCCCAGAAGTGCAGGATATGTCTATGCCCGCCGGCCCCTGGCTGGTGAGTCTGGGGAGAGTGATGGCCACCTGTGAGCCCTGTGCCCGGCGCCCGGCAGTGTCCCTGAGCTCCCGGTGTGTGAATGCTGAAAACCGGCCTTGGGAGGAATGACGGCTCCTGTTTCTACCCGGCAGTCCTGCAACATTTCTGTTCTCACCCGTACAAGGAGTTGAGTTCAAACCCGGCATCTATACTGGAGTTTCTCATCCAGGCTGGGGTGCCCCTGGGAGTGCCCAGGATGGGCCAAGGGACCACAGGTGACAAATGTCCCAATGGGGGGTCAGGGCACAAGGCTGGGAGGCCGATGGGGAGTGTGAGGACACAGGAAGGAAACTAGGCGGAGGGGGAGGGAGGCGGATGGACCTGTCTACCAGGAGCTGCTGACCCACACCAGGGGCCCCCCACGCAGCCCGACCTGCCCCATGGAGTTTCCCGAGGGGCACAGAGGGGGACACGGGAGACTCACCTCGTTGTGCTCCAGACAGTAGACCATGAGCTCGGAGAGGATGGTCACCCCGGTCCTGCCCACGCCGGCACTGCAGTGGACCACGACGGGGGTGGGCAGGGCTGGGGGCCCTCCAGCATGCAGTTGGTGTGTCGCCGCACCGACTGGATCTCCTCCAGGTACGCTGCAAAGCGCAGGGGCCGCGTCACCAGCGTCTGGCCTCCTCTCCCTGGCCCGTGACCCTCCGTCTCCCACTGAGTCCCCAGGATTTTGGCAGCAGCCCAGAGTGTGGGGCTGAACCTAAGGCAGGCGCAGCTGGGCGCCCGTGTGTCCACGGGAGATTTCCTGTCAATGTGACCGTTCTTTCACCAATTGAATTCTATGTCCCCTCTGCAAATCCCCAAGTCCCCAAACAGACGATTTCCGACACGACTTAGAGCAGTTTCTGCTGCTAGCTGGGATGAGAGCAGCGGCTCCCTCGTCTCCTTCAAATGCCCGCCTGCCCCCGCCAGCTTCTGGCCAGGAGTGCTGCCATCTGCCCCATCTCCCTCCCTAGTCTGCCGGGCCAGTGCCAACGGAATGAAAGATTCTAAAGCAGACCTTTCCTTCGGGGAAGGGGCTCTGGGAGGGGTCAGGAGGTTACCTGAGCCCATCACAAACTCGAGGCCACGCGTGCCAGCTGCCTGGTTTGTGCCAACTGTCCCCCTCCCTCCCAGCACCTGTCCAGCTCAGTAGGGCCACACCAGGCCTGTCCCCAACTCCATTGGGCACAAATGAAAAATCACAGCGAGGCAGGCCTGAACGCCTTTCCCTCCTGGCAATGAAACCAAAGGCTAAGAAGATGGATATTCAGAGAGCGGAGCATCGGGGAAGATTCGGCTTTGAGACCTGTCGCCACTGGCCCTGGGGAAGCTCTGACAAGGCAGGAAAAGGCGCCAGGCCAGAGGGGTAGGCCGAGCTGCCTGGGGAAGGCGGGAGCAAGTGTGTGCTCCATCTGGCTCTGTCCTGGCCACCATGAGATCCTGTTTCCTTTCAGACCTTCCTTGGGGGCTGAGGAGGTGGAAGAGGCTAGCAGCAATGAGTTGAGGTGGCCACCGGGGTCAGTGGACGTGGAGGGCAGGAGGGAGCACTGGTAGAGACCACCAGAAGCAGAGGAGCAGCAAACTTGGCATCTTGGGTCTGCGGCTGCGCTGTTAGCAAAGGTGCTTCCTCCTGGGATGTGGGGCCACATTCACAACCGACACAGGAGGTCAGCCTTGCACCGCACACAACGCACTACGCCATGTGCTGCCCACAACTCACACTTGAACGCCACTTCACTAACACACACTGCAGGATTGGCAGCAACGTGGGGAGTAAGAGGCAGCACCCCAGTGGCAGTACAGCGGGAGGGTCCTCGCCTGGCACGCGGCCGATGAGGGTCCGATGAGGATTGGACCAATATGAGGTACCAATCCTGGTACCTCATAGGGGCCCCAGAGCCCTCCAGGAGGAAGCCCAGAGCATCATTGGGTGTGGCCTCAAGCCCCAAAATAAAACTAAGAGGAGCAAAATGAAGGAGCATTATCTCGCTCTGCAAATGGGTGAAAGGCAGCGGTGGACTGGGGGCCTTATTTGGTCTGTGGCCTGCAGGCTGGGACCGGACCCAGGGCGGCAGCTCAGGTGCCGCCGCTCAGTGCTGGGGAAAACTCTCTCCCCCAGCCCCGTCCCAACAGCCCACAGCTCCCAGCCCCGCCTCCCGAGGGTCTGTTCCAAACTCCTTACACATGGCCAAGAGTGAGTTTACAGGGTATGAAAACACTCCATACTTTTCAGGAATACACTTGGGCTCCCTTTAAAGGGATCTGCTAAGAGTTTGATGAGGACACGCACAGCTCCTCAGCAGAGGCCATCTCCGCTCTCCACGTCTCTCGCGACCGAGATGGGCTGGTAGCACCCACACGACCCCTGGGTAAACTTACCCAGAAACCCTTGGACGTCCTCAGGGCAGCCGTGGTCGGGCCAGTCGGGTGTACTGCAGGTGCCACACTGTCCTCTCCTGGCCGGACAGGAGGTGCTTGACCTTCAGGCCTGTGGTGGCATAGCAGCCGGAGTCCGTGCGGAACTTGGTGGTCACTTTGAATTTGCCGTAGGTGGCCGCTGTGCTTGGAGCCCAGTTTGGGCCAGTACCGGTGGCTCTTGGTGCGGCCCGCCCTCCTGAGTCACACACAAGCCACAGGAGAGGAGTCAGGGCCACTCTCTGCGTGTCCACCTGCTGCCCAGAGCACTCTGAAAGCTGCAAAACAGCCTCGCAGGTGCAGGCCCAGGTGCACGGGCAACAGTGACCCAGCCCCCGGCTGACCCCAATCCTGCCACAGCGCCAGCCCCAAGAAGGTTCTCAGAGCTGCAGCTGCGAGGAGAGTAGGAAAGCCCAGGCCACAAGCATACACCCAGAGCAATCTGGAATGTTCCAGAAATGGAGAGGCCTTCCCGAGGCTAAGGGTGGAGGACATGGGAAGGAACTGGACAGGGCCTTAGGCGTAATGGGCACTGGCTGGACGACCCAAGAGCCAGGGGAGAGTCAGGGGTTCCCTCCTGATCGGCTGCTCCATCTGACCCTCCATGCGCTAGTGGACAGACCAGCAGCTTCCCCCGTCCATCCTCCTCTTCCTCCTCTGGCCCTTCCTGAGCGAGCAGATGCCATGGGTCCTATATTGGAGCTGGCCGGGAGGGTGGACCGGGCAGGAAGTGCCCAGCAGAGGCGGTCGCAGGATGGGGACGTATGAGAGCAGCCCCCGACAAAGCCTCCCCGTCCCTGAATCCTAAGTCAGGAGCAACCGTCATCCCTCCCGTGCCATGAGTCCAAGCGAGGCCTTAAATGTGCAGAATTAGGCACCAAGGGCAGGGCTGAAAGACACCAGGGCTTAAGCCCTGGCACGCTGCGTGCACACGCACACACGGTTAAATTTAAGATTATATGGGAAAAACGTGTATTTAATGCATTCAGCACCACCTGAAATGTCCTGAGGACCCTCAGCACACACTTGCTGTGCGGTGGAGAGCTCTAGGCACACGTTCGCATTAGTGAAGCTGCTCAGTGTCGAGATGGGTTCCAGCAGCCTCGGGGGTCTCCAGGCTCTGTCCGTGTCCGTCAGACAGGCTCTGTCTGCCGTGCCCCCGCCCCAACCCGTAGTGCCCGCCCTCCCTGTTGCTGCTCTGGCTCCTGCCCTGACGTCCCTTCCCTGCTCCCTGTCCATTCCCCGGGGACACCAGCCCCCTCCTGGGGTCCTGCGCCCGCCTTCTTCACCAGCACCCAGAGCACTTTAAGGGGACTTTATGGGGGAGGTCCAGCTCCGAGTATGGCCGCTCTGTTGCATGCAGTGTCCCTGTGGCCGAGCTGTGGCTAAGAGGCAGGAAGGGGCCAGCACTGAGTCAGGGTCAGTGCTTCCAGCTCCGCGGACCTTTATACAGACAGGACTGGGGCAGGTGATGGAGGGGCAGGGAGTGGTGGCGGGGCTGGGGGCCCAGCTTGTGCCAGAGCGCTGAGACCAGTGACGGAAACTGCCCGTGTGGCCGGGCTATATGGAGGATGCTGGTGGGGCCCAGGCCTGGGTCACCCGCATGTGGGGTACGCTCTGCTCGTGGCCACCCCTGGAGGCTAAGGAGGGGACGCAAGTCTCTGAGCAGAGTCTGAATCCACGGGAAGGGCCGAGGAGAGCAGAGGTAATCCCAGGGTGCCCCGACCCAGACAGCCTGCACGGCCCTCACCTCCTCTGCGGTCACCATGGCGATCACGTTGGCACCCTGCTCCCACACCATCTGCCAGAACTCATGGCACGTGTGTGGCAAGGGCCCTTGGGTGGCGATGTAGTGCCACTCAGCACCCCCAGCCACCACCTGCAAAAGAAGACAAGGGTGTGAGGGTGCCCAGAGTCCAGCACCAAGTCCAGGCCCAGTCCAGCCCCGAGTCCCTGCGGCTGGGGTCCACGTGCTGCCATGTGGCGGCCTGTGAGCGTATTTTTTGGCTTTAGTAGGTTTGTGCCATGAACCAACTGACCCCAGACCCTGCTCTCACGGTGTCTGGACACACGCCCCATCCTCTGTCTCTGAGCGGGGATCACGAGCGGAAGTGTCCTCTGGTGTGCATGGCCACGGAGACGCCCGGGCCCTCCACGGCCGGCCATGGAGGAGTGTGCGCACAGCCAGGTCCACTCCACCACACACCAGCCTCTGCCCAAGGTATGCCAGGTGCTCTGGCCCTGGAAGCTTCCTGAGCCTCTGCGCTAGGTGACGCCCTAACCAGCAAGGGACGCCTGAGCTGTGGAGAAACCCCAGGGGCCCACAGAAGCCATAAACACTCCCTGAGCTGCGCCCAGTGCCCTGCGGCTTCTCTGAGCAGAGCCGGGAGGGCATTAAGATGTAGTAAAAAGCCAGCAGCTGCATATACTAAAGAGCTGGAATGATGCAGAGATTAGCGCAGCCCCCGTGCGTAGGTGACACGTGAATTCGCCAAGTGTTCTGTGTTTAAAAAAAGCTGGCGCCGATGTACACGAGTCCACACCGCAGACAATGCTGGCCTCTGCCGCGAATCACTGTCCGCCCCACAGCGCTGACGGCTGCCGGAACGGGGAGAGAAGGTGGGCGAGCGGTAACCTCTGTTCCAACACAGAACAAGTCCCGGCAGGCTCCTGGGCCTAGTAAACACGCCTGTGTTTCTCTCCGAGGCGCAGGGTGAGAGATGGGCCAGGGAGAACAGGGCGGAAGGGGCCACTTCTGCCTATCGGGCCCAGCCAGTGCCCACCAACCCGGCTGATGACAGACGGAGAATGGCCGAGGGGCCCCTGGACGTAGCTCACAGCACGCAGCCTCCAAGACCCAGACATGCCATCAAGAGCAGCCCCAATCTTCGCTCAGGCCCAGGCTCCGTCCATGCAGGTGTGACCTCCACAAGAGCTTAGGGCCAGCCTTGGGGCTGGCTGCTCATGCACAGCTATTGTGTTTCTCACTCTCTGAGACACGGGCCGAGCCACGTGAGCTACGCCAACCGTGTGTGACAGGAACTTCCCACAGCTGAGGAGCTGGGCAGGGGTCTCTTGGCCTGAGCACAGAGACAGGGAGCCTGCCCTCCCCAGGGTTTCTAACTGGGCCCTGGGAGGCGGGAAAGAACTGCGGACAGCCCACGCCAGGCTCAAAGCTAAAGAGAAAGAACAATGCGAGATTCCAAAAGCTGCTGATGGTGACAAACTCGTCACACTGACCCTGGACTGCTTCAACGATCTTGGGGTTGGGTCAGGAATGAGCTCAACAGGCGGAAGAATTTACGCTTTGCATGTGGAAGGACTAGCTCCAGACCCAGCATGGCACGGTCCACTGAGCACTGAGCTAGGAATGATCCCTGAGCACTGAGCTGAGAGCAACCCCTGAGCACTGTGGGTATGGCCTAAAACAAAACCCAAGAAGGCCAGGTGGAGATGGGGGGCAGGTGCTAGCGGCTGACCGTGGCTCAAACCTGGCCCCATATATAGTCCCCTAGGAATCATCCTGAGCACAGAGGCAGGAACAGCCCCTGAGTGTCCTGGGAGTGGCCCAAACCCCTCCCCCGCCACCAAAAGCTGAAAGAACCCAGT
The DNA here is from genome assembly GCA_021461705.1 of Cryptotis parvus. Taxonomy (NCBI): domain Eukaryota; kingdom Metazoa; phylum Chordata; class Mammalia; order Eulipotyphla; family Soricidae; genus Cryptotis; species Cryptotis parvus. The sequence goes on along the minus strand of JAJIBD010039299.1, from coordinate 103,210 downwards.
TCTCGTGTTGCACAGGAGCCGCCAGCCCCTCACCCTGATGTGGGAAGCGTTGATGTAGCCGGTGCTATTCTCCTTGAGGGCGCGAGGGCCACGCGGTTCTCCTCGTAGGGCAGCACCTCGCGGCCCGGCTGCGCCGGCGTTCTCCGGCAGGGTGGCGGTGCTGAAGTCGGCGCTGGCCTTCCTCTTGGGGACCTGCTCGTACTCTGCAAACACCAGCCCCTCCTCCAGCCGCTTCTTCAGGCTTCTGAACTGCAACAGAAATGAGGCTTCAGCTCCTGGGAGCCTTTGGCCACGGCACCCACCAGGCCGGGGACACAAACACGGCTCTGCTGGGGGTGTCCCTGCTGAGGGACCCGCTGCCCACTCGCAGCCGAGCCAACCCGACACAGCTCAAGTATCTACATTCTGGGCCCAGGTGCCGAGTCCTGGCTGGCAGACGGAGGGTCTCCACCAGCCCACCTTCCTCTCCAGTGGCACAGCTGCCATGGACAGTGGCTGTCACGGTCAGCGCCCACAGCTCAAAGGACTAAACTGCTTCCGCCCCACTGCCATGCTCAGACTCGTCATTGCGACACTATGGGCCAGACTGACCTACAGATGATGGACAGACCCACCGAAACTCCCTCTGGTCCTCCCAGGCCACTCCGGGTAATACTTCCGTTTCGCCCAGAGTCCGCCAGGCCTCCCCCGCAGCCCAGGGTCTGTCACTGATCATGGCAGCCGTGATGGACGCCGCCACCCACGGGCTCCTGATCTGTTTCTGGGCCTCATGGCAGACATCGAAGGACCCCCTTTTCCAGGAAGAAAAACCCACACCCGAGCGGGCAGGGCGGCTCTCTGTGCTCATGCCTCAGTTCTCACGCGCTCCAGCCTGGAAAGTTTGGCCATGGTGGGGCAGCCTGTTGGAGACCCCTTGATGAGCTTCTCCTGGCCTCACCTCGGCCCCGTGCCCCTGTCCTGCCGCTTGATGCTCTGGTCTCATGTCCTCGAGGAACATGGATGTGCTTCTCCTGTGGCCACAGGCAATATGCTGGCAGCTGCGGGAGGCCCGCTGTCTGACACAGAGGCTAGGGAAATGGCCCCTCCAAAGAGAGGGGCAACGTGAAGCCACTGACCCCTCCGCTTCCTCCACTAGCCTGAAACCAGCGGGAACAGGCCCAGAAATTGGGGTGAACCTCACTGATGTGGCCGAGCCAGACACGGGGAGTGGAGATGACTGAACTCAGAGGTGGGGAGTGCAGGGGACCGTGGCACCATGAGACCCGGTACAGAATCATCTGGGCCCCTCGGACTAAGGGCCGTGTGTCTGCTCTTACCCTCTCGTCCATGGGCACCATGGGCATTGCCTCTGCAGTCCTCACGCCCGGGCCACGGGCCACCGACAGTCCGTTGAGCGCTGCCAGCATCAGCGGCCGCTTCTGTGCCTCCAGACCTGCCAGCTTCTGCTTCTCGAGATTCTTGGGGGCAAGCAAAGGCACGTTCCTATTGTTGGCACTACCAAGGGTGGCTGGAATGTGTGTTAATCTCCCCAAATCTCCAGTCCCCGGCCAAGGAATGCAGACGAGCGAGCAATGTCAGTGGGAGAAGGCAAACACAGCCGCCCCACCCACCCTGCCCGCCAGCAGCCGGCCTCTGCCCACAGGATGCTGGGCCCTTGGCATGGAGCAATGGGGGCATGAATGCACACATGTGTGATGCTGGGTGCGTGGGTGAGGGGATGCATAGGTACATGGGGACACAGGTGTGTGGATGATGAGTGCATGGATACTCGGAGTGAGTACATGGATGTGTGAGTGCCTGTGTGTATGCACAAGTTGTGGTGCACAGGTGGAGAGTAAACCGCGGCTCCCTGTGAGTGCCCCAGCCGCAGGTTCACAGCCAAATGGTGTGTGGGCCGGGGCTAAGGAGGGAGAGGGTTGAAGGCAGGTCGAGGGGAGAGAGTCCCCAACAATCGGATTCAGAACCAGCAAACTCTAAGTGCAAGGCTCTTGGTCACCTAAGGAGGGTGGAGGGAAGGAGGGAGGGAGGGACAGGAGCAGCGCCTGGGAGAATTTGCTCTCATCTGACTGGGAAACTGCTTCCCTCTTTCAGACGTAGGAACAAAATACCAAGAGAGAAAAACGAGCTTCTCTTCCTGAGGCAAGACTCATGGCCAGCACATGGCCCAAGAGCAGTGGCCACCCACTCCGGTTCGAGCAATCAAGGCGCCGGGAGTGTTTTGGGCTGCCTAGGAGGGTGTCCGGTGCTGAGAGGGACGAGTCTCAGGGAGGCTGTCCAAAAGAGCCCTAGAAGGGTTCAGATGCGCCTGACCATCACATCCCACCTGGCCTCACCCCTGACCATCACATCCCGCCTGGGCTCACCCACCCTGACCATCAGTTCCTGCCCGGGCTCACCCCTGACCATCAGTTCCCGCTCCACAATACTGTCCTCCAGCGAGAACATCTCAGACACCGGCCGCTCCTTCACTGGCTCCTTCTTCACCCGCCTCCTTCACGCTGCTCAGGTCCGGCTCCGAGATGGAAGGGCCCAGGGAGGGGCCACTGCCGACGGCCACCGGGTCAGCCCGGATGGCTACACCGGGGCCTTGGCGGGTCCGTGCCGCAGTGCCCGCGCCCGGGTGGCAGCAGGCGGCAGGCAGAGCCCCGGGTCCTGCCGCAGGGCCCCATTGCTCACACTCATGCGGGGTCCCGGGTACTCGGGGCGGCTTGTCGGGGATGCGGGCCAGGGCGGCCTGCAGCTGGGCGCTAGCCCATCTTCTCCCGCAGCGCCATGTGGGGTGCAGCCGTGGACATAGCGCCCTCCCGCTGCTCCTCCTCATCCTCGTCGTCACTGCTGTGAATGAGCATGGTGGCATCCGAGAGCGTTTTCTGGTGCTGGAAGCGGGCTGCCAGGGGCCCTCGCGGGCGCCTGCTCCCGGAGCATGTTGCTATGTCGGGCCAGCGGCATGTGCAGGGGCTTGAAGGCATCCACGCCCGGAGCACAGAGCCCGCCTGCAGGCTGTGGCGCTTGGCGGCCGACAGGGGTGCGCTCACCTCCTGCAGCGACTGGTGCACCACGGGGCAGCTGTCCTCCTGGAACGTCTTTACCGACAGCTGAACCTTGCGCTCACCAGGTCCGGGCTGCTCCCGCTGACGTAGCGCTGGTGGCGGTGGCTGGCCAGGTCGGGGTGCTGGTGGCTGGCGCGGCTGGGGGTACACTGGTGGCGGCCGGAAGAGAGAACATTTGAGTGCCTGGACTGGGGTATAGCCGGGCAGGGCCTGTCGCTGCACGCTGGCCAGCCCGGGGTGCTGACCGTGTGCGCGATGGCACTGCTCCCTGGCTGGCTGGGCACTGCAGCTGCGTGTCGAGGGTTGCTGGGGGCACCCGCCCCATCCGCCAGTGTCCGTAGCCGCCCGGCGGGCCGTAGGGCATCTCCGGCTGACTGTACACCAGCTCCTCGGGCCGGCTGTAGGCGTGTGCGTGGATGAGGCTGTGCAGACTCTGGCTCTGGCCGTCGGGTCTCGGTGCGCCCGTTTCAGCTGCCGCATCACCGTCTCATAGTCGGGGTGGGCCGGTACGAGGGTACAATGATGGCACTGTGGCGGTGGCTAGGGGACGCAGTCAGCACCCAGGGGGTCGCTGCCTGGGATGCTGAGGCTGGACGACAGGGGCGAGGCTTGCATGAAGCTCTGGGAGCAACTGAGCGAGTTCACGCTGCACAAGCTGCCGTTGGCCACAGGGCCGCCGAGGTAGCTCAGGTCCAGGCTGTTGTGGGAGGCATAATACAGGGCATCCTCGGGTCCGGGGAAGATGCTGTCTGCAACGAGGCCACAAGCCACCTGAGCCACTGTCCGGGGTTGCATGCGTACACACACACACACACACACACACACACACACACACACACACACTACACACACACACACACACACATACACACACACACACGCTGCAAGACGCACGCACATATACTCACAAGCACACATGCATACTCACACAAGCACACATGTATACTCACATATAAGCACAGTACACATATGCACATGTGTACTCACATGCATGCACGCACATACACACAGACACACATTCACAAACATACATAGTATAACATACACAGACACACACAGACACAGTCACACAGACACACACATACACACAGGCACACACAGCAGTGACAGAGTGTGTCCAGGGCCCCTCTACCTTCCGTTCTCAGGAAGCTACCCTGGCTCCGCCTCTCAAACACTCAGGCCCTGGGACCAGCCAGCAGAGGCAGAGGCAGGAGCACCCTACCCAGAGCCTCCTCCAGGAGCCCAGAGAATGCATTTTTGTTTTAATGTTATTTGCTTTTTTTGCAGCCTACAGCTTCCCCCTCACCAAGAGGGACTAACAGTCTCAGCTCAGGCAAGCGACAGGAGACACAAAATCTGGGAAGGAAAAGGCAGGCGAGAGACACGCATGAGAGGTAGGAAAATGCATGGGGTCCAGGCGCTGGTCCTGCTCCCTCTTAGTGGCCACTGGGCATCATTGGGCAGAAGTGACGTTCACAGCCAGAGCCCAGGTCCTGCCCCCTGCCAACCCCTGCGGCTCGCAGGTTCCGGAGCTCCTGCTGGCACAGACGTCCAGGCTTCCTGGGAGGCAGCAAGGGGCCCAGGCCACGCTGAGAGCAAGAGCGAGAACCCAAGCGGTGCTCAGAGGCCTGGGACACAGCTGCTAGTCTCTGTTCCCACTCTGGGCCTCTTTGTGGCTGCTGGAGGTCCCAAGGGCTGCCCTTGTGACACTGGAGCATGCATGAACCTTAACGCCACGCCCTTGCAGCCCCAGCAGACCCTCCTCCAGTGGGTCCCACTTGTCTTTCATGGCTGCTGGACGCAAATGGCCACACGGGCCACACCCGCACCCTCTGCTGAGGACACAAGAGGCTCCTGGGCAGCCGGAAGCATCTGTTCCCTTTGGGCTTCCTCGGTGGGCACCGCTGGGTTATGGGGTAATCTGGCCTCCATCGGGACCTGGTCCAGGTGCTCCTCACTGCCTGCTCCCCCACCCAGGACCCTCTAGGGCCTGCCCTGTGGGGTGGGGACAGTGTGGGGTGCCACCTGGGCCGAAGCAGGTGTGTCCCCCACCAAGGGAACGCCCTGTCATCCCTCAGGAAGCCTCCTCTGCTGCCCTGGGTTACCTTGGGAGGTGTGACTCTCCGGACAGTGCTCTCCGTACTGGGCATGTACAGGCGGCAGGATGTAGGGCTGCTGTCGCGGCTGGAACAGAGAGAGAGGTGTGGCTGGGCACCCCCAGGACACACGCGTCCCCCTCGCCATTCTGACCCTGCATCTCTCGACAGCTGGACGTGGGGTCAGGCAGGCAAAATCGAACGGGCTGGTCCCAGGGACAGGGGAGGGGTTGTTGTGTCCAAGGGGCAGAGGGAGGGGCACCATGCCCACCGCTGGCCTCCATTATGGTCTGTTCACCCCCTATACAGGCAGGGCGATAGCGTAGCAGGGAGGGCATTTGCCTTGCATGAGTCTGACCTGGTTCGATCCCTGGCATCCCATATGGTCCAGCTAGGAATAATTCCTGAGTGCAGAGCCAGGAGTAAGTCCTGAGCATCGCTAAGTGTGGCGCAAGAACAAAATAAAACAAAAATTGGGGCGGGAGTGATGGCCCAGCGGGTAGGACGCTTGCCTTGCACGCAACCGGCCCTTGCTGGCCCGGGTTCGATCTCTGGCATCCCATATGGTCCCCCGAGCACCGCCGGGAGAAATTCTTGAGTGCAGAACCAGGAGAAACCCTGAGCATTGCTGGGTGTGACCCAAAAAAGCAATAACAAACAAACAAACAAAATAAAACAAAAATTCAAACAGGTTTAAAAAGGTGATTCAACTGACTTGGATTTATCCAGAGCGATAGGGGAGGGCGTTTGCCTTGCACACAGCTGACCCATGTTTGATTCCTGGCATCCCATACGGTCCCCCCTGAGCTCTGCCAGATGTAACTCCTGACTGCAGAGCCAGGAGTAACCCCCTGAGCATTGCAGGTGTGGCCCACAATCAACAAACACGGTCTGTCCCCCAGTGAGGGCAAAGCTCCAGGGCTGAGTGTTGCCCAGTGCCCGCCTCCAAGAAGGTGGAAAAGATGACGCTGAAGATCCCCTGTCGCATATGGAGGCTGGCCTTAGCGTCTCTGGTCACACCTAGTGGTGATCCCAGCAGAATCCTGGCAGTGCTCAGGGGACTGTGTGGGATGCTGGGGTCGGGATAGCAAGCCCCCACCTGCTGAGCCATCTCGCCGCTGCCCGCCCCGTCCCCCCGCCTCGCTATCCTCGTTTGTATAAATCACCCTGAGCCAATATGAAGAATCCTTGAGAGAAAGAAAGCGCCCTGCAGGCAGCCCCCAGCCTCTCCCTGAGTAAATCTCCACAGCAGCTCAGGCCAATTGTGTCCAAGATGGCCAGCAAGGGGCAACGCCATCCCTCCACCCTAACCACACGGAGATGGTGGCCCCAGATTCTGTCGGCTGTGACGGGAGAAGCCGTGGCTCGGCCGTCCCATTGCTCCTGACACCACTGGACCCACACGGTCCTTTTGCTATGTCACATTCGGGCGTGAGCCATGATGGCCGCTCACTAGCATTAACGCCGCCCAACGTGTCTACGGCAATGACCCAAAAATACCTGGAGCTGGTGACCAAGGAGGCGGCCACATGCCACCATAAGAAACAGGAAGCACGGAGGGGTCGGGGGCACAGCTCAGGGTAGGCCTTGGGGGCTCAGGCCCCTCCGCCCTGCTTGGGGGAGGAGGACAAGCAGGGAGACGGGTGTCAGCATGGACATGGAGGACGTGTTATGCTGGGACGTACCAGCGAGGAGCGGCTCCAGGTGGGCTGCCTTCGGATGGGGGCGGAGAGCTGGACGGCCTACGAGACACGGGGACAAAGGGTCAGCGTTGCCAGGGCCCGAGGGGGACAGGCCACCCCTGAGCTGACTGCTTGGTGGCACCAAGGAGGGAGCCCCATTTGGGGGTTGGGATTGTTGAGGTGTCAGACATGGAACCTGGGGCATCAGGCGTGTGGGACCCCTGCCTTGCTCGACCCCTTCCAAGTCTCAATATTGGTCAGAAATTCAGTTTCCTGGGTAAGGCTCAAACATGAGAGACAGAGACCCTGCAAAATTCGGGGCCATAGTAGCCCCTTCAGGCTACCTGTGCTGCCCGCCCGGCATGGATGACAAAGCTCTAACAGCTGCCTCAGGTGCCGCTTATTAACATGAGGGTTCCCGTCATTGGCGTTGCTGAGATGCAGGGGTCAGGGTGCCTGTGCGGGGCCCAGGGGAGACTAGGTGCCTGTACGGGGCCCAGGGAGACTGGTTGCTCTGTACGGGACCCAGGGTAAGGGCTGGGTGACTGCATGGGGCCTGGGGGAGGCTGGTTGCCCTGTACAGTACCCCTGGGAGGCTGAGTGCCCTGTACAGGGCCCAGGGAAGGCTGGGTGTCTGTAAGGGGCTCGGGAAGCTGGGTGCCTGTAACGGGGCTGGGGGAGGCTGGTTGCCCTGAACAGGATCAGTGGGAGGCTGGGTGCACTGTACGGGGCACAGGGAAAGCTGGTCTTCCAGTATGGGGCCCGGGGAGGCTGGGTGCCCTGTTTGGGCATCACTTACTCAGTGCAGATCTTGTTCTGTTTGTAAAACTTGTGCCTGGTAGCGAACAAGCGTGAGATGTACTTGGCATTTTCAATGTCATCCTGGGAAGGACAGGAAGGACAAACGGACATGAGAGCAGATGCAAATGTCTGCATGGCTCAGGGTGCAAAAGATGGCTGCCCAACCCCCCCACCCAGCCTGGAACAGACCAACATGCGACAAGGTACCCCGAGAGCCCATGGGGCCAGGTGGGGGTTCAGGTCCCACCAAGGGCTGGTCAGGAATCTCCATAGAATTCCAAATGCTTCCACAGGAAACACGGGGTCAGACATGGCAGCTGGATGAGGGACGGCTGGTCCCTGGGGCAGTTTCCACACCCCCAGTTACATCCACTGAGCAAGAGCCTCTCAGGAGACTGAGCCCAGCCAGGCCAGCGGCAGCAAACAACCCCAGCCCGCTGTAGACTCGGGCCCGCTGAGCCCCGTCCCCAAGGCTGGCAGGTGGACAAATCAGATGTGCGTGGACATGCGTGGCAGCTGGGCGAGCTGGATGTGCGTGGACATGGTGTGACTTACGGTGTGGAAGAGAGCGGTCTCCTCCTTGTGGACCAGCTCGGCCAGGATCGTGGACTTGTTGTGGCTGATGTTCCCGATGTCGCTCCACCTAGCCCGGAAGGGGACTGTTGTGGGTGGCCGTGGACCCCGGGGCAGGTCACAGCAGCATAGACACCCGATCCTCCCCTCAGAGCAGGAAGAGGTCGCCCCGCCACCCCTGGGGCACTTCCCAAAGCCAGGATTTGACCTCTGAGGCCCCAGCACTTAAGGATCCCTCAAGAGCCTTCCTGGGAAAGTGAGCTCCCAGGGTGCACCTGGGACCCCATCAGGGCCTGCAGTACAATGGGGGCAGACCCAGCGGGTGGGCATTGACCTTGCATGCAGCTGGACTAGGTTCGATCCTGGCTTCCATACAGTTCCCTGAGCACAGTCAGGAGTAATTCCTGAGTGCAGAGCCAGGAATAACCCATGAGCATAGCCAGATGTGACCTCCAAAACAAGTCAAAAACAAAGACAAGAGATGGGAAAGGAGACACTTCTCCCCATGAAACAGCTTCAGTCAGGAAAGGCTCCCCCTGCGACCCTCACCCATCTCTGTGCCTCCAGGGGTGGGGACCCACCTGTGTATAGGGAGGAGGGTGTTGCCTACCTGTATACTAGCACCTGTCGCCCCACGCGGCTCCGCACAAACACCCCCATGAAGAAGACTCCCAGGTGCACACTGCTCCCCTGATTGTCCTGTGGGGAGAGGGGCTGAGCGGACGGGACCTCCTGCCCCCGTTAACGGAGACATGACTGGGCAGACGGTGCCCACCGCCTCAACTCTACATGCTGCTTCTCTGCTGGCCGGAGCGAGCCACTGGCCCCCTCGAGGGAGCAGCCCTCCCAGGGTCGCAGCATCTTTATTTTAACCTTGGTTTGGGTTTGGGTTTGTCTCTGCTTTGGGCCACACCTGGCTGTGCTCAGGGCTCACTCCCTGCTCTGCACTCAGCGGTCCTTCCTGGTAGTGACTAGGGGACCCTATGGGGTGTTGGCCTATAGCTGAGCTAACGATGTGATAGGTGGCCTTTTAGTGAGGCGGGGGACCCCTGGGTTCTTCACACCTCAGCATGCCCCTGACCAGACGATGCAGTGTCCACTGGACACACCCAAGGGGGACTCCAGGCCTCTGTGCCGAAGAAGTACTGCACTGCCCACCGGCAGTGGTGCCATGAGGCAGAGAGTGAGGCCTGGGCATGGCTGACACCCACTGACCCCAGCTCAGTGGCCACACCCAGAGAAACATCCACTGGGCAAGCAGTGCCCATGGCCCCAGGGCTTCCCAGACCCCCTCCAGCCAGGAGACGAGAAGGCAGGGCCCTGGGCATTGGTGGCCAGTACCTTCACAGGAAAGACTTCCTGTCCGAATCCATCCAGTCGCTCCACCTCGTTAATATACATCAGCTCTGCTTCCGGAAGGATCCCACTGGTCAAAGGGCAGCACAGGGGAACGATTCTGCATGGCTGGGCTGGATGGGGACCCCTGCCCGCACCTCACATGGGAGAGGAGGGAGAGGTGGGAGGACTGGGGAGAAGGGGGAGGAAAGAAAGGGAAAGGAAGGAGGATGAGGGAAATATAGGGAGAGGAGGAAGGAGAGGAAGGAGGGGGCAAGGGGAGGGAGGAGGGGAGCAAGACAACACTCCAACACTCTAATCCCCACAGCAGGGCAGAGGCAGGAGAGGCCACAGTGCAGTGCCCAGGGCTGTCACCTGTGAGCTTTGTGCTCTCGGGCCACCTTCTGGGTCAGCTCGTCCAGAACAGCCTCGTCCAGGGCCAGATCCTGCAGGCAGAGCCACCGGGCGGGTGGGCTGTGGTGTGTGCGGGCTCTGTCCCCCAAACCCTGCTTCTGCCCGCACGGACTCAGACTCTGGTGTCAGGAGCGTGTCCTGCAGCCCAGGGATCCCCTAAACAGGCCAGGTGGACCCCCGCTCCCTAGGGCCAGAGCGCCAGGACGGGGCGAGGTGTTTGCCTCATACACATCCGATCTGGGCACAGTCCCAGACACCACCAGGAGCGATCCCTGGCAGAGTTGGGAGTCAGCCCTGAACATCACTGAGGCCCCAAAGCTACAGAGTGCAGATGTCCCGGCTCTGCCCCCGCGTCCCCGCGCAGACACAAGCTCTGCCCCCTGCACGGACAGTACCCAGGAGTCCCTGCACCCCCTGCCATTCAGGGAGCCCCTTGCAGCCGCCCCACTCCCGGGAGTGCCGTGGCCAACCACCTCCAGCACATGGGCTGGCTCCCAGCCTCTCTGCCCTCTGCCAGCCAGCCCCCACCCTTCCTGGACTGGCGCCCACGCAGTCCCACGCACCCTACGCCACTTGGCTCTCCACTTCTGACTCTACAGATTTCCTGTTTACCCGCCCTCCCTGCCAGGGCCCCGGGCACAGCCACTGTGAGTTTCTGTCTATCTCCTTCCCGGGATTCACAGCCTCTGACAGCAGACAGAAAGTGGCAATGAATGAGGTGGTCATGATTTCTCCACCGAAGGTAGAAGGGGGCCTTGTGCGAGACCCTCCCCAAAGTGGCTTTTTGTAGGCTCTAAACTTTCCTATTAAGATTCTTCTTTGCCCTGAAGCTGACGAAACACCCATTGCAGGCTCTCCCAGCAACAGCGGCTCCCTGGGAGCCACCCAGCCCATCAGCCACTGAGGAGGCAGGAACCAGCTCGGGTCAGCAGTGCAGGGAGCACAGTGGGACAGGAAAGGGCGGGAGTGGCTGGCAGCCTGGGGCCCTGCCCGGAGGGGGTTTCTCAAGGAGACCTAAGCGGAAGGTCCTGAGTCACGCAGGCAGAGGTGCAGAGTGGAGGTGGGAGGGTTTGCAGGGGGTGTCTCCTAGAGGGACCCTGACAGTTTCTCCCCAGGAATGCCTGTGTTTGGATTCCCGAGACGTGACTCCTGAACAAGCCAGGACTGTCCTGCCAGCCAGCCACTTACCATGGGAAACAGCACATACTGCGCAGGAAGTCTGGGGAGTCAAACTGGTGATAGTCTCCGAAATCCGCTGGGGAGAGAGGACAGAGCTGGTGAGGGGGGCAGAGCAGGACAGAGCTGGTGACGGGGCCGAGCTGGTGACTGGTGCACAGCAGGGCAGAGCTGCATCTGTGGGCCCTTCCCTCGTTCTTTCATTTTTGCACAATTTCCTTTTGGGGGACCACACTCAGCTGTGCTCAGGGCTAATTTCTGGCTCTGAGCTCAGGGGTCACTCCTGAAAGGTTGGAGGGGTTATATGGGATGCCAGGGTTCAGTACTTGGGTCGGCCACACAAGGTAAGCGCCCTCCCCGCTGTGCTATTTCTCCGGCCCCACAAAACAGCTTCTTTACAAGAGACATAGGCTCATGTCCTTCCCCACACGGCATCCCCCAGAATCTGAGCCCTCTGGGGCACTGGGCCATCCCCCGTCCCGAGGTCAGGGGGCACATGAGCCTGCACAGTCTCCCCTCTGCCCGCCTCCCCTGCCCAGGTGACAAGATGCTGATATCGGTGCCACGCTACCAGGGGCAGACATGGGTGCCCACTCCTGCTCTGAGCCCAGCGGGCTCACAGACGGCATTAACAATTTCAAAGAAAAGATGACTGGCAGAGAAACATCTCTAACAAAATGACAAAGTGACAGTATCTGCACTGCCCGGTCACCGAAGGCAGCAAAGGGAACCGTGTAGCTGAAGGGGAGGTGACTCGGCACAGCCACGGCGAGGACACAGCTGGCTGAGCGGCTGCTTTCACGGGGAGGCCTGAAGTCTCAAGTTCCCCTGAGGACTACCAGGCTCGGCCCCTGAGCACCCCGTGGTGTAGGAAAAAAAATCTCTGCATTTGTCACAGGGGACTGGGAGAGAGGTTATGGCGGGCCCGGCACATGCCAGTCGGGGTTCGATTCTCTACTGTCCCCAGCATCAGGTCTAGCCTGGGAGCTCTGGTCACCCCATCATACAGGGCCCTGGTCACCCCGCAGGAGCAGCTCACATCCTGTGTCAGCATCTAACCACAGGCCAAGTTGGCCAAGAATCGCCAGCAGGGACCCCCCAGACTCCCAGACACCCCCACCTCCTCTGTAAGTTACAGAAGCACCAGCGAGAGGGAGCAGCGCTGAGCCTTGTGGACGCAGTCAATGGCAGCTCAGGGCAGACGGGGTGAAGCGAGGCTCCAGGGCTTACGGGTCATCTAGCAGGAGCGTCCTGCGGTTCCTGCTGACCATGCAGGGACAAAGGGGACTCTAGTGCTGCTGACCAGGCTGAGGCTGAGTACGGCCACTGTGGGCAGTGAGGTGGAGTGCAACCCCTGCGAGGCAGAGCCCTGAGCATGGGCAGTTCGCACCCGACTGAGTCCCACTCTGCACGGCTGGTGCTCTCGGGGCTGACTCCTGACCCTTTGCTCAGGGATCATTCCTGGCGGTGCTTGGGGGCTCTACAGAGTGCCGGGGACCAGCCAAGGTAGGCTATGGGCAAGACCCCCGCGCTCTGCTGTGGTGAAATGGGGCAGGGGCTCGAGCCTATCGAGGTCTTGACATCAAGCTCTCTCCCCCCATCCTGCCCAGCTGGGAGCAGGCGCAAGGGCATGGGTGGTGATCCCCTTACCTTGCACGGCGAGACCGCCAGCCTAATCGCCTGGTCCAGAGAGCACCGCAGCCGGCCCTCCAGCACGTCCTTCTTGGCCTGCAGGTAATACTGATACCTGTGTGGGCAGAGGGCACAGTGAGGCATTAGAGACACAACCACCCTAGCACAGCAAGTAGGGTATTTTCCTTGCATGTAGCTGACCTCTGCATCCCATAGGGTCCCTGAGAGCCACCAGGAGTAATTCCTGAGTCAGAGCCAGGAGGAATCCCTGAGCATCACTGGGGTGATCCAAAAAAGCAAGAAGAAAAAGAAACACAACCACCTTCCCTGAGCCTGGGCGCTGTGCAGGGACACCTCTGGGGAAGTCCTGGGCAATGTTCACTTCCGCTCCGCCCCTGCAGCATTTTCTGAGCACCCAATTCCTTGCCAGCGGGACCGGCTTTGGCAGGGAGATCAGGTCTTCAGGACAGGCCAAGAGTTTGGGAAAGGCCATAGCCCACCCGGACAGCCCCCAACAGGCCCCACAGGGAAGAGAAAACAAGCTCTGCAAGCATGCCGTGTTCCTGTAAATGCCAAACCCCACCTGGGGAGGCCCCCCGAGACCCCATCACTGGACGTCCTGCTGAAGGCAAACAGCTTTTGCAGGTTCAGGATCACCCCGAGTGTAAGTCACAGAATCCGACTGAATGGAGGCTGGGGGTGAACCCCAAACGGAGTGTCCGAGGAGCTACAAGTGTCTGCTCGCAGCACCCACCACACCGGACCCGATTCTCAGGGGGCGGGACAATGTGTCGTTTGCTTGTCTCTCCAGCGCAGACATACGCTTGGAACTAAACACCGCGGCCACCTCCTGCTCCAGGAATCCACTTCCTCTGGCAGAATCAAATATTAGCCCTTCTCCACAAGTTCCACCAGCAATCCAGGCGGGCGCTGACCCTCTGCTGCTGGTCACTGTGGCAGCTTTTACTTGAACATGAGAACAGAGCACAGGAGGAAGACCCGGAGCTGCTCCTGGAAGGTGGCACAGGGTGGGGGGTTCCCGGTCGCGACCCGACCTCAGGGACCATTCTGGGAAGAAGCAGCACCTGCCGATACTGGGCCTGCTGCAGTCGCTTACACCTGTAGCAGCTAAGCTGTGGTCTCTGCAGTGGGAAGGACAGACAGACAGAACCGCATTCTGCAGGGGGAAGGACAGACAGACAGACCCCAGTGCACAGCACGGGCTGTTCCAAGCATTGCTCAATTCCAAGCATTATTGTCTCCTTGCTCTAGTTTAGAAAGCGCCATCCATCTCCCTATTTTACCAGCGTCTCTGCCGGCCACCATGAGGGTGCAGGCTGTGGCCCCATGTCCACTGGAGGCCAGAGAAGGTGTGCACAGTGACCAGAAACAATCCAGATGCCCAGCACAGGTGGATGGTCAGAGAAGCTGTGTTTTGGGGCCTGAAGAAAGAGCAGCGGGTAAACCGGTTGCCCGATACACGGCTTGATGCTCTGGTTGATACCTGCCACTGCTGATGGCCCCCATGCCTGAGCACGGCTAAAAGTAAACCCTCTGCACGGAGCCGGGCCGCACCTCCCAAAGGAAATGAAATGCACCTGGGCTTAGTCCCAGCCCTACACAACACCCCTAACGTTCAGAATCATTGCTCAGGTATTTCGAGTCCACTCCACAGCGCTGGGCTGAGGCTCAATTTATGGGTGAAACCAATGGATCCCCAATGGCCAGCACCCCCATTCACCCAAGCCGGGAACACATGGGAACAGCCTAGGGGAACAGTGGGGGTCTTGCACAAGAGGCCTTGAAGTGAATAGAGTGATTCTGACTCCTTGGAGGCTCCGGGAGAAAACAGGAGCCAAAACGCGGTTGATAGTGTGTTTGCATTTCACATGCCCTGTGATGCAGGTTCGGTTCAGGGAACGAATTCTGGGAACGCAGAATTCCCGAGAACCCGCCACACCCTAGCACAGCTTCAGGGAAAGAAGTAAAACCAAAAACAAAAACCATGCCTCATGCCAGGAAAGCATTTGCCAACTTTCCCAAGAGAGCCTCTCTGGAAACCTGGGCTCAGAAGGATAAACTTTCAGTCCCTTTATATCCCAAGACCTGGGGGTGGTCACACACACACACACAGAGAGAGACACACACAGACATACACACACACACACACACACACACACACACACCACGATGCACGAACCCTGGAGGTGACTGGGAAACGCAAAATCCCCTTCTCAAAGTTGTCCTGCTACTTCACACCTGCAGAAAGGATGGAGGTGTTGCTTTGCGTTGAAGGCTGAAACCAAGAAGGCTTCAGGATCATCAGGGATGCCAGAAAGCAGTGCCCGGAGTACTCGGTGACTGTTAATAAAAATATCTAGAATATCCCCAGTCAAGCATAAGGAAACTAGCCACTCTCCGGGGCTTCCTTCTCCCCCAGGCTAGTAAAGGGAAAGTTTGCCTTTTGATCTCAAATGCTGTTGCAGGCACAGAGCACACAGCAGGCAGCCCTGGTGAGGCATCGGAGTCTTTCCAAAGGAGAGGCAAAGGGCTGGGGCAGCAGGTCGTTGGCCTTGCCCATGGGGTTGATAGTCCCTGAGTCCAGCAGGAGCCACCCCAAATGAGCAGCGAGGCCAGGAGGAAGGTGGCTGTGCCCCAACTCCAAGACAGGAGCCGCTGGCCCTGGTCTCCCCACATGCTGAGCCGCCGGCCCTGGTCTCCCGCATGCTGAGCCGGCCCGCCCTGCTCTCCCACTGCCTGGCTGTTCTGTCTCATTCCTTTTCCTTTTCTTGGAGCTTGGGCTACACCGGCAGTGCTCAGGGCTGACTCCTGCAGGATTTGGGGTATCCCTTAGGGTGCTGGGGCTGAAGTGCCTTACTGCTGTTCTAGATCTCATTCTCTGTTTTCCCCACTGGGTAACACCCTCCACTATTTGGGAGGGGCTGTGTGGTGTCGGGATCAGACTCGGGGTTTGCACATGCAAAGCTGGACTCAGCCACTCCGTCCTCCGGACCCTCCTCCCTCTCTTGTGTTCCGTCAGGAGGAAAGTGTCCAGGGTGCAGTTCCTGAGCCGCACCCTCCCACCGAGGTGACCCCAACTCCCCACCATGTCCCCAGGCCCGTCTGTGGGTTCTCCTTCCTGATGCCTCCCAGCCCCTCACTCGGTGCCTCAGTGCTTGACTTCAGGCCCATGTCGCTTCTCTCGCTGTTTCTTGACATCCACATAGGAGCGGCATGAGTCGGGTGTCATCATTTTCTTCCTCAGTTTCCACCAATGCTGTTGCCCGAGGCCAAATTTGCCTCTTTCCTCTGGGCTGACCCAGCTGAGGATGCCACAGTGCCAGACAAGGGCTGGTTCCTTTCCGTGCTCTTCATGGTAAGACCTCATGAGCCCTCATAGCGGTGTAGGAGTCTGAGTCACTTTCTATTGTTTGTTTTGGGGTCATACACCCAGCGGTGCTTGGGGGCTTGTTCTTGGTTCTGGGGTCACTCCCAGCAATGCTCAGGGCTCACTAGTGGTTATGTTCAGGGTCACTCCTAGAAATGCTCAGGGTCACTCCCAGCACTGCTCAGGGTCACTCCCAGCACTGCTCAGGGCCCATACATAACGCTGGTGCTCAAACTGGACCCAGCTGTGTGCCCAGCCGAGCCTTGCCCATCATCTCCAGCCCCCAACAGTTTCTTGAACCTTTGCAAATCAGTGCTCGTGAGTTCTTGCAACAAATGCCACAGAGTGGAACACTTGGCTCTAAGCACACCCTTCACCAGTGTTCTAGACATCTCCATCTTGTTCTCCACAGCGGCAGTACCGGGTGACATTTGCACCACAGTGAAGGGAGGTTCCTTCCCACAGCATCTCACCACACTGATGTCGGGTTCTGGGCACTGAGCCTCCCTCTGGCCACTGTCTGCAGCCCCTCTCCTGGGGAGTTGGGCCAAGAGATGGTTTGTTTGGTCACTGTTGCTCTGAAGACCGGACCCAAAGCGCTTTTCTTCACTCAAAAATGCCTTTTACAAGGAGCATCAGAAGTTTCTATAAGCTCTGCGCATAGCATCCAGAGCCTCACAAGCTGCTGGGGAGGCTGGAACTGCGGCTCGCGCCGGGCCTAGCTAACCATGGACCCCCGAGGAGGGCAGATGGGTTTTGGGAGTGGGCCCATTGCCTCTGGGGGTCCCGAAAGCAGCCAGATGAGACTCGCCCATCACACTAGCCACCATTTTCGCTATCCGACGCTGGGAAACTGCCTCACAACCAGATTAACAGAGCAAAACCAGTTCGAGCCCAGGTAGGCAGCTCCCAGAAGCGGGAATCACTGGGAATTTGTCAGATGGAGTCGGGTCGCCTCTTCCCCCTCCATTTTGTCGAGCCTGGTGGCCCCGCCCAGGAGCTGCCTGGGGGCCATCGGCCATAGCATCCAGAGCCTCACAAGCGGCTGGGGGAGGCTGGAACTCGGCTCGCGCTGGGCCCAGCTGACTATGGAGCCCCGAGGAGGGCAGATGGGTTTTGGGAGTGGGGCCCATCGCCTCTGGGGGTCCCGAAGCAGCCGGATGAGACTCGCCCATCATACTAGCCACCATTTTTACTGTCCGGACACTGGGAAACTGCCTCATGACCAGATTAATAGAGCAAAACCAGTTCGAGCAAGTGGCCGCGCGGGTCCACTAAAATAGTGAAACAGTGATGTCTTTTAATGCACTGCATTCCACGAAGAGCAGGAAAGTTTGGTGGGAAGGAGATATAAAGAAGGAAAGAAATGACATACAGAACCCGCCAAGTAGTTGAGGTGCGGGAGGGGGAGGGAGGTGGGGACATTGGTGATGGGAGATGGGATTGGGTGGAGGGATGCGTGTTGGAACACTGTAGAACCAAAACTCTACATGAGCATCTTTCTATTGTATGTCTAAAATGGTGTAATAATATTTGGGGGAAATAATAAAATTAAATTAAAAAAAAAAAGAAGTTTCTACAAGCTCTCAGCACCTGGATCCCCTCAGTGCGGTACAGGCCAGTGCGTTAGCTCCCCTTTCTGTAGCCGAAAGTGAAAACGTGCATGTGCCAGTTCTCTATGATTGGACCCCGGCACTCCCTAGGACCCCAGAGGACACGGACACACATTCCAGGCACTCCCAGGAAGTGCACTCAGCCGGCAGGCAGACAGACAGACCTGCTGCCTCCCTCCCGCCCCTCAGAGCCTGGAGAAGCAAATGGCCCAACAGGGGATAGGGGCAGGAACGTGTGTGGGCGACCAACATGCCCTTACAAGGGAAGTTCCTCCTGCCTGATCATATGAGCCTGTACGTGTGCCAGGAGCAACACACCCAGGCAGGGTCACACACACAACAGAAACACACACCCACATGTACCCACACACCACACACACACACACACCTGCACACAGACATACACACCACCTCACATACATACCAGCACACACACATACACGCACCTGCACAGACACACACACACCACCTCATATATACACTAGCATACACACACACACACACACACACACATTCCAAGTTCCCTGAATGGACCGGTCAGACTCTCAAGGCTGCAGCTGCTCCATGGTCCTGGATCTACCGAGACCCTTGTGGCTCTGGGGAGCAGGGCAGGAGGCCAGTGGTGGGGGGGTGGGAAGAATATCCGGGGCTGCAGAGATGCCCCCAGCAGAGACATGCCACAGCCTGGCCACACTCTTGGCCCCTGAACCTGCACTCAGCACTCAAGCTACAGGGCTCGTGTGTCTGGCCTGAGCAGCCGGCTCCCACCAGCCTGGGACTCAATCCAGGCAGATTCTCTAGGAAGAGCCACAGCCTTACTCCCCAGCCCAGCAAGGGGGAGAGCCAGTGACACCCCCCCATCCCACATTCTACTTTGGGGCCCAAGCACAGTAGGGAACAAAGCCAGGAAAACCCTCCCCGCCCCCATATCCCAGCCCCCAGAGGAGGTTTCAACCCTTGAGTGCGGCTTTGTGGCCACCACCAGAGAACCCCCGAGAAACAGAGGGGTGCCCAGAGACACGGCGACTGGCTACCCTGGAGTCCAGAGCTCGGGTTTCCGTTGTGGACTACTTGGGGCCGTTTCCCTTCACCCAGGGCACAGGAAGCCAGGACCAGGCCACAGACCTGGCCCATAGGAGCTCGAGCCGCCCCTGGGGCCATTGCTGCTGGGAAGTCAACCTTCTCCTCTCCAGGACCTGCAGGAACCCAGCAGGCATCAGCCATCACCAGGAGGGGGAGAAGCCAAGTGGCAAATCTCACGCCGCCAGCACGGTACCTTCTGCCAAGAGTGTGCATGAGACGGCTGAGTCCCGGAAGGCCCGCTCTGGCTTCTCCCAGAAGGTCCGTCTCTGGCTTCTTTCCAACCCTCTTGTTCTTAGTTAAAGGCTAAGCGGCCCCTGGCCTGCAAATTTTCTTTCCTCTGGGGTCTGAGCAATGCCCCTGCAGTGCTCAGGGACTCATCCAGGCCTGGTTTGCTCAGGACTGAACCCTGGCGGTGCCCAAGAGACCACACCTGGCACTGGGGATGTGAACTGGGCCAAGAGTCTTACTTCCTGCACCATCCCTCCAGCCCTTGATCGCTTTGGAGGGTCTTTTCTAACTGCACCTAACTCAAGGCCACCCCTGACTGTTCCCCCCCACCCCACACACAGGCTCCCGCCCCTGACACCCACAGCAACAGCTGGGACAACTCCCCACTCTCGCAGCTCAGAAGACCACTGGCCCACCATCGACTTGCTCCTTCTCATCCCGGACTGAGGATTTTGGGGAATAGCCTGAGAGCTTAAGGGAGTGGCTGCATCCTGCGGCCTCACACTGGCCCCATACCATGTTCGGGACAGAAGCTGTTACGACAGTAACCCAGGATGCCAGGACACGGGGTGGCTGCTCCCAGGAGGCCAGTGTAGATATTTGCACCATTCCTTATGGGTGCCAACGCTTCCCGCCGGAAGGCCTGGACCAAGACCCTAGGAGGCGGCCTGGTCACAAACACGCCAAACATGCTCAGCAAACAATGCATTCAGAACATCTCTCGCTAGGATCCCAAGCAACCCTGAGGGCCCATTGACCCCCGCGCTCTATAATCCAATTACTCACGCACGGGGTCAGTGGAGACAAAGGAGAGGTCAGCGGCCTTTGCCCGCATGCCTGTGTCTGGGTGAGATGCAATTATCATGGAACAATGAGGAGCTGTGACTGCAGCAACGTTCCCCCACAGATGCTCAGAGCCCTGGACGGAGGCGAATCATACCACGATGAGAATGCCACAAGGTCACCAGTGAGCCGATAATCACGTTACCGCAGACAAGACTGGCCACATCTAACTCCACTAAGTGATTCCTGGCCCCCGACAAATAGGGAAGCAGGTGAGGAAGACACAGTGTTTCCACATCTGTCTCCTCCAACCTCCCAGACCAGGACACATCCCGCCACTTGTCCTCCATGTCCCGCCTGATAGAGAATTCCATTGACACACAGGACGGAGCACCCAGTACTGGATCTCGGGTCCCAGACATGAATCTGTACAGGCAAGAGGGGTGATCCGAGAGGTGTGCTGGGGAGACAGGTGTAAACAATAGCCAGAGAGCTCCGCTTTTCAGCTTTTTAACTGACATGGGATGTTTCTGGCTGGTGTCTGGGGAGTCTGGGAACCAGCCAGGAAGAGACGAGCTGGGAGGAGATGCAGCAGCAAGACACCCACACCGTCACCCACCGCCACCACCCAGGACGCTGCTCTGGCTGGCAGCATCACATGCTGTTGCCTCGCCTCCCCACTGTCAGCTCACACTTCCCGGAACGTGGACAAAGCAGACAGCCCAGAGAAGGGCCAGCCTGGAGGACCCTCTGTTCTAAGCCCCTCGTGCTTCAGCTTTGTTCTGAGGAGAGTAGGAAACCCTTGGTGCTCAGGGGTGACTCCTGGTGGTGCTCAGGGCTCCCCGCAAGTGCCGGATTCAACCTGGCTCAACTGTGATGATACAAGCCAGTGTCTTGACCCTGGCACCGTCTCTGTCACCCCAACGCCTTCAGCTTCTAGAAGTAAACCTGAGCTGACAGTGACCCTGGAAACAGCGGGAAGGGCTCACGGCACCAGAACCCCACGTCAGGGCCCAGAGCACCACACTCCGCCTCCTTGTCATGACAGGAGGTGCTTATGCAGCATTTGCCAGACCCCAAGTTCACAGACGCTTACAGGCAGCAGCTCCTGTTTGGGGTGGCCACACCGCAAGGCCCAGTAGCTCTGCATTCCAGGGAACTTGCATGCAGCAGCTGCTCTGATCTGTGGGCCCGGAGTCACGGGTGTGCCCCAGGACCTCCCAGAGAGACAGACGCACCCTGGATCAGGATTTGCACCGAGATGGTGGGAGCATCCTGAGCTTGGTTTCCGGGAGCCTTGCGGGACTTTTCCTGCTGGAGAGATGGACCCAGGGGGAAGTGGGTGAGTTCTCAGCACAGACCCACTCCCGCTCCGCTCTCCTGCCTCACCAGTCTTGTTGGCTTCTCTGGGCACCTCCGCGCCGACTGCCCAGGCCGAGGAACACACACAGTCCGTCAGTGTTGTCCTCGAGGCTGAGAAAATGGCCCCTCTGGGTTTCCACTCACTGCTGGGCTCTGGGTCCTCCTGCTCCTCCCAACTCTGCAGGAGGATCATCACGCTTCCACCCCGCTCGGCTCCATGGTTCTCTTATGCAGAGACAGAGGCCAAACGCGGGTTCTGTGTGGCAGGTCCTTCACTGGGCATTTCAGGGATGTGTGGACTGTAGTATGTCTCCTGGCAGGAAAGATACCCCCAGCCTTGCCTGACCTCTGACCTTGCCCTTGACCTTGGCAGTGAATGGAAGGTCATGCAGACACCTCACAGTCACCATCTGCCCAACACAGGGTCCGTGACGGCAGAGCCATGCCTGGGAGGTGACCGCTGCTGGCTGACCCCTTGCCAGGACAAGCCCCAAGCTCTCCACCTGCCCTAATCTCCTTTGCAAATAGCTCCTCGGCCACATGCTCGGCCAACTCTATCGGAGCCTTACCTGGGGACCCTTTGCCCCTTTCTGTCTAAGCCACTTCCTCCCTTGGACAGGGCACAGCCTTGTCAAATCACAGCCTCCGAGCTGAGTGCAGGGAGGGCTGGCCAGGGTCTTCCGGAGTCCCACACACCCTCTGGCTCTGCCACGCCTGTAGGTCTGAGGCCCCTCACACTGTCCCCATCCCAGCTCTGGGGCCAGGCTGCTGCTCTGCAGCTGTGTAGGGAGACACCAACCCCCAGGGCCTCCTGGGGACCATCACGGACCATAGTGCCCCACACTCATCACACAGCGATAAGCAGAGGCTCAGGGGAGGGGTGAGCAGACGGGGTTGAGGCTCTTGCCTGCGCTGTTTCCGAGGAACTCAGCTGGGAGCCCAAAACAAACTTTAGAACCTTAGTGCACTCCTGGTTCCTGAATTTGACCCCTGTCATCAATACGCTGCTTTGTTTGGGGACCAGCAGCGGGGTGGGGGAGTCATCGTCCCTGGCTATGCTGGAGACCCTGTGGTGCAGAGGCTTGCTCTAGAGTCATATGTGAAACCTGCCCTGGAAGCCCTCAGGCCTCCCTACAGCTCTGTTAACCGCAGCCAGCAGCAGAATCAACCCCAGCCCTCCGCAGAGAAGCTCAGAGGGTGATGGGACGGGGCAACCGGGGCATGAAGCAGGGCGAGGGGCTCTTTGCCCACACCTATATCCCCAGGCCCACACTGAGATCCCCGTCTTCCCTCTCGGCCCCCAGGAAAGACCGTCCCAGTGCAGAGACTGGGGAAAAGGTGGCTCGAAGGATGCTCAGTGCGGCCTCCCATCCCTCTCCCCCCTTCCTCCCCCTCCCTATCTTTCCTACAATCCAGTTTTGAAACCAACAGGCTCTTGCAGTCCCATCCATCATACTGACACCCTACAAATCCCGAGAACCCTTTATAAGGAAGTGGGTATCTCGGGCAGGCCCCGGCAGGACCCAAGGCCTCTCTCAGAGCTCGTTTCTCTTCCCTGCCTGCCCTCAGCCCCAGCTTCCCGCCCCATGGAGTAAGTGCCTGTGGGGTCCTCGGCTTCCCTCAGTTTTGGGGTCAGGCTCTTTCCCAGCTCAGCCATCCTTATCCTTCCCAGTGCTTGGGGCATCTCGTCTTCTGTAATGTGACCTGATAAAGAGCCCCCAAAAACAGTGAGCAAGGGCGAGCATAGGAAGGCACCTCAGAAGTCCGGGCTCACGCCAGGAAGAGCTAAAATCCCAGGTGAGGGGTGATGTCAGCGGCCAGCAAGGAAGCACCAGGAGGTTCCAACCAGGCTCTGCCCGGGGTTTAGGGTGAGGGTTAGAGACTTCCCTCACCAGTGCCCCAAACTTGACATGAAAAACTAAGTTTTCTCTCAAAATAGCTTCAAGACATAAACTTATTTTCAGTAAGGCCCAACAGAAACTCATAGTGCTCCATGCTAAGGGGTCTGTAAAACGCTATCAAGTGTCAGTGGCACACAAAAGCCACACGCTTTAAACTGAAAACACGAGCCACCGATGGCAAAGGCAGAGGCTTGGTTTGGTGTTTTCGGCCGCATCAGGCAGGGCTCAGGAGCTACCCTAGCAGTATGCGGACAAACATACAAGGTGGTGGGGGTGGAAACCGTGTTGGCCATGTGCAAACAAAGCACCTACACCCCTGCATTCTCCCCCCCCCAAAGGCGACGGGGCTTGGGGACATACTGTGCTTGGCCTGTTTCTGTGCCCAAGTCATTGAAATCTTGATTTAAAGTTGGTATCAGGAGCAAGCTAGACCCCAAAGCTGCTTCTGGTGTCTCTTACTTTTAAAACCTGTTTTCTTTTCCTGCTCTTGGGGCCCTCGTTGTGACCCAAATGATCTCTCTAAACTCAGGCAATATTCCTGAAAGCACCAGTTCAGGACTGGGGGAGGCCCAAGCCCCAAACCCACACAGGCAGGCCCAGCACTGCAGGCTGCAGCAAACAGAGTGAAAAAGCAGGAAAAAGCCTGGTTTGCGGGACCAGCGGAAAGAAGGAAGATGAGTCTCCTCACTGTGTTTCGGGGTTCACTCGCTCCTCTGGGGCATCTATGTGAGGTCTAAGAAGCCGTGGGAGGGAGGCCCTGGCCGGCCCCCGGGATTCCACTCACTTCTCTGGGTGGGAGCAGGGAGGAAATTCCTCTGGTTTTATCTGGTCTCCGCAGGATTTTCCAGTGACTCAGGTCTGGGATCGGTTTCAGGGCCACCCTTCTACTGCCATTTGCACAGATACTGAGAGCTTTAGATTTTTATTTTCATTCCCTGCAGGGTTTTATTTACTTTCCCCTTCCTTGATTGCAACAATCCCTGAGGCCAACAAGAGGACGGCATGGGGTGGGGGGGCCCAGAGTCTGGTGCCCGGGGGTTCCCGCGCACTCCCCAGACCAGCCCTCCAAGGGCAGCGGCAGCAGCAGCAATGGGCAGTGCTGGCTCTGGATGGCCAGTCAGCCAGGTGCCAGCAGGACAGACACGAATCTTCCGACACCCAGATGCAGGTACTTGGGCTTTCCTAGATATTTTTTCTCCCAGTTTGAGGGCCACGCACAGTGGTGCTCAGAGTTCACTCCTGTGGTACTTTACAGACCCAACATCGTCCTGGGCATCAAAGTGAGTAAGGTGATGTGTGAGGTCAGTGCCTCACCCAGGCCCAGGGTGGGCTCATCCTTTGGGGGTGATGTTAGATGTGGGGGTCTCGTCCAAGGGTGCTCAGGCTATACCCTGGGGTGCAGGGCTCGCTCCTGCCTGCCATGTGCTGAGTTCTGCAGGCCCGTCACCGGCCACATGCCAGAGGATGGCGGGAGCCAGCCCAGTGTAGTGGCCACCTCTCAGGGCACCCTTTTCCCTTCTACCCTTCTCCCTGGCACAGGGCTCAGCCTGCTCGGGTCCGTATCTTCCCACAGAGCCCCCATATGAGCATTGCCATAGACCCCCAAACAAATGGTAAAGGCCTACACTGACCACAGTGGGCCTGTAGCACTGACCCCTGTCCACCTATCAGCTGCCCTAAGGGGGCTTGTGGGTGTCACAACGATTCCCCATTAGAAGCCGCTGCCTCCTCACTCACACCTCCAGGGTGCCCGTTTCCATATAGAGACAAGAATGGAGGAGCAAAAAGGGGCCGAGAGATGGCACTGGGAAAGGCACTGGCTTTGGCTGTGGCCACCCCAAGTACCCCGAGCACTGCAGGGAACGACTCCAGAGCACTAAGTCAGGGAAAACCCAGACCCTCCCAGCGCACAGACAGACCAGAGAGGTCAGAGATATGGGACCAAGTTAAGCACTTCCCTTGCCCATAGCTGACCCAGCTTCAATCTCCAGTCAGGACTGTGGTCACTGAGCACT
Organism: Cryptotis parvus; assembly: GCA_021461705.1. Lineage (NCBI taxonomy): Eukaryota > Metazoa > Chordata > Mammalia > Eulipotyphla > Soricidae > Cryptotis > Cryptotis parvus. The sequence goes on along the minus strand of JAJIBD010039299.1, from coordinate 78,078 downwards.
GCCAGGTGGGGTCTGAGTACAGAGCTAGGAGAAAGCCCGCACCAAAGAGTGTGGCGGCCCTCTCCAAACCAAACATAATCGAGGTTCCCTGGACAGCCATGAGCAACGCTCACTCTGTCCACTTTCTGATGCTGAGATACGAGCTTCAAATGGTTTCCTCCTCTGGCAGGCAAGACAGATCCCATGGCTGGTGGGTGCACCTGGCAGGCCTGAAGCACGGAGTCCAGCTCCGCACTGCCCAGCTGACCCTGCTGACCCCAGGAACCACCAGATCTGCGTTTCTGGGCAAGCATCACTTGGACAGGCCAGGGGTTGAAGGTGGAGGGGGATTGAGCACGGCTGGGGTCCCTCCCAGCATGACCCAACAATTCTTACACATTTGCTATTTCCAGGAAGTCACTAACAGGACCTGGACACATGCATGACCAAGCGATCCCAAATATACTACAGTTCACTTATCTGTAGCAATTGGCACAGAAAGGAGCTTCAACAACTCTGGGTGCCTGGGCCCACGGTCTGCTGGCTCTGACCACCCTAAGCCTCTAGGACCCAGCACAGACCTGCTTTCACTGTCCCTAAGCCCCCAGGACCTGCCTTCCCAGCACCAGGAGAGCGCAAGGGAAGAGGAGAACAGTAATGTGGTGTTGGCGGTGAGCAGGACGGCTCTGCACACAGAGCCCCGATTCCTCCAAGCGGACAGAAACCCCCACAGCAGGAGGCTGAGACCCACTCAGGGAACCCGGGAAGCCCCGAATGCTCCCTCCCTGACTACAGACCTACCCTGGCGTAGGGCCACTCTGCAGAGATTTGGAAGGAAGGGGTACACCTTGGCAAGAGATGGCCGAGCCCCACTAAGTCCAGTTTATCCACTGCACCGCTTTCCTATCAATACCTGCAAACACAGAACTCCAATGGGCTCAGGATCACCATACACTGACGAGCAAGAGCCACAGCAGTCAGCACACAGACTCCAACAGCATGGCCAACGCCACCACCAGCAAACTGCCCTCCCCATTGCACACGGCCTTCCCCACCGCACATATCCTCTCCGACTACCCATGGCCCTCCCCACCACACACACATGCAGGGATGGACGCACACACAGGGGCACACACATGGACTGTATACTCATGGTCACATACGTGTATCATGCACTCATAGACACACATAGGCATATGCACATGTGTGTACTCACTCATACACCTGTGCATGCATCTGCACAGTCTTGCACATATGTCCACACACGTGCGCAGACACACACTCACACACACCCCTAGATCAATGGGCTCATCCACTTTCTCTGAGATCCCCATGGATTCAGACTCACCAGGACCAGGGGAAGGGTAGCACCTACCTGGTAACCTCCTGCTGGAGCCAGGACACGTTGGGGACATAGAACATGACTCGAAGAATAGCAAAGGCTCGTTGGCGAACTTGTCCAGATGCTTCTTCAGCGGCTTCTCCAGCTCCACCCACCGAGCCTGCTGGTTCTTGCTAAGAAACCAGAGACCAAAGAAGTGCGTCTAGAGGACAAGGGAGAGGAAAGGGACCATCAGCTGGTGCTTCCCGGGGCAGCCCATAACCACACACGCTCTGCAGCGAACACTGCCTGCCCACCTCTGTCCACGCCTGGGTCTGATGCACAGACTCACCAGAGCTGTGATCTACACGACTCCCCCTGAGGCTGCAGCAGGGCCACTGCTCTGTCCACAGGGCTTCAAACCAAGTCCCGAGATAAGGAGGCGGCACGAGGCGAGGCCAGAGCCTGCTCATCATTTCCCGAGTGTCCAGGCTACTCTCTGAGTACCTGTGGGAAGCTGGCACCTTCACTGACCAGCCAACTGGATGCTTGCACATGCCACAAAGTCACATATTTTGCAACATCTAAGACTGAACCATCTTCAGGCAAGAAGGACCATGTATACCGAGGCTTTAACAGAACACCCACCTTCCCTCGTGTACTTGAAGGCCCAGAAGGGGCACATGATTGAATGCGGGGCAGCAGAGAAATGGGTTCTGGATGGGCACCCACTGGGCCTGGACTCACTGTCTCCCCGTCAGGAGGCCAGGGTGGCTGTGCCAAGAGTTTAAGGAGATGGGCCTGGGCGGCCCCACTCTCCACTTCGTTATCATGCAGAAGCAAATCTCTCACCCCACATCCAGCTCCAGCTCACGGGAGCCCTCGGCCCAGCTGCCACGGCAGCCCTCTGGCTGCTCTTGGCCCACTGTGGTGGGATTTGACAGATGAAAGCCAGAGACTCACCCTCGGACTTGGGAGCCACCAGCGGCTGCCTTTGGAACACGCTAAATGATTAAAGCGGGCACTTTCATGCACGCGGTCTTGTCTTTACATTAATTCGTGCGAGGATTTCGGGATTAGCACAACAATCGCCAAAAACAGAGCAGGCAGCGTTTGAAGTATTCTTTCATATTCCAGTTACAGCCTCTAGGGCTTGGCAGAACACCTGGAATCCTGCCTTCAAAAGAACATTTCCAGGACAATGCTTCGTTTCCAAAGGCGGTCCTGGGGCTGACCAAGGTGCCCACTCTGGCAGCTGCAACCACCCTCCGCCCCCTGGACACCACAGACTAGCCCCGGCACCACCCGACCAAACCTGGAGTCGCCTGGACTCTCCACTGTGCCAAACCCAAGTGTTCCTGCCTACCGAATGCTCTAAGCCCACGTGCCAATCATGACCTCCATGACTTTTTCTCCTCCTTCCTGCAGCCCCTGTCCTAGCAGTTGAGCCCTAGGCTTATGCCATTGATCCCCATGGATGCAATTTTCACAGTGAACATTGAGAGGGGCACTGAGCCATGAACTTCCACTCTCCGGGATCCCCTGCTCTGCTCAGCGGCTTTCATGATGCTCCACACAGCAAGTCCACACCAGCATTGTGCGTGCCTGAGCACGGAAGTCAGTTGTTCTCTGCAGCAGAGGGAGCTGCAGCACCCGGAAGACCAGGGATGCACCACCTGGGGTTTCTGCAGAAGGTTCTAGAGCAGAGCAGACCTTATACCGGGTCTGGGGAGTGGGATCTGCGGAATGAAATGTGTCCTGCAGCGGCTATGAAGATGAAGCAGGGACACGAGGTTCTGGGCGAGTCCTCTGTGCTGGTACCATGTTCCTACAAACATGTTTTCATCAACAGGCGATCTCAAGGGACAGACTCTGACCCTTTAGGCAGGCATCACCATATACTGCCATGGCCTGTATTGAGCTCACGCCCAATGCCGGTGGCTGCCTCTGTGTGCCGGGCTCCAGGAATGGCCGAAGAAGAGATGAGGGACTGGTACAGCCATTTTTCAGGGGCTGCAGCAGTGCAGGAAGGCTCTCACCGGAGCGTGGAAACTCCCAGAGACAGAGGTGAAGCCTCTCTCGCTGTGACATTTAATAAACAGTCATTCTGTAGCGCAGAAGGAAAGAACAGCCTGTGGCCACTCATGGATGTGCCCACAGGTGAGGCCCACGCCAGCTCCATCTCACCATACTGCACAGGAGGAGTCAGCACCAAGTGCAGAGAACTGGAGCGGCAGAGCCCAGAGCCCCTCACTCTCCGAGGCAGAAGAGCGCCCGGCACAACCGCGATGAAGACCTGGGGCAACAATGCCCCCTACAACCTGGGCGGCCAGAGAACACCTAAAAGCCTAAAAGCCTCTGCATCTGCCCTGGATTGCCTCCTGCAGATCACTTCGTAGATGGGGGGGGGGTAGTTTAAATGTGGCAATTTATCTGACCATGTATTCTATACTGGCTGGTATAAATATTCTCTCATGTTACCACAATCATCGTGGGACTAGCTAGATTTTACCAGCATATTAGCCTGGCCACATTGGATCTCTAAGTAATTAGACCAGAGAGAAATGCTGTTTGCCTCCAAGCAAGCAAGCATGGCTCCCCTGATAACTCAAAGGCAACTAAAATACAAAACTACTGTGAAGTAGACGAGACTCTTGTGAAGGCTTGGAGAAATATTTAACTGGCATTAGTATTAGTCTTTGGTACAGAGACATGCCATCTCAGAAACCCCCCTTCTCTACCCTATAAAGGCATTTCCAGGCAGATCTTGGCTCAAAACATTACCATATAACAGGGCCTAGGTGAGGTGCTGGGAGAAATTACCTGAGGGCATTTGACCCTCCCTGCTTCCCCATATAGTGGGAGGTCTGAGTTGCAGGGGTATAAAACTAGGCTGCTTCCTCTCTGGCTCCTCTCTTTTTGGCTCTCTTTTGGGGCTTGCGCTTCTTGGGAGTCTTGTCTTTGTCTCCTCTTTTACAGGGCCTTTACACGTGGTGGCCGCCATCTTGGCCTACACGTGGCTGGGGTTTTCAGCCTGGAATCCTAAGCACCAGGTACTTCCTATTGCTGATTTGTATGCCTGAACCTGTGATAAGTAGAGCATTTTAAAACCTGCGCGGATTCCTGAGTTTTCATCCATTCCCCACTGGCTTCAGAGGTAGGGAACTCACTTCCTGGCACTGTTGGGGACCCGGCTGCGTCCCGACACAGCGTCAGCGGGTACAGGCCAGATGCCCATGGTGCCCTTGGCCAGGTTCCAAAGCCGTCCCCGGCTATGCTCTTCAGCAAAGCCTTAGCCCGTGTTGTTTTCTTCATCTCTGCATACACACATGTGCGACCACTCAGCTGTGTCTTCACAGGCTACGGTGAATTTCACCATGACATCTGAGGGTCAGGAGAGGCCACATGCAGCATTAGTGGAGATGTGACCCCACACAGAAGTGAGAATTGCCCAAAAGATCAGCAGCAAATCAAAGCACAAACATCCCAATGTCGGTTGTTTCACTGATATAAATACCTAAAGATTCTGCATCTTTAGAGACCAGAGAGATAGGATGGGGGTAAGGAGGATATTTAAGGCATTTGCCTGGAACATGGCGAGCCCAGTTCAATCCCCAGTTCAACCCCACACAGGGTCCCCCAGCACCAAACAGAGCCAGAAGCAGCCCTAAGCACTGTTGGGCATGGCCCGAAACCAGGTTCCCAAAATGGAGAAGAATAAAAAAAAAAAACAACAACAAAGAAAACCCAGTCACTCTGATTACTGTAAATGTGCTGTGTTTCTTCCATAGCTAATGGCTGGGGAGAGTCAGCCTTTCCCACGGACGGAAACAGGAAGGAACAAAAGTGGAAGATCTCAGCATGAGGCTGCAGCAGTGATTGGGACCAGCTGAGCTCGGGGACAGAGCAGGATCTGCCTCCACCTGTCCCTCCCCCAGCCCCCCAGTGGAACGTCCTTCTATACCTGAGAGCCACCTTCTGCAGGACTGAGCTGGAACCCCCCAGGCATGGGCCTCCCCACTGACCACTCTCTTCACTGCAACACACAGTCAGGCCTGAATACAGCAGTCCCCGATAATCCCATTTTCTTTCCCGTTTTCCCTCCTCGGCACAGGCGTCAGCAACAGGGACCCTGGGAGTGGAAACTTACCCTCAGCCTCCCTGGGTCTGCACAAGGCTTATGTATCCCAGACCAGGCTGGGACTCCCCGGGACCCGCTGGACTGGCAGCACATCAGCGTATATGGAACAAGACCTGGACCCCCAATCCTACCCCGGATGTGCTCCCTTCCCCACCGCCAGAAGGTCACCCACTGGAAGGGATGTGTGAACTGAGACAGCTGTGCCAAGGATGTTCCAGGGGGTTACTGGATGCACCAGCCATCCCACTGCAGGGGCTGAGCGGGGTGAGGGATGAGGGAGGATATGGGGACGTATCACAGGAACACATCACACTTATGTACATGTACATGGGAGCATGCATGAAAGCACACGTAGTTACATGCTATAAACATGTGGTCACATAGGTGTGTACATGCATACAAACAGGCATGCATCACATATGCACCTATGAACACCCCCACACATATACATTCATACCACCGGCGTGTACATGCATGTGCTCACACATCCTGTGTACACGCCATCACACAGTACCATTATGGGTCATGTCTGTGTTCACGTGTGCATGCACACAAGCAGTCAGACCTCGCAGGGGCCTGTTTCATTCATGCATGCACACACACACACACACACACACACACATTCACGCATCTGTTGTGTTTCCGCACCGGCACTCACCTCCCGCAGCTCCAGCCTCTGGGCCACGGCCTCCAGGCACTCCTGGCCAGTGCTGTCCACGGACAGTGTGCACTCGACCACACTGCTGTCCAGCAGGCGGATGCGGGTGACGAAGCAGTTCTTGCTCAGAACACTGTAGCGCCGTGTTCGCGGGGAGTCTCAGGCCGAAAGGCATGGTGACACGTGTGATGCGGCGTGGCGTCTCAGTAGCAGACGGGCCGACCTCCGGTGCACACCGCTCTCCTCCCGAGGCAGGAGGCCGTGTCCATGCCCGGCGTGGCCCCTGGAGCAGTGCTGTGAAGGCAAGAGCAGACCAGGTCACTGGTGGGAAGAGCAGCAAGGCACTGTGCCCCCGCCCCCCCCGAGCCTCCAGACCCCACAACCCCACGCTCCAGAGGGCTTCCTGAGCACATCTCCAAGTCTTCTGGCATTTCACCACCTAGTTCTGCAAATGAAGATGAGCCAGATCTATTGGACACAGTGTCACAGAGGCCATGGCGGGCAACCTGCCTGTGGTGGCCCTCGGAAGCGTCGGGCTTCAGCCGAGGAGCGCACAGAAGCCACAGATATGATACGATCCACGTCAACCACACCCATTCCAATGTGGGCCACTAATGGGTGAGGAAACACTTTCTCCTAGTTCCCTAGTTTCCCTGTGGGCAACCTGTCAGTGGGGGGGAGCCAGAGAAGAAATGTAAGAATGAGCCAAGTGATAGGACAGCAGGTGTGCGCCTGCCTGGGCCCGCGGCCCTGTTTGATCCCCAACACCAGGTACAGTTCTCTTGAGCACCACCAAAAGTGAGCCCAAGTACTGTCGGGTGTGGCCCACTCTTGTGGCACACGGCAGTCTATTGGGCTGGTCTCAGAGCAGCCTCCTCCCTGAGTGGACAGTCCTTCTTCCCTACTGGACCCAGCTCCTCTTGGCCAGAACTCATGGTCCTGTCCACTCATAGCTCCACCTTCAATGGTTTACAGCCATTGCTGCTCTCAGCTCCTCCACAGCCGCCAATGCCTCTTCTCTATCTACACACACTCACACATGCACACTCGCACACACAATGTACTCACACAACACAAACTTATACACAGAAACATACACACACTCATACACACAAGCACAGGTCGCATGGTGTCGTGGAGTCAGCCCAGGGTCAGGGGTGCCAGTGGGGGCCCTGGGCTCGACCCCCAGTAATCCCTGTGCTTCTCCCTCTCAGCCAGAGTATCAAAGTGTCCAGTCTGATTGACCAATGTTGGGAGTGGGGCTAGGCCGGGGACCCCCTGAACGCAGCTTAGTACACCCGAAAGATAAAAGCCTCAACAACCTCCACCCCAAGCTGTGTGGGGGTACACAAGGTAGGTGGCAGGGTCTGTGCATTTACATGCAGAGCTGTGAAGGCTGGCATGGAGGGCAGCATGGTAGCTGGGCTGTAACTAGTGAAGTAGGGCACCTCATTGGCACCCAGCAGGCAGTAGGTCGGCCCTGACGCACCTCAGGTTAAGCAGTTATTGGACAGGAAGCTTTAGGGAGCAGAGGAAAGAGCTCTGGGTTAGAATCCAGAACACATAGCCAGGCCAGAGAGTGCACAAGTGGGAAGTGTACTAGCCCTGTATGGAGCCCACCAGGTTCGCTAGGCACCCTGCAGGCCCCTAAGCACAGAGGCAGGAGTGAGTGCTGAGCAATGGTGGCTGTGGCCCCCAAACAGACCAACAGTCAGTAAGACAGGTCCGTCCCCGTGTCCCTCTCTGTGTGACCACACCTCAGCCAAAGGCCCCCTGGACGCCGCACAGCAAAGGCTATCTCTCCCCTCACATAGAAGTTCCCTCTGCTCTCTCAGTGTGTGTGTGTGTGAGTGTGTGTCTGTGTGTGCTTGTGTGTCTCTCCCTTCACACAGAAGTGCCCTCTGTTGCCCCAGTGTGTGCGTGAGTGTGTGTGCTTGTGTGTGTGTATGTCTCCTCTTCAAGCAGGTCACCAGAGAGCGGTGTCCAGCCTTTGTGAACAGCCGTCACAGATGTGTCGGGCCCAGCCACAAATCCGTCCCAGTACTGGCATTCTCTCTAGTCTCCGAGTTCATCCATGCAGCCAGTCACGGGCAGCCAAGGATGGGGACCCCCAAATCACAGCATGGAAGCTGAGTAGGGGGTGGGGACAGGTCAGTCCCGGCTTCTCCTCCTCCTGTTCCATCCCTGTCACTCCCATATGACAGCTACAGGGACCCTCTAGAGGCCGCCTCTTTGCTGATCTCACAGACCCCCCTACACACACACATCCAACATCTCTGCTTCACTGCACCCTGTTCCAGGAGGTCCACTCAGCTCCCACATGCTGGACGCATGCAGCAGCCATGAGCTGGGGGTACATGCATGCGTCTCTTCCAAGCCCCCAACACCATCCACACCTCTTGCCCTGCTCCTTGAACCCCACAGCCCTTGGCCATGCGTCCTCAGTCTGTTCTGGCTGCGGAGGGAAGGCCAGGATACGAGTGGCCACAGGGGAGGCAGCGGGAAGCTATAAACACAAGTTGGCCCAAGGCCACTGGAAACTGCCTGGCCACCACCAGCTCACGTCAATGCCCTGTCCCCCACCCGGCCAGCAGGAAGGCAGACAATAACGTAGTACTGTTCCCTGCTCCCCCGTGCCCCCGGGAGGGAGGTGATTGCCAGGACACTGGGGTGTGGTGCTCGGTGCTCACAGGGGGTTGGGGGGCCATATTGTACTCGGGGTGTTCATATATTCACACATATGCTTGCCAGGGTCGAACTCCTGTCGCTGTGCAGGGTGGAGGTGCAGAGAGCAGAGCTGTGAGCAGAGTCCCTGGCCATGGAGCCATTGCTTAGGCCCTTGTCCCCAAACAAACAATCCCACCATGGTGGCTAAGCAGAGCCACCAAAACAGCTCATCTGCCTATGAGCTCTGCGCCCCGAAGTGGCACAGGGTCCCCAAGCCAAGAGCGCCCAGTGAGCACCGGTTTCCAGCAGGGACCACTGCGGGTGGCAGGGCTGCAGGAGCTGGGTGGGGAAGCAGCACAGCGACAAAGCCCCAGAAACTCCCTGGAAAACTCTTCCAGCCCCTGCTTTGGGGACCACTAGAGCACCAGGGCCACCCCCTTGATAAGACACGGAACACCAGGTAAGGTTCATCTGTGCCTCACTGAGCGTATGAGCACTTGGAACACACCCGCCACAGGTGTGGGAGAAGCGCTCTTTGGTCTGCGTTAAGCTTAAGAATATCAAGGGGGCGGGTGATAGCCCAGTGGGTAGGGCGTTTGCCTTGCATGCGGTCGGCCTGTGCCAGCCCGGGTTCGATCTCCAGCATCCCATATGGTCCCTCGAGCACCGCCAGGAGTGATTCCTGAATGCAGAGCCAGGAGAAACCCTAAGCATTGCCGGTGTGACCCAAAAAGCAAAAAAAAAAAAAATCAAGGGAAGGACGAGGAGTGTGAGGGGCAGAACTGGCCAAATGTGACTGTCTCTGGCATGTGGAACTCATGCAAGCCTCCCCCCTTCTCCAGTTTCATACACACTTAACATTGGCTTAAAAAGTTGGGTGTTTAGAGGCAGGAGAGAAAGTCTAGTCGGTGAGGCACCTCCCTTGCATGCAGAGGATCTGACACTCTTTAGGTCCCCTGAGTCCTACCAAGAGAGAACCCTGAGCACAGAGTCTGAATTAAGCCCTGAGACTCAGCCAGGTGTGGCCCAAAAATCAAATAATAAATAAGTGAGGCAGGAGAGAGAGAGAGTGAGCGAGTGTGAGCAAGAGAGAGAGAGAGAGAGAGAGAGAGAGAGAGAGAGAGAGAGAGAGAGAGAGAGAGAGAGAGAGAGACTCATGAGGCTGACTCCTGAGCTGTACATGCAAGAGGCTGGGAGGGTTTGTGAGGGGGATGGTCAGGTATCACTCCTGGCTCTGCAGCCCCCACCCCCGAAGGCCAGAACATGAAGTGGGGCACACCCTGAAGGGGGCACACAGTGGGGACAAGCAGACATAGGCTGCTGGGGGTCTCAGGCCGGTGACCTTCCTCGGCCCTACTGTGTCTGTCAAGGATATGGCAGCAGATTCAGGGTCCTGTCATTCATCCCACACATGATACACACATGTGCACACAACTGCACACACAGGTCGCTCGCACTCGGTACACCTGCACGCACAGCCCACACGCACACGGTACACCTGCACACATAGCCCGCACACATGTGGTACACCTGCCACCTGCACACACAGCCTGCACACATGTGGTACACCTGCACGCACAGCCCACACGCACGTGGTACACCTGCACACGTAGCCCACATGCATGCAGTACGCCTGCAAGCACAGCCCACACACACGGTACACCTGCACACACAGTCCACACGCGCACGGTACACCTGCACACACAGCCCACACGCGTGGCACACCTGCACGCATAGCCCACACGCACACGGTACACCTACACACACAGTCTGCACACAGCCCGAGCGCACAAGACTCTCACCTGCGCAGTTTCCTTCAGCCGCGAGTGTCTACACCGCAGAACAGAAACAGCCTCAGCAACTCTTCCCAAAGCCCGTTTCCTACAAGGTCCCAGGCTGGGTCTGGTCACATGAGCCCAGCAGGGCCGGCCCCCCCAGGCGCTCCCCAAGTGGGAGGGACGGAGCCCTGGGGAGAGGTGGGCAGCGGCCATTTCCCTTTTCCCTGTTTCCTGCCTCCACTTCCCCCTGGGCCCAGGCACGGGTGGAAGGACTCAGCTGTCACTTCCCTGTCTCAACAGCAGCTGGACCCAGGCCGCACTGCCAGCACCTCTGGGTCCCTCTCCTCCTCCCTGGTCTCTCACGAGCACCAAAGGCCACCATGGAGCTGTCTGAGGCCTGTCAGGATCCTGTCTCACATCCTGTGTGCAGTGACACAGGGGACAACACAGCCAGCCACATAGGCCTGGGGGAGAGTAAGGAGAGATACAGGCACCGAGCCGCCTCGCCCCTGCCCATCTGCAGGCACTGAGCCACGCCTCGCCCCTACCCATGAAGGCAGCTGAGCTCACGCCTCGCCCACACCTCTCCCCTGCCGTGAAGGCTGTCGGGCTACAGTTGCCGCAGAGGGTCAGGGCGGGCCAACATGACGGTGTGGGGTGTTTACAACCAAAGCTCTTCCCCGCCAGCAGGACACAGAACACTCAGGAATGCAAACAAGCAGCTACAGGCCCCAGGTATGGGGTGACGGGAGCCAGGCGAGAAGCTCGTTGCGCTTCAGAGAGGCGACACCTGTGTGAGTCAGGAACACGGCCCAGTGGGTTCCAGAGCAGGACGATGCCACCCCCCGGCCAGAGCCAAGACACTGACTCAGAGGCGGAAAGGAATGAGGACAGGCACAGGCACGTGTCGGTTGGGGAGGGAGGGGGGCTGAGCGAGTGCCAGCAGAGAGGAGGGCAGGGGGCCCACACACACATGTTCCACTGGTGTGTATGTGCAAGCTACACACACCTGGGTGTCAAGCTACACACCAGCTGCAAACACATGAGCGCACCACCATGCCCTAAAGATGCTTTCCAGCCATCTGCATGTGTGCACATGCTATGGACACACACAATGCATGGACACACACACTGCATGGACACGCACTGCAAGGACACACCCACTGCACAACACACACACTGCACGGACACACACACTGCACGGACACACACACTGCACGGACACCCACACTGCATGGACACACATACTGCATGGACACACTGCATGGACACACCCACAGCATGGACACCTCACACTGCACGGACACACACACTGCACGGACACCCACACTGCATGGACACCCACACTGCATGGACACACATACTGCATGGACACACTGCATGGACACACCCACAGCATGGACACTCACACTGCATGGACACACACACTGCATGGACACACATACTGCATGGACACACCCACCGCAAGAGTGAGCATGATGCACAAGACACAAAACATGTCACATACCAGCACATGCCACATGTGTGTGCAACATGTGCCATGTCCTGTTGTGTGAACATGCTACAGAAGATACGCATGCATGTGTGCATACCCAGTGCTTGAGTCCTTGGACACACACATACACCAGAAGCCCATTAGGGTCCCCTGGGTCCGGCACAGACACTGGCATGTGCCCACTGCGTGGGTCCAGGGTGAGTTCTGGCCCCGGACACCAGAAAGCAGAAAAGACCCATCCAGAACATTCTGTTAGCTCAGCTGAGGGGGCTGGAGCCTGGTTTTGCCCCCTTGACCTCCTCAAAGTGACAGGATCAGCCCCAGTGTTGAAGGGTGTGTGGGTGTGTCTGTGTGTCTGTATGTCTCTGTGTGTTTGTGTCTTGGTGTGTCTATGTATAAGTGTGTGTCTGAGTGTGTGTCCATGTGTGTGTGTCTGTATAAGTATGTGTGTCTGTGTATCTGTATGAGTGTGTGACTGTATGCGAGTGTGGGTATATCTGTGTGTGCTGTGTGCGTGTGCTTGTGTGATCGGGGTTACCTTGGGCTGCAGCTCAGGAAACGGCTTTTTTCTCTGTGTTTCTCCAGAATGAGGAGACAGACACGGGCATTGTGCAAACACAAGGCTCAAAGCACCAGCCCTGTGCTCTACAGTGTGCAAAAGCCCAAGTCCCTGTGCATTAGGATCACAAACACACACACACAACACACTCACACAAACACGACTCAGAAGAGGTGCTTCTGAAAAACATTCTTTGACAGAAAAAGCAACAAACACTGAAGGCTTCTGTGTAAGGTCACTGCAGTGCCAGGTATTATGGGGGGGGTGCTGATAAACCTCTGAATATCTGAGGAAAAGCCACAGCAGAGGCAACTCTGGCACGACACACGACTTGGGGCTTACGCAGTTACTACAAGGGAGTTAAACATGGGTTTAGCTCAGAGTGGCCTGCGGTACCTCCGGGGCGGGGCAAAGGAGCAAGGGAGACAGAGAGGGGGAACACCAACATCTTTATCTGTTTTTGCTCCTTGGCACCTCAAGAAACCTGCTGGGCTCAGAACTGACTGCTGCATTTGTGCTCAGAGATCACTCCTGAGGACCTTCTGCAGTGCCAGAGGTCGGCCCGGTCGGTCTTGCCCAAGGCAAGTGCCTTGCAGCTGTCCCATCTCTAGCGGACAATCTCAGAGTCTTAAAAATCTTAAGTCTTAACAAATCTTCGCAGAGTTAACGGTGTTTTTCAAATTAATGGCGTTTATCAAATTTTCTCTCGGGGTCTAGGAAAAAGGCTCCAAGGGCTGGAATGCACACCGGCATGCAGGTGACATGCAGGCATGCTTACACACACGGTCTCCCAGCACTGCTGGTTCTTCCCCAGGGGTCACCAGCATTGCTGGGCAGAGCGAATCAAAGCACTGTGCTCAGAGTCAAATGTCATCAAGTGTCCCTGGGCGCTGAGATCCACTGGGGAGGTAACCCCCAAACACGTGGTTCCAGACCACTTACGGCTCCATGTCTCCCTCATCTGGGAAACCAATTGGGTTGCGGTCACCCCATCAGCTACGACGGTCGCCTGGGGGACAGCACTGTGCTGGGAGCTCGGAAGCACTCGCTCGCTGCACCCTGTTTACACACAGGTGTGCCCTGCTATGCGAGAGCAGCATGGCCCTCCGGGCTGCCCCCTGGGAACGCGGTGGTCACTCCATCGCCAGCATTTTCTGACTCCAAAAATAACTGATTCAGACCAAAGGGGACTGCAGACCTGTGGGAAGCCGGAGCCTGTGACCAGCCAGATTCCCACAGCTCAGGGCAGAGCGGGTGCCCTGCGTTCCGCCACCAGACAGCCAGTCTGAGAGCTGCTCTGCAGAATACACTCCCACAGAGCTCTGGGGGTACTGCAGCCCCCGCTCACCCCCAACCTGGACCAGTCCAGAGACTCGTGCACCCAACCCAGCACGGCCCCCAAGGAGGAGCCAGCTGCTATTTGGGGGGGTGAACATGTGTCCAACATTCTCAGTTCTTGGGCGGTTTCTCTGCCTGAAAAGGGCGACAACTGGAAGAACTGCTGCCTCTAGAGATCTCAGAAAATCAGAAACTGAAAAAGGAAGAAAACATCAAAGCTGCTAGTGGTAAGCTCTGGGACAAGTGCCCCCCTGCCCCCCACCCGTTGTGGAGTCCTTTTGGTGGTGAGGTTAAGGGGGCCAAGAGCACAGCTTGCGATTTTCAACCAAAAGGCCATATCACAAGAGGCCTAGGGAGGCAGCACTGACTGGGCCCTGCAGTGTCCAGGACACCTGGGCCATCTGGGCAGTACTCAGCAGCCTCTGGTCCACCCCCATAGTGCTGGAGATGGAACCAGGGTCAGGCACGTCCAAGGCAGGCACCTGAAGCTCGATACCATCTTACTGGACGGCTCCTCTACTATCTTTCCTCTTAATGCTCATCCTGCATACCTGCATAGGGGCAGCTGGGAACCAAAACCACCAGGTTCCCCCTTTACAGTCCAAAGAGTCCCTCAGACACCTCGATACACAGTTCAAACTCATCACTTCTCTTTCCAGGCCGTTTCCTTGTCCTCCGCATGCTCCCTGGCCCTCTGCTTGCCTCTTTGTTCTGAGCTGCAAACTCCAATGAGAAGAGGTCTCTCCTAAGTCCTGAGCCGGCTTCCTCCCACTCCAGTGGAGAATGAGTACATGGAGCAGGAGCGATAGCACAGTGGGAAGGGCATTTGCCTTGCACACGGCTGACTCGGGTTCGATCCCGGCATCCCATATGGTACCCCGAGCACCGCCAGGAATAATTCCTGACTGCAGAGCCAGGAGTAACCCCTGAGCATCGCTAGGTGTGACCCAAAAAGCTAAAAAAAAAAAGGAGGGGACAATACGGAGGAAGCCATGCCACAGGAGAACACGCTGCTCTGTCCTGCACCTTCATTCAGATGATCATGAGGTTCTCAGGGCTAAAAGCCAGCAGGCCAGTGTCAGCAACAAAGATGACTGGACTCTTCTCTGAGCTGAAAATCACTCAATGGCCAGCACAGGACACAGACGCTAAGAGCTCTGTTTGATAAACAACTTGGCAGCACCCACATCGCAACTGGAGAAGCCACCACGAATCTGGACGTCCAGGGCATGGCGGGCAGCCCAGCTTCTCTCTAGGTGGCCCTGGGTAGCAGGTGCAGGGTGGTGTTTGTGGTGTTGGGGGAAGGGAGTCAAAGTGGGGGCATGTTTACTCTCCAGCCAGGACGAGGCTTCAGGAGGAAAGGAAGGAGGCAGTATCGGGGCAAGACCACGTAAGGGGAATTTCACAGCACAGTGTCAAACGTCGATGTTCAAAGCAGGTTCCAGTGAGGGGTTTACCAATGCCCGGAAACATGCCACCATGCAGAAAAACAGAAACAGCACACAGGGCTCACCTGCAAACATTATGAGCTGTTTACCCCATGAGGAGGCCAACTGGGCCAGAGCTCAGCAGACCATCGGCACTGCAGATTTCATGGGAGGGTTGGAGAGAAGGAAGAGAGAGGAGAAATGCATCTGCCTTTATTCACCACCAGCAACACGGTGCCAACCACCACCACTGCAGTTCCAACCACCACCAATGCAGTTCCAACCATCACCACCACCAACATGGTTCCAACCACCACCGAGGCTGTCCTAACGATCACACCACCAAGCCTGTCCCAACCACCACCATCAATACTGTCCCAACCATCACCACCACCAAGGTGCCCCAACCTTCACCAACACTAACACCATTTCCAACAACACCATCACCAGTAACAACTCTACAACACATCACAACCTCTACCAACAACATCAATACCACCAAGACTAACACCAACACCATTACCAACTCTACCATATCAACAGTGTCAACCATAACTTCTACCATAATTCCCCATCACCGTTAGCATAACTAACACCAACACTATTACCAACTCTTACCAACCACCACCACCTTGACCACCACCAACTTTATCACCTACACCAACATTGTCACCATCATCACAACCTTGACCAACAATACCTGCAGCACCAAATCCTTCCCTACCTCCATCCCTCTACCACCACTAAGCTCACTAGCGCTACTGGGCATGGCCATGCATGACTTGCATTCTGAGCACTTACAAAGGGCTCCCATGATGACCCAGCAAGCAAGAGGCATCAAGATGCCTCCCCACTCTAACCAAGAAGAGATTTTCTTAGGGAAGCAATATCTCCCTGGAACAACCTGAGGTCAGTCTTTGAACTTTATCATCTAGAGAAGTACCATCTAGTATCATCACCAGTATCATCTAGTACCATCACCAGTATCATCTAGTACCATCACCAGTATCATCTAGTACCATCACCAGTATCATCTAGAGAAGTACCAGCTCCAATTCGGGCCATCTGGGAGAGAGCTGGAACAAGGCCTCTTTGGACATGCACAGACGGTGAGGAAGCCTGAGCGAGGCTGAGGTTGCAGAGGCTGACGTTCAGAGCAAGCCACTGTCCACTTCGCTGACCTAGACCTTATCGACCACCTCCCTCAACCACCCAAACCATACTGATGGGTATTCTAAAGGCAAGCGCAGAGAGCGACGGGCTGAGCCTAACCCCCGGCCCAGTTGGGGCAGGGGCAGCTGCCATTTCTCTGTAGGCAGGGGCTGAAAGGACAGACACAACTGCTGGACAAGCGCGAGGGCAGTCAGACACCAATGGCTCAGGCACCAAGTCCAAGTGCCCCCTCGTCCCGGGGCTCTCTCCCCCAGCACTGAGCAGAGAGGAGCCCCAGGGCTCCTAGCAGAGTTGTCCAGAGCCACACACAGTGTCCCGGAAAAGCCAACAGCCTGGCAAGATGTCTGCGTCCAGGTGCTGGTGCCCACCTGGGCAGGAGGAGGATGGAGGAAGGGGAAGACTGAGGCAGGATCCGGCTCTGGAACCAAGCTGGAGGGGAAAGAAGGCGGCAGCAGGAAGGTGACCAGCGGGAGGGTGACTAGCAGCTGCCCCTCCGGCAGGCTGGGACCCCTTGTGCTAGCACTGAGCAGGGCTGGCGGATGGGCGGGTGCTGGATGCGGCTGGAACCAGGACTGAGCAGTGCGTGTGGGCCCTGCTACCTTTCCTGAGTCTCACCCGAAGTGGAGGTTACGGACCCCAGCAAGCACTCATGAAGGCACAATCGCAAACCAGGACTGTGCTTCCAAAGCTGGCTCTGAAGCATGGGTGATCTGAATCTGAAGCTCGATGGCGTTTTTATTTTATTTTGGGATGTTAGGGGCCAAAGCCAGTGACACTTGGGGGTTCCTCCCCAATCTTCTCAGAAGGGGAACAATACGCAGAGCCAGGATAAAGCAGGGTTTGTGGCACTCAAGGCAAGTCCCACCCCTCTGTACAAGGTAAAAGAGAATGAAAGTGCAGGGCCGAGGCCAGGAAGATCAGGCATCACTTATATCCAGCAGGCGCCCAACCCGGCACACTTGGTACCTGAGTATTGCTGGCTGTGACCCAGAGGCCTCCAGACCTACCCATGGGCCTGGGGATTCCCCAACACTACAGGCTCGACAACCTCTTGGTTTGGCCCAAAATCACCAGTGGGGTCCCTGAACTGCCAACCACCCAGCTCCCAGAAAGAAACCTATACAGGAGGGAAATCAACATGGAAGCAAGGCTCAACACACCATGTATGTTCAAGTGTGTTTAGTCTGAGCATGTCTGAAGGCTCCAAGCCCCGCCCGAGAGAAAGACTTCAGAGCCAACAGTCTGCAGAGAACTTTACCCAAGAATAAGCTTTGGGGGTGCGCTGTGGTGAAAGGCAGTATCACTTGTATCACTTGTCTTCCCGTTGATCTTCGATTTGCTATAGCAGGCACCAGTAACATCTCCATACGTCCTGTCATGGACTAGTGTAGCCCAAGGGCATCTGCTCGCTCCAAGAACATGAAGAGCCTCAAATCATTCCTTCCGGTCATGGGAACAAGGTCTATAATTGTTACTGGTTTTTGGCATATCAAATATGACACGGGTAGCTTGCCAGGCTCTGCCGGAGAGGCAGTAAAATGCCCACATGGCAGAGAACCTTTGGCCCAGGTAAGTTCCACTCCCAGACATCTGTCTGAGACTCACACGCATGCAAGAAGAGTGTCTGAACTTCACGCAAACTGGAAGCAGCCAAAACGCTTCGTTGGAGGTCGCAGCAAGGAAAGGAACGCCTAGATTTGGTGGGAACGTGAGTGCGGTCCAGTCTGCGCTGCCCAAGCACTGCCCAGCTCAGAGTCGGCACTGGGAGGAAGAGGAAGATGCTGGGTGCCGAGGGCAGGAAAGGGGCAGGATGTTTACAAGCTGGTCCCGAGGGAGCCCCAAGGCCAAAGAAGGGCAGGGGGAGGGAGAAGGGCTGTTTGCACCGTGCCCTAGGTTCCATCTGCACCTCTGGAACTCCCCCTCCCCAAAGTCAAAAAGGAAAACCAGAACATAAAGTTTATACTTAATGCATTTCTCTGCCCTCCAAAGAACGTCAAAGCCAAGACTGTTCACAGCAAAATGATCCATTATGTGGACCCAGAAAGTCAGCCAGAGTTCACAGGATTGTCACTCTGAAATCACAAATAAAAATTGTAATTGTTCCTAAATCAGGTCTCTGTGGAGAAGGCCAGGTTTCTAAGTATAGATTTTCTGAACAAGACACGGAGACAGCGCCTTTTCTTTTTTAGAAAATAACTCTTGGTTTTGTTTGATGTCTCCAAATACAGAAACGGGCTTCACATGGCAGGAAACTGCCTTCAAAAGCCGCGTGTTCCCTGTTGGAGCCTCGCCCTGGCCCCACTTCTGTGCCAGCAGCCAGAGGAGAAAGGCAACAGGCATCATGCCCAAGCTGCCAGCCACACGGGTGAACACGTCCCTGAGTGGACACTGAGTGGCAAAGCCAGGGACATCTGCAAGCGGCACTTAGTTCTAAGATGCAGGTGGTTTGAGTGGGGTTCCCTGCAGGAGACTCCGATATGGGCCCATGTGGCTGGGGTCCCCGTGGGAACCACCCTGTCCCCCTCTGAGTCAGGTTTTCCCATACTCAGTCCTGGTGAGTGCAAACCCTTCAGCTCACTGGCGCTGACACCTAGCAAGGTTTAATGGGCGCCAATGGCAGTGCTGGAGTCCCGCGTTAAAGACCCGCCTTCTCCATTCTTCCCCAAGCCATGGCTTGGGTTCTCTGAAGCTTCTCCACCTGGGGCTCCTGTCCTCAGGGGGCACCGGCACCTCCTTCCCTGAACTCAGCTCCAGGGACCGAATTTATCTGGGCCTTGTGCCACGACTCATCGTGAAGCTCACTCCAAAACTAGACAGTGAGCAGCGAGGTGAAATCTCTAGAGACTCTCAGTTCTGAAGCAGCTCTGAGAGTAGGAGTGACCGGAGATGCGAACACACGGGTGCATGGAAACATGTTTCCTCATCATGTTCCTCACGACGAACACGCGAGGGGCACTGAAACACTCCATGTCCATTCTTATCTTTACACACGGCTCCCTTTTTGTAAGTGGTAGTTTTCAAAGCCGGAGCTGTCAGCTGACATTCTGGGTGCATGGGGCTGTCTGGATCTGAGTCTGTCTGTGCCTTCTCTCCGAGCGACCCTGGATTCCCCCTCTGCAAACCTCTCCTGCCCGGGCCTTCACTCCTGAATGGAAATGGATTCAGAACCTGTCCTCGGTCCAGGGTGGGAGCGGCGCTGAGATTCATCTTTGGAAGAACATCAAGGTGTTTCCGAGCCACGGGGACAGGGGTTCGGTGGCGGTTCTCCGGGCAGGTCCCCACTACAGTCCCTGCATGTGGGACACTGGCTGCGGCAGATGAAGAAGGTACAGGAGAGTGGGCCCATGCCGGGTCTGGACACAGACCTTGGAAACAAGATGGAAGCAGCAGAGAATCTTCATGACATGTGGGTGCGCACCGTCTACGTCCCCTCTGTCGTGAAACCGGTAGCGCAGTTTATGCGGGCGGCAAAACCACTGGAAGCTGGTTCATCGCCATTAGAAGCACTCCTGAGGGGCTGCAGAGTTATAGCACAGGGCAGAGGTCCCCCAAGGACCACCAAGAGTGATCACTGTTACGGCTCACACACACACACACACACACACACACACACACACACACACACAAACCACAAAAAAACAAAACCAAAGATTCATTCTTAAGAAAGGATTCACTGCACTGAATCACTTGAAAGGATTCCAAAGATTCATGGAAGTTAGGGAATTTTCACACCAACAGCCCAAAGAGTTTTAAGTTCACCCCAAAGTTCAAGAAACAACATGGTTAACTGTGAAATGCAGAAGACAGAGCCAGGTCCAACTGCCACGGTCCTCCCCACGCGTTTTAACCCATGCTCCTCCCGCACATTGTAACAACTCCCAACAGGGTGTTGATCCACTCTGCCTCACGCATCACCCGACAACATCATGGAGGATGGCGCCAGCATTCTAGGGACCCGCAGCTCTCAGCTCAGGACCCCGGGCCTGCGGGCCCTGTCAGCTTGCAGCCCAGCAGAGATGAGTCGCTGCACAAACACTCTTCAGAGAACCAGCCAGGGCTGACGGGAGCAGCACCCAGGAAAAGCAGCTCAAGGCCGAGGTCAGGCTTTGCACGCAGGCGACCTGGCCACATCCCGGCACCTCCCAGCCCTCCAAAGCACACAGGTGGGGAGGCCCAACACCCAAATAGAGAAAGGAAAAGAGACTTAACCCCTTTTCCCAGCTGCACAGGCAAACTTCACTTCCACACGGGCCCCATCGCCAGCACCTGCCATCTCGGGGCCCCATCTCTGCCGCAGCTCCTCATGGGAGCTTCCGGGTTAGGGGCTACAGCCCTATGGAGTGGAGCTATTTCTTTTGTAGCTTTGTTTCGGGAAGACACCTGGTGGTGTTCAGGGTGACTCTCAGCTGGGTGTGAGGGTACTGCCCGGTGCTGGGGGGTGGAATCTGGGCCTCCTGCAAAGCACATGTTCAGTCCATCTCCGCCCAAGGCCTGCTTTGATCTGGGGCAGGGGCCTCCCTTCTCTCCCTGGCAGCACCCATAGCTCCAGCTCCTCCATCTCTTGGCTCCCAACACAGCCCAGTGCTGGCCCCGTGCACGGGGCCAATGGACAGGGCTGTTGACCC
The DNA here is from genome assembly GCA_021461705.1 of Cryptotis parvus. Lineage (NCBI taxonomy): Eukaryota > Metazoa > Chordata > Mammalia > Eulipotyphla > Soricidae > Cryptotis > Cryptotis parvus. The sequence continues at coordinate 56,917 of JAJIBD010039299.1, read as the reverse complement.
ATAGGTTTCCAGGGGCCAGTAGAGCTGAGCTGCCCGGCCACTGCCTAGAGTTTGGAATTTAATGGCTTTCCTTAGTGGCACCTTGGTGGGGACTCTCCCGGGGCACCCATCTGTCCCATGCAGACACCTAGGAGCTTTGTCGGCGGCATCCCTCAGAAGCCCTCTAAGAATCAGACTCACTGGAGCCCATGAAAAGGCTGCCTGTCACGGGGCAGAGTCACCTGCCGGAGCTGATGAGCACAAAAAGGGCGGGTGACCCAGCGGGATGGGGAGAAACTCAGGCAGTGGATCTGAACAGCGCTTCTGCAAACAGACACGTGGCCTCCCCGTCAGCCCAGCAGGGTAGGAGTTTGCGGGACTGGCAGCTCTTTCTCCCACTGTGACCCCTAGCCGCCAAGAGTCCGGAGGACTCTACCAGGAGCGGAGCAGCCAGAAAGAACAGTGTGAGGCTGCTCGAGGTGCACTGGGCTGTGTCTTTCACAGGACCAGGAGTTGGGCGCGGCCAGGGCGCGGTCAGGGGGCTTGTGTTTACCGAGCTGCGACTCCAGCTCTGCATGGCCCGGCAGAGGGCTTGGGGCTGTGACGCACACTGAACGGCGATCCAACGGTCCGCCCCCGCTGCTGCTTTGAACAAAGCAGTCGTGAAAGAACAATTTCAGATGACAGAAACCCCAGGAATGCTGGTGCCGGGGTCATGCCAGCAGAGGTTCCGAGGCCTGGAGGGATCCTGCCCCTATAGGGTCCTCCACAGGCCGCCTAGACACAAGTTGGGAGGAAAACCCAGGAGGAAGGCATGGACTGAGAAGCACAGCCTGAGGCCAGGGGTGGGCCATTTCCACCCGCCCCAGCCCTGTGGTGCTCCCGAGCACTGGGCCGTAGCAGCTGTCCCATCCACAACTGAGGGCAAGACGGACCAGAGCCCCAGGGCATACTGGGGTCTCCATTTGCTGTTACTCTACAATCTGGATTTCGCAGCAAGGGCTGAGCTCCTGCAAAGGGCGAGGGCACTCTGTGGCTCCGTCCCCAGGGAAAGCACCACAGGAGAGCCAGTGCCCTCATGCCACGGTCTCCAGATGCCCCCACAGTGGCCAGCACCCGCCTCCTGAGCCTGCAAGTCCACATCCACCAGCCCCCACACAAGGCCAGACTCACCCACCCCAGGTTCCTGAGAAAAATGCTGGCAAGCCTGGGCACAGAACCACAGCAAGACTGGATTTCCCAGTGACCTCATACACACACACACACGTTCTCACATGCACCCATACATAGATTCACATGATTACATACACAGACTCACCCATTCACTATACTCACACACACACATATAAACCCATACTCACAAACAGAAACACACACATTCCTATTCATTTACACACATATACAAGAACACACACAAATACACTCACATACACTCACACAAACTCACACATCCACAACACATACTTTCATACATCCTCACACTCATACACTCACACACTCACTCAGTAATACTTATACATCCCACATACACACACTCACTAACACATCCACTCACACATCCACAAACACACTCACACTCACTGATGCACTCTCTCACACACGTACCCACACATCCACACACAAGCACTCAACTCACTGATACACTCTCATACACTCATACCCTCCTCATACACTCACACTACTTTCACACTCACACACACTCATATTCACGCTCATGCACTCACACACATATTCACACAACCCTCATGCACTCACACATGCTCACACACTCAGAACGCTCTCATGCACTCTCACTTTCACACACTCACACTCACATTCACACTCTCATACACTGTCACTCACATTCGCCCTGTCTGAGTTGCAGCCACCACGTGCCAGGGTCCCTGGGAAGCTTTGCTGGGCCTTGCGGGGCTGGGTCAGGTGTGGGAGACTAGAGGCGAAGGAGGGACACGGGAGACACGCCCTCAGGACCCTCCCCAGAGCCGTGGGAGGACAGCAACCCGGGCCATGCAGGTCTGGGGGAGCACCGCGCATTCCCTGCTCCCAGATGGTGGCCTCAGATATGCCGACTTTCCTGTCCCACATCATTCTTGCCAGATTAGCGCGGCACAAAGCAAACAGCGTGCACGGGAGAGGCGGCTGGGAGTGACCCAGACCTGTGGCTTCCCGGGATGGTAAATATTTATTTTCATTGGAGACAGAATCAAATGGAAATAAAGGGCAGTCAGGACTTGGAAACACCGGATCAGCCCTGGCACACGGGACCTGGTTGGGGGAGGGCGGATGGCCAAAAGAGGAAGTCACACACGCACCGCTCTGCCCCCTCAGGGGAGCCCTGGCACCTCCTGCCTCACAGAGGTTGCTGGGGGTCCCCACACTCACCGACCCTTTGGGGACACTCTTTCTCCATCGACTCCCCACCCCAAACTGGGCAGAAGGACAGTACAGAGGGCAAGCACTGACCATGCAGGCAGCCGCCCTCATTCGATCCTGAAACACTGCCAGGAATGGTCCCGAGCACCACTGGGCTTGCCTCCTCAGAAAACTTGCTAATAGAACTGTGAAAGAAAGAGTAAGAGTGAAGAGAAACAAGGAAGAGAAAGGGAGAGAGAAAGAGAGGGAGAGGGGGAGAGAGAAGGGGGATCTGGGAAGCCGGGAGAGAGGGAAGCGCTGGGGGGCTGGAGGGCAGGAGAGAGCACAGAGCTGGGTGTGGCCCCAAACAACAACAAAAAAAGGGGCAAAATTAGGTTTTCCCGCTCTCAGACTTTCAATCACACTCCAGAGAGCAAGGAAATGAAGTCATCCGCCAGCCCCGGAAGAAAACTCCAGCATGCCCGGGCGTGGGTGCGGAGGAAACATGGGGGGGGGGGGGGGGGGGGGGGGAGTGAAGGCTGAATCCGTCTATGCATCTTCAGCAAAGCCCAACGCAGAGAAGAGACGCCTGGAAGTGCAGCCGGGGGGCTCCGTGTTCTGCAGCCGAGGGGCAGGACGGCGGCTCCCCCAAGCCCTGATGGCTGCTCCCAAGACACTCGAAGCCGAGTTTCCCTGTGGGAACAGGGGGCCCAGGGACTGCTGGGAAAAACTCCTTCCCTGCCTCCCCCACTCCCCTCAGGGTTCTGCCTCGTCTTCTTCCTTTCTCCTGCAGCCGCTGAGTTTGTCAGGATCAGACTCACGGTTCAGAGCCCAGAAAGCAACTTCTGAACATCTCACCGCTCACCCGGATGCTTTCCTGAGCAGACACAGCCCCTCCAGCACCTGGACATGGTGATGCCCTGCAGCCCACCAGGGCCCCCCGAGGGGTCCTTCTCGCTCTGTCACCCAAGGACAAAGACAAATGCACCGACGTGAGCAACATCTCACGGCAGGAACAGCACCGTGACCTTTCCCGCCAGGGGATGGCACTGCTCTACCAAGGGGCCTGCTTCTCGTTGCTGTTTTATTTTAAGGCAGTTAAATGCAGTCAATGAACGGCCACTGAAATCCCCACAGACACAGTGTGAGCATGTGTAGGATTGACAAGAATATCCAGGTTACTGGTTTCTTGACAACCCCGTGTGGGAGAGAGAGGAGGGGGACATCAGGAGCCCCCAGACTCGCTCTAGCAGGCTGGAAGACACCAAGAGGCGTCCATGTTACCCACTGGGTCTGCCCCTGCCTACCCATCCTCTGAGGGCCCCTTCCCAGCCAGCCTCCAGCGATTCCCAAAGGAATTATGAAATTCTCAGCAAATTGACAGAATCAGCAAGTGTGCCAGAGAAATCTGGGTCAGGGGCCTCGGCCCCAAGACCATATTGTAACTCTCCGAATGGGGGCCTAGGACGTGCCAAAGAGGCACAGAGGTAATCACAGCACTACACAGCACACTATTGTTTGCGTTGGGGTCATGTGTGGCGGTTGGTGCTCGGGCTCACTCCTGGCAGTGCTTGGGAGACCCTATGATCTCAGAGTGTTGAGGATCCCACTGGGGTCGGCTGCATTGCAAGACAAGTGCCGGGACCCCTCTACTCTCTCCAGTTCAAACCCCTGACACTGTACAGAGCAAAGCAGAGACAGAAACATCAGCCTCCTGTCTCTGTAGAGATCCGACCTCCTCAGGTGGACAGCAGATGGACAGCAGATGGACAGCATATGCAAACTCTCCCAGGGCTCACACACCCTCCCACTAAACCCCACAATCCCATTCCCTTCCCCAGAGTTTGCCCCGATAGGGCTACAGTCACAACCACAGGCTATCCCATGATAGAGATCCTAAAAATCCCAGGTCAGAAGAGCAAATTTTTGGGGGCTGGTAGGGGAGCTGGGTCTCCCCTAGCAGTGCTCAGGGCTTACTCTGACTCTGCACTCAGGGATCACTCCAGCAGGGCTGGGAATCGATCTTGGGTCAGCTGTGCAGAAGGCGAGTGTCTGCACCCGGTGTTGTGCTTGGGCCCAACAAATGGGATCTTCAATAAATGAGATGGGAAGGAAGGTGCCTAAGGTACAGTCCGAGTTTCCTGGGGAAAAGCAGAGCTGAAGGTAGCAGCATCATGGGAAGGAAGCAACTTCGTCGGGAGAAGCCACTAACAGACACCCTGTCTTCGACCCTGCAGGCAAATGCCACACAGGGTTGAATTGCTTTCCAGAATTGGGGGCTTTGCCAGGGTCTGAAGAGAAAGAAACTGGAACAGGACCTTCGGACCAACCAGCCCGTGATGAAGACAAAGAAACTGAGTCACAAGCGATATGGAACTTGCCCGACACCGAAGTAGCTACCCAGGAGCAGGAAGCAAGGGCTGGGATCCCACAGGAACTGACTCTTGGTAGGGCTGAGGGGGAGGGAGAAAGGGGCTTATCTTACAGGGCCAGGGATACCCAGATGACCACTGTCACAGGACCAGGGTCCACTAGACATGGCCTGTTTAGGCAGCTCTAGGGTTGGAGCAAGGAAACTCAGGCTGGAACAGAAGCGCACACATGCCCAGGTCACTTGGTCCAACAATATTTGCTCTTCTGGGTCAAATAGCACTTTATGGCAAAATGTCCTTTTTACAGTATCTAACCACCAGTGGAATCCACCGGAAGTGCGGCCATCAGAATCTGCTGGGCAGCATCTCAATTTCATGGGGGACCAGTTGTCTGAATTGGACTCCCAGAATCAACATACAGCAATGGAAAAGCGTCCTGAGATTTCACCCAGGATCCCAGAGCTAAGTAAGCAAAGCAGAGAAGGGACATTTTGGCAGGCGAGGTATTCTAAAATCCAGGGTGTTCTTGTTCGTGATGCTGCATTCTTATTTGGGGAGTGGGAGGGGGGGTTCCTAAGCTGTGTCAGGCAATTCTCTGCCAGTTGGGCTGATAGCTCAGTGAAGTGGCTTAAGGCATGGCACTGCTCAGGCCCTGCTGTGCTGGGGAGACAGGAGCCACCTGGGTGCTGGGGGGTCTCCAGGGTGCGAGAATCACTCCTGAGGTGGGACCTCTGGGCCATTTCCTGGCCCCTCCTTTTCTTCTGAAATCTAGAATATGTAGAAGGAATGACAGCAGACAGAATAGGGGGCACAGAGCAGTCTAGTGGACATCAATTAGCCATGAGGTCAAGAGGACAGGAAGTGCCATGGGTCGTGCAGGCACCAAAGTCAGCAAGGTGACCCTCACTCCCTCTGCTATCCTGGCCTAGGGCTACAGCGGACCCTGTGCATGGCCTAATCCCAGAATGACACGCTGGCCAGCCAGCTCCGGGGGCCCAAAGAACCAGCTGTTTCTGAGATCTGCAGGAAGTAGAAGTAGAGGAAGCCTCTAAATAAAAGTTTCAAAAACACCTCCTGATGTCTCCTCCAGTCATCAAAGTAGTGAGAGCTATACCTTTCAGATTAGCTACACAGATCACGTCCGCTGCAATGAAACTGTTCATAATTTTCTTGGGCTAGTCCCTATGTACAGCGTGTCCTTAATCTCCTTCCCAAAAGTCATCTTATACAGGCTTTGGTCATTCTATAAAATTCAGAATAGAAGTCATTTTATTCAATGCGTGTTTTTTTTCTGCTGCGATGGTGTTGGAATTTGGGGGGGAAATATGCCAGAATGGATCTAGGAGAAGGATGCCGGCTACTGAGCCATGCTGGGCACAAACTCAAGCACCTGCTACTCCGGCGATTCAAGGCAGAGAGAAGAGTCAGCCTGGGATAAGCCTCTTCCCAGCCAGCACCACACAAGGCAGAACAGGCACACTCGGGAGCCTCATGGGGCCAGCTCTGAGTTCACCCAGCCTGCCTGCGCTTGCACCAGCCTGAGAATCATCGGGTGCTCCTCGGTGAGACCCTGAGTTCCACACCCAGCACCTGGTGAGTGCCACACTGTGGACCTGTTTCCCCTCAGGTCAGAAGCACAAGCTAGAAATGTTCACTCAACATCCTCCAGTCTCCCGAGACAGCCAGCAACACAGATACGGAGGTTTATGGTACAGATTCTAAACCTTCATGTCATTAATAACTGACATGAACTATATGGGAGTGCCCCAGAGAGTGATCAGAGGTCACCAGGAACACATGCGGGAGGTCTCTGGGCCCTTGCAGAGCCGGGGATGGAACTCAGGGTCTCCATGTAGGTGCCAAGTGGTGCTCTGGCCCCCTGAGCTCTGGCCCTGTCTTATTGTTCTTCAAAAACGAGAAAAGTGGCGCACAGGAAAGGCGGGCACACGGGGAATGGCAGAGGCAGCTATGAGCCAATCTGTCTACATGCCAACGATGGCCAAAGACGAACTGGTCTGAGAGCTGGCAACAGCCTGTTAGCTGAAGCACAGCCGCTGCGGGAAATGTCCTGACAATGTCGCATCTACAGGGAATGACGGCGTCTTTGTGGAGAGCACTGGAAACAGAGTGTCCTCGTTCAGAAGGAGGCCGTGGGAGGGGATGGAACCCAGGAAACTGGTGTTACCTCTACCCACCTCCCAGTTTGGGGGTTTTTCCTTTTCGAGTTTCACTGCACCTTTTTTGTGATACACCCTTTTTGTGTTTTTGTTTTTTGTAAAAGAAATTTTGCACGAGGCCTGTGATGATGCTGAGAACTACAGGAATGGGCCCACGTCCAGGCATTGGACGTGAGAAATGGCATGTGTCCATTTCTGAGGCACAAGGGCGCTGGCAGAATGGACGCCAGTTCAGGGGCATTTCCTCTCTGTGCCTGAGAGCAGGGACGTGGGCTAATCCAGAGCGGCTAGAATCCTACTTGACACTACTGGTCAGCTCGAGGCACGTTCTTGTTGCCCTTTTAGGGGCGGGGTCCTTCAGGGCACCCAGGGCAACTCCTGATTCTCAGTCGGCCGGTCCAGAGATTTAATGCCAGGGTCCAAGGATGCAGCGATGCTCAGGACCCACAGGTTTGGGGGCTCCCACATGGAGGAGCACATGGTGCCAGTAGCCACCTGGGGCTTGGATGTACCTTACCCTCTCTCCAACCTCTTTTCTACTGGCAATGGTTCATGCCAAGCTGACCGTCTGCCCGCCGAGTGCCAGCACCTGCATGCAAGCGTGTTCCACAGTCAACAGGGCCTCAGAGTTGCAACGTCGTGCACCTGTATGGAATCAGCCTCCCGGGAGAGTCACTGCGCACGCGGGGGCTGTGGGGTCAGAGAGAGAACGCCCCTGGTGTCTAACAAAGCACAGGCACACAACAACGCAGCAATGAAGCCCTGCTTGCAGGAGGTTTCCTGCGCTGGACACCCGCTATCAAGATCCTTTCTGCCCTGGTCACCGCAGGTGTGGACAAGCTTGCTCTCCCCCACTGTCCTGGTCATTGCAGGTGTGGACAAGCTTGCATCCCCCCACTACCCAGGTCACTGCAGGAGTGGACAAACTTGCTCTCCCCTTCAGCTGCAGCAGCAGGGATCAGGCCATACATTGCACACGCGAGCCACGGTCCTGCCCCCAAGCTGCTTCTTCCCTCCACCACAGCTTTTGCTCCCTCCTGTCTCTGCTGCTTCCCCTCCTTCAAGTTCCGGGGGATCTGCACCCCCAGGATCACCACCAGGAGCAGCGCAACAGCCACACAGCTGCTCCGATGGCTGAGTGAAATGGGGTCAACAGCATGGGCGGAATCAGCTTCCCTTTCCTCAAGGCGCTAGAAAGGTGACTTCAGGGCCTCCCATTACTAAAAATCACAGTGGGCCAGCACACACTTTCTCTGCACCTGGTGTTCAACATCCCGAGTGAGCCAGATTTCAAAGGTCCCAGGTTCATCACAGCTCACTGCCGATACCAAATGATCACCATGGCACCAGGGTTAGTCGCTTATTCAAAACCAGTGGCCTGGTACTGGAGCAATTACACAGCAGGGAGGGCATTTGCCTTGCATGTGGCCAACCCGGGTTCTATCCCCAGCATCCCATAGGGTCCTCCAAGCTCTGCCAGGACTAATTCCTGAGTGCAGAGCCAGGAGTAACCCCTGAGTATCACCGGTGTGACTCAAAAAGCAAAAATAAAATGCCAGTGGCCACAAGGGTGGGGACAAGAGTCAAGGGCTCAGGGCACATGTCTGGATGCCCAGGGACTGAGTTTTGTCTGCTGAACACCTCTGGGTGTGTCCTGAGCACTGGAACCATTGGCCTGGATGCCCAGGGACCACTGGAAACACCACTCAAGAGAACACCCTGAAATTATGGCCACCGTTGAACACCCCAAAGCTCCCAGACCTTAAAGCACACATTCGAAGCAAGAGAACAGGAGGCAGGGAAGAGGGGAAGGGAGAGGAGCTGTGGCCAGCAGCAGAGCTGGCCAGCTCTGCTGGCCACACCCAGTCTGCTCCTCCCACCAGCTACCTGGAGGCTGGCTTTCACCTCTGACCTCTGACCTTCCTCCAGTGACCCTAGGACTGATAGGAGCCTTGTTCATTCGTAAGCTTGGAGTCAGAGACTCAGGGAGCAGCAAGGGACGGCTCTGCCCAGACTCGGCTTTACAGCCAGCCTGAAATCAGCCGGAAGGAAGTGGAGGAAGGCAAAGCTCAACAAAAGGCCACTCAGAGGCCACAAGCAGGAAGACAGAGCCCCACATCACAGCACTGGGAACACCCAGTGCCACATGCGTCCACAGGGCACTGTCACACCCACATCTTCAAAGCCGTCAGGTCCTGACCCCTTCGAACAACACTTTCCTCCTGGGAGAACTGTAAGGAAGGGGGTTCCCTGGTCCCTAATGTGCAGAAACAAGATGTTCCATCATCCAACTAGCGTCAGCTCTTCCTGACTCGGTGGCCACTGTATCAGGTCTCTGTCACAGGCGGGTTGCCTGGCATTTCTCAGCGTCGCTCGTGGCTGGGCTGAGTCCCCTGTGGATAAAGGGCCACTGTCCCTAGGACTCTCATTTGGTGAACAAGACCCTGCTATCACATTACACTCTCTTGTTCTACACATCCTCCCTGTCGATACTCCAAATACAAATCTTTATACCAGTCTGATTTGCTAATGGAGACACTAAGTGTATGTAGGTTCTGGAAATCTTTGCTCTTGTGTCCAGCTGCTGTTTCTTAAACTTCTCCCCATTTTCCCTGATGCACTTATGTGCATGGTTCAAACAGCTACGTGCAGCCATGACTGTTGCCGTCTCAGCACGCATGAGAAAACTCATCTCACAGTCTTAACCACGTGGGAGATGACACACGGGAGTCATCGAGTTATCGGGGCCCCTGTTTCTCCCCCTTTCAGATTCTGGGTTTTTCACTTCATCACCTTCCCTGATGAGAATCAACCTGGACTACATATCCAGTAATTAACCAGCCAGAACCCTCCACGTAAAGACAAGTGACAATAAAGGGAGGGAGGGAGGAGAAAGGGCTGTGGGAAGGTAGGAGGAGGAAGAAAATGCGACAAACTCAACAAATCAAAGGGTCACTTTATGCCATAGACCAAGCAGAAACACCTGAATACCTTCAAAGCACCAAACATCACTAAAATTCCTCTGCCCGATAGACAGCACTTGGCATAAACAAGTGTGTTTTCCGGTGCCAGAAACCAAACCCAGGAGCTCCGGCACACCAGGCGTGCGTTCTCGCACTGAGGCCCACCCTGCGGCAGGAGGCAGCACCCACCTATACGGTGAGGCTGTGCAGGCTCGGACCCAGTCTCAGGCATGGCAGGCTAGCACCGTGCGTGACTGAGCCACTGTTCTCGTCTGCACTGCCAAACAGCTGTCCGGCAGAAGCCCGGCACACCTCATCCTTCCCAGCCTTTATTTTTAGACGCCTCTGGGTAAAACAGTAATTTTCTGGAGAATGCAATGAAGATTGGCAGGAGCCGCTTCACGGCCTCAGAGCCGGGAGTTCCCGTGGTTTGGGCAGCCACGTTCCCCTTCCGCTGCCACAATGCTCCACATTCAACACTGAAGAAAAGAACTAACATGAGCTTCTCTAAACCTACTAACTTAGAAACGGCACCCTTCGGCCCCATGCCAGAGCCACCCAGAGATCTAAATACTGGGGTCCAAGAATGACTCAGGCATCTCTGCCCCCTTCCCCGGGATCATTCTAGCCCAAGAATAGGAGCTATGGGAGCACCGGGATGCTTGGTCCACGTAAAGTCACAGCAACAACAGAGGGTAGGAAAATTTTAAGAAATAAGGACATTGTAGAGAAGATTAAGTGGGGGGGCAGGAGAAAGGTAAAGGACCAGGGACACGGTCCACAGACTGCTGCACCAACGTGGGCTAACACAAGGCCCGGAAGAAAACACAGCCAGCAAGGGTGAGTCAGATTATAACCCATGCATCTAAACTGCAAAACAAACACCTCGCTCAGGCTTCACCCCCCACAGAGTCCCACCTTTCCCTGTGTTTGTTTTCACTCTGGGGACCGGGACCACACCTAGCTGTGCTCAGGGATCACTCCAGGTGCGGCTCCGGGACCTGTGTGGAGTTGGAGGGCCTGAACCGCGTTGGCCACACACAAGGCAAATGCCTCAGCTCCTGAACTGGGCTCATACCTTTTCATTGCTTTGTTTTGGGGGTACCGCACCCAACTCAGGAATCACACCCAGCAATGCAGGCATTGAGGCGGGTCTCTGGCACAAACAGTAGCCGCTGCAGTGGCATTCCCGCCCCAACCCAGACCCTCACATCAGCAAAGGTGCCAAGTTTGTAAAACTAGGGGAAAAGGAGTCTGCTTTGGGAATGAGCCTGAGCACAGACAAACCGTCGGAGGCTGTGATCCGTAACTCCAGAGAATGGGGCGACATGAGGGTCTCCCAAAAGGAAGCAGTAAGACCCCCTGGTAAGTGGAGCCAGAGGCAGTCAGCAAGGTAGGCCTGTAGCCAGTTGGGGTGCAGGGGAGAGCCTTACCATGCAGGTCTAAGAGCAAAGACCTAGTGTAAATTCAGGTGAGGGCCAGCTCATGTGTACAGTGTAAATTCAGGTGAGGGCCAGCTCATGTTACAGGGGAGACTCCTGGAGTCTGGGAACCCCTGGAGAGCCCCAAAGTCATGGGTCTGGAAGGAGAGAGAAACCCCAGAACACACACCCTCTGCCCCGTCTCTCTTTCCCTTCTCTCTCTTCTCTTAGATGTTATTTTTATTTAGATACCGAGGTTGACAGAGCTGAGGGCCGCAGAGTGCAGGCATAAGACATTCCAGCTCCAACCCCACCTGCCTTGCCCACAGCCCCCACCAGTGACAGACGCGCTGTCCACAGCCAGGGCTGTGGCCAGCTTGCAGTCTGCTGACAGTGGGTTGGGCTCTCATGAGCTAGCGGCACACGACCCTTAGCCTCGACATATCACAGGAGCCCACGGTCCTCTGGGGTCTGTGCCATAAAGCCAGAAGCACAAGGCAAATGCCGGGCGCTCTCAGCACCTGAGGGAAGAATGAAAGATGTGCTGGGGAGTGGGCAGCATCGTTGGTGGGCAAACCCCTGGCTATAGACCTCAGAAATGAAAATGTCAGGAAAGGGAGGAACTGGGAGGATGAGGAGACACAGTCTGGGATCCCCAAGAAGTTTCCCGGGTTGGCATTAATGGCTGCAGCTGAGAGTGGGGGGCGGGGAGGGAACCCCGGGAAAAAATGGCCTGAACAGCAAGCCCACTCACGGCTGGGCCCCAAGGCAAGCACACAGAAGCACGGCGTGCCCCAGAAGGTAAGCATGGCTGGACACAGGGGCCGCCAGACTGCAGGGCACCCGCGGACAGTCGTGTCTGGAAGAGGCGCTGCTGATCGTGTCGCTCCTTCCCGCTGCTGAACTAGAAGCTGCAAATCCCTGGAGGCCTGGCTGAGGGCCTATGGCCTGCCCCTACTGTGCAATCGACCAGCCACAGAAGCACACAGCAAGGCTGTGCAGAAGGAGCTGGTGCTCGCCTAGCGATGAGATGGAGGCGCCTCTATTCTCAACTCTGTGAGTGGAGGGGACAGACACAGGCTCATCTCTGTGTGCGGACATGAAGACACAGTAAGGGAGAGTCACACGAAGGGCCAGTAGTCACAGGCAGGGGAGCTGGCCACAGCGCTGGGTCTGTGGGAGATGGGGTAAGGACTGACCAGGAGGGCTGTCCAGGGCATTAGGGTATGCTGGCACACATCACCAGCTGTCACAGCACCTCAACAGTCTTTAATGCAGTTTGTGGGAGACCCGTCAGCTATTCTCCCTCGGAGCAGGTCTGAGGAGGGCCCTGAGGAGTAAGGGGGGCCTGGGTACCAGCTCTCTGGGCTCTCAATTACTAGGTAGGGCTCCGGGGCCCCATGTGGGGGTCAGCACCTGGGTTGGCTCCAAGGCAAGCACTGGACTCACTGCCATTCCGGGTCACTTTTTATCCTCACCTGCTTTCAGTCCTCTATTTATTAAATCTCTGCTAGATACACAGTTACAAAGTTGTTTATGATTGGGTTTTGGTCACACAATGTTCCAATACCCATCCCTTCACAAGTGCACATTTCCCACCATAATGACCTGTTTCCCTCCTTCCAGCCCCACCTCCAGCCTGCCTCTATGGCAGGCACTTTTCTTTCCTCTCCCTCTTTACTTTTGGGCATTATGGTTGTGGTACAGGTACTGAAAGGTGATTCTGTCTGTCTCTTTCACTCCTTTCAGCACTTGGTTCTTATACAAAATATCATTTCCAACTATCATTGTCATGGTGGTCCCATTCTCTGTCCTAACTGCCCTCTCCCCCTTGCTTGCGGCAGCTTCCAACTGTGGGCCAGTCCTCTTGCACAGGACCCAGAACCTTCCCTTTTGAAGGTAAGAAATCCTGAGATCAGAGGGATAGCATAGCAGGTGGGGTGTCGGGTGTTTGCCTTTGTGCAGCCAACTGGGGTTTGATCCCTGGCGTTCCATATGGTCCCCCGAGCACCACCAGGGATAATTCCTGAGTGCAGAGCCAGGAGTAACCCTTGAGCATTGCCTGGTATGACCCAAAAAAAGTCGAATAAATAAATAAATAGAGAAATCCTGATGCCCTCAACCCCCTGCAGTGCGCAGCAGAACTGGACTTTCTTGGGCTGGGCAGTGCACATTCCTGCCCTCCAGCCAGATGACTCAAATATTCCTCTCCAACCCCTCCTGGGGTCTCTCTCATGGCCACCCCCTCCCCCAACCTAGATTTAAAGCTTTCTTGGCTCTAACAATCCACTCTGCTTAAGAACACATACCACAGGTCACAGACTCCTGTTTTACAAGCCCTTCCTTTCTTCTAAGGCTGAGCCCTGCTGGGAGGCGATGGGAGGCAAGTTAATGTTTGTCAAATACTTGAGATACAAGACCACCTCCCCACTGCCCCCCACACACACAGACACACACACACAGACACACACACACACACACACACACACACACACGAAGTCCTATCAGAAAACTGAACATTTCTAGGAAACTTCCTGAATAACGACAAAGTGCCCAGCACCACGGAGCAGAAACTTGAGCCTGCCCAGCCCATCACATCACACTGGCTGGCGCCGGACTTAGAGTCTCACCGTGAAAGCGGGAGACCCCAGACTGCTATAACCACCCCACCTGGCCTAAACAACACACACCCCAGCGGTTCTTTGCTTCCCACCTTGGGTCGCCAAAGCAAACCTCCTCCTGATTTCTTTGTCAGTGAGTGGCCTGGGGTTGGCTCTGCCCGCAGCAAGGGCGTGCAAAAGCAGGGCTAGACAGAGAGAGGGGACCCTCTAACATGAACACCAGCACCACGGTCCAGGCCTAGCAGGCTGCGGTGGGACAGTCTATATTTGGGCGTCAGAGGTGGTCAGTGGCAGACGTCCCTGGCAGAGAACAGGCCAGCCCATGACTGAGTCTTAGATTTCAACATGACAAAGTTAGGACTATTCCCCGGATGCCAGCCCAGACCCCAGACACCGTGAGTCCAAACAGGCTCCAGGATCCTTTGGGCCACCCACTTCCCTCTGCCCAAGAGGGGCCACATGGCAGCTGCCGGCGAACACGTCTGCTTTGAGTCAAAGACAAAGCTTTATGTGTATGTTGGCAAGCATGAGAATGCAGGCTGCTGGGGGAAAAAATGGCACAAAGGGCACATTCACAGCCGCATGTATGTCCCGCACATATAAACATTCTCCTCGCCCCACTGCAGTGCTAGGAATTCCCTAAGGATCTCAGCACGTCTGTGAAGTCCCCAGTACCCACGGCTCCCACACTGTAGAGGCCTTCGCAGCCCGGCGAGAACCAAGGAACAGCTCCTCCACTACTGTCAACCCCCAAAGCCCTCCAGGGGGCTCAGCCCAGAAGGCCAAAGGAGCGAGGCACACGGAGAAGATCTAAGACATGCTCCACCCCTTCCCTCCAGAAACTTGGTTTCCCTTCTTAGAAACCAAGGAAACCTCCTCTGAATCCTCAGGGAGAAAGGCTGTTACACTCCCAAGGATGTTACACTCCCCATCACCCTCCCCCCCCCCCACACACACAAACACGCACATGCACATTCTGGCCCTGCCAGTCTTGTTACCTGCTCTCCATGTTCTGCAGAGCTCCACACTCAGCTCTGGGTATTTAAACACCGCCCAGTGCTCAGCAAGTTATGGAGCACGGACGAGCTAGGTGGGCAATCAAAGGGGCTCTGGTTGATTTTCTGCAACAAATTCAATTCTTGCTAAGAACTGGGGTTGTGGGGGCTCAGAACCTTCATCCCAGGTACCTCCACCAGGGGCAAGGACAGATTCTAGCAGCCCTATTTCCCAAAGTGGACTCTATAGTTCTCCCAGATGAGAAACAGACTTCCTCCGGAGACAGCTGACTGCTCCCTGCCCAAACCCACAGGCAGAGACTGGGGTCATCGAGTCAGGCCTCTTCTCCAGCAGCTGACACCCTCAGGGAAAGTCCACTCTGGGAAGGGCGTGGGGGTTGGGTAATCTCCCAAACTGCAGGACATCCCTCTGCTGGAGTAGCCTGCGGTCACCCATGTCAGAAACACTGTCCCTGGGAGCAGGGCTGAGCCATCCCAGAACCACAGCGAGACACCTGGATAGGTGGGTCAACTTCAGGTGCTGTTTCCGGGTCGGGAAGGGTCTGGGCGGGACTGGGGGTTGGACATGGGGTTCCCACCTGCAAGAAGGTCAGTCTGGGTGGCACAGCTACAGTCACCAGCAAGAGCTGGTCACTTTGGCCAAGTCTCAGATGAATTAACTCTTCAGAGGCTCCTGGCTTGGCAGTAGCACCAGGAACCCATTCCCGCCTCCCCCATGGCCCCGTGTAAATAGCAGGCCACTGGCCACTCCACTTCCCTGGCCTGGGCATCCCACTCTTGCAGCAGCAGGTCCTCCCTCACACTTGCAGATAAGGCTGCAGCAATACAAGCTTCAGGAATGCGGCAGCATCTCCAGGAGGCTGTCAAGCTGCTCTTCAGAGGCAGTCAATGGGGCACTCCGGGCCAATGAGGCCATTAAGGTGTAGATGGTAAAACCACTCTTCCTCCGAGGGATGGGGGGGGCTTCCAGGTAACTTCGGATATTAAAAATTAAAAAGCAGGGGCCGGAGTGATAGCCCAGCGGGTAGGGCGTTTGCCTTGCATGTGGTCGGCCTGTGCCGGCCCGGTTCGATCCCCGGCATCCCATATGGTCCCCTGAGCACGGCCAGGAGTAATTCCTGATTGCAGAGGCAGGAGTAACCCCTGAGCATTGCCGGGTGTGACCCAAAAAAAAAAAAATTAAAAATTAGTGCCTTCCCCCACCCCTATCAACCTGGCTCCCCCAAATCCTCTGGCCCGCCAGGAAGTAGACTTTTGGGGGGTAACTCACTTTGCACACACACTCCTCTGTCTGGCTGCACCTTATCTTGTCCCCTTTCCCCTGGGAGGACCCCCTTCAGAGGCCGTGCGCCTTCCAACCCTTTCCCCAGCAGAGGCTCACTCCTGCAGGTGGCTCCGATCTCAGAACAGCACCTGAGCTGTCCCGGGCTCTAAGCAGAGAGAAGCAGCCCAAATGTCGAGGCAGAGGCCAAAACCCTGCGTTTGCAGAAAAGGGCATTTGGGAACCGCCACGCGCAGTCTTTCTGCTCCTTGGCAAGAGCCCGCCAAGGACAGACCCTCGACTGACGCGGGTCAGCGAGGCGGAGAGCAAAACCTACGAGCAAAACCTACCGTTAACTGTAGGTGGGGGCAGCACCCCCATAGGCGCTCTATCTCCTCTATCTCCTATATCTTCTGAGGCCTCAAGAAGGTGGGAACCCCACTTCCCAGATTCCGCGCCAGGGAAGGGGTGGGTTCACAGAGCCAGAAGACCTTTCCAAAGTGGGAAGCGGAGCCGTCTCTGAAATGACGGGGCGGGCGAGTCTGCCCAGGCAGCTCTGAGGCGGAGTCAGGGCGCTTCGCCGGCCAGGCCTTTGGGCAAGGGCGAAACTGCGGCTCTCCCCAGCTCGGGTCCCCGCCGAGCGCAGAGGACGGACTCCTGGGGTGCGTCTCCGTCACCACAGGGTCGACAGCACCTCAGCTCCCGCTATCCCGTCCGGTTCTGATCGAGCTTTCCCAGAGCCCTAGGCCCCCAAACAGCCGAAGGGGACCGGAGGGCGACGGCGAGAGTGTGGGTTTCTTTACCCGCCCCAGATTCCAGGCAGCGCCGCGTGCCCCACTCCACTCTGCGGACGGGCCATGCGCCCCAGCCTGGGCCCGAGCCCGCGGCACCCCCGCTTTTCCCGGCTCTTACCTGCTTACATGGCCCGGACGAGCGCTGGGGTCCCTTGCCGGGTATCCCGGGGGGGTCGATCCCAAGGCGGCGAGGCCGGAGGAAGGTTTCAGGCGTTCGCAGGGGCGCACGCAGGGGCGCACGGAGCCGGAGAGTCCGGGAGACCCAAGGGGGGGGACAGCGCGACCGTCGGCGGAGCCCCGGGGTCCCGCGCGCGCCCTGCTCAGCCCGGACGGTGCCCGCGCCGCGGCCGCAAAGTTGGGCCGAAGTTTTCGGGGCGGCCGTAGCCGGGGCGCAGGAAGCGGCGGCGGCGGCCGGAGCGCGGAGGAAGCGGCCGAGCGGTGGGAGGGGACGGAGCAGGCGCCGGCGGCCGCGGCTCCCCCACCCGGGCCCGGCTCGGCGGCGGCGGCGGCGCGGGGGGCCCGGCTGGAGGCGGAGGCGGCGCGGGGCGCGCGCGGGGGCGGCCCGGCCAGGGGCGCGCCGGGGGCGGGGAGCGCGGGGGCGCGCACCGGGGCGCGCGGCCACGTGGAGCCCCCGAGCGGGGAGGCGGCGTCCTTGGGGACGTCACAGCGCAGGAATGTCCGGAATGCGGGGAGCCGGCCGGGCCCGCGGCCGCGCAGAGACGCAGCGCGACCGCGCAGGTGGGCCTAAGCTGGGGTCCCCGACGGTGGCGTGGACAGGTTCCAGCCGCCGACCCTGCACCCATCGCCGGCGGGGAAACCACACCTCGGCCGCTCAAATCCCGGCCCACCGCCTACTGGACGAGGGCAGGCTTTTAGCCCGATACCCCAGAACCCGGTTCCCCGGAACACAGAATTGGGGCCGCTTCGGGCTTCGCCGAATGGGCGCACTGATTGCGCGCTGCAGCACCCAGGAGCTGACTCCCCTCAGAGAGACACGGTGACAGGGATTAGGTCGCTGGCCTGGGACTCTCCGTGGCACCGAAGCGCTCCGCCCTGTCCGCCCAGGCCGAACGGGCACTTCCTGGGCCTGTGGAGGCGCAGCTGGCACCGTGGAAAAAGCCCCGAGGCCGCGGGAAGCCGGGTGCGGCCTTGCCCTGCCCGGGACCAGGGCTGATGACTCTACGGTCACAGCTCCTGGAGCTTGTAAAAAGAAATTTCCTCTGCTTTGCCAGAAGAAGTAAATACTCCGAATAAACTTTCAAGGACGGTAGTTTGGGGTCCTCGCAGGAGCCTGATTAATTCTTCCTAGGGGCCAAAGGGAAAATCACTGGACGGACAGCCCTGTCCAAGTTCCGACAGTGTCCCACACTGCGTGTAGAAATTCCGAACTGGACACCAGAGAGCTGTGTCCTTGCCTGTCCAGCACGGCGGCGCTGCTGAGCACGTGCGTCTCTCCCGGTCAGTAAAGGACAGAAGTGCTCAGAGCAGAGAGACAGCGAGCGGCCACTAACATACCCCCACCAGTTTCTCAGCTTTCAGGAAGAAGGCTCATAGCGTGGGCGCCGCTTGCAGCATCTCCAGAGCAGGACCCGCCCAGGCACACCGGCAGCTGATGGCCCCATTAGTCCAGGGGCCGAGGCCTTAACAGAGGACCTTTCCTGCCGCTGACTGCTAACAAATCGCCGGCTCACATCCCTTCCAGGTCTGCCCTAGCAGGGGCGCTGGTGCTAAGACCTGGAGCGCCTGCTCTGTTTGCAAGAGGCTCAATCCCAGGCACTCCAGGAGCCACCCCAGTATCATGTGGGAACTGCTTATTGCGTACTGCCGGGTGTGGCCCCGAAAGGAGCAAATCAATAATATAAGGAGGCTAAGGACAGGTGCCGGAGTTAGTACAGCGTCAGGGTACATCTCACATGGCATTCCATGTGGTCCCAGAGCCTGGCCAGTAGTAAGCCCTAAGCACCACAGGGTGTAACCCAAAGAAAAAGAGCAGTGAAATAAATAAGGCTAAAGACAACACAACAGATATGGCTTGGTCATGCCAGGTACTGAACCCCACCAGGCCCTCAGACAGGAGAATCTGGAGGCTTCTTGGGGTTCTAGAAAAGAGGTCCCTGAAATCACTGAGACCCTGGACCCCAGTCACTTTCCCTCTTGGTGGGAACTTGTGTTTGATATAGTATGTATGCTTGGGGTCAGCCCCCTGCCAGCCACACATGCTAAAGCTTTGTCGCTTGTCACTTGTCTTTCCATTGCTCATCAATTTGCTGGAGTGGGCGCCAATAACATCTCCATTCATTGGGAATGAGGTCCATTATTGTTGCTGTTTTTGGCATATTGACTACACCACAGGTAGCTTGCCAGGCTCTGCCGTGGCTCTGGGTTCATCCCAGGGGGCCCAGTCATTATGTCAGACCATCAACCATCCAGGGCCCACAGAATCAAAGGCAATGTCAGAATGTGACTGAGGGTCTGGAGCGAGGGAGCCTACCCTGATTCAGCACAAATTCAGAATTTTAAATCACTTACTGAAAATGAAACAGAGGGGCTGGAAAGAGAGTATAGGTAGGGGATCAGTCCCTTTGCCTTGCACTCAGCCAAACCTGGCTCCATGCCTGCCCTAACCCTAACCATACAGACCCTCCATGCCAAGAGTGATCGCTGAGCACAGGGCCAGGAGTAAGTCCTGAGAACTGCTGGGTGAGGCCCACAAAGAAAACAGAAAAATGTAAATAAATAAGAGCCTAGAGCAGGGGCTGGGGGCAGGGGTGTGGTTTGGTGGCAGAACACAGGCCTGGCAGGTGTGAGGTGCTTGGTTCCCCCCACCCCACCCCCCAGGGCTGGGGAGCATGTGGACGACTTCATCTCTCTCTTTGTAATAGACCCCTTTTAAGGTTGTCTCATTCGAGATCATTTTTAAATAGAAAATGCAATGCAAAGTAAATAGAGACTTTGATTCTCCAGATGAAATATATAAAAGTCATCACCAGCTTCTTTCCAGAAAGAATTCGGCCTTTTCTGAAGCCTGCACTGCCTGCATTTCCTTAATAGGATCCGAGAACAGGCGTTGGACTGTGGGATCATCCCCAGACACGTCCCTACATGTTTTCTGTGAAGCCTTGAGGTTTAGGAACTCCTGATATTAAATATTCCCCTTGAAACACTGCGACGAGTCTGATTCAGGCTCTGTAGAAGCAGGCTCTTAGGGGAGTCTTTGGGCCCACTCCCACCCACCCCCAGTATGTTCTGTAGATTTATTCATCGGCTCCACCATGATAAGAATTAGTCATGTCAGAGAGTCAGCCCAGAACAACCCACTGGAAAGTCACAGCTTGGGACAGAACTGGTGATCTTGGATGCACAGATGAACAAGGACTTGTTGGCGCTGTCTCAACACCGAGACCTCCCGGTGCTGGTGCTGTACCCACATTCCTGCTCCCAGTAGGATTCCCTCCTTGGGGTAGCTGAGCTGCTTCCCGGAGAGTGAATGGGGCTTTCCTGCCAGAAACTGCTGCTCCCCATGGCTCACTCACTGGGTTCCCTGAGTTTGTGTGTGTGTGTGTGTGTGTGTGTGTGTGCGCACACATACATGCCTGATAACAATATCCTATTGCACTATAATTCATGTTCAGTGGGAGCATTGCTTCAGAAACTTTCCCCCTTTTCTTCCTTTTGTTGCTAGCATGACCTGGAGTTAGAGACTTGATTATGGTGCCCTCACACATGGTTGTCGTGTGCTGGAAAACATGCAGATGAAGGCGTAAACCTAGACAGCATTGCCACCAAGAGGTGGAAGTCACCCTTGGCATGTGAGGCAGGGCTGGGGATTGAACTCTTAGCCTTGGGCATGAAGTTAGGCCCCAGAGCACACATCTCCGTGCCCAACAGCTGACCATTTTTCTCCTTGGAGCACACCATGTGCTCAGTGCTTAGATCAGGTGAGAGAAAATGGCCGTCACAGAAGGGCCTCACTAGACCTGGGAGATACCACAGTGGAGAAAGCGTTTGCCTTGCATGCAGCCGGCTGCTATTTGATCTCAGGCATCCCATATGGTCCCCCGAGCTCACCTGGAGTGGTTCCTGACTGCAGAGCCCTGAGTCAGCCCTGAGCACTGCTGGGTGTGGCCCCAAACAAACAGAGAAATGTTCTCATGTGCTTTCCCCATCCCCTCGCTTCTCAGTCACTCTCACCGCCTTCACTACCTTGGCGGGTTCTCACATTTCATGCAAATGGAATGTGTGTGTGTGTGTGTGTGTGTGTGTGTGTGTGTGTCTATTCTCCTGTTGACATTGGTTAGGTATCGTTTATTTTTTATTTTGGGGCTACACCCAGCACTACCTAGCTCAGCACTCAGGGTCCCCCCAGCTCTCTCCTCCAGAGAGACCTCCCCAGGTCAGTTGTGATAAAAGCATTTCCCAAGGGACTCTTGTGTTCCCCATGGCCCTCTCCAATGCAGAACCACGGACTACACTGACATGCGCTACACAAAAAGCGTCACGTCATAGAAGCACAGCAAAGAGCATTTTCTCACAGTCAAAACAGTGCGCGCTCCTGGTGGTCTCTAAGGGCATACTCAGAACTTGCTCTTTTGCTTTTTTTTTTTTTAAGTGACCAAACAAGTCACAGATTGGATCAGAGTCTGAATCTCTTTGTACCTGTTGGCTAGCCGTCCCCTCCCAAAATAACCCCAGAGTCACGCCTGTAACCACACACAGAGCTGCTGCATGAGCCATGGGGCGGGAAAGTGTGGCGGCTGCCAGACTTGTGGCCTGGTGCCCAGGGCCCTACGCTTCCCTCTGGAGAGGACGCGACTGTTTCTGCTTCGGGTGAACAATTTCTGGTACAGGGGTTCCCTCCCTCCTCTGCTTTGCCTCTGAGTCTTTCTGTTTGGAAATAGAAGGGACCCCCCCATCCCAAGCCTCTCTCAGTGGGGCTCAGTTTCCATGAAAACCATCCCAGAACCACTGGAGACCTATGGGATGATGGAGTGCGTGAGAGTCACAGCCTTTATTGGGTTGGCTCTGCGGCCTCTCTGGGGGTCCACGGTGGGCTCTGCTGCCCCTGCACTCCACTGCATCCTCAAGCTGCTGCCCCAGGGCTCTTGTTTGGGCCCCACCCTCTTTCCCGGTGGCCCAGCCTTCCGGTCAGCACAATCCTGCTCCACTTCATGTCTTGTTCCTTCTGATTCCTTCTGGAATTCCGCAGGCGGGCCCGCCCCTCCATCGGCTGGACCTGGCCTTCCCTCTCTGTTGGCTAGAGGCTAAAGGAGGGGGTTCTACGCCCTGCCAGGGGCTGAGCTCTCCCCATCCACCCTCAAATTGGATTTCCTTGTCACTCTGTAAAAGAACAAATACCAAGGATTTGCAGGGGGTTGGTTTTCACTCTGGAAGAGAAAGAGGCTGGTGTGCAGGACCATGAGCCCCTGGCTATGGCCTCTGAACCTCATAGACCCCGGCACTTGCCTCCGGACAGGGGCTAATTCCAGGAAGATGGATAATAGGCTGCCAACTGCTGTAGAATGTCACTGGTCAGCCACGGAGAACACAAGGGCCTCACCAGGGTCCTTCTTATGCATTACTGGGCCTTTCAGGACCAGTTAAGGGTGCTGGAGGGTCAGCAGAGGCTAAGGAGCTCGCCTTGAGGTGGTGACCTCCATCCCCAGCACCACACGGTCCCCAAGCATCATCTGGGGTCAACTTGGAGCACAGAGCAGAGAGCACCGCAGGGCCTCATCCAACAAGGAAAGGAAGGGATAAAGGGAAGAGAACCCAAGTGGGGTGGAGAGATTGTACAGCGGGCTGAGCGCTTGCCTCACATGGAATGACCCAGCCTTTGATCCTTGGCGTCCCACAGGGTCTCCCTCATCCTCTCCTTGACATTAGTTAGGTATTGTTTATTTTTTATTTTTGGGGCCACGCCCAGCTAGGAGTGTGGCACCTGAGTAATTCCTGAGTGCAGAGCCAGGGGTAACCAAAAGAAAAGAAAGCCTAGGGTTGAGAATTCTGCCTATTTTGGTTGTAATTCTCTATGGTTGGATCCTGTAAAAGGAACCACGCTCAGCTTTGCTAAATGTCAGGGTCCCTCACTCCACTCTGGCCTCTCAGCTAGGGCAGGCTGGTTGGGACACACAACCTTCCTTGCACACACACAAACACGCACACTTGAGCAGGGTTATACTCTGACCTTCTTGCTACAGGCCTTTCCCAGGGCTGATGTAGCCTGCCCCAAGCTCATCAGCCCATCTGGGAGCGGAATCCTTCTTCACTTTGATTTAAATGCTCTCCAGGGCTGGAGCGATAGCACAGCAAGGAGAGCATTGCCTTGCACGTGGCTGACCCAGGTTCGATCCCCGGCATCCCATATGGTCCCGAGCACCTTCAGGAGTAATTCCTGAGTGCAGAGCCAGGAGTAACCCCTGAGCATCGCTGGGTGTGACCCAAAAAAGAAAAAAAGGTCTCAAATAGTTTCAGGGAGTAAAGCCATTTGTAAACAACAGTTACACACACACACACACACACACACACACACACCACACCACACATACACACACACAGAGCCCTGCTCCTTACCTCTGGCTGTTCAGTCTCAGGACCACCGAGGCGTGTGTATGCAGCTGACGGGCGCAGTCGCGGCTCACACTGCCAGAGAAGGAAACCGCACTGCGAGCTGTCCAGGCTGAGGGACTCTTTGAACCTGCCCTGGACATGTTCTGGAATCCAGGAGAAGGAAGGGTGGGGCCCAGCTTTCCCGTGAGCCTGGGGACATGGTGCTGGGCCTGTATGTCCCACCTGGGAGGTGATGCCCATGGGCCTCCCTCATTGGGCCACAGAGATGATGAAGCAAAGCAGTGTGGCCCCTGGGACAGCACCTGGAGTCCCTCCTGACCTCAAGTAAAGGCTCTGCCCTCCCATACAACCCCACAGGCTCCCTGCAAACCTCATGTCTGAGTTTCCCAAGGAGGACATAGCTTTGGGCCCTGGGATGTGGCTCAGTGGTAGAGCCCAGTTTCCATTGTCTGAGGCCCTGGGTTTACCCCCAACACATAGAAGAGAAGAGGGCGGGAGGCTTCTGAACCCCAGGGTCTGTCAGGGAAGGGAGCGGCGAAGGAGACGCTGCCAGTGCTCAGCGTGGGGCCGACAGCAACACTTCTGCTGAGTGTGAGTCTGGGTGCCCATGCTCAGAAGAGACCCTTGCTCAGGGCAGTATCTGAAGCCTTGAAAGAGGGAGGTAGAAGTTGTTCACCCCAGGAGACGGTAGGTGTCAGGGTTCACTCTGCTGTGGTCTACACCGGGCATGCTCATCTCATTCACGACCAGAGGAGAGAGACCCTCCAAGGCGACGAGTCAGGACCAGGGGCGGAACCAACACGTTCTGGGTGCCCCCTGTGCTGGGGGCAGGAGGGCGAGAAGACCAAAGTCACTTCACAACTTGTAGCAATCACATTGGGACACTAACGCCACATTGCAACCTCCTGTTTTCAGGACTTATTTGTATTGGGCTTATTTTTGGGCTTATTTGTATTGGGCCCAAATGGGCCTCAAAAGACCACGAGGTCCTGACCAAAGGAGAGGGCACCAGGGCGGGGACATCTGCCTTGACCAAAGAGGCCCATTTGGGCAACAGTAAGGTTCTTTAACATCAGCCATGTTTAAACCCTGACTTCACAATGGTTCATGGCAGTCGCTCCTGTTGCAGGTAACTCATCACTTTGAAAAACACAGAGTGAAGTCATAGATATAACCCCACTGAGTCTTTCTAAGAAATGATACCACTGCAGACCAAGTAAAAGCCCAGGAAGATTTAGCATTATGAAACTATTTTTTTTTGTGGGAGCATTCATACCAGCAGTGCTCAGGAGCTAACTCCTGACTGCACTCAGGGATCACTCCTGGGGGTGGGGGGCTCAGTGGTGTTGGGGATATAACCTGAGTGAGCGGTGCAAAGCCCCTTTAACATTTCTTTTCTCCAACTCTAAAATTATTCTTGATACTGAACCAAAGGGATGAAACATTAAAATAACATTTTGTAGCTGCCCCCATTTTAAAATTTTATTTTCCCTCATCTATAGATATTTTTGAAATAATATTAGTTTATACAGCTGAATAAACTTTAGAGGGAGAGCTTCATACCTTGTCCTGTTGTCTGTCACCATGACCACCACTGGTACCAATAAACTTCCATCTCCGGCCCCTGAGTCCCCTCCCCCACTTGGCATCTGCCCCTAAAGCAGCTGATCTGGGCAGGAATCCCAGTGGTCATGCGCATCCAGCCGACACTGACCCAGATGTTGCTATTTTGCTCTGAGAAGTCTACTTGAATGGGATCTCACCACTAGAATAGATCTAGCTACCGATTCATAAAACACACACACACACACACACACACACTCAAATACACACACACACACACACAAGAGCAGAGAAACTTGTCTAAACACACCTCAGAGATGTAATCGGCAAAACACAGGCTGTGGGAAAGTCTGGAGGAAAGAGCTGAAAAAAAATTCCATTCCGGTGATGAGGAGAGAGCGAAGGGTGATCTGAGATTAGAGGAGGCTTTAAAAGCTTATCAATAATCAAGATGGTATCTTATTTGCATCCTGATTCAAGAAAGCCCAAAAGGAATTCTCAGCATGCCTCAAGTCTCTAGACCCGGATTAGATAGCAGAGTATTTTAGATAGGGCAGTTAGTGCGGTGTTTACGGTAGCACCCAAGTAGCCTTCTGTTAGAAACAGAGAGTGAAATATTTATAGTTGACACATTAGATTTGGGTTTTACATCTAAATTAGCCAAGAGGTGGGAAATGGAGTTGGGCCAGAGATTTAAAAAAAAATGGTGCTGAGTGGGTGATTTTTAGAGCTGGGCAGTGAGCGAATTGGTGGGAGGTGTATAGGGAACCTTACGGATGGCCTGCTACTGCAAAAAGAATAAAGCAGAAAGCCTAATAATAATAAGCTACCAAGAAAAATACGTTGCAAACTTAATCTGATCTCGTTCCTAATGCCATGGCGTGTAATTAAAAGATGGGCTGTCTTCCCACTCTGTTTGATCCCATTTGCATTCCAGCTCCTGGGAGGTAATGTCTTTAATTCTATGGTGACACACACCAAGACCTCGTGCCTATAGAGTACAGCCTAAGTATAAGACAAGCTGAGGGGACGTATTGAGTACACACTATGCTATGTTCTCAGGAGTCAGTCTACTGCAGATGGGACATAGGCTGCTTCTTGGTTTTGTTTTGTTTTCTCCAGTCTGGAAGTATTCTTGATGGTGGAGTGCGAGTCACAAGGTCCAGAGCAGGGTTAAAGCCAGGAGACCTGAGTCCTGGCGTGACCTCTGCACAGGGCACCAAAATAACTAGGCAACCCTACCAACACCATTCTCCAAACGAGCTCTGTTTAACCAGTGCTGCACAGCCTCCTGGGGCCCACAGGCTAGTCAGGGTGAAAATTGTACCCATGGAGGACCACAGCTGGAGACTAGGGGGCCAGCAGGTAGGACATGGGGGACAAGGAAGAAGGTCAGAGGGGAGCATGGTCAGAAAAAGGTTGAGGAGCTGGAGTGATAGAATAGAAAGTAAGGCACGAGGCTGACCTGGGTTCAATCCCTGCTTCACATATGGTTCTCTGAGCACCACCAGGAGTGATCCCTGAGCACTGCCAGGAGTGTCCCCAAATCAAGAAAGAAATGGCAAAATGTTGAGAAGTACTGGGTGATGATGATGATGATGATGATGATGATGATGATGATAATGATGGTTTTGTCACTATTGTTCATTGTTTATTTCATTAAAATTTCTGCGGTAGTTTAGGTGCTGGGTGCCAACAACAGTGCTAATGCCTACTGCCCTAAGTCACTGCACTAACACTCCTGCCAAAGTGCCCGAGACCCTCTGCTACCAAAATACCTGGGATCCTCTGCCACCAAAGTGCCCGAGACCCTCTTCCACTATTCTTTTTGATGATTTATTTTTATTTACTTTTAATTAAATCACCATGATGATTTATTTTTAATGAAACATTATATGCCTGTTGACACATAATTTTGCCACAGTCACGATATCCTGTTTTGTGCTTGTGGTGCTGCCGCTCCATGCCCCAGTCAGAATGACAGGATCCCTCTTCCAGGACCCCAGTCAGAATGACAGGATCTCTCTTCCAGGATCCCAAGATCTTTTCTGTGGAAGCAGGGATGACTCAGCATCAGCAAGGGTGCAGGAGAGGCTCAGCATGTGTCCGGGACCCAAGGGGAATTGCCGGCAAAGGAGAGGCCTTGTAGTAACTGCTCATTTCAGCTACAATGAGCCCACGGAAAGAGCTGACAATCAGCCACTGGAGCTGGTGCAGGAGGAGGAGAACAGAAAGTCGAGCATCGGGCCTAAGCAGAGACCTGTAGTGAAATGAAACAGACTTCATTTAAAATTAGAAATTAGAGCTACAGATGCAGATATGTTCATGTCTCTTATTGTCTGGCTTTGAGCTCTTTGGGCGCAGCTGGGTCTTGAGCTCTTTGGGGGCAGCTGGGTCTGAGAAGCAGGAGGACACAGGACCTTCACCCACCAGGAACCACTCCCTGTCCCCTGCCATGCCAGCTCTATGAGCCCGTAGGACCAGCGTGAGCTTTATACGGAAGTTTCCCAGTTCAGAAGAGCAGGTTTCTCCTGCAGCTCTCCAATACACTCCTAAAAGCACTTTTTATATTCGTGTGCAACGTAAAGAGCTCGAGAGAGAGGACTGAGTGTGTGGGACGTCCAGGAGGATGTAGTTCCTCAACACCTCTAGGTGAGACCACCAAAGCTTCATGCCTGTGTAGCCCCTAAGCCAAACCAAAGCCCCCTTTATGTATTTACTATAACTATAGATGTATATGGACTAATACCAAGAACTATCTTCTCTGTGCCTAATTCATGTTAACATTAATTTCAAAGTACAAGATGGTGACATTGTATCCCTAAAACATATACACATATTACAAAGGATATCTAAAGTACTGAGTAAGCCCTACTGTTGGCCAAGTACTCCCAATGCAAAGTTAACACAGGCCTTGGGGGGTGGGGATGAATTGATTTCTTTGGGGGCACATACCCAGCAGTGCTCAGGGCTAATCCCTGGATCTGAACAGAGGGATCATTCCTGGTGGGCTCAGGGGACTATTAGGGATGCTGAGGATCAAATTTAGGTTGACAAAGTGCAAGGCACGTTGTACCTATAGGACTACCTCTTGGCCCCAAGGAAGAACAGATTTTCACATCCTTATTTAGATGGAGGCAGGCGGTTATTGTCTTCATCTGATGCCTCCATGTTTTTTATACAACCTTTGGAATACGTTCAAGTTTCTTGATGAAGACGAAGAGCGCAATTTAAAAAGGTAATAGATATGGGTCAAATGCTCAAAAGTCTGTTCATTGTTTTGGAAAGGACACAATGGTGACATCTCCTTCTGTGTGTCAGCTTTTTGAAAGATTCGTCCAAGCTAATGATACCTAAAATTTAGGCCTAAAATTTATGACCATAGAATTAGGGCTGGCGGTAGGACGCAAGACATTTGAAAACCAGGCAGAGTACCAATACTGCGAAAATATGGATTCTGCCGGCCACCTGCCAATGAAATCTGAACAATTGTAGTTCTGCAGAGTGACTTAGAGCCTCCTGTGTTTCACAAGGGATGGATGCTAGATTTTATATGTGAGCAACAGCCAAGTTCTAGCCACCAATTTTAGTGAAGAAAGAAAGTCCTCTAGGAAACTATTTGAGAAAAATCCTCGTATATTTGAGAAAAATCCCCGTATATGTGGAGGATGAGTCACTTTGTAACCAATTGCCGTTACCAAGAAAATAAATGCTGAGCTATGACCACACAAAATGACCAATTTCCTCCAAAAGGCATAAAAATAAGTGAGCTGTGAAAACTTGGCAGGGGAGCAGCAGCCTTGATTCCTGCCTAAGGGACCATCCACTCCAGCTGTTGGGGTCAGTCATGGGGGGAAGAGTGTGCTGGAGCATAGAGGTCTCCCTATGCATGGCCTAGAAAATACCCCCTACATTTTGGGGACACTATGGAGAGCCGAATCCCTCATCCTTACATCCATGCTATGCAGCCATCTTCCTTTGTAGAAAACCTAACATGACAATTTCAATGTTGCCTTGCCGGAGAACCAGTACAGTGTGAAGAGCGAATGTGTATGACTTCAAGGCAGGTTTTATCCCCAGAGCACAGAGTCAACAGTCAACCCTGAGTGCTGCCTGGAGTGGAAAGAAGGAAGGAAGGAAGGAAGGAAGGAAGGAAGGAAGGAAGGAAGGAAGGAAGGAAGGAAGGAAGGAAGGAAGGAAGGAAGGAAGGAAGGAAGGAAGGAAGGAAGGAAGGAAGGAAGGAAGGAAGGAAGGAAGGAAGGAAGGAAGGAAGGAAGGAAGGAAGGAAGGAAGGAAGGAAGGAAGGAAGGAAAGAAGGAAGGAAGGAAGGAAGGAGGAAGGAAGGAAGGAAGGAAGGAAGGAAGGAAAGCAAGCAAGAAAGCAATCAAGAAAGAAAGCAAGAAACAAAGAAACAAAGAAAGAAACAAAGAAAGAAAGAGAGAGAGAAACAAAGAAAGAAAGAGAGAAAGAAAGGAAAGAAAGGAAGGAAGGAAGGAAAGAATGAAAGAAAAGAAAGAAAGAGAAAGAAAGAAAGAAAGAAAGAAAGAAAGAAAGAAAGAAAGAAAGAAAGAAAGAAAGAAAGAAAGAAAGAAAGAAAGAAAGAAAGAAAGAAAGAAAGAAAGAAAGAAAGAAAGAAAGAAAGAAAGAAAGAAAGAAAGAGAGAGAAAATTCAAAACTTCCCAAAGAAATCTTTGGGGATACACTTTTCATGC
Organism: Cryptotis parvus; assembly: GCA_021461705.1. Classification (NCBI taxonomy): domain Eukaryota; kingdom Metazoa; phylum Chordata; class Mammalia; order Eulipotyphla; family Soricidae; genus Cryptotis; species Cryptotis parvus. Next base: position 27,119 of record JAJIBD010039299.1, on the reverse strand, counting down.
CATGTACATGAAACCAAACACTGAACACAGGCCCTCTGCAAGCCGTGGCCACAGCAGTGTGGCGCTCCAACAGGCACCCAGCAGTCTTGGCACCAGGGGCCTGTGGTCCTGAGGCACAACGCTTTGTTGCCCCCGAAACCTTGCTGATCTCCCACAGATCAAAGCAGGCCACTCCTGACACCCGCATCACCGACTCCTCTCTGGAGCCTTTGTTAGATGACGGCAGCCACAGCTGCAGATGTGGACACGAAACTCCCCTTGATGTGGATCGGATTGAAAAGTGGGGTGGGGGTGGCGTGGCCAGGTGGGTCTCCCCACACTACCATCACATCGGCTGAAAGCCCTGGAACCGTTGGCACCTTTGTTTCTAGGGAGCTGGCATAAGCTTCTTATTTGCCCCATCGGGACCTTGATCAAGGTTGGACTTTTTCTTCCTGCCTCATCCTGGGGCTGGGCTGAGGAGCCCTTGGTATGCAACGGAAATTCTGGGTCCCTGAACTACTTCCACAAATTCTCCTGCCTGGTCGCCTTTGGCTTTCACTCCCTCCCTGATGCACTGTGGTCCCCTGTTTTCTCTGTCCTGCAAAGGACTTGCTGTCGGGCTCATCCGCTCACTTGATGTTCTGCAAGTTCCTCCCACCTGCTGCTTTAATGATGTAAAATATCATGAAATGTCCCCTTTATTTAGAGAGACAGAGGAGGGTCCCCCAAAAGAGACAGGGACAGCATTGGGGATAGTGAAAGGGCAGGTCCTGGGAACCTCGTGGTCACTGACCCCACCCCCAAAAAAATAAAAACGTGGTGCCAGAGCAATAGTTCAGCAGGTAGGGCATTTGCTTTGCACGCAGCCGACCCGGGTTCGATTCCTGGCATCCCATATGGTCCCCCGAGCACCGCCAGGAGTAATTCCTGCGTGCAGAGCCAGGAGTGACCCCTGAGCATCGCTGGGTGTGACCCAAAATGCAAAAAAAAAAAAAGAGGGAGACATCATCACTGTAACTAGGAGGGGTTTGCCCACGCTGGGCAAAGTCAAGGGTATGGACAAAGTGGACACAGATTCAGGCCACCAATGTTTTTCATTGTCCATTTCATCAGCAGGAGTCTGAGACAGACACCCTCAATCTTTCTGTCTTGGTTTGGTTTGGGGACACCCCTGGCAGTGCTGGGTGCTACACAAGGCCCTGTGTGGTCCCAGGGGTGGAATCCAGGCTCTCCACACACAGAGCACATCCTCCTGCCCCCTGGTGATTATTGCTCAGAGAGGAGCTAGAAGGGAGGGTCAGGGACTGGGACTCTCATGGGCTTCTTGTGGCTTTCTCCTCCTGACAGGTTCTTCGACCCCTCTGACTGTGCCTGAGGGGAGGGAGAAGGTAGACAGGCAAGGCCAGGCCTTCTCTGCAGGCTGCTTGCCTGGCTTCTCCTTATAAGTACCCATGGAAGCGGCAGCAGCTGTGAAAATGAGGCTCAGAGTTATCCGAGCATTTCCACACTCTGCCCTGGAGCTGGTTGGCTGCACTCAATTTCCTGCACACTCTACAAGGCAGAGTTGTGCTTGGTTGGGAAGACTGATTCTGTCGCTAAGGTCCTGCTCTCTCCACCACCCCTAGCCTCGGTCTGGGAGATTTAAAAGCCCTGGGAACTTTGAAAACATTTCTTCTTTAGAGTTTTTAGGAACCCCAGTGGAGATGATTTAATTAATAGCGAAAGGCATCCAGCTTCTGGCCTGTGTTTCTGACACACCCCTGGGCTTCCTGAAGGAGGCGGTACATGCCCAAGCCCTTCCTTGATGAATCCAAAGTTTCCGCAGCTCATCCTGGCCTTTGGGCAGAGAGCTCTTTGTCCTTGAGATCACTTTAAAATTGTGAGGTCATAACATTCAGGAGGGAAATTGAAAAATCACTCACATCTGGTCCTGGATGTATATGCAGGGAGTTCAGAGGTCAAGTCAAAACAGTCTGGACGGAATGTAAGCACAGTGGGGGCAGTGAGGGCGGTCAGCTCTGCCCCTCTCCCCAGCGGGGTCAGCAAACAATGATAAACACCAGGCAGAGAGATCACAAAGTTAGTTTGTTTTGAAAGAAACAAGGAGGAGGAATGAAGACAGGAGGACTGTTACGGCTGGTTGACCAGTTAGCTCACGGTCCACCAGAAGTCTGGAAATGGGTTGTTTGCAGGATGGACAGTCGGCTGAGCATGAGGCTCGAGGTGGGCTTAAGCATTTGTGACCCGGAGTTGAGATAAGAGCAAGGGGACCCTTGGGGGAAAGAAGTGGAGAGAGACAATTCCAAGGGAGACAGGAGAAGGGGCAAAGGTGGAAACAGGGCCAGCAGAAGGGCTGCCTCCTGGGAGAGGGCTGGACCCACGGAGGAGGGAGGACTGCAGGACAGAGGCCTGAGTGGGACCCACCGTGCAGGGAAGGCTGCAGGGCAGAGGCCTGAGCGGGCTCTGTTTGGCAGAAAGTCTTCACAACTGCCCAGAAAATTAGCCTCCAATTCAGCCAAGTTAAACTTCAACCCCCCCCACCCCCACCCCACCCTTCCTCCCCCGGAGAAGATCCTGTGCTTTGGCCTGAGGACCTTTCCCCCTGCAGGAAGAAGTGTGCAGAGAGGGAAAGGTTAGTGGTTTTCCTGGAGCAATTCACCGTGTCTGTGCTTTGAGTCACAGTGCTCTGGCCTCTTCATTTGTTTCCCTGAGTCGAATTCCAAGCGGACTCATAACTCATCCATACAAGGACACGGGCTGGAATTCTGTGTGAGCTCTGGATCCTTCACTCTGTGTCACAGCACACACAGTTGCTAGTACACTTCCCGCCTTTCCCAGTTTCAAAATGTCCTGAAGGGGCTTTACTAGCACCAGCTGGTGGGCGCAGTGAGATACCACCAGAACTTCTACCCTACAGGTCATCCGTGCATTGCTCCTGTGTGGACAGCTGTGTAGGAAAGGCCAGAACAATGATATTCCAAAGCCCTGCCATTTCCCTGTGGGGTGGGGAGAGGGATTGACTTCGCCCAAGAATCTGGAATTGTTCTCCTCCCAGCCCCCACAGCCCTTTGAAATCCTGACCTTCCAAGTTCTCAGGGAACCATTAAAGGTCTGAAGTCTGGTTCTCTGTGGCTCTTCTGGTTCCTACTGGGGGTATACAGCTTCTTTAGTAGATGGGGTCTTTGACCTAACTTTGTTCCTTTAGTGGTATCTCATACTGAAATCCAAATCTCCAGCAAGGGGAAAAAAAAAGAGTGCCACCTGGTCTGGCATCAGTACCTTTCAGGTCAAGAGGCCAGAGTACATTCCTCAGCTCTAAGAATCAGACCGTTCATCCCGGGGCCTGGGCTCTGGCCACCAAGAGGGAGCCGGAAGTTGCTGGGAAGTCCAGGCAGTGGAATGCAAAACCCCAACCAGTTACTTGCTCTGGGTTTCAGCCTTGCCTGGAGGTGAAAAACAACCAGAACTTTCTTCTGAATAGCATCCTAGTCAGTACAGACCCACCTACCCCCAAAAAACTATAAACCGACTCTTGTTCACAACATTCTGAATGCCGCATTCACGGGGCTGTTTTAGTTATTTATTTCTGGGGTGGGAACTTGAGTCCAAGAGCTGGTTCTGGTGATTCTTGGTCAGCTGGGATGGGGGGTTTATTTACGCGACAGTCCACAGATGCTGAGGACCACCCAAACTTCCCGAACGGTGCTAGAGGCTCTGTGCTCAGGGGATCACCCTGGCAGTGCCCAGGGGACCCTATGCGGTGCAGAGGGGGTCAAGCTAGGCTTGTCCACATAGGAGGAAAGCGCCCCACCCCATGTACATCTCTTGGGCCAGCCATGGTTGCTTATGAAGCACATCCAGCATAGAGACCGTGTCCATGCGTCCAGGTTGCTATTTAAGACTGAGTGGACCAAATCTCAAAATGGACATGTTGCTACTTGAAGCCTCCACTGGCTCCCAGACATTTCTTGGGGTGCCCCCGAGACCCTTGTCTTTAAGGGCCCAAGAGTGAGGGGGCAGTGTTGGCCATAATTAGCAGGCCCTGGCTTTCTGCCCTAGCTGGCTGGAACCTGACTTCATAGCTGGTTTGCAAAGCCCTTGTTGGATCAGGAATCCCGATTACATAATCGGAGGCACAGCCTGCATGCAGCCACAGGAACCAACATGTCCCTGCGCTCAGCCCCCGCGGTGAAGTCAGGACCAGGTTCCGCACTGGAGGGTGCAGCAAACGGAAGATTCAGTTTCTTTCCCATCCTGCCGTATAGGCACCACACAAGCCCCTCTCTCCTGGGAGTCTGGGACAGGAGCTGGGGAATCTGACCCACACTCCTGCCTGCACCGCAGCTTCTGGCCAAGGAACCCAGAGAACAGCCTGTGGGTTCTCTCCAGGATGACCCTCTGGGGAGATCTAGCCAACTCCTACGTTGCCCGCTGAATGCTTTGCTGCCTTCTAGGGTCAACCCTGACCCCTATCTTTCACCCTGGGGCCAGGTGCTCTGACTCTGGGCCCGACCAGCCTCAGCCTTAAAGGTGTGGCCCTGCCCCCAACATTCCTGGGGCTTGGCTTGATACAAAGATGGAACCAAAAATACCAAACGAATCAACAGGGTGACCACATAATTTGATTAGCAATTTTTTTTGAGAAAACGATTTTCTTAAAATCAATAAAAAGGTATCCTTTTCAACTTATTTGCCAATGGAGCATAACCCAAAAAAAAAATTAAGGAAAAAAATAAGGGGTGCTGAGAGAATGCCAGATACAAGCGTCTTGTATTTGAATGTTGGAGGCTCCTGTCACGGACCTCTGTGCCCACTCTATTGGTTTGTTAATAAAGCCATTGAAAAGCTGCTGGCATTTGAGCCATTAATTTCCTCACAGTAGAGTACTTGCCTGCAGGTGAGACACACTGGGTTCAATCACTAGTAATAAAAAGGAGGGAGGGAGGGAGAGAGGGAGGGTAGGAGACAGAGACAGAGGGAGAAAGAGAGAATGAGAGAGAGAGAGAGGAAAGAAAGAGATGGAGAAAGGGAGAAGAGAAAGAGGGAGAGAGGGAGAGAGAGAGAGGAGAGACAGAGAGAAACACAGAGAGACAGAGAGACAGAGAGAGAGACAGAGAGACAGAGAGACAGAGAGAGACAGAAACAGAGAGACAGAGACGGAGAGAAACAGAAACAGAAGGAAGAGTAGAGGGACTCAACAGCAGGCATTAACATGGGGGAACAATGTTGTTTTTCAGACTAAGGATTAGGGACCACCTAGTGGTGTGACAGGGAATAGCCTTATCTCTCTCTCTCTCTCTCTCTCTCTCTCTCTCTCTCTCTCTCTCTCTCTCTCTCTCTCTCTCTCTCTCGTTTATTTAGGGCCATCCCCAAAAGTGCTCAGGATTTACTCCTGACTCTGTGCTCAGGTATCACTCCTGATGGGGCTTAGGTACAGAATAGGGTGCTGGGGATTGAACCTGAGTTGGCCATATGCAAGACAAGTGTCCTATTACTGGCCTATCTCTAGCCCCAAGGAGTGGCTTTATCCTTTCCTTAAGCTTCACTTCCTATTTTGTGCATACAACACTGTTTGAATCACACGAGCATGTTGAGATGCCCTATTTACCGCCAGCTTTTCTTTTCTAGCAAGATAAAACATCCTGTAACAAGGAATCACAAGTGTTGGAGCTGGTGTAGAGGGAGGGGCAGGGGAACCCAGTGCAACAGTTTTGCAACCCTTTGATGTCAAGCTTGGAAAATGGAATCTAGTCCCCTGGAATGTCATAAATTCCATAGCAACTGAAGTCCGGCTAGACGCCGCATGAGCATGAAGCACAGCCCACATTTCCTGGCAGTCCTGGGGAAACACCCCAGCTTCAGAGGCGCACCCTAATTGTGTTTCCAGTCACTCTCTGGGCTACCTGAGACTCCACCTACAGAAACAAAACCTGCCGGATATTTGGGGGACCCAGTCAGATGCCTCATGGGTTGGAATTATGAGGCACCTGTCTCTGCCATTTGGGCTTGTCAGGAAGCAGGTCCCAAGGTGAAGATGGGAGTGGCAGAGTTCATTTGGGGGGGCAGAGAGGGTGAGAGAGATGGGTAGAGACGGGCAGGCGGCACAGCCTATGGGAGGGGCCTCAGTCACAGACTTGACTGTATGGGACTTTTTAATCCAATGGAGTTAGAGATGGGCACACACAAGACAAGGTGTAGAAAACCTCAAGAGAGTGGAGTAAAAACAAATTCTAGCACACAGCTGGGAAACGGTGCTTCTAAGAGGTGGGTAGACTGGGGAGGTTTGGGGAAGAAAGTGACATTTGATCTGAGCACTGGGGAATGTGCTGAATTTCCATGCATGGTAAGGGTAAGGTTGAAGAAACAGCCCAAAAAAGAGGGCTGGAAAAATAGCAGAGCGGGAAGGGCATTGGCTTTGCACATGGCTGACCCGGGTTCAATCCCTGGCATCCCACATGGTCCCCTGAACACCACCAGGAATAATTCCTGAGTGCAGAGCCAGGAGTAACCACTGAGCATTGGCAGGTGTGACCCCCCCCACCCCAAAAGAGAGATACACACAGAGCTTCAGAGTTTATGTTTCACTCCCACTTTCAGATACCTATTTGTTTTAGTTACATAGAAAAAATTAAATAATTAAGTCCACATCAAAAAAAAAAAAAAAAAAAAAACGGAGAGACGACAGCCAGGTCAGTCTGGAAGAGTCTTGCTCCTGCCTCAAACTCCAGTGGGCAATGGGTGCCTGAATCAAACGCCTGCACTTCCGTGGGCCTCGGTGAACCTTACACTAAAGGGAAATATATATTCCCCAAAGGAATTAAGACTGACCAGGCTGAAGACGCCGGCCAGGGAGGGTCTTGGTCCTTAGAGTCCTTAGTGAACAGTGTCGGGGGTTCGGCAGCAAGCCCGTGATCGCTTGCTCACTGGCTGTGGGGAGCCGGCAGCACCCTGCTAATCCGCAGCCGTTCCTCTCCGCCCAGCGCCGCCCCAGGTGCGGAAATAACCAATCAGGAGCGGCAGCGTGACGGCGCAGATTCTGATTGGTTCTCAGATTACTCCGGCAGCCAATAAGCTTGGAGGCGGTGCTGCGGCCCGATGTAGGCGCGGAGGAAACTAGTTGCAGCAGAGGGAGATTTGAATCCTAGCGGGGCCCGGACCTTGGAGCCTGCTTTGCCACTGGGCCGGGCTGCGGAACCGGGACAAACCCCGTCGGCCGGGTGAGTGGGCGAGGATCTGGAGGGACGCTGCTCTGGCCCTTGCGTGCCGGCTGGGTCCACTCTGCAGGGGCCGTTTGGGTCTCTGGGGTGGGCAGGGCTCCAGCACCGTGCACCTGTTGGCAGTGCAGGCAGGAGGGCGGAATTTGGAGTCGCGCTATGAGCATCTAATGCACCTGTTCCACATTTGATTTCTAACATGGCATTAAAAACAAAAACTCATCTGCCAATCTGCATGTCTGGGATGATATTGGGCTGCCTTGAAACTTTTGACTTTCTAGCAGGTGGTGGACGTTGGCATTATTTCTCAGGCCGCGTGGCCTTTTGCCCTGTCAGAGAGGGCCGGGGCTCCTGGCGCTTTCCTTGTAGACAGCCAGCCTGCTTGTGCCCCAGAGTACCAGGACCCACCCAGACATCGGGCCTCCTCTCTCCTCATCTGGCCCCAGGACCGCCCCCGCCCCCTTCTCCACTCCAGCCGCCTTGTCAGGGGCTGCTCTGAGGTTCGGTGTGTGGTCCCATGGGGGAGCCTGGCCCTGACTCTACACATTGTCTGTGAGCACTTTCAGAGTTCCAGAGTCAGGCCACTAAGCTGGAGCTCTGCCTGCAGGAGCAGGAGAAGGAGATGAACCAAGGCAACAGGCTACAAGAACTCCAGCTGCGGTGGGACAAAATGAGGGGAGCGCTGACCAAGAAGGAGAAGGCCTTGGGCAAAAGCCGGGATGAGCTGGCATGTGCCAATGCCCAGCACGAGCGGGCAGTAGCCCAGTTAGGCATCGGGTAGGTGGGGGAGGGAGAGCCAGGGGCGGATGCTGGGACCCGTGAGTCCCTCATTCCAGGCTGTTTTTAGAACGGGATGTAACGGATCGGTGGGCTCACCTCTGGATCGCTCGTACTTGCCCCCTGGCCTGATGCACAGCCACGCCCTGGAGAAGCATGATCTATGCCTGCACCGTGCCAGGTACTGTGTCCATCTCTCTGGTGGGTGTGGCGGCCACTTCTCTGTAGTCTCTCTGGAGGGTGTGGCTGCCCACTCTCTGTTCATCTCTCTGCCCATTTCACAGGGCCAGGACGTCCTCCCACGTCCTGTTGCAGCAACTGGACTTTCTTCTCTGTCCCATTCCTGAAGACCCACTGCCTGCACCATACTTGCATTAATCCGTACTCACTTAGAATCCCAGGGGCTGGGATTCCCCTGGGCAGCGTGCTCCGGGAACCTTAACTTTTTGATTGTGGGAGGGGAAGACCCCCCCCCCCCCATCACCCCTGCACGCCCTGCTGCCTGCAGAGCTGGCCACCCTCCTTACCCCAGCCACTGGCCTCGGAGGTGACGCAGCGTGGAGGCGGCTCTGGTGCTCAGGCTCATTTCCTAGATCCCTGAGGGCTGGTAACATACCCTCTGGCTCCCCTGGACCATTCCTGACACCTAGTGGTCAGAGGCTCTCACAGGCACCATGTCTGTACCCACAAGACTTCCCCTGGACTCCAAGTCCCTCCTGGGGCTCCTTGTCCGCCTCCTGTGTCCTGACTAGGGGAGCCTGAATTCTGTGCTCCCCCCCCCCCCTGCATGCAGTTAGCAGGAATGGCAGCAGGGGGCGCCCCGGGCTGGAGAGCGGCTGAGAACATTCTGGACCCCACATGACTGATGTTTCTCTTCTAGCCTTGTTTGCTGCCAACCTGAATGCCCAGCTCTTGCCCAGCGTACGGGACCCTGTCCACGAGTCTCGGTGGAATTCCTGCCTGAGCCTGTGCTGCACTTAAACCTCTGGCAATGATCAGGCCAGGGGCAAAGTGTTCTTCTGTGCCGGACAGTGCGTTCCCCAGAAACTTGGCTGTGCCTTTAACATTCTGATTGTGGTGTTTTTTGGTTGTTTTTTTTTTTTCTTGGTGGGTGGGGTGAGGATTTTCCTCTCAAATGGGGTCAGGCGGCCCCAGGGCTGCCCTCCGTGACTCAGTTCTCCAGGTGGTTGTGTCCAGTGGCTGGCTGGAGCGTCCCATGTTCCTACTTAGCCCCTGTGGTGTCTGTCTGGGCCCTGCGGTGTGTTTTAACGTCCTGCTGCAGGTGGGGTTTCAGTTGGCTGCTGCACACCGGCTCGGCTACTCCTGGTCCTGGTTGGTTGCTAAGTCAGAGTTAGATGCAGTCCCCCTTTTCCTTTCCTTCTAGTGCTGTTAACGTTCCCATATTCCTGATGTTCGGAGGTGAGACAGGCCGAGTTCAGAGGATCACCTGAGGGGTAGCTCAGAGTCTGCACCTGGGGCTCCTGAGCTTAGGGTGGCCGCTGCCTGCCCGGGTCAGAATCTGTGAGGCAGCATTTGGCGGTTGGGCAGGGGTGGTCGGAAACACAGGTGGGGAAAGAGCAGGACTGAGGCCTGCAGTGACACAGGAAACAGGAGCCATGGGGGGGGGCAGCCGGAGGCAGCTGGAAGCCGAGGCTCCAGGAGGGTGCAGCCATCCTGAGACTCCCTGAAGGAAAGGTGCAGGGGTTGGCGGTGCGAGGGTGGACAGTGACTGCAAAGGAGCTCAGCAGTGTTGTTTGGGGGGCACAGCTGGGGTGGCAGGAGAGAGCAGCCTGGATGGGGCTGGGTCTGTCTCTTCTGTGAGGGCCAGTTGTGGCAGGAGGGGCGATGTGCAGAGAGCAGCTTTGATGGGTCTGCCCCTATCTAGTGGGGGCCCAGGCGGGCTCATGGCGGGGTGGGACAGGGTCTGTGCGTGCTCTTCTGGCCTAGGAAGGAGCATGACTGGAGGGGGAGCTTGCAGCAAGATGGGGGCGGTGGTCATGCAGGTTACTCAGGATGCCTGGGGTGGAGTGTTATTCCTTGAACTTGGGGTTCAGAGGTCTGGACAGGAGTCTGGGGGCAGCCAGAGCAGAGGAGCTCTGCAGAAGAGGCCTGATCCCTCCAGCCCATTTGGGGTGGGTCTGTTGGTGCCCCTGGCCCTCGCCAACCCGCCTCTGCTGCTGACTCCTGAGGTTCCTCCTTCAGGGCCCCACTCAGTCACTGCTTATTGTGCAGGCTTGGGTGGAGGTGCTGAGCCTGGAGAACCAGGAGCTGAGGGGCAAACCTGGGCTGAGCACATGCAGAGCAGCTCGAGGAAGTCGACTGAGCGCGGAGGGGATGGCCCAGGACTAGCCGTGGCTGAAGCAGCAGCAGGTGAGGCACTGGGCCCTTTACAGAGCCGGAGAGAGGGGCCGCCTGGGGTGAGCTGTGCTGGAGGGACCCTCGCTTCTGCTCTGCCGGTTATCAGGCCCCATCATCTTGCTTGTCCTCTTGACCATCCCGGCCTGCACGCCTCCATCTGTGAGGTGGGCTGTTGCTCCATGTCTGGGCAGGGCTGGGCTGAGCACCCAGGGCCTTCCACATGCTCGGTTGCCACTGAGCCCTGTCCCAAGCCTTTGGATCTGGGTTGTAGAAATGCATTTTGGTTTTGGAGTTTCACAGAAGGGTGTTGGGGGGCATGACCAGCGCTGAAGCCGGCTCTGGGGTAGTGGTGGCTTTAGGGGGAAGTTTTGTTTAAGGACTTTGAGGAGGGAGAGACACACGTACAGGGAAGAGGGTGGGCTTCTCGAGAGGGGAGCGGGCCCAGGGGAGGCTGGCCCAGCTCAGGTCGAGAGGCCGGTGACTTCCAGGATGGGGAATGTGCCTGATTATTTTGGTTCCATTCATTTTGGGGCTACATACCAGGCTATGTCCAGGGGGTTAACTGCTGGCTCTGCTCGGGGAATCACCCTGTGGGGCCCAGGGAAGCCTGACTCTGGGGCAAGTGCTCAGCGTGTTCATGACAATTGTTCCTTGTCACGACTGATGCTCTTCCTTGGGCTCTTGGAGTCATTTCCGGAACCGAGCTGGACCAGACTTGGCCTCTGATCCCTGACCAGCAGTGCTGCAGTGAGCGCCTCTTGCTGCTCTGAACACAGCCTCCTCCCTCCCCATCTCCCTTTCCTCTGGGAGCAAAGCTGTGAGTCCTTGTCTTACCACCCTCCAGCTGTAGAGGGCACTACAGTCATTCCCCCAGGGACAGAGGCCCACTTCACCCTCGTTCCTGCAGGTGTTTTTGCAGAGATGGAAAGAGTATAATAGTGTGTGTTCTGTGTGAACCTGAGCAACTAATATACTCCATCCTGTGCTGACCAGGGTGACTTGAGGTTTTTTAAGATAATTCTCAGCCCAGGTATGCTGAACCAGAGACTCTCAGACATGGGGCAGAGCTGCTACTTGCTCTCCCTGTGCCCAGCCGCTCATGAGGTGCCTGGGAGGCACGGCGGGTTCTAGCCCTGTCCCGCCACCCCAGCAGAGCCTCACAACAAGCCAGACGACCACCCCCTACTCTATGGGGCCCGCCATTTTCCACATCCGACTTCCTTCTTGTCACAACTCCACCCAGCACACCAGACTATCTCCAGCCCACTCACGCGCCGCTAAGCGCCACACAGTTCATTAATAAATGCTTGATTTAGAGGTGACTACAAGAGTATGCCACCCGCACAGCAAGCCTGGCAAGCTGCTCGTGTTGTATTTGATATGCCAAATACCAGTAACATTTATATTAGGTCATTCCCATGACCTAATATAATGGTTTGAGGCTCTTTATGTTCCTGGAGCAAGCAGATGCCTTTGGGTTCTACTAGCATGAGACAGGACATATGGAGATATTACTGGTGCCCGCTCTAGCAAATAGATGATGAACAGGAATAAAAAAAATGATACTAGTCTCACATTGAATATCTTTTTCGTTTGGGGGCTGTTGGGCCACACCTGGTGCTCAGGGCTTCTGGCCTGGAGCTCAGGGATTATTCCGTGGTGCACAGGAGACTTTATGTGGTGCCGGGTGATTGAACTGGGGTCAGCAAGTGCCCTAACCCTGTACTCTCTCTCTGGCCCCAAGCCCTACTTTTTGGCAACTTGCTTTCTGATGTTTTGGTCCTGGCTTGTTCAACAGCAGGGAATGTTGGTCCAGACACAGGGGGAGACGGGTCTCAGAGTTACCTGGATCTCGTATTGTTTTAGTGAGGTACTAGTTGATAACATGGTTGAAAACAAATTAGGTGGAGTCAGAGAAGATTCCAGAAGGCCACATCCTGCCACATTGCTGAGTTGTTTAAGATGAGTGTATGGGGTGGAAGAGTGGTGTGAGCCCTTGTTGGCCCGAACCCTGAGGTCTTGAATCTCTTAGCAGGAGCTCTGGGGCAGCACTGCTTGAGAACTGTGCAGGGTGTTTTGGCTTACGTGGTTGGGTGTGTTGCTGCCTGTTTCATGAGACCCAAGTGGCATCTGCGGGCGAGACTCAAGTCAGGCTCATGCTTCTGCAGTGGAGTAGCCTCACCTGGTGCATGGGCACAGGTGTCACAGCATGTCAGGCCAAGCTTTGTCTGTGAATTGTTGCAGGGATGTGTGTGTGTGTGTCTGTGGCAATGACTAAAGCTCCACTACTCTCCAGTAACTATAGGTGTGGGGAGATAAGCTCAATGGTGGGGCACATGCTGGGGCCCCAGCTTTCATCTCTGAAACCACACAGCTTCCTGGGCACTCTGGGCACGGCCCTGGCACTGCTGAAGTGGCCTCAGCCCCCATCCCAGCCCCCAAATTAGAACCCCCTTTTTTTTTTCTTGCTTTTTTGGGTCACACCCGCAATGCTCAGGGTTTCTCCTGGCTCTGCATTCAGGAATAACTCCTGGCGGTGCTCGGGGACCATATGGGATGCCGGGATCGAACTGGGCTTTGATAACAGGCCGCAGATTGGTCTTTACTGAGCCGGGTCTCTTCAGGCATTGAAACAGTGCCGGCAGGAGGTCACCTGTGGGAATGATCCTCATCCAGGGCTTCTGTTGCCCCATCTTCCTGTCCCACTCCAGACCTGACCTCTGCTGGGTGAGCTGAGCGCGCCTGCAAGGACAGTCTTGGGAGCAGGGGGTCACTTGCTGAACGAGAACGGGAAGGGAAGGACAGCAGTGCCCGCTGGGGAGGCCTGGGGTGGGGTCGTGCTCTGCAGTTCCAAAGGCTCTGTGTGGCCATGATGGTTCTTGCTGTGGGCTCAGACCATTTCTCATGATCTGGCCTGCATGCCTGTAAAGATTCAGGGCTGGCTGGGATGAGTCGGGGCCTGGGGGGTGGACGGGGTCAGGGGTTGGGAGGGGTCCCTGCTGTCTTGCAGTTGGATCAGAAGAAAAACGGAGGCAGGAGCATCAGCTTGTGCAGGGAGATGAAGCTGTTCAAGGCCTATAAACAGGGGGCCGGAGTGATAGTCCAGTGGGGAGGGCGTTTGCCTTGGCGTGTGGCCAACCGGGGCTCGATCCCCGGCATCCCATATGGTTCCCTGAGCATCGGCAGGAGTAATTACTGAGTGCAGAGCCAGGGGTAACCCTGAGCCATTTCCCAGAGTGGCCCAAAAGGCAAAAAAAAAAAAGTATTTTGTTTAAAAGATAAAGGTACTTCAAGATTTTCCTGCAGAGACATGGCAGAGACTCCCATAAACAAACCCTCCTTATTTCTGTTAGTGTTATTTTTAGTAAATTGCAAACAAGTGATCAACTTTTGTTATGTTGATATTTTTATGGTAATGACTGTCGCGGTAATGACTGTGAAGTCTCATCTTTTGGAAGTTATTAGGTCATGGTTTCTGGAGAAAATAAATTGTGTGGACTCTTGCAAAGCTTCTGTAGAGCTGATCTAATTAGCAATTCGCGTCTAAGGCTTGACTGCATAATGACAATCACTGCTTTCATCTAACATGAAGAACTTACTAACGTGAAATTCACTGGAGAAAGGAAATATTTACTGTTATTTAATTTTATTTTTGCAACTCTGGGGTCAAACCCAGCACCTCACACATGCGAGGTAAATGCTTCACTCTAGAGCTACACCACTGTCCCCAAACAAGCAATTTTATTTATTTTATATGTATTTTTTAATTGCATCACTCTGAGATACAGTTACAGAGTTGTTCATGATTGGATCTCAGTCAATGTTCTAACGCTTGACCCTTCACCAGTGCACATTTCCCATCAATGTCCCTAGTTTCTCTCTACCCTACCCCCAGTTTACCTCTATGGCAGGTACTTTTCTTCTCTCTCTCTCTCTCTCTCTCTCTCTCTCTCTCTCTCTCCACTTTTTGGGCATTATGGTTTGCAATACAGGTATTGAAAAGTTATCATTTTTTGTCCCTTTACAAACTCTCCTCTCAGCACTCAATTCTCAGACACAGTTTTTTTTTTCTTTTTTGGGTCACACCCGACGTTGCTCAGGGGTTACTCCTGGCCATGCACTCAGGAACTACTCCTGGCAACACCCGGGGACCATATGGGATGCCGGGATCGAACCCAGGTCGGTGGCATGCAAAGCAAACATCCTCTCCACTGTGCTATTGCTCTGGCCCCTCAGACACAGTTTTAAAGTGATTAATTCAGTGGCATTTAGCATACTCACAATGTTGTACAACAACTATATTTGTGTAGTTCCAATACATTTTTATCATTCCACCATGGAACCCTTCCCATCAAGTGGTTGCTGAAAATGCCTTCCTGGGCTTGGCCTCTAGCACTCTTTGATCCATGTTCTATCATTGAACTAATCTCTGGATATTCCCTTTCAGTGGAATTATAACTGTGACCTTTTAAGGTGTCTGACATCTTCCGCTCCTGACATCTTCCACTCATTATCATGTGAATAAGGTATTTGCTTTCTCTGTTTCCTTCTAGAAGTTTTATGAGTTCAGGTCTTAAATTCAAGTTCAAGTTTTTAGTCCACCTTGAGTTGGTTTTGGGGGTGGTGTTAGATGCACGTCCTGCTACATTCATTCACATGCGGCTGCCCTTTATCTCAGCACTGGTCTGCCTGAAGAAATTGTCCTTCTGCATTACATATTTTTGCTGCACTTGTGGAAAGTTTATTACCATACATTCATGAATTACTTCTGGACTATACATTAATCTATGTATTTGCTTTTATACCAATACCATTCCACTTTAATTACTATATATTTATAATATGATTTAGAAAAAAGTGTGATGAATTTAGCTTCTTTTTCAAGATCGTTTTGACTATTCAGGGTCTTTTGTGGTTTCATACAATTTTGGTATTTGTCTTCCTATTTCTAGGAAAATCCCATAGAACTTTTGGTAAACTGTTAAATTGTATGGACATTTTAGACATTAATTCTTCCATCTCATAAATGTGAAATATCTGTCCATTTATTTGCATTTTCAATTCCTTTTACCAGTATTTTAGTCTTTGGTGTACATATATTTTACCTTCTTGACATTTTTCAATGAAGTAGTTTATTCTGTTTTATGCATTTATACATAGAATTACTTTCATTTAGTCTTATTGTCCATAAGTTCTTTAATGACCAAGTTGGTTTTTGATTATGTATTAGGATATTTTGTTTAGAGTTAAGAAGATTGCCTGCAGTTTTGAAACCCACTTTCTTGTGGGAACTGAAATAATGGCCAGTGGAATTTGTAAGGAAAAGCTGATGGGGAAAACCTGTATATAAACCTCATGTGAGTGGGAACATGCATATTACTTTGGGTACTTTACTAAGCCTGTGACCCCTTATCATGTATGTACAACAATTATTGCAAGATGACATAGGAAGCTGCTTCACAAATCATTTTTTTTCAAGATCAACAATAAGCATTTCAGTCAATACATTCTTAAAAAAAGTATTTTAAAGTTTAACTAGTCAACTGTTAAAATTAATTCATTGTCAACTGAATAACTCAAGACAAAGTCACAGGACAATGCATGAGGGACTATGCGGGACAAACGCTTGCATATCAATGGGTGATTTCTCTGTTCCTAGCTGACCTTTGACTAGTTCTGGTCCCTGAATTAAACATTAATATCCACTTGTGACTCATCTGGATTTTAAATTTTGAATGACACCAGGAGAAATCTTTAGAATAAACATTGCATTTTAAAATGCTTATTTTTCTGGTGGATGACTCGAACATTTTGGTGTTAGGAACCCCATAATTCATTTCCTTTCTATTTTGGAATGGAAAATAAGACAAGGACAAGACCCCATCTTTCTGTTGTCTGTCAGGCAGGGGGCGTAGCTCAGCGGAATGAGCGCTTGCCTGCGGGTCAAGATGTCTCAGTGTTATCTGACTTTGGGTTCAGTGAGATCATTCCCAAGAGGTTGAATGTCAGAAATGCACCAGACACTCTTTATTCTGTGCTCCACTCAGTGCCTTCCCAGGAGAGCATGTGGAAGGTTCTGATCCTATAAACCCAAGCAGTGATTAGGACTTGGGCAATTGCTTGCTGTGCAGAAGTGAAGGGAACAGAGTGCTGGGAATCTTGAGTTATGGTGATCAGAAAGAAAATGATTTAGTACATCTGGTATTTTCAGTTAAGTCCAGTGGATGGCAGTGATATAGAATAGAGAGCAACATAAGACATACAGTTAAGAGTCCAACCCGCAGTGTCATTTCTAAGTGCTAAAGAACATTCAGAGAGAGGAGACTTTAGTGTGGGTTTTGGAGACAGACCAGAGATGATCTGGGGAGTTTTGTCACTGAAGGGAAGATAGCACTCTGTCAGGAGATGGGATGCCTTGTTTACAGGGTGGAGGAACTTCCTGTGGGGATGAGGGAGGTACCAAACACCTCTTTTGCCTGTGGGAACTTGCTGTCTGATGGGAGAGGATGATCAGTTTTGTGGGATAAAGCCCAAAGAAAACGTTTTCATTTTGCAGAACCATTATTAGTTCATCGAAACAGAGAGTTGTTCTGAAAATAGGTTTGGCTACCATGCTAATTTTGTTTTTGGCTTTTTGAGTCACACCTGGTGATGTTCAGGGGTTACTCCTGGCTCTGCATTCAGGAATTTCTCCTGGAAGTGATCTAGGCACCTTATGGGATGCAGGGATTGAATCTGGGTTGGCCATGTGCAAGGCAAACACCCTCCCTGCTGTGCTATCGCTCTAGCACCTCCCTTCCCCCAGCCCCCCCAAAGCTAGTTTTGGAAACTGAGTGGGGTATTGTGAATAAATAAAGGAATTGCTCTGGTGATTTTGTTCTGGTAGAAGAATCTTGGGAAGATTCCTTCATTTGCTGAGCTTCTAAAGCCTCCATACCCTGACTTCTTTCCACTTAATGTGTCCTGACTTTCCACATATGCCTTTGTACCCTAAGGGCTCTCTGCTTTGACCTATAAAATTCTACTTTCCTACCTTTTACCAAGAGGAAACTCTTATTTTTAAAAAATGTGGCACCTCTGCGAGACATATTGATGACATCTTCACCAGTTACAGTCCTTGCTCTCCTTTGGATTCTGACAACCTGATGAACCAGTTGCACATTCCATTCAACCCTCCCTCATAACCCCACTCAGATACTCACGTTATTTCCACCTTGGAGCTTACACTGCTTTGTTTTTTCAGTAGTAGAGATCACAGATGCCTATGAAATACAAGAGATCCTCATTGCCCGCATGTTAGGATCACTAGACAGACATTTTTATTCACAATCTGGGATGTTTGTTGACTGGTTACCTTAACATTATTTATTTTGGGTATCCTAAGTGGTTCAGGGGCCCTGGGCACATCTCCTAGCAATCTTTGACAACCGAGTCAGATGTTCAAACTTGGGCCCAAGGGCATAGAGTCGCTTAGGGATTATGGTTCTGAGACCACCAGGACCACTCCTCAGTGTTTAGGGGCTACCTGGTAGTTCTGGGGAGTCACCTGATACATGAATACAAACTTGCGTCCTGGCCCATTCATGCAAAGCTCTGAGTTTTCTGTGACCACTGAACTTTCTCTCTCTGACTCCCTAAATTTTAAATGGTTTTTCACCAAAGTTTGATTTTACAAGTTAGGGATTGTGAAAGAAGTTACCGTGCCATAAAACCCCTGAGTTTTATTTCCATTTTTTAAATATCTTTTACAGCAAATACTGAAGTGGCAAATAAGAGAATAAAGTCTGAGAACTGTCTAATGAAATAATAAATTCACTGGTAGTGTCTTCCCAGTAATGTTTCTCATAGGGTAGTTTCATAATTTTAGTCAGTAGTCATGTAGCTGTGTTTTCTCTATAGGACAGTTTCTATTTTCCCTAGTAGATCCCTTGAGAATCATCTGAATAAAATTTATTCTATTTTAATGTCTGCTATACATATAGTTAACTTTGGGAATTATAGATATAAATAATCAGCCTTATACTTCCTAAAATTACACATTCCCTATAAATTCCTACAGTTAACCATTTATATTAAAATATCAAAGTTTTGTCACTAAAATCATTATCATAATGTATACAGAGAATCGATTATGATCAAACCAGAAAATTTTTCACAACTGGATTGCCTAAATAGATATGCAGGAATTTTTTATGCATATAGATACAATGCCAGTAAATATGGCACAGTTTATTCCTAAGTTGGGTGGGATAATATACATTTCTCTCTTACTGTGTACTTTCTAAAGACCTATAAGATTTTTCAAGCAGATAAATTAAAATAATTTTGCTCTTTTGTATGATTTACTTAATTCTACTTAAGAAGCTTAATAGAACAAATGTTGTAAATTATACTCAAATTGATGACAACAGAGAAAATGGATGTTTCCTTCATGTAGCAATTTGCACTTTAAATACTGTTTACATTAATGTTATTTCTATTGAACTCTGTTGCCAGCTATAAGCCTCCTGGTTTGTTAAAAATGGTATAATGCTTTGATTTTGGCAAAGAAAAACTTTGGTTCTTTGCATTCATTGTATAATCAGTTTTGTTGAAGCATACCAAACCAGTTAATTATTTTGTTTTTTTTCCTGGCCATTGTGTATTACTTTAAAAAAGTGAATTAATTTAGAATAATTTCTACAGATAAATGATACATCACCTATATGGTTCAAAAAGGGACACAAAATAAAACAAATAACTTTCTTCTATCAGCAGCTCAGTTTTCAGTCCCAGTCAACTGCAATCCATTTGTGATACATTTTTCAGAGCATAAATGATACTTTTTAAAACATTTTCATTGAAGCATGTATAACATGGTTTTTCAGACTATGTTCATTAGACAGCACACACTGGTCATTGTTCAGAATTTATAGAATTGCGCTTCTTAGTGGCTGTTTTGCTAACCAACATATATATATATATATATATATATATATATATATATATATATATATATATATATATATGCAGCCAAATGTATTCAACCATCTGGCTACCAGTGGTGGTGTCACCAACATACTGAACAATCTTTTTGTTCTGTGCCCAGAGAGGGTCATTCTTTTGTAAAGCTCTGTACACTAGGGGACTTGTAAAGGATCAGTTTGTAAAGGAGTCCCTTGGACCAAAGTATCAGACTCCCACAATTCGGTAGACATTGAAAAAATTACCATCATGGAGCCCATAAACACACCAAAGAAATGCTGAGACCTGTTTGTCCCTACCTCTCACTCAAATCATCCAACATTTTGATGGTTTGGAATCTGACTTTAGTAAGGTAATTATTAAGACACTCAATGGCATCTTGCTGTTTTGCTTATAATTGTTTTCATTATGAGCAAAGTTTAAAAAAGCAAGTGTCTTCAGAAGGAGAGGGACAGACACAGAATGATTGCACTTATTTGAAAAAAGGAACAAACATAGTAACTTCTCAATATCTGTATTGCAAACCATAATGATGGGAGATAGATTGATAGATAGATAGATAGATAGATAGAGAGAGAGTAGAGAGATAGATAGAGAGATAGATAGAGAGATAGATAGATAGATAGATAGATAGATAGATAGATAGATAGATAGATAGATAGATAGATAGATAGATAGATAGATAGATAGATGAGAGAGAAGGAAAGTGCCTGCCATAGAGACAGGCTGGGCATGGGGTGTGGCAGGAGGGTACAGGGACACATTGGTGGAGGGATGGTGTTGGAACATTGCGTCACTGAAACCGATCATAAACAGCCTTCTAACTGTGTGGCATGGTGACACAATAAAATAAATTAAAAATAAGGGTTAGGAAAAATGAAGGTATGAAATTTGCTTTCATCGTGGCATCAAGATTCTCAAAGTAACATCTGAGGATCCTCTTGATTTCTGTAGTTTCTGTTGTGATGTCCCCTCTTCATTTCTGATTCGGTTTATTAGGGTTCTCTGTCTCTCCCACACACATACCCCTTTTCTTTGTAAGTCTTGCTAGTGGTTTATTGTTTTTGTTTATGTTCTCAAAGAACCAGCTCTTGGATTCGTTCATCTTTTGGATTGTTTTTTTGGAATTCCAGCTCATTGATTTCTGCTCTAAGTTTTATTATTTCTTCCTGCTTGGTTTGGGCTCCTTTTGTTGGTCATTTTCCAAGATCTTAAGCTCTGGGGGTAAGTTGTTTATGTGGGCCTTTTCCTCCTTCCTTAAGGACTCCTGTGGAGCTGTACTTTCCTCGTAAAGTTGCATAACTTGTGTCCTCATTCTCATTTGTTTCCAGGAATTTTTTTATTTCCTCTTTGATTTCCTCTGTAAGCCACTGGTTGTTCAGTAGCGAGCTGTTAAATTTCCAGGTGTTTGATTTGATTCTCTGTTTCTGTGTGTGATTCACTTCTATTATCAGTGTATCATGATCTGAAAGGACAGTCGATACAATTTTTATCCTCTGAATTTTATGTAGGTGTGTTTTGTGGCTCAGCATGTGGCCTCTCTTGGAGAATGTCCCATGAGCGCTGGAGAAGAATGTTAATTTAGTTTTTTTTTATATCTCTACTAACTCTCTGTCTTCCATTTCTTCACTCAAATAAAGTATTTCCTTGCTGAGCTTTAGTCTTGTTGATCTGTCAAGAGGTGACAAAGTGAAATCTCCAACTTCTATTTTCCTGCTATCAATATTGTTATTCAAGTCTGTTAGCATTTGTTTAGGTATTTTGCTGGTCCTTCATTAAGGGCATATACATTTAGGAGTGTGAGTTCTTCCTGATATACAGGTTTCTTGATCATGAAAAAATGACTTTCACTGTCTCTATAACCTTCTTCAGTCTGAAGTCTATGTATCTGATACTAGTCTGGCTATCCATACTTTTCTGATGGAGTTGTTTGCTTGAAGGATTGTTTTCACCCTTTGACGTTTAGTGTGTTTGCCTTGATTGTTGAAATGTGTTTCTTGCAGGCAGCAGAGTGCTGGGTTCAATTTTCTAAACCATCCTGCCACTCTGTGTCTCTTGATTGGTGCTTCTAGACCATTGACATTGAGAGAGATTATTGTGATGGGGATTTGTGACATCTTTATGTAGGAATTTACTTGTGGGGCTTGTCTTGTTTTAAAGTAGCTCATCCAATTCTTCTTGTAACAATGGTTTTGAGTCTCTGAATTTCCTGAGTTGTTTATCCACAAAGTTGTGAATTATTCCTTCAAATCTGAATGATAGTCTGGCTGGTAAAGTATTCTTGGTGATATGTTCACTTCATTGAGTTTTTTCACTATATCCCACCACTATTTTTTGGCCCAGAGGGCTTCATCTGATAAGTCTGTGTTGAATCTTAAGGATGTTCCTTTATAAGCAATTTTCTTCTTTGATCTTGCTGTTTCCAGTATTCTAACTCTGTCTATGGTTTTGTCATTCTGATTAGGATGTGTCTTGGGTAGTTTCATTTGGATTTATTTTAGCTGGAACCCTTTGGGCCTCCTGGATCTGGGTTCATGTAGTCTTCAGTTCTGGGAACTTCTCAGCAGTGATGGCTTTGATAGTTGCTTCTTCATCAAGGTTTTCTTCCTGCACCTCTGGGACTCCAGTGATTCTTATGTTGTTCTTTTGACTTCATCCTGATATTCTCTTGTTATCTGTTGGTTTATTTGGAGGCTCTTCTCCATCTTGTGCTGTTATATGAAGAGTCTCTGCACCTCATCTCAGAGCTCACTAACTGTCCTTAGCAGATTTTACTCTGCTGCTGAGGCCTTCCAGTGACTTTTCCATTTCGCCTACTGTGTTTTTCATGTCTGTCACTTCTGTTTGTATTTTTGTTTGCATTTTCCTCATTTCTGTTCTCATTAAGTTCCTGTATTTTATTGGCGGTGCATTCCATTGTTTCTTTGAGTTCCATACGCATCCTTAACAGCTCCATTCTAAATTCCTTATCAGAGATAAGAAAGATCACTACTAGTTGGGCCAACTGGGGTAACTTCTTCACTCACTGAGCCCAGTGGGTTTCTGCATTGCTTTCCCATTCTGAGCTTTGCAGTTTGGAGTTGATTCTTGTGTTTTGTGTGGGCAGGTGCCCACCTTAGGATATTTTCATATGTTTAGGATGAGTTACTGAGGGGTGGATCTCAGGGGGGCCTGGAAAGGAAAGTTCCTCCCTGCAGTGGACGTTGCCTCCATTCCCAAAGTCTCCAAGCCTGGAAATTTTATAACTTAAGAGAACTCTGTTTAAAAACACTCTACTAAACTTTAATATGCAATTAAACCACTGCCACTGAATTAGAAAATAAAAGGAAAAAATGGGGAAAATACTGCTGTTTAACCACGAATAAAGATAACACACTCCTTATTGTATGGTCAGACAAACACTCTATGCCCAAATACCCTAAGATGATGTACCCAATACATCATCACAGGCATTTGATGAGGAGACAGTACTGAGGCCTCCCTAACTTCGATAACAAATGGATGTTGACTCTGCCCCTTCCATGGCAATGATCTCGGGATCTTGTTCAAGTGAATTAACTCCCGGAATGTCTGGTCCTCGCTTGTAAAGTGAACTAATAATAGTTCTGCCCTTGGTGGGTTGTGTTGTAAGCACTGAATGCTTATGATTGGTTTAATGAATGACTTGTGAAAATAGGTGTAGAATATAGGAAAGCAGCTCTGAGAATGGTTGCAGGACCTAGAAACCTTATGATAGAACCTACATAGGAGTAGGTGGCTTCTTAAGAAGGACTGGGTCACCTTAAATTAAAGGGCTAGGTGACATCATACCTGGGCATGTAAATAGTGTGGTCTTCTGCCTGGAGGAGTTTGAAATGGCTTTTTGCCTTTCCATTTACTGAATGCAACTTTCCCCAGTGACCCCAAACTCCCTTGCATAAGAGGCCTGTAGATGTGCTGTGTGAAGCAGTTTTTGTGGGGAGGAGCTGAAAGTACAGGCAGTAGATTAGCAACTCTTCAATTTCTCTCAAGACTCAGTTGTACTTTCTAGTATCTTTTAAGAAGCCATAAAGATGCTACAACTTGTGGCAATTTCCACTTTGACTTGACTATTGTAGTATTTTTTAAAATTTGTCTCACATCCAGCAGTATGGACTAATGTTTCTTAGACTTTCCTGGGAAACCATCTGGGATTGTTAGATTCACTGTGTAAATGGGCCATACAACTAACCTATTCCTGTGGGAAATATGTTCTTTAGAATTCAGGAACATCCATTAGGATAGACATAATGACAAGTGTCATAGGTATTCCTAAAATCAGTGCTTTGTGATAAGGCCAGATGTGACCATAATAAACAAGTGCCCGACGGGCTGCTTCATATAGGCCAATTAAGCAAAAGTTCTTGAGTTTCCCTTCGTTCCCCTCAATCCTCAGGGCTCAAAGCATCATGTCCTCTCAAGTTCACAATTCTGAAAAATACTCTGGAGAGAAATAGACGGTTTCACTCTGAAGACATATCTGTGGAAAGAGAGAATTCTGTTAGCTGAAGCGAAGAGAAACAGACCCTTTCAGGTTGAACATAAACTAGAATGTATCATCCTTCCTGGCAGTGATCAGGGACTTTGTTTTTGTCTCTTTATCAGGGCCAGAGGGGCCTCAAGTCAGTCCCCCTTTATATACACCAAGGAATCCAGGGAGAGACAGACATTGGGGCAGAGCTGCTACTTGCTCTCCCTGTGCCCAGCCGCTCGAGGGCTCCCAGGAGGGATGGCGGGTTCTAGCCCTGACCCGCCACCCCAGCAGAGCCTTGCAACAAGTCAGACGACCCCCCCACTCCATGAGGGCCTCCATTTCCACATCAGAGCTTCTCTCATCAGAACTCCACCCAGCAGACCAGCCTATTACAGCCCAGCTCGCCGCGGCTGCAAGCGGCAGCGGTTCATCAATAAATGCTGGACTTAGAGATGACTACAAGAGTATGCTACCTCACAGCAGAGCCTGGCAAGCTACCCATGTTGTATTTGATATGCCAAATACCAGTAACAGTTATAGACCTCATACGGAATGGGTTGAGGCTCTTTATGTTCCTGGAGCAAGCAGATACCTTGGGCTCTACTAGCATGAGACAGGACATATGGAGATGTTACTGGGGCCCACTCGAGCAAATCAATGATGAGCGGGAAGACAGTGATACGGTGTTACAGTGATCAGGGCCAGAAAATTATAAAGGTTTTTTTTTTTTTGCCTTTTTCGGTCTCCCAGTGATGCTCAGGTTATTCCTGGCTCTACTCAGGAGTTACTCCTGGTGGTTGTGGGAGACCTTATAAGATACTGAGTATAAACCCAGGTTGACCAGTGCAAGACAAACACCTACCTGCTGTACTATCATTCCGCTTCACCCCCTTTATTTTGATAAAAGTATTCATTGACCACAATTTCCTTTTCTTTTGTGGGTCTTACCTAGTGATGCTCAGAGCTTATTCCTGGTTCTGGAACTCAGGAATTCTCTCATGCAGTGCTAGGGAACCATATGGGATGCCAGGGATCGAATCAGCTCAACCACAAGCAAGGCAAACACCTTAGCTGCTGTTCATGTGTTTGGCCATAGCCATCATTTCTTGTAACTTGAGAGCCATTTCAAACTTTTGGGATTATCCTCCTCCTCCTCTTCCTCCTCCTTCTTCTTCCTCCTCTTCCTCTACTCCTCTCCTCCTTCTTCTTACTCTTCCTCTTTCCATCTCCTCCTCCTCTTCCTTCTTCTTCCTTCCTCCCTCCCTTCTTCTTCTACCTTTCCTCTTTCCCTCTCCTCCCTCTCTTCTTCCTTTTTTTCTCTTTCCCTCCTCCTCCTCTTCCTCTTCTCCTCCTTCCTCCCTCCTTTTCTTCCTCCTTCTATTCTGAGACTTCCTCTGTTCACCTTTGTCTTGGCTGTGACTATCTCTTATTGAGGCCTTAGATTAACTCTTCGAGATATTATCCTAAGAAAACATCCCTTATTACTAGTTTTAGGTTTTAATTATTCCCCAAAGAGCTGATGTTGAGAAATGTTGAACTACCTCCCCAAATATTTTCTTTAGAGTCTCCATGTGATCATTTGAGAGAGAATGGGACAGCGCTCCCAACAATATAAAACCCCTTTCCTTTCATTTTTTCTTTTTCATTTTCTTGTTTTTTAAAAACAAAAAAAATGTTATGAGCTTTTATCTCCTATACGCAGAATCTATTAAATTTTTCTGCTTTTATGGATCAGGCCTTGGGAGGCAAGGGGGCTAAGATCTTTTTGAGCCCTGTCTGCCCACACTTTTCAATTATGCATATTACTTTGAAGGCAATATTCAAAGTCACAGAAGGTCTGAACCAGTTTTTCCACGTTGACATTTACTTGTAAAGTGGAAGAAGAGTGAGCATTCTTACCCTACGAACCAAGAACTTTGTTTTTCTAGTGTAAAAAGCTTGTAGCGAGGACATGGACTTGAAACATCGGACTTGAAAAAGGACTGGGATACTCCCAGCAACTATAATCCGGGCTCTTGGGGTCAGGAAAGTCTGGGGATGAAGCTGGACTTCGAATCACCTTTCCTCTTCTCACCTTCCCCTGGACCCCCAGCCCTGCTTCAGAAATATGAAGGAGCCCTGTTTGTATGGCAGTTCAACCCTTCAGGATGGAGTGTATAAGGCGGGGGCATCGGTGATGCCAGTGGATGGGAGCAAGAGCAACCTGGGTTTTGTACTTCTGAAATGCTGGGGCAGCTTGAATGGGTAGGAGAGGAGTGGAGGAAGCGGTAACAGTGCACTGGCGCATGCTCAGGGCTTAGGCTATGGCTGCTCCTGGGGCTCCTTCCTGGGCCCCTCAAGTGATAGGAAGCCCAGAGGGTCTAGAACTAGCAGCTTGACAGCACCCTGGGGACTTACAGAGTGAGGTGGTGGGCTTGGGGTGCCTCTGAGTCCAACTCCTTCGACCTAGAAGAGCTGGGCCTGGGACTAGGATGGCAGTTGGCCACTGGGTCATTACTGTCACTCTGACCTTTGTGTATGTTGCTGTGACCATAGGCCATTGGTTGGGGGCAGAGCTAGAGTCACTTACATCTGACATTTAATCATCTGTTTTTGGAGATTTCAGGTTGGGGTTCTGTTCCCTCAATAGACCAGTGTGTATTCCCTCAGACCTTTACGAAGACCTGTCAGGCAGGAATCTAATGGGATTCCAATGAGTGCCCCTTTTCATGCCCATTTCTATTTTTAACAGGTAATTGGGTTTTTTTCTGGGGGATTTATCCTCCCGACTGGCTTAGACCTCAAATCCATGCAAGATTAAATGTCAATATCTTATTTAAATGTAAAGTGGGTCAAAGTTTACATTGATTTCTGTGAATCAGAATGAGGATTCAAAGGATCGGAAAAACATTCTGGCTTCTGAACCACAAATGCCTCCATGACTGAAATTCTCTGGCATTATCATATTTTACTCGAAATACTGTCCAGGAGGAAGCAAATGTTCTTTCCTCCAGGAAATGAATTATCTACTATAATTTTGTGAAAAAATTAATAGAGGTCACTTGATGGGCATCTGAAAAATAAGACCCCTTTTTAACATGGGGGGGCATGAACGTCTGGCAAGATATACACAGGTGACTCTAAAATGGATTAGTAGCGCACTTACTTTCCTAATATGACTATATTTATGCAAGAATACAGCAATTACTCTGGCTCGATGGGTGACATTTAATAATTAAAGAGAGGAAAAAGGAGAGCCCAGGTCTAGCCTTTCCAGGTTCAAACAGCGAGGAGGAAAACCTTGAATTTTCAAGGGAACTCAGTTGAGTAAACTGGACTTGGATGAATAATTA